>CM016725.1:7725270-8360606 GCA_005771605.1 Scutellaria baicalensis | reverse complement strand
ATTTTGAAGTCTTTTGTTTTAATAAAATTCGAACTTGTATTTAGGTGTTAAATTTTGCATTTTGGTGAGTCCATCGATTTTTGGCAAGAAGATTGAATCTTGAAGGGATTTAGCAATGGGTGATGAGGTATGTTCCAATTTACACTTTTGCTTTGAATTTTTGAAGTATAGTTCGAACCACTTGGGATTTATAGCTTTGCATTGTTTAATTTGTTGACTAATGATTGCAATTAGGCCTCTTATGGTTTTTATGGTTCGAATTTTGAGATTTTTTGAATAGTGTTTGAATTGTTTAATTGTTGACTAATGATTGCATTAGGCCTCTTATTGTTTTTATGGTTCGAATTTTTGAGATTTTTTGAATAGTGTTTGAATTGTTTAATTTGTTGACTAATGATTGCAATTAGGCCTCTTATTGTTTTTATGGTTCGAATTTTTGAGATTTTTTGAATAGTGTTTGAATTGTTTAATTTGTTGACTAATGATTGCAATTAGGCCTCTTATTGTTTTTATGGTTCGAATTTTTTGAATAGATTTGCACTATTGTTGATTGCTTTGGCTTTTTTTGAATACATTCGGTTTAGGGTCCATGGGTTCAATTGTTTTAAATTTTTTGCATTATTGTTGAGTTGTTGAAGTATGGTTCGAACACTTGGGGATTTATAGCTTTGAATTGTTTAATTTGTTGACTAATGATTGCAATTAGGCTTTATTGTTTTTTTGGTTCGAATTTTTTGAGTCATAGCTTTATTGGTTTTTTGGTTCGAATTTTTGATTCATAACACTTGGGGATTTATAGCTTTATTGTTTTTTTGATTCGAATTGTTCAATATTTGTTTTAAATTTTTTGCACTATTGTTTGACTTGTTGAAGTATGGTTCGAATTGGGTGTGGTTTCTTCATTCCAATTGTTCAATATTTGTTTTAAATTTTTTGCACTATTGTTTGACTTGTTGAAGTATGTTTCGAATTGGGTGTGGGGATTTATAGCTTTAAATTGTTTAATTTGTTGAGTAATAATTGCAATTAGGCTTTATTGTTTTTTTGCACGTTTTGAATTTTTTGATTTAGATACGGGTTTCTTGATTCGAATTGTTCAATATTTGTTTTAAATTTTTTGCACTATTGTTCTTGATTCGAATTGAAAATTGCCGATTATTGTTGCAAAAGTTTGGGTGTTTGAATTGTTGAATGTTGAAAATTGCAAATGTTGAATTGTTGTTGAATGTTGAAAATTGCAAATGTATATATTTTAATTTACTTTAATGTATACTGATTGAATTTTAATGATATACAGTACGAGCCGGTATGGGTACGCGAGGCTTTACAGGGTACTATAGCCTACGTAGTCGGCTATGTTCGTCTGAGCCTCATTGATGAGATCAAGGCAGAATTGCGTAGCATAGGACCGGACTGTGAGCAGGAGTTTCAGGGGACGTGTTTTGGACACTTCCTGCTGTGGGACACCGAAAGGACGATCAGCAAGCAGTTTCTACATGCCCTTATGACACGCCAGGTGCATAAGGGACCCGTTCCAGCTGATGAGCGATGGTTCCATATTGGCCGAGACCGTCGCCTGTGCCGGTTCTCGAAGAGGGAGTTCGCACTGGTTACTGGGTTGTGTTTCGGCACTTCCGATTTTAATCCTTCGGCAGTCCACCATCCAGACGAGGACTCACTCTATTATAGAGTTCACGGTGGTTCGTCAAGAGTGAAGGTGAACGAGCTACTAGAAAGATTCACCCAGGGGGAGTGGAGACATTCTCGACAGGACAGTATCAGGATTGCGAAGATCCTGATACTGCAGTGCATACTTATGGGCGTGGATGCGGGCAAGTCTGTCGTGGAGCCATGGGTGTGGGTTCTTGTCGAGGATGATGAGCAGTGGGAGAATTTCCCATGGGGCAAGTTCTCATATCTGAACCTGTTAAGGTACATTGACAAGGTTCCCACTGAATTCCCACATGGACGTACTACACAGTGGAAGTACCACTTCTATGGATTCTCGACAGCCCTACTGGTAAATTTCATAATGTTCATTTCATCTACTTTAATTTATAAGTTTTTCAATTTTTTCAATAATATATAAATTACGTCCTGTAAAAAATAACAGATATGGGCACTTGAGGCGATCCCATTCACGTCTACCTTCGCCGGGCGCCGGTTGGATACGCCCCTGTCCATGTCTCGGTGTTTGAAGTGGTCCCTCAAGGTGGCGGAGATTGATCTGTCGACCATACTGGACGGTCAGGTATTTGCATCACCCTTGTTTTCTTACACTAGACTCTTTCGTTTGTTCTTTAATCTTCTTTGATCAAATAAAACCTGAAATTGGGGACTTGTAAAACAGGGTATTCAGTGCTTCGAGTCCCTTGATGCGACACCAGAGGAGTGGGTGAAGCCGTACATGATGGGTGTCGACGTCGACATATTTACAGGCGTTCAGCCCCCTCCACCTCGTTATGGTCCACTACGTGGTGCAGTGGCTCGTCGGTGAACACAATCTGGACGAGCTACGCACCCCGTGGAGTCAGAGGCTGAGCCCGACTCCGATCGTCCATCCACTTCGAGGCCTGCTCGTGCATCCACTTCGAGGCCTGCTCGTGCTTCCAGAAGGCCAAGGGCCCAGCCTGATTCTGATTTAGAAGAGGTTTTTTATTCAGATGACTCTCTTTTGGTTGTTTTTGTTTCGTTGACCAGGGTTGATCTTGGAGTATCCGCGGGATCGTCCTATCAGGATCAGCAAGCTTCAGTGGATGAGCATGAAAATCAAAGTTCTCAACCTTTTTTTCCGTTCGACTTTGGAAGTCCTTCAACCTATAATGTGAACACTGTACATGAATTCAGCCCTGTACCTGTCCCTACTGGACTCCATAACGACGAAGAATTCCATGCGAAATGGGATTTGGCCTGTCGGAATCGAACCACTGAAGCCGGTACGTCTTCGAATGAGCGTTGGGCACACCGGTCATCATCATGGGGGAGAGACAATAATTTTCAGTTTCTCGACCTGAATAGTCCTGCTCCAGGTTTCGACGAAGGTGAACCGGACCATGGAGAACACAGAAATTCCGCTGATGACGTTGAAGCAGGTAATTACTTTTACATAACAGATATGTGAGTACAGAGTTATCTGAATTCCCCAATCACAATCTATTAATTGTAATGTCCACATTTTGACATCAGATAGAGAAGACGGCTTTACCTTAGACGAAGATGTTGACGCATCGTTGGATGATGAGCAGCGCGAGGCGTTTGCGGAATTTTGTGAGTACACAATGCAGCCGGAATGGTATGTTCCCGATATGGACGGATTTGACGAGCCAGAATCCGGGGAGATTTTACATGTCCCTCATGGACTTGAAAAAGGCTCGGTGTATAACAGTAAATCCGATTTAAAAATTGCAGTCGGGATGTACCATTTGGTGAATCAAGTTGAATATCGGGTCCTACGTTCGGATAAGCACAGGTGGAATGTGAAATGCAACCACGACGGATGTCGATTCGTACTTAATTCATCTTCCAAGCACGGGATCTGGAAAATCTCCAAGGCTGTAGTGCCGCATAGTTGTCAGCATGACTTAAACACCCGCGCATCCCGCAGAATCCCTTCCTCGGTGATCGGTGAATACTACGTCGAGCAAGCCAGAAAAGAAAATTCCAATCTTGTGCCGAGGGCTATGATTCAAGAAATGGGTCAACGATACGGCCTGAACCTCAGCCTCAAAGTCGCAAGAAGGGCGAAACGTCACGCTATGTACAAGGCGTACGGCGATCCGAAACAGTCATTTTGCTTGCTCCCATTGTATTTGCTCGAGTTGGTGGATGCCAATCCTGGAACTTACACTGCATTGGAAACACACTCGTCCGGTAAATTCAAGTTCGTGTTTTTTGCCCTGGCTGCCTCAATCATTGGATTTCGAAATTACGGTCGTCCGGTTATAGTTGTTGACGGTTGTCACTTGAAAGGCTCATACAGAGGTATTGGCTTTGTCGCGGTGACAAAAGATGGGAACGACCAAATTTTCCCCCTCGCAGTTGGAATTGGAAACATCGAGAATGATGAGTCATGGTCTTGGTTCATGAAGCATGTTAGGGAAGCATTCGGATGCCCTGACGACCTACTCATAGTTTCTGATCAACACACAAGCATAAGTAATGCGATACATGAGAACTTCCCTGAGGCCACGCATGGACTATGTTGTTACCATATTAGACAACATTTGGCTAAACATGGGTCGCATTTGGTCAATCTGTTCCAAAGAGCTGCATACTGTTATGATCCAAATGAGTTCGATGGGTAAGTTTATCCCCATATAATTATTTGCACTACGTATTCAAAAATAACAAATTGACGTAAAGTGTGCTTTGTTTTTTTAAACAGGTACATGTCAGCCCTACGTGACAGTCTGATGATGGGTGCAATCAATACATTGCAGAACGCCCAAGAAACGAGGTGGTCACGCGTAAAATGTCCAGTACGACGATACAGTTTCATGACGTCGAATGCCGCGGAGGTTTGGAATGCACGACTCGTTTGGGCAAGAAAGTTGCCCGTTTGTTCCTTCCTAGAGGCTGCTCGACGGATTATGGAAAAATGGTTTGTCAAACGGAGACAAATGGCGGACGAAAGGGATCACCCTCTGACGAAGAACGTTCACGACAAGTTAATCGAGCGGCAGCGGCTTGATCGACAAATGGATGTCTCTGAACTTGGGGGAAATAAATTCAAGGTTGTTTCCAATGGTAAACTCCATGTGGTGGACTTGGACCACCGTATGTGCACATGTTGGGAGTTCCAAAGCGAGTTAATTCCTTGCTCACACGCATGTGCTGCCATCAGGTCAGTCCACTTTTTGATCTTTGACTACAATTCTCTCGCCCATCCCATCTCTTGATTTTTGTTTGGTTTCACAGTTTTACGAAACGGTCGGTGATCAATTACGTGTCGCCTTATTACACGACCGGATGGTTGAGGGGAATGTGGGCCGCCGAGGTTATGCCTGTACAAGAGCCACAATACTGGAAACAACACGATGTCGTTCATCTACAACTGTGTACGGCTCCAGATAATCCAAGACAGGCCGATCGACCTAAAAGTACCCGTATACCTTCTACGGGTGAACATTCTACTGGACGTCCTCGAAGGAGTGGGACATGCAGACAATGTGGAAGAGCTGGTCACAATAGGGCTACCTGTACGGAGTACATTCCCGAAAGTTCACACCCTATTTTGGATGAGCTTGAGGAGGATGATCCTATCAATAGTGGTCACGTACCTACGAGGAGGAAAAAAAAGACATGTTTATTGTGCGGTTCTGATTCACATACGAAGAGGAGGTGCCCTACGTATTTGGCGCGACCTTGAAACACAGTTGTATAAGTACATATGTATATGCTTACAAAAATTGGTTTTTACACTAGTGATCGAACCACTATGAATTTGACATAGTGGTTCGATCACTTTGGAAAATTTTGATTTTTTTCAATAGTGATCGAACCACTATGAATTTGACATAGTGGTTCGATCACTAGTTCAAAAAATAAAAAATTTCCAAAGTGATCGAACCACTATGTGAAACACATAGTGGTTCGATCACTTTGGAAAATTTTTGATTTTTACACTAGTGATCGAACCACTATGAATTTCACATAGTGGTTCGATCACTTTGGAAATTTTTTATTTTTTGAACTAGTGATCGAACCACTATGAATTTCACATAGTGGTTCGATCACTTTGTAAATTTTTGATTTTTTGAACTAGTGATCGAGCCACTCGAACCACCTAAATTATATTCAGTAATTCTATTAAATTAAGTATAAATTATTTTGCTTCGATTAACATATTATAGTGGTTCTCGTACTAATTAATCGAACCATAATTTATGAATTAGAAATTATAAAAATTACTAATTACAGTTGTCGGATAAAACAATTGTTAAATAACTATAAATAAAAGAGAATAAATAAAAAGAGCAAATAAAATTGTAATTACAGTATTTGGATAAAACAATTGTTAAATAAGTATAAATAAAATTGAATATATCATCAAGCCATCATTACTTAATGATTTTTCCATGACCGAGTCAAAATAGTGTAGAAAATGTAACTTTGTTATATTTTGTGGTAGAAAAGTACATTTCCTTATATACAATGTTAGAAAAGTCAAATCCTTAAAAAAAATTGTGTAATTCGGCCCATTTGCTCTATATATATATATATATATATATATATAGTTTCACCCACTTTGGAATGATTTATTTCTACTTTTCTCCACTTAAAAGTTGGACAATAATAATTAAGCTAGCATATCATTACACTATTGATGTCCCTAGCCTAGTCTACTTTGTGAAATATACTAAAACTTATAAAACCATAATACATGTACAATCACGAATTGGATTCTCTATTTCAGTCACTATTTTATCTGATATTTTACTATTTTTTTAATTTTACATTCTGTGTAAATTATTGATTTCATTTTTTACACTTAATATATGATGACTATTTTAAAATATCAGATGAAATGGAGAGGCGAAAAATGGGATTATGTTTGCATGATAGAGACACACATATAAACTTAACAAAGTCTACACGCAATTTACAACATTATTTGACTAAAAGTTAAAAGGATTTAAGTGTTGCTATGAAGACTTCAAGAAAATAAGATTTGCCTAATTATGGAAATTATTTGTTTCATTATCTTTAGATGATTTAGCTATGTTTTTCGTTGGGAGCTTGTTATAAATCCTTCTGACTTGTAGGCCCACCAGTTCAAAATAAATGCTGTTTTGGAATCTAAATTTTGTTCAGTTAAATATTGTTTACTTTTATGTAATTTCATTCTCAAATTATCTACATTATTATTCCTTAACTAAAATTTAGGGATTTTATATGGAGTGACACTTGTGTGTCTCAGGGGCATGGTGCCCCCAATTTAATCATTATATGGTGTTAAATATATACTCTACAGGTATCATGTATATACTCTTCAGGTATCACATGAATACTCTTATATACATATGATACTTGTAGGATATATTTATAACACCAAGAAACATAACACATATAGAGTATATATATAATACTTGAAGAGCATATATACAACACCTAAATCCGTGTCCTTATGTGGCCCGGGGGCATATAAGTTTTTGCCTTTTATATGATATTTTTTATGGAATCAATTTGATTCTTTTTTCAATTTTGAATTCCAAATCTTCAATTAGCAAATGGTATATTTTGTCTTATGACAAGAACTCTAAAATGAGTATTTATTTTGAAATAGAGGAAGTACTGATTCTTTTTAAAATAAAGTATTAATTTAAACTCTTATAGTTTTTTTTTCATGTTCTGTTTTATTATTTTATGGGTTTCATTAATTTAATTTATATATTGTTACATTCTTTCTTTTCTCCAAGTTTAATAACTTCTTCTCACGAATATAAATTTATGACACCAAGATTTTCCGAATGGTATTACTATCATGTTATATGTAGCATCATAGTAGTCTACATCCACTAACTATATATTCCTTTTAAATATTCATAATAAGAAGATACATATAATTGTAAGAGAAAAGGAAATATCCACTTTTGATTAGTGATCAGAAGAAAATGATGGAAGAGAAAGAGGTCGAAATTGGTCAATGTATATTGATATCGATATCGATATTTATTTGGATAAAAGCGAAAATAATATAGAAATGTTGGTGGGGGTGGTGGCATTCGTGTGGAAAGCATACTCCCACCCCATTTCCTAATATTATCATCTCCAACTTCTTCTGTCTATTTCCTTTTCCCTCTTTTAATGCATAATGCCTTCCTCTTCAGCATTCCATTCCCACCTTCAATTGCTTTCCAAAAAGATTGAAAAACCCGATGTGAAAACCCAATACATATATATACACAGATGAAAAATCGATAGATGTCGAAGAAGCGTATAGAGTGTGCATCCAATCGAAATTCTACATGTATAGGTAGATTTTTGAACTTCTTTGAAGAGAGAATTCGATACTAGCTAGAAAAGTGATCATAAAAGTATTTATATTAAAATTATACTTCAGATCGGTCGCTTTTAAAATTTAATCGGGAAATGATGATATGCAAGGCTTATGAATAGTCTATTTATTATGAATGTGGACTATAAACGTTAGGGAATTGATGGCATGAGGATTTAGGACAACCCAATTAAGTGTGATCTATAGACCTCCAGATATGTTGCTGTGATTGATAACTTTAAAATTCCTTTATTCATCTTTATCTTTTTATTAAAGAGGTAGGCCTTAAAATCATGACATAGATTATCTTGTGCTTCAAATATTGTCCGATCAAATTAAAGCATTCGATTTTAATTAGTGTGTGTTTTCACGTGATGATGTGGAGTGCTCATTCCTATGAACATACATCCCACAAAAATAATTAAATAGTTCAATATTTTTTTTTTCCTAATATCTCAAATTATATATTAATCACCTTTTTTGATGTAGAAGTGTACAATTTCTTTAAAGTATCCTTACTTAAAATCCATGAAATTTGTGTGTAAGTGAATATGGAGAATACCAATTTTTGTATAGTTTCTTAGAGTAAATACATAATTAGATATAAAAGAAAATTTATTGGTTGAATTTGTTTTTCCAAGTAATTTAAAATGTTTACTTAATCAATGAAAAATAAAAAAATAAAAGAAGAAGACCGAACTATCTTTTATAGGATGAAGAGTACTATTTATAATTGGCCTAAAATTTGTCCACTTTTTTACCACAAATTATAGACATTACAATTTTGGTCATCTAAATATCTTTTTTTTTTTTTTTTCCGATTATGACCTGATTTTATTCATAATGTCAATTTCTGTTTATATGGACACCAGAATTAAAACATTTACATCTACATGCACAAAATGGCACTTCAAGCAAAATTAGATGAAAATTGAAAAGAAATGATAGTTAAAGGATCGAAATTGAAACATATAAAATTAATGGTAGATAAGTTTACGAAGCTTAAATTAAATGTCACGCAAGTTGCAATTTTCCCAAAATTATATGCTCAAATTTAATCAAACCAAAAGCTAAACAAAGTGTATAGCCTTTTTCTAAATCAATGATTTTGATTGGTACTTTGTGGATTTCGTCTCTAGTTCAATTTAGGGTCAAGTGGTCAATTATTATAGCACCAATATACAAAAGCAAGCATTTAGAAATATATATATATATATATATATATATATATATCAATGATGAGATTAATGTTTTAGTGTAGTACAAAGTAAGTAAATTAAACTAAAATTATAAGTCGATTCCAATTAGTTTATGCAATTTACATAACAAATTTTAAGGGTACCCCTCAATTATATAACCATTAGATTCTAAGTTTCTTAATTACTTCACAAGTAATGTGCACTGTAGGGTCTAGCAAGCAATGCAATGCATGTGAATATTTGTTGTCAATTTCTCTACATTTTGTTTTGTTCAAATGAAAAAGAACATTAAACGACTTTCTTCTACCTATATTTTATTTGTTTCATGCTTATATTTAGCTTTTATCTTCTACTTATTTTGCACCCCTCTTCATATAATCTATGTGATTTTATATATATATATATATATTACCTATATAAAAGTATGAATGTTTCTTACAAAATATGGATTGCCTAATATGCCCTTATTAAAGATTATGTTCAAAGGGTATAATAGTAATTTAGGATTTTCATATATATATATATATATATATCCACTATTCTAGGTGTAGAGTTTTTTTAAGTAGGAAAAAAATCACTTTTAACAAATTAATTAGGATCATGATGCACGCAAAAGATCCATTAATCTTAAGAACGTCTCAAAACTATGTAATTTGGAGGAATTTTTTTTTTCTTATTTCATAAATCAATTCAAGTCTCTTGAATAATAAACATAATTCATATTTGTACTAATATAATAAACCTAGAATTCTAAAAGATGAAATAAAATCGAACATAACGATATTTACAACAATAAAATCTATTCAACTTTTTGTCAAATATATCAAATTTCCATTCTCCATCATTCTTCCGGTAATGATTTGCCCTAGAATTGAAATCAGCTTCGGAGAAATTCATAGTGGGGTATGTGGAATAGCTCACACATAAAAACAATTGGATAACACTTAATGAATAATGTTCCAAACCTCTTCTACACAAAAATCATCATCAAATAAGCCATTAATATCAATCAAGGAACCACCATTCTCATCGGCAAAAAAATTGGTGGATCATCAAAGACACCATCATCAATCAAGGAATCGGTGGTACTCCTCAAAATTTGATGGACTATCATTCTCTCCATCAACAATCGAGAAATCACCACTCTTCTCGTCGATCGGTCGAGAAATCAAGTGTAAAGGGGTGGAGCATAGCCCATCTTTGTGTTCTTGATTAATTTGTCTAATATTTGTTTAATTTAGGGTGCATTTGAGCTCAACTTGAGCTCCATCGGTATAAGAATGAAAGTATATTTGAGCTCGACTCGATTAGCAATTTTGTTCCCGATTCGTGAATACATTTTGTAACATGTTCATGACCATGATAAACTAATTACAAACTAAGCAAAAAGTAAATCTTAAACAATATATATATAATATATATATCAGCAAATTTATATAAGAATAAATTGATACGTAAAGATAATTGGCATATATGATGATTCATCAATCCGAATATGAAACGTTTTGATACGTCTACAAAATTTGTTACTACAAGATATAAAGCACTCATTTGGACATATAACGTCTTGTCTCCACGATCATCATAACTCACACACTACTAGAAAACAATCAAATTCCAACAGAAATTCCAACGGAAATAATAACCGTTGGAATTTCCAACAGAATTTCCAACAGAATTTCCAACGGAATTCAATGCTGTTGGAATTTTTATAATTTCCAATAGAATTTCCAACGGAATTCAACGCCATTGGAAATTCCAATGGAATAATGTTGGAATTTTTTTATGATTGTATATTCCAACGGAAAAGTACCGTTGGAATCGTTTTTCCGTTGGAATTTCCGTCGGAATTTAAATTCCAACGCCCATTTTTCCGATAGTCCACTTCCGTTGGAATGAAGAATTCCAACAGAATTTTACAAAATTCCAACGGTATTTCACGAAATTCCAACGGAATTGTTCCGTTGGAATTTGAGTGATTTCTAGTAGTGACAACTCATAATGCATCATCATCTTTTTCAAGCATATATATATATATACGTACACGTGTATATTATATCTCAGATTTCATCAACAAAAACCTAACCCTGCTAAAGTTTTAATTGTACAATTTTATGAGCTATTTCATTTTTATAAACAGTACTTAATATTTCAGATTATATATCTCTTTGTACTATATATCTTTAACGGTTGACCAAGAACCTATGAACCCTGTACAATATATAGTTCGAATTAGGGTTGATTAGTGCACTACATAAGATTAATTTATTATTCTTTTTTTTTTTTTTGTCATAATCGATTCTATTAGTACATAAAGTGATACATATTGATGATATTGCATTATATAGATAACATGCATGTCCTTATTAAAGAAAACACCAAATTAGAATATAGAGAGTTAAGGTAATTTGAGACTTCATTTGGTCTCTAAATTTCCATCTTGAAAACTTTTTTTTTTTAATTCACAAAAATGTCATTAATTTTGACATAGAATCTGCGCAAAATAGTTTTTCAACATTAATGTTATTAAAAAATGCCACATATGGTCGTCAACATAGTCGTGTGTGACTCTAAGCATGACCAAAATTAACATTTTTTAAAAAGAATTATTACTGGATATAGTTATTTTTTTAAATGAAAGGCGCAAAAATGATCTCTATCCAAAAACTATATTTATTTTTCTGTTTTATGTCATTGTTAATCACACTGGTGTATATCCATGTATAGTGGTGATCATGAATATTTGAATAAGAAAATCCAAGTCGACTCAATCAACTCCCACCATACCAAAAAACCTATTATCCGGATCATGTCAAAAAAAAAAAAAGAAAGAAAGAAAGACACACCCATATATATTCCTAACTTACCCACCGCAGACACATTACTATGTATCCATCGCTGAGGTGTTTGATATCCAAACATATCAATTAATTTCACTTTGCATATAATAAGGGGATAAGATCATTACACATCATAGGTTGACATATTAAGTACGGCTCGTTTTGGACATTTTAGCATTTTCATATATCCGGAACTAGATGTAGTAACAAAATTATGCATGCAAGGAAAACAAAATTACATGAAAAAGTTAATCCTCCACCATTATAACTTCACTTTCGCTAACTTTTCCCATCTATAAATACCACTCTCCAAGGCGTGTGTCAACCATACTCATCTTCCTCTCCTTCAATGGCTTCCATTAACACACCACAACCCACTCCCGACCTCGAACACGATCAAGAATTCGACTACTCCAAGCGCTCCCAATGGCTACGCGCCGCCGTTCTTGGGGCCAACGACGGCCTCGTTTCCACGGCGTCGCTGATGATGGGCGTCGGCGCTGTGAAACATGCAATCAAAGCTATGATCTTGGCCGGATTTGCCGGCCTGGTGGCCGGGGCCTGTTCCATGGCCATCGGAGAATATGTGTCTGTTCATTCGCAGCTAGAAATAGAGGTAGCCCAGATGAAGAGAGAGAAGAAGAGGGCGGCGGGAAGCGGCGGCGTCTTTGCGGCGGAGGACGGCGATGGAAGTAAAGAGGGTCTGCCGAACCCTATTCAGGCGGCGGCTGCGTCGGCGCTGGCCTTCTCGATTGGTGCGATGGTGCCATTGTTGGCTGCTTCGTTTATAAGTGAGTATAAGGTGAGGATCGGGGTGGTGGTGGCGGCGGTGAGCGTTGCATTGGTGGCGTTTGGGTGGTTGGGGTCGGCACTCGGCGGAGCGCCGGTGGTGCGGTCCACTGTTAGGGTTTTGGTTGGAGGGTGGCTGGCCATGGCTATAACCTTTGGTTTGACCAAGTTGATTGGGTCCAAGGGACTGTAATTATATAATTAGTGTTTAATTATAAATTAATTATTCTGCACCAAGCTTTTAAAAAAATTAAGTTAGAGGGAGTGGAAGGGAGGAATGCAATAAATATTAGAAAACTTGCATGGTTCGAGTTGTCACAGTGTGCACCTTATAAATGTGGGATGTCACTTAAACTATAAGACTCGTGGTTAATTTTGAAGCAAGTTATTTTTAATTATTATAATTATGTAATTATATGTATACATATTCTAATTTTTAAATTTTGTCCCCTTATTGTTTTGTTAAACGGAAATGATTTCAATATATGAAATTGGTTTGAGTTTTGATGTTAATTTGTGGTTTTATTAATTATAAGTATTTATCATGCACACCAATGATAATATTAATCTTACTATGATAAGTAGTAGTAAAACAAAATGCAATTGGATGATAGGTTTATTGATACCGTATGTATCATGATATATATTTTAAACATTGTATATTTATCAAATATTTTAAAATAATAATCATATATATATAAACATCATATGCAACTATAATAGAGTGAAAGGAAAATAAAATATATTTTTAAAATATGAAAATTTATGTTAAAATGTATAATTTCCATGAAATGAAATATTAATTAATTGATTATATATTCTAAATAACTGAAGTTAGTGAGAAAGAATATGTGGTGGATGAAATAGTATAACATAAAACTTAAGTTATCAAACTATACATATATATAAATAATTAATGATAAACTGAAATGTTTGTGTTTTCTTAAAATAATTAATTTAAATAAATTAATTGATTTCTAAAATATAAAATAAGTTACAATCTTCAATTTTGAAATTTGTAGATTTTAATTATTAAGGAAAAAATTCAAATAAGTCATGATTAATGTTTACTCTCAGGTTCATCCCATTGAAGTATTTTTAGGTACAAAAATGTCACTAATGTTTAAGGTCTGTAAGTACATACGATACGACCCCCCACTTAACATTTATTTATAATATAATATACCAATAATTTTTTAAATCTAAAATAACTTAAATACTTTAATTTATTTCCTTTTTTGACCTCATATTTTAACATATCTTAAAATCAAAAAACTATTTCATGAAATTACATAAATATAATAGATTATTATATATACGTGTGAATACATTTTATTATTAATTATCATTTACACTTTTTCATTTTTGAAGCCTAAACTATTAACAACTAAATTTAATAGATAACAATTTCATTATGATATTTCGTGATATAATTTTTTAATTTAACTTAAATCTCTACATTTAAATACAACGCAAATATTAATTTTTATTAATAATAACATGTATATTTGAATAATTATTTTTTCTAACACACACATATATAATAAGCTATTATATTTACATTTTCATGAAATAGTTTTTTTATTCTAAGATGTGTAAAAGGTTTATTTCATAAAAATGTAAATATAATAGCTTACTATATGTGTCACTACAAGAAATTCTCTCATAGACTACACCCCTAAGACATGTGTTTTATCAAAAAACCCTTGTCGTAGCTTAAATTGGCGTTGTCTTAGATAAAACTGTTGTCGTAGAGTACAAAAATGCTCTCATAGACAAGAGTTTTTCATTGGCGTTGTCGTAGAGGCGAAGTCGTAAGGTAAAATTGAGGCCTAAGACAACAGTGGTGACTTGAGGTTGTCGTAGATGCGTAGTCTTAGGTTAAAATTGAACCCTAAGACAACGCTTATGATATGAGGTTGTCGTAGAGGTGTAGTTATTGTGCCCTAAAACAACGCTTATGATACGAGGTTGTCGTAGAGACGTAGTCATCGTACCCTAACACAATGGTAAATTTTTAACGTTGTCGTAATATCATAATAACGTTGTTGTATACTAAGTTAAAATTTATAAATTTTCTTTTATTACATTTACATTATATATGTAAAAATTTAAAAATTACTAAGGATATATAATGTAAAAAGTGGAAAATTACATAGGGTAAAAATTGAAATACAAACCCCCCAATTGAAACCCTAGATCCCTCCCTCCACCCGCCGCCTCCAGCCGTCGCCGTCGCCCGACGCCCCGCTCCCTCCTCCCCTCCAGCCCTCGCCGCCTCCAGCCCTCATCGACGCCTCCTCCCCACGCCTCCGCAGCCTCCCCCGCCGCCTCTAGCCCCACCTCGCGCACCCACGCCACGGCCGTCTCACCGCGCGCACCCAAGTCGCCAACAGCTGCCTCTCCTCTCAGCTCTTGCATCGTCAACAAAGATGAAGAACCCTAAGCACTCTCATTCCATGCCAGCAGGAATTTCGCAGGCACTGGAAATTCGGAAGTGCTAGCTGCATTTCCTGCTTCGTGAATCTTCGTTTCATTTCTCCATTTGATATGGATAGAGGAAAAGGTTCCCAAATAATAAAGTCAGAAGAATAAAAAAGATAATCAAAATACTCCGTAAAGGAAATTCAGCAGAGCATGGGTAGGAAAAGTTCCAGCAGAGCATGTGTAGGAGAAGCTTCAGCAAAGCATATGCAGAGGAAGTTCCAGCAGAGCACGTGTAAGAGAAATTCCAGCAAAGCACGTGCAGAGGAAGTTCCAACAAAGCACGTGCAGAGGAAGTTCCAACAAAGCACAAGCAGAGGAAGTTCCAGCGAAGCATATGCAGAAGAAGTTCCAGCAGAGCACTCTAAAAGCAAAACCAGCAGAACACGAACAGAACTCAACAGAACAGACCCAAAGAACGACTGACAGACGAACGGATGCAGACGAACGAACGCAGACGAACGGATGCAGACGAACGGGAGCAACTGAACAGATTTCGTACACTCAAAGTAGAGGATAATAATGCAGGAAACAATGATGAAAAGCATGCCCTAGGGGTCTACTGACGTGGACAGAAAGAATAACAGAAAAAGGAATATTCTAGAGATGAAAGTGGTGTACATAGAGCTATAGAAGAAGTACCCAGCCAGAAAAACAAGGAAAATGGCTTAAGGAGCAAGGAAGGGAGAGGAGAAAATGGCAGAAATGCCCTCCCTCCACCTTTTTTAGGGAGCTAGTATAAATAGTAGGAAATTTGGATTCCAAAGGGACTTTTTGACAATCTTGTTTTCAATATAAAGAACATCCTTTCAATTCTTGAGAAACAAGTTATCATTTTACTGTTTCATTAGCATTCATTCTTAGTGTCATACATTTTGATTATCTATGGGTATGTTCATTTTTGTTGACATCTCAACAATGGCGCCGTCTGTGGGAAACGCCTGGTAAGAAGTGAGTCTCCTTCTTGTCTGGCCAGATTTTCACCATTATTGCATTTTGTATCCAGTTTTCTTTCACTCCGTATATTTGCTTTGTGAGAGAATTTCTCGGAGCTGTCTTGAGAGAGTAGGATTAATGACGAATCGAGTAATCCGAGATTTGGATGGGGATTTTCAAGAAGTAGCAAGGCCGGAAACGTCAAGGATAAGAGGAAGATCGGAAGAGTTGAGGGAGCCCGTCGCTCCAGGCCTATGGACCTTCACGCCGGAGCAATTGGACAGCTTCATCTACTCGGCTGTGCAGAAGGCCCTGGGAAAAGCTGCTGCAGGGAAAGAGAAGGAAGAAGGCGATGAAGAGAAATGCGAGGCCGCAGATACGCGAGGCAGAAAGACTTCTACTCCGGGAATACGCCCATGTCAACCAGGTACGGCTCTCGAACAAAGTGCCGATAGCCATCCGGTGCGAGGAAAATACCAAACGCAAGAGGCGGCTTCTCTCATTGAAACTTCCACGCAGCAGTCGTGCGACCGAGAGGTAAGAAGACAAATGGAAGAGATGCAGAGAGAGATACAATTATTGCGGCAGAAGATGGGCTCTGCCAGCCAGATCCAGGTTCCTGGTGGAAGTCCTTTCGCGATGGTGGTTCGAGCAGATGAATTACCTGCAAATTTCAAGCCGTTAACCTTTGAGTACGACGGAACGACAGACCCCTACGATCATCTTCTCCGATTCGAAAACGTGGCCTTGCTGCATCAATATACTGACGGGGTAAAATGTCGGGTGTTTCTCACTACCCTCACTCAGGCTGCCCAGAGATGGTTTGGACAGCTAGCAGAAGACAGCATCTACTCGTTCAGGGAATTTAGCTCGGCTTTCCTGCACCAGTTCGCCAGTGCGAGGCGGCAGAGGAGAACTTCACAATCCTTATTTACTCTGAAGCAAGGTGCGGAAGAATCCTTAAGAGCATTTATTAAGCGATTCAGTACTGTGGCCCTCGAAGTGCCTTCTGCCACGGCGGAAGTGAAGATTAGCGCGCTGGTGCAAGGGCTGCGGGAAGGGGATTTATTCCGATCTCTGGCCAAGAAGCCGGCCGCAACGTTCGAGGAAGTCTTAGCCCGCGCTGACAAGTTCATCAACTTGGAAGACGTAAGTAAAGCAAAACGTGCTGAAAGTAGAGCTGCAGCCCCAGCGCGGGAAAGGGAAGGCAACAGAAGGATAGTGGCCGCACCACTGCACACTAGAGGTGAGCAGAGGACTGATCCAGGACGGGATAATTATAGCCATTATACACCGTTAAGAATTCCCAGAGCCCAGATTTTTCAGTTAACAGAGAAGTCCGTTTCGTTCAGATTCCCACCTAATCGATCGCTGGCACCTACACGACCCAAAGGGAAGTATTATTGCGTGTTCCACAACGACTATGGACATGACACTAATTCTTGCAGACATTTGAAAAATGAGATCGAGAGGTTAGTGAGGTTGGGAGCGCTGAAGAGGTTCGTCGATGGCTCACAGAACAGAGATGGAAAAGCCAGAACAGAGTTGGAGAAAGAAGAAGATGAAGAAGCTACAAAAGATAAACAAAGGAGAGAGGAAGATAGGGAACTGCCTCCCCCACCAAAGAAAGGGTCTATCAATATGATAGTGGGGGGTCCATGGGGTGGAGACTCGAATCGGGCCCGAAAATCCACAGCTAGATACACCGAAAGATGGCATGAAGCAGAAGCTGGTCCCTATCATACCAAGCGGCCCGTTCGCAGAAGTGAAAAAGGAAAATCGGAAGAATACTATGAAGAGGTCATGGAAGTGCAGCGTAGGCCTGATATAATATTCGGGGAAGACGACGAATCACCCCTCCTCAGACCTAACACTGACTCTCTGGTGGTAACGGCTGAGGTAGCTGGATACGATGTGTCCAGGATTTTTGTGGATACAGGAAGTTCTGCGGATATTATCTTTAAAGAGTGTTTTGACAGAATGAACATCAGTACAAAAATCAGGCCTGTACAAACAGCTCTGTATGGGTTCACGGGAGGAGCGGTCCATCCCCTGGGAATGGTGACACTTCATGTATTAGTAGGAGTATGGCCTAAACAAAGAAGACTCATGACTGAATTCCTATTGGTAGATCTGCCTTCAGCGTACAACATCATCTTTGGTCGGCCTATTTTGAACGAATTGAAAGCCGCCGTATCCACATACTACATGAAAGTCAAGTTCCCCACTTCAGCGGGCATAGGAGAACTCAAAGGACAGCAGATTAGCTCGCAGAAATGCTATGTGGAGGCGGTGAGGACTGCAGACCGGTTGGCGCTCCCACGCAGAGGAGGGGGAAATGTAGCAGAGGTGGATCAAAAGAGACAAAGGGTGGCAAATTCAAAGAAAGAAGAGGAGCTAGGAAAAATGATGGTGGACGAGGAGCTAGCATTGGTAGAACTCTTTGTTGATAAAAAAGGTTTTAACACCAAGATCGGAACACGAATGGGAGAAAACGAAAGGATAGAACTGATAGATTGTTTGAGAAGAAATGCAGATCTCTTCGCCTTTCGGCCGACGGATATGACGGGTATCAGACCAGAAATAGCTATACATCGTCTGAACATATCGTCTGCCACCCGACCGGTAAAGCAGAAGTTGCAAAATTTCGGGAAAGAGAAGGATGACATAATTAAAACAGAAGTAAAGAAGTTGATGGAATCCGGGCATATTGTGCCAGTACAGTTCCCCGAATGGTTATCCAATGCTGTGTTAGTTCCTAAACCCGATAAGAAGTGGCGAATGTGCATAGATTTTCGAGATTTAAACAAGGCCTGTCCAAAAGACCATTACCCGCTTCCAAGGATTGATCAATTGGTAGATTCCACAGCAGGGTGCGAAAGGCTGAGCCTGATGGACGCGTATCAGGGATATCACCAAATCAGTCTCGATCCTGCAGACGTAAAGAAGGTGTGTTTTGTGACAGCTGAAGGGACTTTTGGATATATACGAATGCCTTTTGGGCTGAAAAATGCGGGAGCCACGTACCAGAGAATGGTAGATAAACTGTTCAAACACATGCTGGGGAGAAATATGGAGGTATACGTTGACGACATGTTGGTGAAGAGCCAGAAAGCGGCAGAGCACATAACAGACCTGGAAGAAGCATTCCAAGTGATCAGGGGAAGCGGCATGAAGCTCAATCCAGAGAAGTGCAGCTTTGGAGTCACCTCTGGAAAATTTCTGGGGTACATGGTCACGAAATAGGGAATTGAAGTAAATCCAGCCAAAGTTAAAGCGATCATGGAAATGAAGGCACCAAAGAATATAAAAGAGGTGCAGAGGTTACTGGGCAGAATTACAGCGTTAAACCGCTTTGTGTCAAAGTCAGCAGAAAGGAGTTTTCCTTTTTTCAAAATACTAAGGAAAGGGTGCAAATTTCAATGGGACGAAGGGTGTGATAAGACATTTGACGAATTGAAGCAGTATTTAGCAGATCTGCCCTCGTTGGCGAAACCCGAGAAAGGAGAAACCTTATACATGTACCTTTCAGTGGGCGAGGCGGCCGTGAGTGCTGTTCTGCTACGAGAGCAAGAGGGTAAGCAATGGCCCATATACTATGTCAGTCACATGCTGCAAGGACCTGAAGTCAGATATTCAGAAATAGAAAAGGCAGGTCTGGCAATCATCACAACAGCTAGAAGGTTACGCCCCTACTTCTTGTCTCATCCTGTGATAGTCCGAACCAACTACCCGTTAGGACAAGTCATGGGAAAAATTAATACTTCTGGGCGAATGGTGAGATGGGCTGTAGAACTGGGAGCCTATGAAGTAGAGTTTGAACCAAGGAAGGCAATCAAAGCTCAAGCCTTAGCTGACTTTATTCAAGAATCTACTGGTTAAGATAATCAAACGGCAGAAGAATGGAGGATATTTGTGGATGGCTCGGCTACCAGAGAGGGGTGCGGTGTTGGTATTCTGATGGAAGGGCCAGAAGGAGAAGTATTGCAATATGCTGTCAAGCTTAACTATGCCGTGTCAAATAATGGAGCAGAGTATGAGGCGATAGTTAGGGGAATGCAGATGATTGTAGAAGTAGGAGGAGAAAACTTGATAGCATTTACAGATTCGCAGTTTGTGTACCAACAGTTCCATGGAGGTTATGAAATCAATAAAGAATCCTTCGAAAGGTACCTGGCAGAGATGACCAAGTTGAAAACCCAGTTGAAAAAATTTGAGTTAAAACAGATCTCCAGAGCTGATAATGTGCAAGCCGATTATCTCGCTAAGTTGGCCAGCGCATACCAACTTCTGCAACCGCGAAAAATCACCCTACTGGTGGCAGAACCCCCCAGAGCAGAAGCTGATATAGCTGAGGTAGAAGACAGAGAAGATTGGAGAACTCCCATTATAAATTCCTTGAAGGAGGTGATAGTTGCAGAAAAGGGAAAAGGATGTATGAAGAAAGAGGTTTTGAAGTATTGCCTGATAGGAGAACATTTATACAGAAGATCTTTTACTCAAGCATATCTTAGATGTGTCGGGAAAGCAGAAGGAGAAACAGTCCTACGAGAAATACACGAAGGATGTGGAGGAGACCACGCTGGATATAAGTCCGTAGTTAGAAAAGCACTAAGGGCAGGATTCTTCTGGCCCACCATGAACGCTGATGCAAAAGAGCTGGTGCAGAGATGCAAGGGCTGCCAGATGCACGGATCACTCATTCACTTACCCGCAGAAGAGTTGGGTCAAATGCATTCACCATGTCTGTTTGCAAAGTGGGGAATCGACCTGGTTGGACCTCTACCATTGGCCAGAGGACAAAAGAAATTCATAGTGGTCGCCATTGATTACTTCACAAAGTGGGTGGAAGCAGATGCCTTGAGTAAAATAGACGAGAGTAACATCATAAAGTTTTTATGGAAGCAAATATGTTGTCGATATGGCGTCCCCCGAATACTGGTGTCAGATAATGGCACTCAATTTAATGGAAAAAAGATCCAAGGATGGTGCAAAGAGATGAAAATTGAGCAAAGATTTGCTGCGGTAGCCCACCCACAAGCCAATGGTCAGGTTGAAGTCACTAATAGAACAATACTGAATGGGCTGAAGGCCAGAGTTGAAAGAGTAAAGGCAAATTGGGTTGACGAGTTAGACTCAGTGTTGTGGGCTTATAGGACCACTCCCAGAACCACTACTGGAGTTTCACCTTTTAACTTAGTGTACGGCGCCAACGCAGTGATACCGGCAGAAGTAGGTATGGAAACACACCGAATCATGACGTTCGACGAGGAACAAAATGACCGACTTTTGGCAGAAAATTTGGATATGGTCGAGGAAGAAAGAGAGCTGGCTAGATTGAGGGCGGACAAAATCAAAAGTCGTGTCAAAGCACTGTATGATAGCAAAGTAAAAGTCAGACGTCTGCAACAGGGAGATCTGGTAATGCGAAGAGCAGATGCATTAAAGCCTAGGGGAAAGTTGGAGCCAAATTGGGAAGGTCCTTTCATTGTGACTGAGGTTTTAGGGGGAGGAGCATATCGCCTTAAGGATGCAGAAGGAAAGGAGGTCCCCAGAGCATGGAATATCTGCAACCTCAAAAAATATTTTGCTTGAAAAGAAGAGTCTCTGCAGGTACTTGTCTTGATTTGTGAGGAAACTCGCGTATGAAATTGCGGTCATCGATACGATCAAACCTTTAATCGCCCTAGAAAGCAGCCCTGCTGATAGCCAGACCTCTGAGGTGGCAAATCAGCAGAGGTGGGGCTTGAATCCCTAATCGCCCTAGAAAGCAGCCCTGCTGATAGCCAGACCTCTGAGGTGGCAAATCAGCAGAGGTGGGGCTTGAATCCCTAATCGCCCTAGAAAGCAGCCCTGCTGATAGCTAGACCTCTGAGGTGGCAAATCAGCAGAGGTGGGGCTTGAATCCCTAATCGCCCTAGAAAGCAGCCCTGCTGATAGCTAAACCTCTGAGGTGGCAAATCAGCAGAGGTGGGGCTTGAATCCCTAATCGCCCTAGAAAGCAGCCCTGCTGATAGCTAAACCTCTGAGGTGGCAAATCAGCAGAGGTGGGGCTTGAATCCCTAATCGCCCTAGAAAGCAGCCCTGCTGATAGCCAGATCTCTGAGTTGGCAAATCAGCAGAGGTGGGGCTTGAATCCTTAATCGCCCTAGAAAGCAGCCCTGCTGATAGCCAGACCTCTGAGGTGGCAAATCAGCAGAGGTGGGGCTCGAATCCTTAATCGCCCTAGAAAGCAGCCCTGCTGATAGCCAGACCTCTGAGGTGGCAAATCAGCAGAGGTGGGGCTCGAATCCTTAATCGCCCTCGAAAGTAGCCCCGCTGGTGACCATACTCCTGAATTGGTCAACTTGCGGGGACAGAGCTCGAACTCCCAATCACTCCTTTGGCACAAATGAGTTGATGGTTTAAAGCTTATATGTTACTCAAAGGAAAAGCAATAATCGTATTTTCTTCCTTGAATTCAGGAAAGGAGGAGGGGAGGAAAAGAAAGCTTATCGGGTTTTCTGGAAAGCTCTAAAGGATCCAAGGAGGCGAGTAGAGAAAAGAGGCAGTGAAACCCTTAAAATTTCAGATTGATGTACAAGAAAAGAACTAAGCTCTCTTTTGTGGAGATTTGTTTTATGAATATTACTCTTGCTTACTTTTGTCGAAATCATGGCGTATTAAAAGTTGCATAGTGATAGTTATGCATGGCCAAACAAAACATATGCATTCATTTCATGAGAAATATAGCATCATTACATACTAAAAGTTAACCAAGATAATATAATCATAAGCAGAGGAGTAAAATGGAATGTTCACAAAAGCAAGATAAATAAAGAGATCAAATTGTTTGTAAAACAGCATAAATAAAGAGATAGATTGTTTGTAAAACAGCATAAGCAGATTTGTTCTTAAGATTCAGCCCCAGTAGGATCAGCAGCGCTTTCCAAAGGAGCAGAGGAGGGACCATCAGAAGAGCCGACGGGAAGAACTGCAGAGGCCTCGACTCCTTCAGAAGGAGAAGGCACACCTTCAAGAAGAGGCGTCTGAGGATGGTTGGCATCTTCAGCGAGCATAGAGGAGACCAGGTCTGGGGAGTCCTCGCGGACCACAATCAAATCAACTTCACCTCCCTGGGCAGCAGGAGCCTGATCAATGAGCAGAGGATAAGAAAGCTGTGATGGGCCTGGCATGGCCTTCAGGTCCACGGGAACAGAGCAGAGGGTGGCATACGCCCGTTGCAGAACAGGCAGCCACCAGGGTGCCTCAATATCTTCGAAGGGGTCCCCTTGAAAATAAGGAGAAGCTGGCAAATCTTCTAACGGGCCACTGATATCAAAATCGCCCTTAAAACCCTGTTCCTCTGCCTGCTGCCGCGCGGCGTTGAACCCGAAGCCATAGTAATGGCCAATGCTGGGGCCGAAGTCCGCCAGGGAGCAGCTGCTCTTCAAGTAGGCCGCCCTCAAACCATCCACTAACTCTTTTAAGAAGCTCTGTCCAGCCTCAGAAAGAAGAAGCTTCTGGCGACAAGCCTCAATCCCCTCTGCATATCTCCTTTCTCCATAAAGACGGGCCTTCGCCTTTTCATCAGCAACCCGCTTCTTCTGAACGCCCACCTCATGCTGAAGTTCATTCACGCGTCTAGAATGAGCCTTCTCCTGGGCAGCCAATTTCTGCTTCAGCTCCTCCACCTCTGCATCCTTCTCTGCCAGAGCGCGAGATGTCTCCACCTGATGAGAGGCCGCTGCCCTAGCTTGAAGTTTACTAAAGTAAACGGCCGCCTATGCACAACAAAATATGATAAGTATATGAATAAAAGAAAGAAAAAGACAAGATTGAACCGATTCATAAACGGCTGTACCTTGGTCATGTGATGGGCTCCCATAGCCAACTCATTGTCTAGCGACTGCTGGCTGAGGAGTAAATTGTCAGCAGAAGTAACAATGAGCTTCAGAAAATGACGAGCCTCGTCAGCAGTTAGCTCCAAGATAGACTTGGGCAACTCAAGAGTGAACGAGTCGTTGGCAGAGGCCCGGACACGGTTGGCTCGGGAGCGATCACGAGAAGGGGAGTGAGTGCGCTGACGGCGGGCATCAGGCAAGGTGTCAGAAGTCACCAAAGCTCTTTTTCCCTTATCAGTAGCGGATCGGGGAGCATCAGAGGAACCTACTGCGGGACGCCCGTCAGAAGGACGATTGGGACGGCGGTCAGAACCGGGGGCAGATCGAGCAGAAGGGATAGTGGGTACTCCAATGGTCCGCTTCCAGGATTGATCTGCAGAAAGCAAAAGAGAAAAAGGTTTAGGATGTTAAGCATAAAAGTATATTGAAACAAGACTCCTAAGACGAAGAGTAAAAATACCAAGATTGATCAGCAGAGGAGCTTCTTCTGGTGAGAACCCAAAGAAGGAGAGTAGGGCTGGCTGCTCTACCAGTCCAGCCAAATCAAAAGGACCCTCATCAAAGAAAGACTGGTTCAATTGTTCTATGAGTACCAGATCAGAGTCGGGAGTAACATACTCAAAGGTTTTATCCAAAGGGGGCTTATTGTATATCCAAGTATCTACAGGGAAGCCCCAAATGTTCCCAGGAGTCCCAACAAAAAAATATTCATCCTTCCAGTTCTTATCCCGGCTCTGCGGTTTTCCTAAGAATTTTATTAAGCCTCGAGGGCCAGCGCTGACGTAAAAAAATGGGGGCTTAAATTTCAAAGGAAAATGCGAGTAAAACATCTCTGCAGTAGGGTTACCCCCATGACCTTTGAGGAGGATGAAGAAGCCAATCATCATTCGGAAAGCTGAAGGAACAAATTGGTTCAGAGGAACTTTGTACAAGAATGATAATCTACATAAATAGTCAGGGATGGGAAAGCGGAGCCCCGCTCGCAGTTGACTAAACCAGAACGCCAAATTACATCCATAGGGAAAGTTTGGCTTCTGAAAAGAAGAGGAGTTATACAGAGCATAGTTCAGCGGAATACTAAAGGTAAGCCGAAGCATATCTAGCCTATCCACCTTCATCAGAGAAGGACCACAAACGACATTGAAGTTAGGGTCAGACGAAGAAAAGTTCAGAGGATCGGCAGTGGAAACCGACTCCTCCTCATCTGAAGAGATGAGTTCTGGGGTCTCAGAAAGATGAGCACTTCTAGTAGGGCTCATTGATTCAGAGAGAATAAGACCCTCTAAAACCCTATGATCAGGAATACCTAAAGAAGCACTACTATCGGAAGAAGATGAAGATGTAGAAGAAGCCATAGATCCAAAACCCAAAACACAGAAACTCAACAAGGCAGAATAGAGATATGCACAAAGGATCTAAACCAATAAACCTAGGAAACACTTTATTATATACTACTTCATAAAAGTAAAATCAACGAACAAAGATCAAGGGATTAAAGATTACCTTTCGCCATGGGAAAAGGAGGAAGCGAGAGGTGAAGAAATAGAGACAAAGGGGAAAAACCAGGATGGCCGGAGGGACTACTGCACAGAAGGGGAGAAGAAGACCACCGGGGAAAAAGGACGAGGATCGCCGGAGAAGAAGAAGGACGAGGATCGCCGGAGAAAAAGAGGACTGAAACCGCTGGAGAGGAAAACGTAGAGCATCGGAGAAGAGGAAGATACACCACCAAAGGAAGAAAAGGAAGAAGTTTTACTTGACTGCGAGAAAGAAATTAGGGTTAAGGTCAACAGAATCTGAAAAGGTAGAATTTGAAAGGACGTGCCTCGAAAAGACGCGAAATAGAAGATCAACAAGTTCCTGGAGTGACACGCGTAGGGTAGAGATGGAATACATACGAATAACTACAATAAGGAGGAAAAAATGAAATTTCGAAAACGCAGAAGAAAAACATAAGAAATGATGCGCTCGAACAGCTCTGTCAAAACAGATCTGCTCGACCACACCAGCGGGAGTAGCTAATGGGGAAATTAGCTCTCTGCTCGAGAAGGAAAAAAAACAAGTGCTGCGCTCGAACAGCTCTGCCGAACCAGATCTGCTCGACCGCACCAAGGGGAGTAGCTAATGGGGAAATTAGCTCTCTGCTCGAGAAGGAAAAATACAAGTGCTGCGTTCGAACAGCTCTGCCGAACCAGATCTGCTCGACCGCACCAGGGGGAGTAGCTAATGGGGAAATTAGCTCTCTGCTCGAGAAGGAAAAATACAAGTGCTGCGCTCGAACAGCTCTGCCGAACCAGATCTGCTCGACCGCACCAAGGGGAGTAGCTAATGGGGAAATTAGCTCTCTGCTCGAGAAGGAAAAATACAAGTGCTGCGCTCGAACAGCTCTGCCGAACCAGATCTGCTCGACCGCACCAGGGGGAGTAGCTAATGGGGAAATTAGCTCTCTGCTCGAGAAGGAAAAATACAAGTGCTGCGCTCGAACAGCTCTGCCGAACCAGATCTGCTCGACCGCACCAGGGGGAGTAGCTAATGGGGAAATTAGCTCTCTGCTCGAGAAGGAAAAATACAAGTGCTGCGCTCGAACAGCTCTGCCGGACCAGATCTGCTCGACCGCACCAGGGGGAGTAGCTAATGGGGAAATTAGCTCTCTGCTCGAGAAGGAAAAATACAAGTGATGCGCTCGAACAGCTCCGCCGAACCAAGATCTGCTCAACCGCACCAGGGGGAGTAGCTGATATGGATAGAGGAAAGGGTTCCCAGATAATAAAGTCAGAAGAATAAAAAAGATAATCAAAATACTCCATAAAGGAAATTCAGTAGAGCATGGGTAGGAAAAGTTCCAGCAGAGCACGTGTAGGAGAAGCTTCAGCAAAGCATATGCAGAGGAAGTTCCAGCAGAGCACGTATAGGAGAAGCTTCAGCAAAGCACGTGCAGAGGAAGTTCCAACAAAGCACAAGCAGAGGAAGTTCCAGCAGAGCATATGCAGAAGAAGTTCCAGCAGAGCATTCTAAAAGCAAAACCAGCAGAACACGAACAGAACTCAGCAGAACAGACCCAAGGAACGACTAACAGACGAACGGATGCAGACGAACGAACGCAGATGAACGGATGCAGACGAACGGGAGCAACTGAACAGATTTCGTACACTCAAAGTAGAGGATAATAATGCAGGAAACAATGATGAAAAGCATGCCATAGGGGTCTACTGACGTGGACAGAAAGAATAACAGAAAAAGGAATATTCTAGAGAAGAAAGTGGTGTACATAGAGCTATAGAAGAAGTACCCAGCGAGAAAAACAAGGGAAATGGCTTAAGGAACAAGGAAGAGAGAGGAGAAAATGGCAGAAATGCCCTCCCTCCACCTTTTTTAGGGAGCTAGTATAAATAGTAGGAAATTGGCAAAAACTTGTGTACCCCGGGGGCACAGATCTTAGATCCGTGCCCCCAGATCCGACCCGGCGCGTGGGCAGCCTCCACGCGCGCCCACGCGCCGCCACGCGCGCCCATAGCAAGTCTGGTGTGCGCCCCACACACACCTGATTACCTAGTTGATGATTCAGTGATGGGTATTACACCTATACTCTATTGGTATTACACATATACCCTATAGGTATTACAGAAATATCTTTTATGGTATTACACTGATACCTTAATGGTATTACAGAAATGTCTTTATGGTATTACACTAATACCTTAATGGTATTACAGAAATGTCTTTTATGGTATTACACTGATACCTTAATGGTATTACAGAAATGTCTTTATGGTATTACATTAATACCTTAATGGTATTACAGAAATGTCTTTTATGGTATTACACTGATACCTTAATGGTATTACAGAAATGTCTTTATGGTATTACATTAATACCTTAATGGTATTACATTAATTCCACAATTTTTGTTCATCTCTCAACTTCAAATTTGAGTCATGCATACACCATAGAAACTGGAATGAGCTCTTCAATTCCTAGGCTATTTCTATTTCATATGAACTCAATACAAGAATATTAATCAGGGTATTTAAAGTTCTTGCCATGTGAACCCAACTCAACAGCTTCATCTCCATTTGAGCAAGATGCCATCATTCTTCTGAATTCTGCTTTGAATCCAAACGCAATGCGAGCCCAATTCAAGTTACAGCAAGGAAACCAGCAATTGTACTTCCCATTTTTCAATCCTCCATCTCTGAGCAACAAAACCCCAAATTTTTGCAAATCTTATACAAATGGAAATGAACATGATTATATAAAATTAGGAAGAAGAAGAAGAAGAAGCTTCGAAGAAGAAGAAGAAGAAGATCGGATAAGGAGGAGGAGGAAGAAGAGGAGGAAGAAGAAGAAGAGGAGCAGGAGGAGAAGAGGCAGAAGAAGGAGAAGAAGATGAAGAAGAAGATGGAAAAAATAGAGAGAGAAAAAGAAAAAAAATATATATATATATAATCCGGGTCGGGTTGGGGGCACGGATCCTGGATCCGTGCCCCGGGTGCACCTAAGTCTCACTCTAGGAAATTTGGATTCCAAAATGACTTTTGAGAATTTTTATCTTCAATATAGAGAACATCCTTTCAATTCTTGAGAAACAAGTTATCATTTACTGTTTTATTAGCATTCCTTCTTAGTGTTATACATTTTGATTATCTATGTGTATGTTCATTTTTGTTGACATCTCAACAGTATAGATATTAATAGATTAACCTCTATTTTTTTCATAATTATCATAATGTCATTAAATGTTTAGTTATAATAAATAAAAACCATTAAGTGAATTTATTAAACTATACTAAAATTAGAATTAAAATAAAATTAAGCTTTTGGATTGATAATAGAATTAATGAGAGAATAACATGTGTTTCTTTTAGTTTTTCATTTTTTTTAGATATAGATAGATATACAATAAATTAATGAGTGAAATATTGTTGGTCTCAAGTGGTACAGAGGTTGAGAGGGTGAATGAACCTCTTCACTTTTTCACACTTTTCTCTCTATCAATGGTTGCAACAAGTTGATAGTTTTGTTTTTTACTTGCAGCAAACTAGTTACAAGAGCCTAACACTTAGAGTTTTTGTACACAGCGGAATTGTGTAAAGGATAGAGTTCAACAACAATTTTAATCTTTTAATTAGAAAGTTAACAGGTCAAATCACACAAGTGCAGAGAATAAATCCATATAAAAGCAAACATACAACATATATAAACAAATGTAAAGTGTTGAAAGCAAGTAAATGAACACAAGACTTTATAGAGGTTCGAAGGTGATGTAATCCTTCTACGTCCTCTCTTCTCATTCATAAAGAGGATATCCACTAGAGTACTTTAGATTTACAGGACACTTGCTAACTAAACATGACTCTAAGGATGAACAACAACCTACTAAAGCTATTACTCCCTTCTTAGGTTTCAGCGGCTAGACATGATCCACACAAGATATTATGCACTTTGACGGATAAAAACACACAACAAGGAATGATTCCTATCAACTGTGGACACCAAAAAAAAAACTGAAATTGATCGCTGCAATTGCACCTGAAGTTGATGTTTCCTCATATTCTTTGATCATGCAATGGATGTTGATAACTTTGATGTTGATACCACTGGCATGTCTAACTTCAGTTGCTGCAACTTATTGGGTGTGCTGCATCCAGATTTGTTGTGCCTTAAAAGTGACAGCTTCCAACTTGCAGTATGTAGCAAACTCTTTTCCTCAAAAAATTCTTCTAAGTATAGCACGCTAAAAGCAGGCTTCTTCTTTCCTTATAGCTTGCAGCGTGCAACAAATATAGCAGTAGAAGACTTCATAATAGGGATTTTGCTACTTATTACAACGATGAGAATTAACAATTGAGCACTAAGGTTACAACGGTTTTGTCTCATCAAAATCTATGCTATCTTCTTACAATTTGCCCTTTTTTTATGATGACAAAACCTATATAAAAAGTTGTTGTAACTTAAGTTAGGTAAATTTAAAAATAAGAGACTTCTGTTTCTGCTCTTTTTCTGTTTTTCCCCCTTTTTTTTGTTTTCTTTGGAGACTTCTGTTTTTGCTCCTTTTCTATTTTTCCTTTTTTTTTCTTTGCTTTCTTTGGAGACTTCTATTTTTGCTCTTTTTCTGCTTTTGTTTTTGTTTACTTTCCTTGTTGTTGTATCTAAAATAAAATAAAGATACAAAATTGTGTTCTTGATATTAATCGAAAACTTATTGAACAAAAAAAGAAAATACATTGCTGAAAGTAAAATAATAAAGGGTTTCAAACTGATGCATCCTATTCAGTGAAGTTCAGTTTTCTTGCAGTTGCAGCAGGCTCCTCCTTTTTCTCTCACTTGTTGGATTTTAAACCCACCTATGGGTGGATTTAATAAACCCCGTACAACCCAATCTTATCCCTTTAATTTGACATTTTTCCGAACCCCATAAATTATGTAGGGCCTAACCCATAATCCAAACAACAATTTGATGGGTTATGCATGGTTTGAATTCCTAAATCATCAAACGAAACAAGGCCTAAGTTTCAATTCCTTTCAGAAATCTATCAATCTAAATCTAAATACAACATAAAAGTACTAGTATTTCATCCACATAGAAGAAATGACAGAACTAAAAATCATTTTTGTTGACCCTCATTTTTTGTAAAGCCTACTAAAAAATTTGAAGTCAATTTGCATCCTTAGGCCCATTATCTAAGCCCAGAAGCAATAAGAACTGAGCTAGAATAGGCTACTAAAGCGAGATTAAAGAACACAAACCCTTGTTCTTCCGATTCAAGAGTTGTAAACTCTTCGTTTCCTTGGCTCACTAAATCATCAAATTTCCCACGTATCTTCTCTAACATTCACACATTCTTCGTTCCAACATTGTCAAAATGGCAGAAGAAGATTCGAAACCAGTGAAGAAAGAAGAAGTTGAAGACGACGACGACGAAGAGTTCTTAGCGTCCGCTTTGAAAAAGAAATCGGCGAAGAAGAGCAATGGCGCAACAAAGTCGCAGGGTAAAGTGAAGAAAGTGCAGATTAAAGTGAAGAAAGACGAAGATTTCGAAGAACCCTCCCAGAAGACGCCTGAGAGTAAGGTAGTTAGTAATCAAACTTCTCTGGGGTTTCATTCTTTCTGTTAACAGAAATTAATGGTGGGTGTTGTTAGAATGGGCAGAAAAGGAAGAAGAAAGGAAGTAAAGATGACGAGAGTAAGGATGTTAAGAAGAGAGAGAAGAAAGTATATGATTTGCCAGGCCAAAAAAGGGCCACTCCTGAGGAAGTAAGTGTTTTCTTTTTAATGTGAAATTGATCATTGTTATATGAATGTGATTAGTTTGTTGTGAATCTTGTTATTCAGAGAGACCCATTGAGAATATTCTATGAAACTCTATACAAGCAAGTGCCTGGCAGTGAGATGGCAGAAATATGGTATGCTTACTCTCTTCTTTAAGTTTATGTTTTGGTTTCTTGATATGGTTATGGCATCAAATAATGTTGTTTCTTGACATATAATGTAAAACATTTGAGTTGCTGCCCAGTGTTCAAGATTGGCAATTACATTTTTCTGAATGAATACTTGAGCCAAGTGGTTTTGTACTTGCCTTTTTTTTCCATATCTTGTGTTGCTCTTATAAGGTGTAGGAACTAGGAAGAAAGATAATTCTCCATGAGCTTGATATTAGAGTTCTGGAATTAACATTGTGAACCCAAATACATGGGTCAATTATGCATCTTTATACAACAGTGAGTAGATTTGTTTCGTATGTGATATTGTTATGATTTTAGTGTTTAAAATTATACTTTGACTCTTGGTTAATGACCTACATTATTGCTGAACATAAATATGGTGCCCTGATGTTATTCTAAGTATGTCTATTCATGAGATAATTGCTTGGTCAGATTTGAATATACAGCATGTATGTGTTTAAACATGAAATTTTCGCTATCCCATTATGTTTTTTTGACTTGGATCTTTGTTTTTATTAGAAATGTTTCTGGAAAGGGTTGATTTTGGAAGGGTGCATTCATTTGAAGTTCAACTTTTTTAATGTGAATGTTGTGTCTGAACTCTGATGATCAACTTTCTCACAAGTTTTCACTCATTCTTTCCAGATGTTCGTTGTTTTCTGCATTGCTCTTTATTTCTAATGAATTCTCTGTCTTTTAACATCACTGAAGGCTGATGGAATCGGGGTTGCTTACAAAGGAGAAAGCGGAGAAAGTATTCGATAGAAAACAGCAGAAGATGAAACAGCAAAAGCTCAGTTCACCAATGAAAATCGTTGTAACTGTCAAGAAGAATGCTGAAAATATTACCATTAAAAGGAAATCTTCTAAAACCCCAGTTTCTGAAACCCAGAAAAAGAAGACAACAGAGAGCAAAGTCACTTCTAAACAGCAGTCGAACAAACGTAAGAGCAGAGACGATTCTTCTGAGAATGATATGGATGATGATTTTGTGTTGGCTGCTAAAAAGCCAAAGAAACAGAGAGTGTAGCTTCTTTTATGGTTTTACCCCTTTGTAGGCTTCATCTAACGAACTACGGAACTAACTTGGAGCTTAATGTTTACGAGAAAATACACTTTTTTTGTTTCTCTCCTTGCTTCTTAATTGTGCACAGATATTGTGGTCGAAGATGTTTGATTTTGTTAATTATAAAAGGTTTTATAACTTTGTACTGTTCATGTTTTATTATATTTTGGGGTAAAAAACATTTTACCATCCGAACTAAAGGGTATTTTGCAAATTTCAGTATAAACTTTTTTTGGTTGCCCTTGCTGTCTAAACTTTGCATGATTTGCACTAAATTGTAAAATGACACTTTCCGATTAAATATTCCGGCTAACACGAAACGCCACCGTTTCATTAAGGGTAAAATAGTCTTTTTACTACTATAATACACGTGTCCCTTTTTAAATGTGTGTCCCTTATGTGGCAATACACATCAACAACTTACACACATTAGCATCTTCCTAAAACAAAATTGGAAAACGGGGCACAAAATCGAAAGCCCCAAAATTACTCTGAACCCCAAACTGATGAGAAACCCTAACTCAAAATCAAAGGCATAGCCAACAAATTTCGTCCAAACCAAGAAGTAACTTTTGCAGAAATGGGGAGATTCTGATGGTGTGGAAAGTGAGGCGGAAGGAAGATCCAAATAGGGTCGCTTCGCCAGATTATGGTAAGTGAAGAATGGGCACCGGGTTGCTGTTCCTGAGTAAGGGGTTTAGGGTTAATTTCACACATTTTGGGTTAGGGCTTCGGGTTTATTCGAAAATTAGGGGCTAAATTTGAGAAATTTCACTTCATTTTTTTATTAGGGTTAGGGTTTTGGGTGAATTCGAATTTTCACGCATATTTGGGTTAGGGCTTTGGGTTTATTTGAAAATTTGGGTCTAAAATACAGAATGTTCCATTTTTTTTATTAGGGTTAGGGTTTTGGGTTAATTCAAATTTGTTTAGTGCAAACAGTTTGAGATCAGATTCTGGAATTTAACATATTTTGTTATTTATGTTGTTGAAATTCTATTTTAATTGGTATTTCACACATATTATTTGTTAAAACTTCTGGTATTTTGTTATTTACTTTGAGAACTTCTGGTATTTCACACATATTGCTGGAATCTGAGTTAGTATAATGCTCTTTGTGTATTTTGTGAAGGTACAAGGTTTGAGTTGGAATTTTTGTCATGTTGTAGTTTGAGTGAAGATTTAAATTGTTGTGTTGCTACACTGGGATGCTTTATTTATGTTGTAGTATTTATCTTGCTATGTTTGTGGGTTTTTGCATATATTATTGATGTTTAAGAGATTACAATGTTGTAATGTGTTCCCCCCCCCCCCCCCCATTTTGGCAGGAGAAAACTCCGAACTTTTCAGCATTAGATTTCATTATTCTGGCATGTTTCTAAATATAGGAAAAAACTGTTATGTTGGGGGTGAGATATGTCACATTGATTACTGTCATTCAAATGAGATGTCTTTTCTTGAATTACAGTGTATGGCCACGGAGTTGGGGATAACAAATATTAAGTGCTTATATGTTAGCCAAGCAGGAGTAAATGAATGCACATCCCTAGCTTTAGTAGAAAATGATATTGATGCAATGAATCTGGTTGATTTTGCTGATCAAAATAGGATGATTGGGATTTTTGTTGATCACACTGATTTGGATGAACAATTGATAGATGAAATTGTTGGTGAACTTGACAAGCTAAGTCAATCAGATAATGGGGAAGATGAGGGGTTAGAGGATGACACTGAATATGTTGGGGTAGATAAAGGCTTAAGTGATAATGAAGATTTAAATGAAAATGAAACACCTTTTCATTTGCTTGATGAACTTGACAGTTCTGATGTTGATAAATTTAATTCAGTAGGGAGTGATTCTGATTTGTTTGTATTAGTTGATAGTGAGTGTGATATTTTTGATGATGATGTGTTGTTTGATGGTAATGTTGATGTTGATGTTGAGTGGGGTGGCTTTCAAGTGTCTGAAAATGGTGTCTTTAATGCTGGGGAGGGAGTGAGTGGGGAGAAAAATACAGATGAGGGTGTGGGTAGTAGTATGAGGAAAAACAGGCCAGAAAATGTTAATAAAGTGTCACAATTTGATATAGGTCAGAAGTTTGATGATATGGTAACTTTTAGGAATTTGGTGAAGGATCATTCAAACTTGGTGGGTAGGGAGATAAGATTTCCAAACAATGATAAGAAAAAATGTCAGGCTAGGTGCAAACATCCTTCATGTGAGTGGATGATATATGCATGTACAATGAGGAATGAAGGCACTATTGCGGTTAGAACCTACAACCCTAAGCATAAATGCCCTAGAAAAAAACATAATTTGCATGCCACTTCAGGTTGGTTGACTAAAAAGTATAAGAACAAATTGGTGTCTGATCCAAGGTGACCAATAGAGTCAATGGTGACTATTATGCAACAAGATGTTAAACTGGTTTTTAGTAGGCATTAGTTGTATAGGGCAAAGAAAAAGACACTTGTTTTAGGTACAAGTGGGGATGCTGAACAATATTTTGTCCTCTGAAGGTATGCATAGGAGATTAGGAGGTCTAATCCCAACACTAATGTTAAAATTAAGTGTCAAATTGTAGATGGTGTGTCTGTTTTCAAAAGATTTTACATTTGTTGGGGTTCTTTGAAGAAGGGGCTGTTGGAGGGGTGTAGAAAAATCATTTGCCTAGATCGGTGTCACTTAAAGTGTTACAGGTGGCATATTGTTATCTGTTGTTGGGATAGATGCAAACAATGATGTGTTTCCCTTTTGTTATGCAGTTGTGGAGAAAGAAACAAGTCATACTTGACATTAATTTCTAGAGTTTCTGGTTGGGGATTTATGCATAGAAACTATCCTTGAGTGGACTGTCATTTCTGACAAGCAGAAGGGATTGATAGATGCAGTGAAGAAGTGGTTGCCTTATAGTGAGCACAGGTTCTGTGTCATTCATTTGTATAACAACTTCAAGATCCAACACAGAGGTTTAACACTGAAAAAGATTATGTGGAAAGCAGCCAGGGCATTAAGGGCGAGTGCTTTTAACCAGGCAATGTTGGAGATGAAAGAATGAAGAGGCTTTCAACTAGTTGCTAAAGAGGCCTCCACAACTCTGGAGTAGGAGCCATTTTAGAGGATCTGCAAAGACTGAGATGATGTGCAATAACTTTTCTGAGAGTTTCAATGCCATGATTGTTAGGGCTAAGAGTAAGCCAATATTGACAATGTTGGAAACTATAAGGCTGATTTTAATGAAGAGGGTTTACCAGAGGAGGGACGAAATGGTGAAATGTGATGAAGACATTTGCCCTATGATCAACAAAATTTTAGAGGGAAAAAAAAAAAAAAAGACAATGGACTACACTTCACACTGGAATGGGGTAGATGAGTTTGAGATTGAAGACTGTCTAGGGACCAGATTTAAGGTGCATATAGGCCACAAATCTTGCACTTGTAGGAGGTGGGAACTAAGTGTGATCCTATGTGCACATGCCATATGTGCCATGTACTACCTTAGCATGAAGCCTGAAGACTATGTTGATGATTGTTACAAGAAGGAAATGTTTATGAAGTCTTACACCAATCTGCTGGGGACGATTGATGATATGGCAAACTGGCCCATAGTACATTTCAACCCTCTCCATCCACCCAAAGTAGAAAAACTGCCTGGGAGACCAAGGAAGTACAATAGAAACAGAGTACCAGATGAGGAGAAAAGAGAAGCTACTTCATCCAAGTTAAAGAAAGGCAACAAAGATGGTAAAATGAAGTTGGGGAAGAAGGGGGTCATCATGACTTGTTCTAAGTGTCACAAGCCAAATCATAATGTAAGAGGGTGCCCACAAAACAATGATAAAGAACAGGGTGCAACTTCAAATAAGGTATTAGTGTTCCATTTCAATAAACGTTTCTAAATATTATTTTTGCAACTCCCCATCTACACTGCAATTAACTCATAATTTGTTTATGTGATGTCTGTTTTAACACCATAAAGGAGGGGCAACACACAAGGACAACACCTGTTTCTCTTGGTGATAGTGCAATTGAGACACAGATTGAAGCAATTGAGACACAAGCCTCTATTCAGGTGAATTACTTTTGATTTCAAGGAATTATAATAACCTTAAGATTCTGATTTGCCATATGTGGCAAAGGGAAAGGCTAACGTGGGAGAGACTGAGAATGTTGTTGAGACACAAGAATCAGTGAAGGTAATTAAAGACACTTGTTATGTCAACTCCCATCTACAAAATGAAGTAAGGATTACTAATCTGTTCATCATCTAATTTCAGAATGTGGCAAAAAGGAAAACACCTAAAAGTCAAATGAATTCTTCTGGCAAACAGAAAAAGATCAAAGGTAATTTTACTGACTTTTTGCTTTTGAATTCTTCTTGTTGCTCTTTTTATTTATGGTGTCTGTCATGTCCCTTATTAATTGAGTTTTTGCAAGAATCTGTTCTAATCCTAACATAATGCTTTTTTTCTTATTCATTTTTCAAGGTGGGGAAGGGGCTGCCAAACAATCTATTGTTGCTTCACCTCAAAGGGTGACAAGAAGCCCTGCCAAAAGCCTATAAAGTGAAGCAAGAAGGGTGACAAGAAGCTCTACCAAAAGCCCTGAAAATGTATGTTTTAAAAATATTTGCACATTTTGGTTCTAAGTGTCATTTGCACTTGGGATTAACCTGTTTTTGTGGCTATTGAATGACAGATTTCATCCAATGTTGATTCTGAGAAAGCACCCAAACTCAATAGGGGCTTAACCAAAGATGTTAGATTTTCAAGTCAAAGAGGAAAAAAACTCCAAAAAGATGTTTGTGGGTGGAGATAGAACTAAGCAAAATTGAGCTACCTTTGATAAAGATTTGTGAATTTGTTTTTGGCACTAATAGATTAATTAAGTGATGGGCAACAAGGATATTTTGTGAAGTGTTTACTGAATCTTTTTGCACAGTTGCACTCTGTTAGTCCCAAGTGGTAGAGGGGGGAGGGTGAATAAGCCTACTGTATTTTCAAACTTTTCTTCACTTCGGAAGGCTTAGGTTTAGAGGCAGTTGTTGGAACCACCGGATCGCCGACTCTATGTAATTATCTAATTCGGGATCCAAAGTATAATAAACATGCAGCGGAAAAAGAATTATACCTTTTCACCGTAAAAGGTGAGGTCGAAACAGTTCTTAGGTCAGAACTACCGAACGATCTTCGAATCTTTGACCCCACGATCTTCTGTCGTATTTCTATCCCTCTCTTTTGAACGTCGTGTGGGCGACGATATTAGGGTTATTTATAGGCTACAACAGAGACCCTGAGGAGGAATTAGGTTGGGTCTCCTGATGGGCTTAGGCGTCCCATGTTCAGCCCGAACATCTCGCTTAAGCCCATTAATTATAACTCGGTCCACTAAAGAGTTATAATTGAACTACCGTCCTAATCCCATATTACAATATGGGTTCCTTTATTATATGTACATTTATTTCCCCGCGTTTAAGATATCGAATGTCCATAAATTAAATAAGTTACTGACAACTTAATTAATTTACATCTAATTCCAAGAGTAGTACCACTCATCTTTATTATCATGTCGGATTAAATCCACCTGCAGGGTTTATATGATAATCCTTATGAGCTCCTCAAGGGGACATCATCATCCTAAATAATTAGGACACAGATTCCTTCTATAATCAACAACACACCATATAAACAGTGATATCTCCCAATTCACCAAGCCTATTGATTTATTAATAAATATCACCCATTGGTAAATTAAAGAAACAAACACTGAGTACACGTGCCCGTTATTATATATGGATTAAGAAGATGTACATCCATAATAACAGAGGTCTTGTTCTTTTATTTATAGTCAGTATAAGTCGAACAACCTCATATGGTCCTGCTCAATACATACAAAATGTACCAGTGTAACTTTATAGTCAAGATAGACTAATACCAAATTACACTACAACCGTTCCAATGGTTTGTCCAAATCCATCTTGGTTGTGAGCTATTATATATAATCTATAAGGAACTGATAGCATGATCTTCTGTGTGACACCACACACCATGTTATCTACAGTATAGACTAATCTGGACAACAACAATAATATAAAATGCAAACATTTGATCATAATGAATCTCATATCATAAAGATGTTCATACAAAAGCTAGGCTTATAGTATACATCCTAACATCAGTAACCTTTTGGGAGGTTACTTATCAGAGTTATATTATGGAAGCTTTCTCTCATTAAAAGACCAAGTATAGAAGACATGCATCTAACATAGGATATACAGATAGAACAGTAAACATAAACAAACGTATAGATATACAGAGGTTCGAAGGTGGAGTAATCCTTCTACATCCTCTCTGTCTCTTTTCAAGAGGGAACATTTGTTAATCTTGTTGATTAACATAGCCCTATCTATTACAACACAGACTTAACAAGTAAGTAGCATGCCTACTCATGGCTGCTCACAGCTGGTTGCCTACTCTCCTAACTGACCCGCACAGGATCCTACCCGATCCACTCAGGATCCTTACTTTTTTCTACAGAAAGCGAACAACTTATCAGGATTCTAATCCTAACTAAGCACTCCTAGACAGTCCTTAAAAGGTTTGTCTTCTTCTTCTTCAACTGGATGCAGCAAGCTTTGGCTTCTTTTGCAGGTTGTTCTGCTGTAGCTTGCTGCCGGACTGAGTGACTATATATTCTAGCGTTTCTGGGGTGTAGAGTGTTTGAGCTTATTACTCTTCTTTTGATCTTTTGCACACTCTTTTCTCTCTACTTCATTTTTTTCTTCTTCTTCTTTATTACCCCGCTTTGCTTTCTTTTCTTCTATATGCTCTTCCCCCTCTTTTCTACGCTCTCTTTCGCGCTTTACTCTCTTCTTTTCTTCACTGCGCTCTCTTCTCTTCTCTTCAGTCTTCAGTCTTCTTATATTTATAGATTAGGAAATCTGCTCGTTGAAGGTGGGTAGGTTTCCATCATTAAATGAGCCGCACTCCTTCTGATACACGCCAGCTTTTCACTTTCCACGTGTCTTCATTTGATTGGCTCCATTACTCTTCTCTCTACCGGTAACTTCTAGCTTCCTTCCCATGCTTGCTTTGTAGCTCTCTTCCTAGCCTTGCTCTCAGGTGGCTTCAGGCTTCTGTAGCTTGCTACTTTGCAGTATGCTTTAGCATGGTCTCTTCCAGGTAGCTTCATGTCAGGTAGCTCGAGTCTTCGGTAGCTTGATGCTTTGCAGTATGCTCTGGCATAGTCTCTTCCAGGTAGCTTCCTACAGTAAGCAGTATCTTTTTTAGTTTACCAGATTCCTTTCACCATTCTCTTCAGTATCCTTCCTCTGAAGCTTTCTCTGTCGTATCTTTCTGCAGTAACCATACAAGATAGGTTATGCTTATAGATTGAGGGTTACTATTCTATGATTTTGTCTCATCAAAACATACTTAAATATATTCTAACACACTCCCTTTATTGCATAGTTTAAACTCAAGGTTTTTGTACAACTATATTCCAGCACTTGTACATTTTGCACAGCTGATTTGGTGGTATTTTACACAGTTATATAGATGGGGTATACATTTTTCACAACTGACATGGTGTTTTTGCACAACTTTAGTAATTTTGGAGTAAATTTTGCATAGCTTTTGGGAGGGGTATAGTGAATACAAGCTGGTCTTTTGTAAACAATTATTACTGGATTTGTACAACCTATATTTGCACATTAATGGATTTTGATTTATCTCAAGCTTGATTTGTACATTATAGTTGAATATTACAGTTGAATACCAACTGTTGGTCCCAAAACTGTTGTAGGTAGACTTAGAGGTGGGGGGGTGAATAAGCCTACCTTCTTTTCAAACTTTACTCATATCTCTATCGGCTCATTTCTGATATCAGTAACCTTTTGGGAGGTTACTGATCAGAGTGGTTTGCGGAAGCTTATTACAGAGCCGAGTAGAAGATGTGCAACTTATCAGAGAGTATGCATGTAGTGCAGTAAGCATATAAAGACGCAAGGATGTATAGAGGTTCGAAGGTGGAGTAATCCTTCTACGTCCTCTCTTCCTCCTCTCAGGAGGGAACCTTTGTTAAGCTGGTTGATTTACATAGCCCTATCTATTATAACTCACCCTTAACAAGTAAGTAGCAAGCCTACTTTCTCTTGACCCACACAGGATCCTAAACTACCACACAGGGTCCTCACTTTCTCTCCTAGAAAGTGGTAAACTCAGCAGGACTTTACTCCTCACACTGAGTACTCCAAGACAACCCTTTTAGAAAGGTTTGTCTTCTCCTTCTTCAACTGGTGACAGCAAGCTTGGCCTTCGATTGCAGACTGATTTGCTGAAGCTTGCTGTCGAACTGATAGACTAAGTCTGCGTCTTTGGGGTGTGGGATGTTTGAGCTTCTCTTTTCCCTCTTCTTCTTCTGCTCCCCACTTGGCTTCTTCTTCTTTTTATGTAGCCTATTCCCCCTTTTCTACGCTTTTCTCTTGCACTCTTATCTTCTTCTTTTTAGCTCTTGCACATTCTCTCTCTTCTTCTCTGTTGTTTCAGTCTTCAGTCCTCCTCTTTATAGGTTGTGAAATCTGCCCGTTGAAGGTTGACAGATTTCCAACATTTGACGCGCCGCACTCCTGACACACGCCAGCTTTTCGCTTTCCACGTGTCTGCTTCTAATTAGTTCATTTTCTCTTTTCTCTCTACCAGTAACTTCTTGTGTCTACCGGTAACTTTGACTTTCTCCCCATGCCTGCTTTGTAGCTCCCTCCTCTTGCTTCACTTTGGAGCTTCCTTCTCTGGCTTGCTCCTTCAGGTGGCTTGAGGCGTCTGTAGCATGCTGTTCCTGTAGTATGCTTTCGACATGGTCTTCTCAGGTAGCTTCCTGTCTCACTGTATTCTGTTTTGGCGAGGTCCCCTCTAGTAGCTTCCTGTCGTCATTAGTATCCTTATTAGTTTACCAGATTCTTTTTCAATCATTCTCTTCAGTATCCTTCTTTTGACACTTTCTCTATTTCTTTTAATCTTCTGTAGTATTGCAGTAACCTATCCTAAGATTGGTTATGCTTATTAAAGTTACTTTAAGGATTTGTCTCATCAAAACATTCTTTTAATATTTCCAACACAAACATATCATATTACAGCTTTAGTTGAATATTACAATTACTGATTATAGTATCTGATTTGTCTCAAAATCAAGCAACACACAACTACTAAAATTTAACTTAACACTCAACTACTAAAAATATAACATTTGCCTCAACAATCAAGCATATCACAACTTCACACTTAACATCCCATAATCTTAATTAACTATATAACAACATGAATTTATCAAACCATATCATAGCTTCATACTTCAAAAGCCAAATTTTACACCATAATCCCAAATTTCACCATTTTACATCACAAATTTATCCAAAATTGAAGCATGATACTTCAAATGGTGAAATTTACAAAAGTAGTTGTTAAATGTTAATGAGTTCTTCCCAAGACAAAATAGATGAAACTTCACCTAATCACTTAGCAAGATACAACACAAATAGGATAAGTGCTGCCAACCATATCCACTTCTCCCTCTTCTCCTTCCTTTGTTTCTTCTGCAATTCATCTTTTAGTTGATTCACACGTCTCAACAGACACAGAATAATCTGACAGGCTCTTTCACACATTGGTGGGTCAATTCAATCGAAAAAGTTACAATCCCCTGGTTTCTGCAGTAAAAACACAAAAGTAGTATTTCAATTTCATCTAATGTTGATTCATGATGCTTGCATTCAAATGAGCAATGAACCATATCAACTTTACCAAAATCAACCCAAAAATTGACCCTAAAACATCCATATTATATGAAAAAACCACCAACATTGCTACATAAATACAACATAAATTAAGCAAATATGAATACATATATTCTAATAAAATTCATCCTCATATGTAAAAATTCCAGCAACATAACAACATAAGCAAATGCGTGTATCAACAAAAGGGATTTTGGGAAAATTCGTACTTTTTTAAAAAATGTTCATATAAATTTAGGCATTTGGGGATTAGGGTTCATGTGCAAAATTCAACTAATCAAATTGAGGATGTCTTTAGTAAACAAGGGGAATCTGCTAAAATCCATATAATCTGCCAACATAATCGACTGGAAATTCGATTAAACGGACCAACAAAGGGAAATCTAAGCTACAATCGAAATCGAAAACTGCACTTACATGGTATCTATCACATGTCATATACATTCTCCCTAGGTTCAGGTTCATCCACGAGGTGAGCCTTTTTGTGCACTTCCCGCAGTGACATAAATCGTCCATGGCTATGGTGGTTGGAAAGGTTGAGCTTTTTTTCTCTCTTTGTTCTATCTCTAAACCCATTTCAAGATTTCATCTGTTTGGGGAAGATGATGATGTGGATCATACTACTAATGTGGATATTTAAAAAGGGACATGTGTGTATATGTGTGTATTATAGTAGTAAAAAGACTATTTTACCTTTAATGAAATGGTGGCGTTTCGTGTTAGCCGGAATATCTGATTTCTTTGCAAGGAAGATCGTCCAAGTGAACCTCGAGTAGTCATCTACTGCTACTAAGGTGTATTTCTTTCCAGATATGCTAATTGGATCAACTGGTCCAAAGAGATTCATGTGGAGCATATCAAGTATCCTTTCTGTAGAATGAAGAGTTTTGTTTTTAAAGGAGCTCTTTATGTAACGCCCCAATCCCCATTAATTGGAAATCAGGTCGTCACCATTTCCTAATTAAAGAATTTATAAAATAGATTACAGCGGAAGACTGAAAGGAAAACACGAGACATTTTTTTTAAAACATAAAACAATTATTTCCAAAACTCGTGTTTTACCCACATTTCTAGGTTAAACGTTCAAACAAGCTCTTATAAGGGATAACATAATAGAACAAACGTATAATACCAAAATACAAGTCTAGACCCATCATCTACCATAATCTGCATATCCAAAATTTAACATTATTCTTAAAAGTAAATACTGGTTTGGTACTTTAACATGAAAGGGGTGATGGAAAGACAGATCAGCTTGCTACAAGTCCGCGTCATCATACGCCGAACCTGAAAATATTAAAAGTGGAATCATGAGACACCTCCGGAGAGGAATCCCAGTGGGATAACTGTACTCTCTAATATTCATTGAAACAATTAAATTATTAAGTACATACTACATGTCCGTTGGGTACGCTCACCCTGGACCATACATAACATAAAGGAATGTGGAGTCGCTCACCCACTAAACCTTGCTTTCATAGACCGGGCACTCTCACCCTTATGGTCGTCGCCCGATAGTGAAGCAACTACCGGTTACCGCTACGGAGCTTCAACCGTAGACCGTCGTACATAACTTACTAATTTAATTATCATCGCATAGTAGAGTGTAGAAATTATCCACTCTGACATATATTGAAATAATTAAATCATTAAGCACATACTACTTTGTCCGTTGGGTATGCTCACCCTGGACCTTTCATAGACCGGGCACTCTCACCCTTATGGTCGTCGCCCGATAGTGAAGCAACTACCAGTTATAGCTACGGAGCTTCAGCCGTAGATTTTCATACATAACTCATTAATTTAATTATCAACGTATAGTAGAGATTAGAAGTTACCCACTTTAAACTGACGGCTTGAGGATTGCTTTTGGAACCACCGTTCGTCTCAACTGCACTCGACATACTTAATCATTTAGCTTCTTATGTCATATTATATCATATAACATGTAAATATTATCGAAAGACTTAAAATTAAATCTTTACTTTGTTTCATTAACTAACTCTTTATCTTTTATGAATTTCTACAATTAGTGTAACATAAAAGATTCCATTAATTAACATATGAAGTAAAGACTTATAAATAATCTACCCAATTTCTCTTTAATTTCTATATTACTTAAATCATTCCCTAAATTAATTTAACTAATATAATACTTTTCTAATCTTGTTTCTGAAATAATATCACTAATTAATAGTGTATACCAACATTTTACCCACAACCTTTAATACTAAATATAAATTTATGTTGTCATGCAGAATACCAATTTCTTATTCAATTTGCCAAGATAGATTATCTTTTAATACTATATAATTTAAAGAAACCACAATTGCAATGCTAGCTATAAATGATTTTGTAAAGTAAATAATTAAGATATATAGTTTGCCACATAGTATAATAATTTAGAAATACACACTTCAATTAACAAAATAAATTAGCGAAACAATAACCAATGTACATAAATTTATAAATCTTTAATTATCATGTAATCAATTCAAAGTATAAATACAGATTGTAAGCTAATCCATTAGCATGATTCCATATACATTATCCAAATATTTATATTAATCATACATCATACAAAATACACATATATTAAACTCATATATAAAATTTTGATGATAACATTATCACATAAGAATCATTTAAACATGATTAGCATTTAAAAGAAATCAACATACTCATAACTTAAACTTTAGATATTTAAACTAGCAAATTCTTAGTCTTAAAATGATGCATAAAATATAAAGATGTAACAATTTTAATATTTCATATATAATTCCTAAAATCACAATATCATTCATATGATCATATATATTCATTTATATTAACATACTGAAAATAGATTTTAACTGCTTGTACAAAGAATTAACAATCATTGAACATAATTCACATATAAACAACAAATATACTTATAATTTAATCTTAAGGTATTTAACTAGAAATTTTAAATCTTAAAACGACACGTAAAAATATGGTTTGAGGTCATAAAATAATATCCGGTACAGTATTGGGTTCAACTTATAATTATAGTAAAGTTTTAGGAGTGATTCTACAGTTTCTATAAAGTTTGGAATCATATATTAAAATCTTGTAAAGTTTTGGGGGTTAAACTGCAACTTAAACTAATTTCAGGGGTTGAATTCAAATTAATAAAATTTATAGGGATTAAAAAGCAATTAAGCAAAAGATCAAGGATTGTATCATAGATAAACAAAAGTAGAAAATTGCAATTAAGTCCCTAGACTAAGCCTAATTTCTAAAATCAAATCCATGCTCCCAACCACCCCCAGCCCGTCGCCTTTCTCCTCCAGCAGCACGGCCGCCGCCGCTCAGCCGCCGCCCGCTCGCCCTCTTATACGGCGCCGCCACCCACGGCGGCGCCCCCTTTCCCCCTGCACAGCCCCTTCCTCTCAACCCAACAGCACGTCGCCGCCATCGCCGCCGCCGCCGCCTCCATCGCAGCGCGCAGCTCGGCCGTCCCGTGCGGCGCCGCCCTCCGCCTTCCTTCCCCCTTGTCTTCCTCCTTCTTTCCCTCTTCCTACTTTACAGCATATACACAATATACACATATATATACACATGATACACACATAAAACACACACACAAAACATGCACAAAACACACCACGGCGGCACTGCTCACGGCGCCACCCTCTTTGTCTCTGCTCGGCGCCGCTCCGTGCGGTGGTGCCTCCTCCCGTCTCTCCCTATCTCCCCCTCTTCTTCCTCTTTTCTTTCCTCTGTTTTCTTCCCCATCTTTTCCCCTGTTTTTCTTCCCCATCTCAAGCCACAGCACACAAAACTAATACATATATACACTTGCACATATATACATACATATATATCTTCAATCTCAAAATTGGGAAAAATTTGAAAGCAAACAAAATATTTACCCTCCAATTGAAATTCAAGTTGTGAGAATTTTCCTCCCGTTTCTTTGCAAAGAGGAGATGATAATTAGGGAGAAGAAGATGTCTTCTTCTTCTTCTTATAGATATATATTACACATCTAAGTGTAAGAAAGGCTATTACCTTGACTTTTCACTCCAAATTCATCCAATCTTATCTATAATATGCACAAAGTAATTAATTATTCATATATATGTTTTAAGTAATTGATAAATATACATACATAATTTACATATATATACTACACACATACACACCTATATATATTAGATCAACATTAATAACATTAAATATAACAATAATAATAATATTACATTAACATAATTTATACACAAGTATTTACTAATACTACATTTTATGTAAATTATTTTATCACATAGAATCACATATAGAGATCACGAATAAATTTAATAAAATAAAAGCATTTACGACATAAACGAAAATCTTTAGCACAAAAACCTAATATCATTTTTCCTCATTTAAACTTATCTATATCTTATCTTTTTACTTTCATCCATGATTGTCAAGTGAGTTGAGATCAAGCTCGGTTTCCTCCGTAAGCAATCCTGCAAAATACTTCAAAATCTCGAAAGAAACATTAGATCACAACATACGAAATAAATCATCAAGCACAACATAATACGTAAACTATAACTTTAAATAATATAATAGTTCACTTCGAATCATTTTTCAATTAAAAGGTAAAAGAAATTTTGTGAAATATGCAATGCAGATTTTCTTGAAAATGGGGTGTTACACTTTACTTGTTTTCCTTTCTGACATGCTCCACAAATAGCTTCCCTTTTGTACACCATGTCTGGTAGTCCTCTGACTAGTCCTTTTATGGCCAGCTTATTCATGGTTTTGAAGTTCAGGTGGCTCAACCTCTTGTGCCACAGCCAACTAGCTTCAGGAGTACCTTTGGAAACGAAACATGTAGCAGTAGTTGTTGAGTCCCAATCAGCAATATAGATCTTTCATTTCCTTATTCCAGTGAGCTTGACTTCCTGAGTTATGTTGTCCTTGATAAGACACCTGTTGAGATTAAACTCCACACAGTAGCTCTTGTCACAGAATTAACTTTTGCTTAGGAGATTGTATTTCAAGCCTTTAACATGGGATACTTTTTGATACAGATGTTTCCTCTAATTAGGTCACCAGTGCCCTTTGTGCTTCCTTTGGAGTTGTCTTCAAATATGACTTCGGGTCCTTTGGAAGCTTAAAAGTTGATAAGGCTTTTCTGGTTTCCTGTCATGTGTCTTGAGCAGCCACTATCGATGTACCATATTTCCTTGCTGCTTCCTATCACTAGTTCCTGCAATAAAAAAGGGAATCACTTCCTTTTAGGTACCCATACAAGTACGGATTCTTTCTTGTTAGTTTTTGTTTGATAGCTTGAGTGTGTTTGTTGCAAGAGTTTTAGGTGTGGTTCAAGTGCCGGTCTTCTAGTATTTATAGGCGATTAGGATTTTGTCCATTAGAGAGAAAAAGCCTTATTTGCAGCCTGCATAAAGTAACGTGGCATCTTCTGATTTGTTTGTACACTGATTGTTGAGAGTGTATGTATTTGTTACTGCAATCGCCATCCCTAGTCTGACATTTCTTCAGACTTCCTTTTTGCTTTTGATACGTGGCATCACTTGATTGGTTGAAATTGTGGTTGTGTCTACCGTAAACCTCATACACGTTTTTCGAGGTAACTGTTATTTAACAGGTCGTTGATGCTTCCTGATGCTTCAGTTGACACTGACCAGCAACTAGCTGATATATTCACAAAACCTCTTTGTGAATCAAGATTCTCTTATTTAATAAATGAATTGGGTATCATTAAGTTAAGCTAACTTCCTCTAATAAACTCTTATTAAGTGTCCTACAGCTTAAGGGGAAGCCAAGAAACCTTTGAAAAATATGAAATTTTTGAAGCTTAAAAGGAGTGAAGAAAGGATACTTAGAGAGGTCCCTGCCAAAGGTCCCTAATGTAGGCTGCTGACAAAGCCCACTGTAGGACACATCAGCATATGCCATCTGGAAGCATAATCATCACAAAGAAACCTATAAAGCACACGATCAGAAGAAACTGTCAATCCCAAGACGTGGCGCATGAAATCCGGACACATTACCCACTAAAAGGCGGCGACTTTTACAATTAAGCACTCAAGATCTTTGAAAAGTCAAAAAGTGAATCAGCGCATTAAATAAAGGTGTATTTATAGGGATAGAGATACTCCTTGTTGCAGTTTAGATCTTCAAGGATCTCATTAACTACTCTGCCGGTTTCCAATAAAGGTGTTGACAGTTTCCACAGCTTTATGTATTTCCTCCTTTGTTTGAGATGACGTGGTCAACTGCTTGATCTCCACCTTTGATTCTTCTAATCGCACAACTAAAATTCTTTTAGGGTTTAGAAAAGGTAGTCTATTTCTGGAAAAGGTGATCTCCTTTAAATGTACGCAAGTTACCAAGAAATATTTCCTCAGTAACTGCTTTTGACTTATAACATCAAAGAGATCCCTTTATCCAGTGCCATGATGATAAATTCTGATGTCAAGTAACCTAGTGTCCAGTACATTGATGTCTAGCATCCTGATACCCAGCGACCTGGTGTTCAGCGATCTAGTGTCCAGCCTCTTGGTATTTAACGTGCCTAGTGACCTAGTGTTCAGCGATCTAGTTTCCAGCCCCTGGTATCTAGCATCCTGATATCTAGCGTCCTGCCACCCAGCGACCTAATTTCCAATCAGCCTGGTATCTAGCATCCTGATGTCCACCATCCTGCTATTCAGCGAGCTAGTAATCAATATCCTGGTTTCTAGCGTTTCTCTTCATCAGAATTTTATCTATTCCTTTTGAGTCTTTCTACCTTTGCTACTGACTTAATGACAAGTGTTCTTGATTTCTAGTAGCTTAGCAACCAGTAGCTTAGTATCTAGAGTCTAGGTGTACAGTGTCCTGTTATCCCATGACCTAGTATCCAGTAGCCGAATGTTCAGCATACTATACTCAGAGTTTGTCATTTTGTCAATGGTTCCCCCTAATTTTACTAACTCTTTGTCAGATGTACCTGCATAACAACTATCATGTATAGGTACTCATACAAGTATGAGTCCTTCTTGGTTAATTTTCTTTCAGAAGCTTAGACTATCTTTACAGCTCATGGTTAATGTAGAGAGAGTTTTGGCTACTTCAAGACTTTTTTAGATCAAGGAGTGATAGTGTGTGCAGGTGTTTTTAAGCAAGTTAAGATAGACAAAGATACAGGAATTTTTTTTTTAATTTTTTTTTCTGAAGTTGCTGTTCTGCTTAATTTCTTATGTAATGTCAGTTTTTGCAGACTTATTACAGCGTACCCATTTTGGGTTACTCCAAGGATTTTAACCTTTTTGCCTTCAAAGTTTCATTGATTTGTACTGACAATTCCCCCTTACTTTATGATCTTCCAATTTTAAGATGTGAGGTTACTAACAGTATTATTCTAGGTTACTTTTAGTCTTTGTATGAGAGGGTGAAGCATTATAATATAGAAATAAACATGCAGGCTTCATTTTCATTTTTCATTATTGGAATCAAGTGACAACAGTTTAAAATCCATTATTTTGAAAAATGGTCACTTGAGTTCCTTGACAGAAAAGGACATGATTATGACCAGAAGTAGAGAGTATAGAATTAGAACGAGGTACCTGACCATATTTGTTCTTTTGAAAGAGTAGATCCTCTTTTATTCTTTGTTTCTGTCTAGAGGTCGATTTGGATGATGGAGTGAGTTTCTTCTTCTTGCTCCTTTACTTGGCATCCTCGACATTTTACTCCATGGTTACTAGCTTGTCCATTGTTGTAGCCTTGAAGCTTCCTCTGTATGTTTAGCAACATATCTTCTTTGTTGATCAACTCCACGTTGGTCTACTCCTTTCCATACAGCTTCCTTCTTTGCAGCTTTCTGTTCCCCCTCAGAAACAACTTTTCTTCACAACACAGCTTGATTTTCTTCATCTTTTAGCTGTTTGTTGTCTTCACATCAATCATATCCTTTTTAGAGCAAAATGCATTGAAATGATCTTCTGATGTGAAGGTGAGAGAGAGAGAGAGAGATTTTGAGAGAGACTTTTTCACAGATGGGATCTGGATAGATCGATTAGATCTTTTGTTCATCCATCTACTCTGATACCACTTGTTGGTATCAGATTGACCATTGAGCAAGGATGAATAATCCACCGGCTCTGATACCACTTGTTGCTATCAGATTGATTAGCTGATGGATGATCCAACCTGTTCTGATACCACTTGTTGGTCCCGAAACTGTTGTCGGTAGGCTTAGAGGGGGGTGAATAAGCCTACCTTCTTTTCAAACTTTTCTTCTAACTCTTTCGGCTCACTTCTAATATCAGTAACATTTTGGGAGGTTACTGATTAGAGTGGTTTGCGGAAGCTTATTACTGAGCCGAGTAGAAGATGTGCAACTTCATAAGAGAGAGTGTATGTATGCATGAAGTGCAGTAAGCAGATAAAGACGCAAGGATGTATAGAGGTTCGAAGGTGGAGTAATCCTTCTACGTCCTCTCTTACTCCTCCACACAGGAGGGAACCTTTGTTAATCTGGTTGATTTACATAGACCTATCTATTACAACCCACCCTTAACAAGTAAGTAGCAAGCCTTCACACAGATACTTGCCTATTTTACCTTGACCCACACATGATCCTACTCTACCCACCCAGGGTCCTCACTTTCTCTGCTAGAAAGTGGTAAACTCAGCAGGACATTACTCCTCGCACTGAGTACTCCCAGACAACCTTTAGAGAGGTTTATCTCCTTCTTCTTCAACTGAGTGCAGCAAGCTTGGCCTTCTTTTGCAGACTGATTCTGCTGAAGCTTGCTGCTGACTGGTAGACTGGTGTGCGTCTTCTTGAGGTGTGGGGTGTTCGAGCTCTTCTTCTTTTCATCAGCTCTCCTTGAACACTCTCTTTTATAAGGCTTTTTCCTTCTTTTGCGCTTCTCTTTTTTAAGCTCTTCTCTCTTCTTTTGCACTTCTCTCTGTGAGCTTGGATATTCTGATGTTCTCACTTCTTTTCTCTCTTGCACACTTTGTGCTTCTCTCACACACGCCCCAATTTTCATGTTGGAACCGACGGATCGCCGGCTCTATGTAATTAATTAATCAGGTTCCATGCTAGGTATAACAAACGCAGCGGAATAAAAGAGTTATACCTTTTGATCAATCTAGAAGAAAACGAGCCAAAATTGATCTTTCGTAACCCTAGACCTCTTTGATCTTCTGATGTATTCCTACAGCCTTTCTCGAACGTTGCGTGGCCAACGATCCTTTGAGAAATCTCAGTTCAGCTCTCTCTCTCTCACTATCACGTGTTTTCTGTGATCTGTGTATATGAGGCGCTGATGAAAAAAAAAGGCTATAAATAGGCTACACCAGGGACCTAGAGGAGGAATTGGGTTAGGCCTCCTGATGGGCTTAAGTATCCTGTGTTCGGCCCGAACACATAAATTAAACCCATCAATAATAATTCAGTCCACTAAAGAATTATTATTGAACTACCGTCCCAATCCCATATATAATATGGGCTCCTTCTTATTATGTGCACGTTTATCTCTCTATGTTTAAGATATCGAATGCCCGTTAATTAAATAAGTTACTGACAACTTAATTAATTAACATCTAATTCCAAGAGTAGTACCACTCAACTTTATTATCATGTCGGATTAAATCCACCTGCAGGGTTTACATGATAATCCTTATGAGCTCCTCAAGGGGACATCATCATCCTAAATAATTAGGACACAGATTCCTTCTATAATCAACAGTACACCATATAGACAATACTGTTTCCCAATTCGACGAGTTTATTGATTTAATAAATAAATCTCACTCATTGGCAAATTAAAGAAACAAATATTGTGTATACGTGGCTGTTATTATATAGGGATTAAGAGAACGCACATCCATAATAACAGAGGTCTTGTTCTATTATATAGTCAGTATAAAACGAACAACCTCAAATGGTCCTGCTCAATACACACAAAGTATACTAGTGTAGTTTTATAGTCAAGACAGACTAATACCAAACTACACTACAACCATTCCGATGATTTGTCCAAATTCATCTTTGTTGTGAGCTACTATTTATAATTTATAAGAAACTGATAACAAGATCTTCTGTGTGGCACCACACACCAAGTTATCTATAGTATAAATTAATTGGACATTGCATAAACATATATAACAAATATAAAATGCAAACATGTGACCAAAGTGATTGATTCTCATTGCATAAAAGATGTTCATACAAAAGCTAGGCTTATAGTATACATCCTAACATTTCAGTCTTCAGTCCTCCTCTTTATAGGGTGTAAAATCTGCCCGTTGAAGGTAGACAAATTTCCATCATTTCTGCCGCACTCCTGACACACGACAGCTTTTCGCTTTCCATGTGTCTTCTTCTGATTGACTCATCTTCTCTTTTCTCTCTACCGGTAACTTCTTGTGTCTACCGGTAACTTTGACTTTTCTCCCCATGCCTACTTTGCAGCTTCCTCCTCTGGCTTCACTCTGGAGCTTCCTCTTCTGGCTTGCTCCTTCAGGTGGCTTGAGGCTTTTGTAGCGTGTTGCCTATGCAGTATGCTTTCGGCATGGTCTTCCAGGTAGCTTCCTGTCCCGCTTATGTTCTGTTTTTGTGCGGTTCCTTCCAGTTGCTCCCTGAAGTCAATAGTATCCTTATTAGTTCATCTGATTCTTTATAACCATTCTCTTCAGTAATCTTCCTTCGACATATTCTCTGATCCTTTTTAATCTTCTGCAGTAACATATCCTAAGATTGGTTATGCTTTAAAGTTATTTTAAGGATTTGTCTCATCAAAACATTCTTCAAATGTATACAACAAAGACCAAGAGCAACTTGGTTAAAAATACCATGATTCCTGAAGCCTCTAATTCCTATTTCCTGCTTACTGTTATTTATGATTTCCCTTGTATCTTTTGCTTATTTTGTGTTGATGTGTTACTATGATACCTCTATGTTTTATCAACTCAATAAAACTATTTGTTTGTTCTGAAAAGCTCACTACTTGTGAACTTATGCTTAGCTTTTGCTCTGGTACCTTACTGTTTTATACATATATATCTTGCTGATCATCTCCTGATATGGCACAAGCTTATATTCTTGAAATAAATTCTGATAAATCTTTGATCCTCTTAAAGGAGTTTTGTCATCATCAAAAAGGAGGAAATTATAAGGAACATTGTATAGATGTTGATGAAGATAAAACATGCAATAGATTAGGGCCTAGGATCCTATATATTTAGGTTCTATTGTAAAATCTCTAAGTATAGGGGCAGGACGCTTGGTGATCAAGACCAAAGCTTGAAGACCTTGCTGAATAAGGAAAACCTTAAAGATGATTAAAGTATAAGTCAATGTAGCAGGCTGCTTGGAAAGGATACTGGACGCTCACTGCACAAGGATGCTGAGTTTGTTAGTTGAATGAGAGACAAGTAAGCTAAAGCCTACTAAAGAACCATGAAGCTTCGGAAGTAGTAACCTCGAAATACGTGTATAAGGTTTATTTTAGCCACAACTGCAAACTCATTCAACCAAAAGATGCCACGTAATAAAGCAAAAATGAAGTCTGAAGATATATCAGACTAAGTATGGTGATTGCAGCAATAGATATGTACGATCTCAACAACCTCGTACGAGCAAATCAAAAGAGGCCACGTTGCCACATACATGTTGCGAGAAGGAAGCTCTCCAACGGGTAGAATTTCCATCACCTATAAATAAAAGAAGACTTGGACTTGAAGATCTCCTTACCAACTTAAGAAACTTGAAACTAGTATTTCTCACGAATCAAACGTTCAAGCACATAAATCATTTCATATACTCAGATAGTTTTGAGTTCAGTCTTGCAGCAAGCTATTTACAGCTTAAAGAGTTCATCGTTCTAAAGCTTTCTGCCTGTGTTGTTGAAAAGAAAATCTATTTTTCTGTATACTGTTAGGAGTTGCTTGATCGGAGGCTGTTCCTGATCAAGTATTTACGCTCTTAGTAGAAGAATAAGAGCTCTGTGTGGGCTAGTTGTGTTTGGTCACTATGCAGTAACCCTGTGTGGGATACACTAACAGTTCTTGTTAGGTTTAGGTTGTCTAAGTGAGGCTTGTGTAAATCAAGCGTTTGACTTAACAAAGTTCCTCCTTGAGAAGGAGTAGAGAGGACGTAGAGAGATTACTCCACCCTTGAATCTCTATAAACCGTTGTGTTTATTTTCGATATAGCTTACTGCTCTTATTCTTATTCTTGCTTATCTGTTATAACCTGCTGCATATATCTCACAAGCATATCAATCGTTTTCAGAAAAGAAGCTTTGGTCAAAAAGAATTTCCGCTGTGCATAAAACTCTTTTTCACTAAGTTCACTAAATGTAACTGCTCAAGCAGTAACCTCTAGGACAGTAAGCTCTTTAGCTACCTACCTGAGTGACTTATCTTTCGGTTTTAAAGAAAAGTTTGAAAATTTAGTAGGCTTATTCATCCCCCCTCTAAGTCTACTACCACTTGGGACCAACAAAAACAATACCTAATCGAGCGATCTTGAGCTTGGCCTCTTCCAACTCGCATGCGAGAGACTGTTGGTTCCACTGCTCCGAACATGAGAACGGGGTTCGGGCAGGAAGGAGGCAACGACAAAGAAATGGCAAGAATATGGCAGAAAGGAGGCGAGGCAACGATTGGCGGCATGGGTGAGCAAGGTGGTGGTGAGGCAGTGGTTGGCGGCGTGGGTGAGCAAGGAAGAGGGGATGAGAGCTGCGGCGACGGCAGAAGCTATCACACCCCAAATTCGATTATTTCAAAAATAAAACTTTTTACTAAATTTTTATCATAAAATCAAAGTACACGTGGAAATTCTTTAAAAAGAAAAGGGGAGTGCAACGATATTTAAAATTTCGACAAAAGATAAATATCTGAAACATCACTAAATTCAAACATTCATAAATTAAAAAGAGTTATAAAAATTTTACAGCGGAAAGTTAATAAGTATCATAACATAAACTTAATATTTTTCAGAACATACTGATATAAAATATTTACATTCTTTTATACATGCAAAAGTATATCAGACGTTCTGTTCCATCTTCCTCCTCTCTAGTATTTATCTGTTCCCGTAAAGTAGGTTGTACCGTTAACGCTGCAATCCTAGCATTGATACTGTTTGGTGGTACAACTATCTCCAAACTTAACCGAGCCATCTCTTTTGCCAACGTATCTTGACTGGTAAGTTGACAAATTACCTCTCCAGATCTCTTTCTGCTAAGCGCATCGGCAACGACATTCGCCTTTCCCGGATGATAAAGGATTGTACAATCATAGTCCTTTACCAATTCCAACCATCTCCGTTGCCTCATATTTAGTTCTTTTTGCTCAAAGAAATACTTCAGGCTCTTATGATCAATGTAAATCTCGCATTTCCCTCCATATAGATAGTGTCGCCAAATCTTAAGTGCGTACACTACAGCCGCTAACTCCAAATCATGAGTCGGATAATTTTGCTCATGGATTCTTAATTGTCTTGATGCATAAGCTATCACCTTTCCTTGTTGCATCAAAACACATCCTAACCCTTATTTGGATGCATCACTGTAGACTACAAATCCTTTCGTTCCATCCGGAACTACCAATATTGGTGCAGTGATTAGCCTTCTTTTTAACTCTTGAAAACTCTTCTCACACTGATCAATCCATTGGAACTTCGTATCCTTCCGAGTCAAACGGGTCATGGGAGTAGCGATCTTGGAGAATCCTTCAATGAATCTCCTATAATATCCTGCCGATCCGAAAAAACTTCGCACCTCGTTTACATTCACCGGTGTCTTCCAGTTACTAACCGCTTCTACCTTGGCAGGGTCCACTTCTATTCCCTTTTCAGACACGGTGTGTCCAAGAAAAGATACTCTGTTTAACCAGAACTCGCACTTCTTGAATTTTGCGTATAATTTTTCCCTTCGCAAAATCCCTAATGCGATTCTTAAATGTACTTCATGGTGCGTCTTGTTGTCTGAGTATTAATATCAGTATGTTCTGAAAAATATTAAGTTTATGTTATGATACTTATTAACTTTCCGCTGTAAAATTTTTATAACTCTTTTTACTTTATGAATGTTTGAATTTAGTGATGTTTCAGATATTTATCTTTTGTCGAAATTTTAAATATCGCTGCACTCCCCTTTTCTTTTTAAAGAATTTCCGCGTGTACTCTGATTTTATGATAAAATTTAGTAAAAAGTTTTATTTTTGAAATAATCGAATTTGGGGTGTGACAGCAGCGGCGGCAGCAGTGGTGAAGTCTAGGGTTTTCGATTGGGAATGAATATCTAGAGTTTCAATTGGGGATTTTGAATTTGGGGATATAATTTCTCTAAGTCATTTATTTTACATATATTTACATATAATAGTAATAATAAAAAATATATCAAGTTAATTTAGTCTACGACAACGCTATAAAGTTGTCGTTGTCTTAGAGATCAATGACTACGCCTCAATGACAACCTCATATCGTAACCGTTCTCTTAGAGCTCAACGACTACATATCTACGACAACCTCATATCATAAGTGTTGTCTCAGGGTTCATTTTTTACCTAAGACTACACCTCTACGACAACCTTAGGTCACCACCGTTGTCTTAGGGCAAAATTTTACCCTACAACTACGCCTCTACAACACGCCAAGAAAAAACCGTTGTCTATGAGGGCATATTTGCACTTTACGACAATGGTTTTATCTACGACAACGCCAATTTTGGCTATGATTACGGTTTTTTTAAAATATCGTTGTCTTAGGGGCGTAGTATATGGGAGAATTTCTTATTTTTTAAACCAAATTATATGTTTAGTTTTAAAGATAACTAGTACTCGTACCCGTGCGATGCGCGTTTTGTGATATAATGTTGGTAAATATTAATTATTTCATAATATAGTGTACGTAATTTTAGTATATAAAAGACAATATAATATTTAAAACTAAGAAAGTATAAATTTGCTTAAGATAATTCAATTCACAATAATATGTTGATATTATACACATCCAATTCACTAATCTATAATTAATACAAAAAACAAAAGTAGGGTCATTCTATAGTACACCAGATGTATTAATACACCAGACTCTCCACTTATTTTCTACCATCAGATCTGAAATTATTAAGTCAAAGTCAACAATGTTGTCAGATCTAATGGCTGGAAATGGTGGAGAGTCTGGTGTATTAATACACCTGGTGTACTACAGAATCAGCCACAAAAGTATCAATATCATGATCTTCAAATCAAAATTGGAAATTCTGTCTGTAAAGTTTGTAAGTTTTTTAAAAACTTCTTTATACACAACAAGTATAGTCGAAACATTTTTTTTATCACCTGAGTTACAAACTAATATTTTCAGTCACTTAAATTAAATATACTAAAAAAAACTAAAAAAATTATGAATTAAAATCAAATTCAATTATTAAAATTAAATACATGTGTGTTTGAGTATGTATATATGGAAACATTACACAATAAAATTAGAAATTTTACGTAGGAACTTGATGTAAGGACTGTCAATTATGTATTTTCAACATTTTATTTCAAAATAAATTGAATTATAATTTTTTTTATTAATATCGCTTTACATGGAAGATGGCAGATAATTATTCCTTTATAAGTATCACGTAAATTAATTGATATAGCAAAACATTGATCATTACAATTTAAACTCAACACAGAATCAAAATGTAGTAGTAGTCTACGATCATGATGATGACAATATAATTAGAAACTAAGCATATAATTTAAACAATTAGGGGAGCCATATAAATTCAAAATGTGCACTCTCATAAAAATATACGAAATCCTTAGTGTAAAGTAAAAGACTAAAATTTTATTTGATTATAAGATATTTATAATTTAAAAAATATTTAAGATTACATATAATTCAGACTAAATACATATTATATATACATACATCTTTAATAGTGTTATATTTATTTATTAATTTATATTATTATGGTATAAATTATCCCCATGCAAATTAATAATTATTATTGAAATTATTGTTTGGATATCTATTGTTGATTTTTAATAATTTTTTCAATAAAAATTAATTTAATTAAGATCGATAAAATGAGAATAAATTAATACAATATTTATATTATTAGATCAAATAGATTAAATATATAGTAAGAAATTCAAAATAAAATATTTGTTGATGGGACACTTACAAATATTAATTTAAAAAATACTCGAATGACATATAATTTCACACTAAATACATTATATATATACATATATGTATATATACACATCTTTAATAGTGTTACACTTATTTATAAATTATATTTATATTAAATATGATACAATTATCCCCAAACAAATTAATATTTATTATTGAAATTATTGTTTGAACATTATCTATTGTTGGTGTATAAGAAATTATTCAATAAAAAATAACTTAATTAGTATTAATAAAGTAAGAATAAACTAATACAATATATATATATATTATAAATTGAATGGATTAAATAATAAAAAATGTAAAATAAAAATATTGTTGATGTGACACTTTTTTGTTCAAGAAATAGTATTTCTGTAAATATCTCAAACTTTTTCTCTATAATATATAGAAATATATAGATAAATTTATCTATTTACTTTTTTCTTTTGAGTTTCTATATAATAAATATAAAATTAAATGTATTAAATATTAATATTTATGTATTTGTTTATTAATAAAATTAGAATATAAGTTATTAATGATTTCTTAAAATGAAAATATTTAATAAATAAGACATTTATTGTAACTATTTTTGACAGAATATTCTACTTATATATATATATAGATAATGCAATTATGACAACTATCAGTTACATATCTTATATTTTATAATAATAAAAAACACTATCTATCAAATACTAATCAGTTGATAAGAATTATCTATATATTGATAATTAATGGATGATTAAAAGAAAATAATGTATATATCTAAAGATGTTAGGGAAAAAAAGGAATATAATATATATATATATATATATGGATATAGAAATACCAACTTATTGTTTAAATATTTTTCACCTGCATTTTAAAGTTAGATTTTGATATTGATATTGATATTCAAACTTATAATAATATTATATTTTATTCACAATATGTAAATATCTAAAGTTTAATCTCCATTAATTAAATACTTAAAATATGTAAATCACTCAATTATATTTTGTTACATTTTTTTTTTCAAATTCCAAATATAAAATGATGATTATATATCTTAAAAAATATAATTATGTGCATCACATCGCACAAGCACAAAACTAGTACTTCCTCCGTCCCGGTCGAAGTTGCCTATTTGGACCGGACACGGAGCTTAAGAAAACGCAGTTGACTCTTACTTTTTGTTTACTTTTTTGCATTCTTTTTTATTAAAAAAATGTTTTATATATTTTTTTGCTTTATATTTAATTATTTGTCATTTATAGGCTGACAAATTGGATTGGGACAAACCGAAATGACAAGTAGGCAACTTCGACCGGGATGGAGGGAGTATAATATAAAGGTAATATAGTATAAAAGTCAATGATTTTTTCTTTTTAAGTTAAAGTATTGAAGTAAGAGTATGAAATCTAGAAAAGAATGTATGCTAATATAACATAAATATATAATTAACATATATCTATTACCTATATAAAAGTATGAATATTTCTTACAAAATATGGATTGTCTAATATACCCTTATTAAAAATTTTATTTAAGGTTATAATAGTAATTTGTGAAAAATTATTATTTAAGATTAATAGTAATATAATATTTTTGATTTAAAAAATTCATCCTCCGCATGCGACGCATGTGCTGATACTCGTATATATATATATATATATATATATATATATATATATAACTAACATAACATAAAAACTACAACCTAAATAAAAAAGTTCATGAATCAAGGGAAAAAAAGAAGGATATAAAAGATTCACGCACCAATTACACACACCTTAATTGTATTATAAATGTTTGTTGTATTTTTATAACTAAAAGGTTAGATTAAAGACAAATTCTCCTGTGCACCAGGTGCACGAATCTGGATTTGTGCAACTGGGGCGACCCGATCTGGATCCACGCACTTGATTTTTTTCGCTTCACGCTGTTACATTTATGTTGTAAGAATGTGACAGTGTGTCTTTTATATATAAATGTTATGGCCTTTATGTTCAGTAACTTAGGAAAAACATTTTTTCACTTCAGGTTGAGACCTTTATATTCTACTGTTGTGACCCTTATGTTGTATTCTCGTGACCTTTATGTACAAATATTATGACCTTTATGATTCATAATTTTATGTGATATTACACATACCTTTATATGATATTAGTTGTACCTTAATATATAACATAAAGATGAAACTAATATCACATAAAGATGCAACTAATATCACATAAAGATGCAACTAATATCACATAAAGGTGCAGCTAATATCGCATAAAGGTAAATATGTACAAATTTTATTAAAATTCTTCATTTTTTTCTAAGTTAGAGTATATAAAAGTCACTACATTTATACATAAATGTCACACTTATATAACATAAAAGTCACATTCATATAACATAAAGGTAACGGCCTAAAGTGAAGAAAAAAATAGTAATAAAAAGGTGCACGGATTCGGGTCGACTCGAATTCGACCCGATCAAATTGTATGTGCACTTGGTACACACAAGACCAACTCTAGTTTAAATAGGAGTATATGAGTAAATAATCATACTTTACATATTAACTGTATTTTATTTGGATACTTTAAATAAAATAAAAAAAGAAAAAACAAATCTAAATATGGTATGAGCTATATATATAGAGAGAGATTTAATCACGTGTAACATTTATATACATTGGCAAATTGGCATAAACCCTAGGCGACTCTTCATCTCTAATTTGTTGGCACGTGGCATTTGCAACTCCTCTCTCTCTCTCTCACCTCTCCGTGGATTTATGTAGGAAACCTTCCCCGTTCAACCCACTCTTCTTCGACCCCTTCTCTCTCATCATTCTCATTCCACACGCACAATCTCTCTCTCAGCAATTCTCCCATTATTATTCTCCTCATCAGACAGAGAGAGAGATTCAGGGTTTCTTGAGAAGGAAGAAAGTGGAAGAGAGAGACGATGAAAGAGATGGCAACAATTCAGAGCTCTGTGCTTGCTTCTCCCACAGAGGATGAGATTTTAGTCGCTCAAATTCTAGTCGATCTTCCAAGTATGATTCGAAAATTTGAATCCAGCTTTACTTTCCAATGGGGTAGCAAGAAGAGAAGATCTAGATTCAAGACTTCATCATCGTTTCAGAAAACCTTGGTCGTCGAAGTTGAAGAGAGAGAGGCAGAGACAGCACCCAAAGCCAGTCCCCTCACCCCTCTCGCTTTTCCGCCCAGTGAATCTGATGAAAACCCCACTCATTCTTTCAAGACTAGTTCAAAGAAAAGGGTTCGTGTTTTCCTCTCTCTCTCTCTCTCTCAGAAATCAATTTTGATGTTCACCTGTTTTTGACTGTTCTATCTGTATTCGTTTATATACTAAGTTTTCTTGATTTACAGTCAAGAGAGAAGTATATTGATACAATAGAAGAATTAACTCAGCGCAGAGATTTGCTAAGACAGGTTAAGTTTTTTATTTAAGCTCTTTTCTTGAATTTATGTACATATTTTTGAATTCAATTATGCAGTCTTTTTTAATTTCAATTCATCACTGAGGTTGTGTTTGTGTGTTCTGAACCAAACAGGAGATTGCAATTGTGAACAATTATTACCAGAACTTGATTGAATACAATTCTCATTTGAAAGCATTGAAGCAACAGGTAGTTCCACCTTTTTAACCATTTGAATAAAAATCTCATGGAAAAGTCTTGGTCTTATTTTTGAAATAAAGGATCTTATATTTATGGTAAGAATCGTGATTGATATTTGATATTTTGGTAAATAAATAGGTGCAAAATAGGTGTGAAAGAAAAGTGGGAAGAAGGCAAGAAAATAATGAAATGAGTGGGGAAGAAGCAGAGCCGCTAGGTGTGGATGAGATGGCAGAGCATTCAATTGGGCCTATTTCAGCCCAATTCCACTCTGGGCCCAAATCACTGGGCCCACTTGGGATTCCTGATCTCAACATCTCTGCTGAGGAGGAACACGACCTTTCTCAGCCCTTGGATTTCTGTACAGATAGACGGGCCAGATATGCCGAAGCTAGGAGGAGGAGAATGGATATAATCAAGATTAAGTCTGTGAGGACTTCTACTTCCTCTCTTAAATTACTAAGAACTAAATAACTATTCTTTTTTCCTTCTTTTTTCCAACTGTACATTTTTAGACAAGATATTATTTCTAATCTTATTTTGGTAGTTAACTTAGATTCGACCATTTTTAAGGTTTTCTTTAATTCCATTTGTTTACAGTTTCATTTGAGGATGAAAATGCACTTTAGTGGTAAGTGAATTCAATTTAGTCAAAAATTTAGTGATTGTGCTATCTCGATTTATTTTTAAGGAAATAAAATCAAAATGAATATAGTAAGCACGTGCCAGGAAATGGAGGATCTGACAAATATGATAAAGTTCTTGTAAACAATTGTTTGGTTACATACATATGGTTGGTTGTATGAGTTTAAATCATGTGCAATGGTTTCAATATTACAGCATCTCAAGTCTCTGTTTTATTGATTTTAACTTACATTAGGAAATAAAAAAAATCATATATATATATATATATATAACTAATGAAGAAATTTAGTGACTCAAATTGAAAAGAAAATCAAATTAACTAAAAAATAAGGGGTTAAATATGTGAAACCCCATGTGGTTTGGAAATGTTGCATCACGCCCCTCTGCTCACGAAAATGCATCATTTACATGTGTGAATTAAAAATATCGGCACGATACCACCAACTTTGTTAGATTTCGCGGTTGTGCTACTCACACGTCTGATGTGCAATTTTTATTCATTGTTTACCCTTTTTTTTTTTTTTGGTTTGAAAATACCATTGTACCCTTACTTTTGCACTATATATTGGTGCATCTCAAATTTGAAAAAATTGCATGAGACCCCTTGGCCTTCCACACACTCAGTTGCGATTTTATACTTATTTTTATCCTGATTTTTTTATTCATATTATTTAATTTGTAATGTTTAATTTATATGGAATTCACTTATCTTAATGCTAGTTTATACTTACCCGTTTATTTAAATATTCCTACTCAATTAATATGATTTTTGTACTCAATAGTGGGTGAATTTCTTTCAATTTTTTTAGGATATATGTATTCCACATTGAGGTCATCGAGGTCCAAAAATGAAGCCAAAAATGAAGACACGTTAGATTTAAGATACAATTACAAAAAGTGCTATTGCCGTAAAAATGCTGAAATTAAAGTTGTTGGTCCATCGAAAGCTACAGTGGACAAATTGTTTTGCAAGTGCGATTGTCTGAACGTGGGTTTTTTTGCTTGGCTTGAACCCACATCGATTGGAAGGAAGAATTATATAAGTGAAATGCAAATGTCGGATCTGGACGAAGAAGTGGACTCGCTTGTGAATAATGAGAACAAAGAATTGATGTCCAAATACCCTAAATTTTGTTTTGAAATTATTATACATGTGCTTCAGACAGAACCTAGGAACAAAATACACAAACAAACCAACAATTATCATGCTGGAATTATAAAGGACAATTCATAATATATACTAGAAACATGCTGAAATTAGAAAATACCTGTGCTCAACGGCAGGTGCCAAAGCAGAAACAGCTTCCAGTAGACCCTTTTTTCTGTCACTGACAAAAGTACAATTCTTTTCAGCAGCACTCCCAATATCATCCAACAGCAGCTTCAGGAACCACTCCCAACTGTCCTGCTGATAATAATTGACCAGCATGCAACCTTTTAAGGAAACACCCATCCAAACCTACAATAGGTCTACAACCACTAAGAAACCCCTCTTTCACTGCCCCTAAGCAACAGTACATCCTTTGGAACTTAGGATGACTTAGATTCCTATCCACCTTCACCACAAGTGTACTCCCACTGTTCCTCCTCACTACTGTTTGACAGTAGTCATACAACATCTTGTACTGCTCAGAAATGTCAACACTCAGCATCCTCAATGCTAGTCTTTTGGCCCTATATACCTTGAACATACTGCACTCAATCCCCAAATCCCTCTTTATCCTGTTTTTCAAACTTAGGATGGTCTCACTAGGGTTATCCTTGATAGCTTCAAGGATCCTCTTGGCCAAGTACCTATAGTCAGCATGGTTGTTTTGTACTTTATAAGCACAGGTATGGGCTCCCTTAAGTTTCTTAATCTGAAAAGTGGGTGTGTTCTGCACTATTGAAGCCCTCAAAGACCACTCACAACCACTCTTGCACCTAGCAGTAATGACTCTAGCTTCATTCTTTATAAATTTCAGCTCATAACCCCTTCTCACAGACCAGTCCTGCAGAACCTCTTTGAAGATATTCCTATTGTCAAATTTCATCCTAGCCCTTAACTCAAACTGCCCTATATCAACCCCCTCAGTCCACTCTTGTTCTCTCTCACCTAAATTACCACCTTCTACCTCCTCTTCACTATACCAATCAGCATCATCCCACCTTATTTCAAACTTCTCTTGCTCCCTCTCCTCTACCCTCTTCATTTTTTTTTTCTTTCCCTCAACAATTTCTGACATTTCATAAACACATCTCTAACATGTGTAGGCCCCCTTTCAGCAAAGATATCATCATCTTCAGGTCCCTCAAAGTTTTCACAGATCCATGAGGGTAATGAAAATGATGATTCACTCTCACAAATGGCATTGTATGATTCATCTGATGAATCATCAAATTCAACCTCCTGTTCTTCCCTACCATCTGCCTCACCAGCCCCTACCCCATGATCAATTTCTACCCTAACCTCACCACCACCTCCATCACCGGCCCCAACCTCTGTCCCATCCTCAGCTGGCCCAAGATCACCCTCATTTTCTTTTTCAACCTCACCCTCATCACCCTAACACTCTGCCATACCCTCTGTCCCATCCTCAGCTACCCCAAGATCAACCTCATTTTCCTTTTCACCCTCAGCCTGATAACTTCGTTATTTGATGCATTTTGGGGCTTAATTTCATATCATTTTGTGTTGAAAAGCATGCAATGGTGGGATTTTATTTAGATTTTGCTTGATTTGAAAGGAATTTGATAGATTTTAGCACAAAATGAAAGTCCAGTGGAATTTAATGCCAAGTTGGAGTCGTGATAGGAAGTCGATGACGAGCAATTATGGAAGAAAATTCATATCTCGATCTTTAAAAGTCCAAATTCAAGGACTCTTGTCATGTTGGAAAGCTAAAAGAGAGTTCTACAACTTTCATGTTGAACTTTCTCTTCAATTTTGCCACCAAGAAAGTAGAATATAACAAGAAGTTGAAAGTCGTGCAAGAATATCCTAATCTTCGTCTTGACAGGATTCCAATAAATTCAGCATAACTTGGTGTAGAAAATGGATCTTGGGATGAAATTAGTGTCATTAGATAGTTAACGTTAAGGGCTACAACTTTTATGAAGACATCAAAGTCCAATTCGAGCCCAAAAAGGGTCAAAAAGAGTCTGGAAGTCATAACCCGGGTGAAGTCGGGTCCCAATGCATGAGCTGAGTAACTAGCGAAATTCGAAGACACGGCCTGACTCGGGTCGCTGGTGACCCGCCCGGGTCACGTGTCTTATGCCCCAAATTTTTTTTTTCAGTTCGATATGGGCCGGGTCATACGGATCCGGTCGGGCCGCATTTCGTTTGGCCGTTTCAGACCCCATTTCGACTAGAACTCTACTCCAAACCTAATTGTGAGTTATAAATTGAGATTTTGTGACTCAAAACAAAAAGGAGGAGAGACACGAAAAGAGAAGCATTCATCCACAACTTGAGAGCAAGGAAGAAAACAAGGAATTGAAGATTCAAGAGTCAATAGGAGCAACCAACAATCACAAAATTGAATAAGCTTTTCTTTATTTTATTTCTAGTTTTGGCCATGTCGTTTTGTAATTTATTTTGCTTTACGAACATGATTTTTGGCTAGGGGTCTCGTGATGTTAGGACACGAGAGTAGTTCTATGGATTTCTTGTTGAATATCTAGTTTTAATCTTTCCTCTAATCCATGATATTTTATTCATGCTTTCTTGTGCTTATTCCATGTATGAATCCTGATCAAATTTATGCATGCTCTAATTAATTGGATTGAGATCGAGAGATGATATCTGATTATAGATTTGGGAATGCATGACTCAATTAAATTGCCTGGATCGAGAGATTGGTAAATAATTGGGGTGAGAATACGATCTTAGGAGCTTTTAGGAGTTGGTTATTAACTGCGAGGTAGAGATACAAACATTAATAATCGATCCACGGGTTAAGTTGCTCGAGAGAGAGGTTAATCTAGAATCGTGATTGCTCACATAAAATAATTGGATTTGAGGTTGATTTTCGCTAGATTAGTAAACTTGATTGAAGTAGAATGAAATCGTTGTCTAAGGATCCTTGTTTGAATCTTGATTTTCTTGATATTGTGTGTATGTCGAGCATGTGTGTTTCTCTCTATAACTTGCTCTGGTATCTTCTTGAAACCGCATAAGTGTGTGTTGGACTTGAAAATGATATTAGGCCATTTTTGTTTGAGCCTTATTGACCAAATATACACTTATCCCATTTTTTTTTTTCCTAGTTAACCACTTTTGAGCCTATAAGCCTTTTTCTTGATTAAGCCTAATGAGTCATTCATTTTTTTTCACTCTTTGTTCTTACCTTGCTTGGACTAGTATGTGGGTGGAAAAAGAGGTTACAAAGGTGAACCAAGAGGAAGAAAGATGGAAAATGAAATGGGAATGTGTATCTCAGCCATGGAGAAAAAAATTGTGATGTGAGCTTCAAAAGGAAATACCAAGAAAAAGCAAACCAATACTTGGTATATATAAAAAATATATATTAACATGAGTTGTGCCAATATCTCTGGAACTCATTGAGTTGTGCCTTTTCTGGATTGCTCTTTGTGTCTACTTCCTGTTGATTTTACAGATCGGTTCCTTGCAGCTTGCTTTCGTATATGTAGGACCTCTTTGAGCCTGGAAATCTACTTCTTGGTTGCTCAAAGGATACTGAACATTGTCTCTTGTAGATTTTTGTTAGAGGTACCTGCAATACGAGTATCCTTACATAGGTACCCATACAGGTATATGTCCTTCTGGGTTAGTTTTCTTTCAAGAACACAAACTTTCTTTACAACAGACAGTTGCTGTAGAGATAGTTTGTTCCTTCAAGACTTTATGTTAGTAAGCATAGGATAAAATAAATTGAGTATATGCAGGTGTTTACTTATTGTATCTTTCTGGAGTATGAGCTCTTTTAGATATAGATACAACAAATCATGATACCAGTAAGGTTGACGATTTTGTTTCCTTTCAAAGTTGTTGTTGTCTGCTTGGTTACTTCAGAGAATGTTTAGATTGCTGCTGACATCTTACAGCAAACTCAATCCATTGGGTTCTATCAAGGTTCTATATCCCTTGCCACCTGAGTTACCTTGGTTTATACTATAAGTTCCCCCTTACTCTATGAAGATGTAGGGTCACTTTCTGTACGAATTTAGGTACTCCTGATGTTTCATCATGAGTAGTTGAAGCATTCCTTTTGGAAATTAACGTACAGGCTTCCCTTCTCATGTACAAGTTCATTGACAAAAAATTTTCAAGCTTGTTATCTTCTGTCCTTAGATTTTTCTGATTTAAGCTGAAGATTCTTTTCCTTGGCTTTCTTGAGTAATCGCTCAGGATCACTTATCTTGGTAACCAAATATTGACAATTCGAAGCTAACAAGACATTGGATATATATATGAGATAAGTTTTTGTTTCAAGAACAGCCGGTTTGCCAAAGACTTCACTTGATAAATCGATTCTAACTTCCTCCAAACCTCTATAGTTGTCTTTTCTTGATACACTTCTCTCAATGCCTTTTCACTGAAACATAAGATAATTGCAGCACGAGCCTTCTTCGATATTTCAGATCTTCTCTCAGCAGTTATTGATGAAGACACATCAGACTCATCACAAATAGCATCTTCCCATCCCTGTAGGATTAAGATCACTTCCATTTTAACTTTCCACAGGTTGAAATCGCCGGTGCCGAAGAACTTCTCCACGTCCATCTTCAACCCGCTCATCTTGGTCGTGACTTCTCTTCCCACAGACGGTGCCAATTGTTGATAAAAGAATCAACCCTCGACTGTAAAACTAACTGAACCTTCAACCAAGAACCAGCCAAACCCTCGATGAACACATGATCGAAGAATCGAACAAGAAACTAAACAAAAACACACCGAAGATTTAATTGGTTCAGCAGATAAATCTGCCTACATCCACTGGAATCAGAAACAACACAATTCACTAACGCAAAGATGAAGAATACACAGTACAAGATCACTCTCAAGTTTTAGGGTTTTCTAGCTAGAACTCAAGAACCCTAGAACTCTCATATCTCACACATTACACGATTGAATTGAATGCATGAATACAACTACAGATGCCCTTTTATACATGGATTAATAACCCTCTATCAATTAGAGAAGAACTAGTCGAATCGAGCGTGAATTTCTGTTAAGAAATCCAGTATCTGCGCAGAAGCCCTAACTGACTTAACAATCTTGGACCGGTTCTGCAGAGAGTTGCAATCCTCAGGTTCGGCTCGAATTCACCCGGTTCTCTTCGAGTTAACTCCGGTTTCTTAACCTGCAGACGATTTCTGAGTTATACTCCACAATTTTGGCAAAGCCTCTTCTTCATGTCACTAACTAGTTAGCTAATATTATTATTGTTATTTTTGGTGCAGATCTTGGAAAGAAAGATTTGCAAAGACTGGAATGAGAGGAATTAAAGAAGAATGAAGAGTAATTGTATTGAGAAATCATTCTGCTTGTTAAATTGATTAGGTGTAGTGCTTTCCCATCATGGATTGGATCCCTTTGTATCATGCAATCTTTATTGTCTCATATAAAAAGAAAGGTATTTCAATTTAACTATGGATATTTCAATTTGATATGACTAATTTGAGTTGAATGTTTATTTTGTATATTTGAATTTATTCTCATCAATAATACTCTCTGTGTTTCTCTGCAGTAATGAATAAGATCGTGGAGTTGCATGAAGAATCCATAAAACTACACATAGTTGCTTTGTGTTGGAGGTCTAGCCATTCATATCTCATTGATGGGAGGCTATGTATCAGCAAAGCTTGTAGATTTCATATCTTGTACCAACTCTTAGATCATATGAACTTTTAGAGTAATAGTTGTTGTATGAAATATTAAATGAATATTTCAATTTGATATGACTATTTTGAGTTGAATGTTTATTTTGTATATTTGAATTTCAAATAATATATAATAATTATTAAATGCTGCTAGAACTTGTAAAAGACAACGCTAAAAATAGACTACGACAACAGTTTCAAAAATGTTATAATAAGGGTCTACGACAAAGGTAAAGATTAAAAACCGTTGTCTTAGATAGCTACAACAACGGTAGAACAACAGTAAAAAACCTTTGTCTTAAGCCTCTACAACAACGGTTGAAAATCGTTGTTAAAGCGTTGTCATTGTTATCTACGACAACGGTGGGACAACGGTTAATAATCGTTGTCGTAGGCCTCTACAACAACGGCGCAAAACCGTTGTCAAAGCGTTCTCGTAGATAGATAAAACAACGGTTATTTGGAACCACAACCCTACGACAATGGTTAATAATCGTTGTCTATATGCATAATGACCGTTGTCATAGGTGTCTAAGACAACAGATAATAATTGTTGTCTATGAGCGAAAAAATGCTGACTCCTACGACAACGCCCATTTTTGGGCTACGACAATGATAAAATTTGTTGTCTATGTGCGTTTTTCTTGTAGTGTTGTCTTCAACTTGTTCATTGTTGCGGTTGTTGCGTCTTGGAGCCATTTCCTAGTGTCATCATAAATTTCAACTCAATTCGAGGTAAAACTCAAAATTTATTAACTTCATAAGATAGAAGTTTGAAACATTATTCATAAGATTTCAATTAAAATAAAATAAATATCTATATCCATAAATAAAACAATCGATGACTTAAACTATTAGCATTGCTCTCAAGCTCACTCCTCGTCATCGCTAATCACGTAGGGCTTGGCAGGAGTTCCCTAAATAGGTGAGGTGGCTGAGACACCTTCTTCTTTGTTCATCCCTTGTTCATCTTCTTCATCCTGTTCCTCTGAGTCTTTCTTGGGGTCCTCTTCCGGATCTTCCTCTTCTGACTCTATCATTTCTAGCATGTCATCAATCATGTTCCTACACTGGAGTTGCCCGGCTCACAAAAACGGTTCACTCATATCTTGAACATCTTAACACAAAACTTCTCATACTCTATCACTTCATCCCCTGTGTCTGCATCGATCTTGGCCATCTTGTTTGAATAAATTTAAGAACTTTTCTTGCCCACGTCTAAGGCAAACTTCGTATTAACTTCCATGTGGCAGCTTTTTAACTAGCTTCATCACGTTGCGAGCCTTGGGTTCTTGCCCAATCGCTCAACATTCTTGCGACATGGATCTCGACGTCCTCCACATCGTAACTTCGGTATTCGGCCTTAATGGAGCATCTCCAACGCACAGTGCGGTGACCGGCGATGCACTTCCTAGCGGTACGTTGAGTACGAGTCATCTACGTTTTATGCATTATCGTGAGCGCACTTAACTAAGATTCATTATGCAATTAATTCAAGGCATTATCTCATTCTACCCCTTCTTTGTTTTCTACAAGCATCCTTTGGTTTACTCTTTTATCAACAAACATTACTCAAACAATAGCAACATGTCATTATCATATCATGTCATTCAATATAAAAACATTCACACTTTCTCGCATACCTTGATTGAGCCGGCACGGTAGGTGGTGGTGTTAAAAAAAAATTATTTAAATAAACAATAAACATGTATAATTTTTATAAAAATTTTATTTTGCAAGTCTACAGAAATGTAGACCCCGCTCTCTCACCACATTGTCACGCCTCCGAATTTACTTTTGAAAAATAACGGACTTTTCTTTGAAACTTAGGACACGATTTTCATAACGATAATACCCAACATTTGAAACTTTGCGGAAGCGTATTTATTGATAACTTCGTTATTTGATGCATTTTGGGGCTTAATTTCATATCATTTTGTGTTGAAAAGCATGCAATAGTGAGATTTTATTTAGATTTCATTATCTTCTTAAGATTTCACGTTTTTGCTTGATTTGAAAGGAATTTGATAGGTTTTAGCACAAAATGAAAGTCCAATGGAATTTTACGCCAAGTTGGAGTCGAGATAGGGAGTCGATAAAGCGCAGTTATGGAGGAAAAATCATATCTCGAGCTCTAGAAGTCCAAATTCAATGTTTCTTGTCTTGTTAGAAATCTAAGAGGGAGTTCTACAACTTTCATGTTGTAAGGTTTCATCAATTATGCCTTCAAAAGAGCAGAATAGTACAAGAAGTTGAAAGTCGTGCAAGAATGTCCTGATTTTTGTCTTGACAGGGCTTGAGTAAATTGGGTATAACTTGGTGTAAAAAACTGAAATTGGGCTGAAATTAGTGGCATCGGATAGCTAATTTGAAGGGCTACAACTTTCATGAAGAAGTCGAAGCCCAATTATGAGCGTAAGAGGGCCGAATCGAGGCTGAAAGTAGGGAGTCTGGGCCAGCCGGGTCACTTGGCCGGGTCGGTGGTTTAGTTGCGGATTTTTAGGCCTATTTGGACTCCTATTTAGATACAAATTAGGACTTGGGAAAAAGAGATTTGAGAAAATATAAAAGATCCATACACATCCGAAAGAAGGAGACAAATAAGTCCTCTTTGGAATTGATGACAAATAAGTTTGGGGGGGGACGGTTGTGAGATCAAAGAAAAATGACAATGTTTTTTTTTTTTTTTTTTTTTTGCATTGCATTATAGTTGCATTTAGGATTTTATTGCTTTAGCACGTTTATTGTTTTTTAGGTAGATTTTTTTTTTTTAGGTTAGATTTTTTTCATTTAAGTTTGATTAGAATTAAAAAAAAAAAAGAGAGGGACCTGGGTCGGGTCATATGACCCGGGTCAGGTCACACCTTCGAACTGGGTGATTTTGGGGCAAGACACGCGACCTGGGTCGGGTCCGGTGACCCTGGTCGTGTCGTGTGACCCGGGTCGGGTCCGGTGACCCTGGTCACGTCGTCCGTTCGAATTTTTATTTTTTTTCCAGCAAGCACCAAAACACGTGACCCGTCCCGGATCGCGCAAAAGGTAAGTTTTTCACTTCTTTTCATCCATTTTCACCTTTAATTCTTCCCCAATACACCTCCACAATCATTCGTTTTAAGTGCTCAAGATTAGCTAAGTTTTTATTTTCTCTTCAAACTTGTTAGAACAAGTTTGGGGGAGGAAGGACGGTGTATCTTGGGATGTTCTACCCTTATTATTATTATTTTTTTTTTTTTGAGTTTTAGGTTAGTTTCATGAGAGGAAAGTTTTTTTTTTTTTCTTAAGATTAGTTCATTTGGTGAATTGTGAAATTGGTTGCTGATTTGACGACTATGTGATGATGATACTCAATAGAATCTTTTGTGCTGAATGTGATTTTGTGGAGATGTTGCATGGAGTAAAATATGTTGATGAAATTGAATTGATGCTTTAAATGGTGAATTTGACCTGTGAGATTTGAGCCTTTGACTGATACATTCAAAACAGTCATATTCATTTGTTGTGTGAATGTCAAGCATGTGTGTTTCTCTTTAGAACTTGCTCTGGTATCTTCTTTAAACTGCATAAGTGTGTTGAACTTGAAAATGATTTTAGGCCATTTTTGTTTGAGCCTCATCGACCAAATATACACTTATCCCATATTTATTTTCCCTAGTTAACCACGTTTGAGCCTATAAGCCTTTTTCTTGATTAAGCCTAATGAGTCATTCATTTTTTTTACTCTTTGTTCTTACCTTGCTTGGACTAGTAAGTGGGTGGAAAAAGAGGTTACAAAGGTGATCAACCAAGAGGAAGAAAGATGGAAAATAAAGTGGGAATGTGTATCTCAACCATGGAGAAAAAAAAAAATTGTGATGTGAGCTTCAAAATAAAATACAAAGGGAAAAACAAACCAATACTTGGTATGAAAAAGAAAAAAAAAATTTAACATGAGTTGTGCCAATATCTCTGGAACTCATTGAGTTGTGCCTTTTTTGGAACTCATTTGAGTTGTGCCTAATACGATATTCTGGAACTCATGTTTTGGGAGAGGTGAGTTGAAAAAAAAAAAAGAATTGGAGAGTGATCGAAGGTGGACTGGTTTTAATGGGTGACGATCCGTTTTTTTTCTAGTCCAAGTTTTTAGCCACTTAGCCAAAAATAATTTTTACCTTAACCAAAGAGCCTACATTACAACCAAAGGAAAAATCCTAATTGATTCTTGATTCAAACACACAAAAAGCAGTAGAGAGGTTAGACGATTTGCAAGCTTATGGTAGGGTGCATGCATTGTTTTGACTTGAGCGTTTTATTTCCCTAAACACTTGAGAGATGAGTGATACACTTACCTTGTGAGTATTCACTTATTATTTGAAGCATTGATTCAAGAGTAATTTGCATGAATCTCCCATGTCTTCCAAAATTATATGATGCTTGCTTGTTCTTGATAATTTGCCTAAGCCTACGAGCAAAATGATATTCATTCCGCCCCATGCATAAGTTCTTTTCTTTTCATTGTTTGGGGACAAACAATAGTTTAAGTTTGGGGGGTTTGATAACTTCGTTATTTGATGCATTTTGGGGCTTAATTTCATATCATTTTGTGTTGAAAAACATGCAATAATGAGATTTTATTTAGATTTCATTATCTTCTTAAGATTTCACGTTTTTGCTTGATTTGAAAGGAATTTGATAGGTTTTAGCACAAAATGAAAGTCTAATGGAATTTTACGCCAAGTTGGAGTCGAGATAGGGAGTCGATAAAGCGCAGTTATGGAGGAAAAATCATATCTCGAGCTCTAGAAGTCCAAATTCAATGTTTCTTGTCTTGTTAGAAATCTAAGAGGGAGTTCTACAATTTTCATGTTGTAAGGTTTCATCAATTATGCCTTCAAGAGAGCAGAATAGTACAAGAAGTTGAAAGTCGTGCAAGAATGTCCTGATTTTTGTCTTGACAGGGCTTGAGTAAATTGGGTATAACTTGGTGTAAAAAACTGATATTGGGCTGAAATTAGTGGCATCGGATAGCTAATTTGAAGGGTTACAACTTTCATGAAGAAGTTGAAGCCCAATTATGAGCATAAGAGGGCCGAATCGAGGCTGAAAGCAGGGAGTCTGGGCCACCCGGGTCACTTGGCCGGGTCGGTGGTTTAGTTGCGGATTTTTAGGCCTATTTGGACTCCTATTTAGATACAAATTAGGACTTGGGAAAAAGAGATTTGAGAAAATATAAAAGATCCATACACATCCGAAAGAAGGAGACACTCATCCACATCTTGAGAGCAAGGAATTGAAGATTCAAGAATCAAGAGGAGCAACCAACAATCACAAATTGAATAAGCTTTTCTTTGATTTTATTTCTAGTTTTGATCATGTCGTTTTGTAATTTATTTTGCTTTACGAACATGATTTTTGGCTAGGGGTCTCGTGATCTTAGGACACGAGAGTAGTTCTGTGGATTTCTTGTTGAATATTTAGTTTTAATCTTTCCTCTAATCCATGATATTTTATTCATGCTTCCTTGTGCTTATTCCATGTGTGAATCCTGATCAAATTTATGCATGCTCTAATTAATTGGATTGAGATCGAGAGATGATATCTGATTATAGATTTGGGATGCATGACTCAATTAAATTGTCTGGATCGAGAGATTGGTAAATAATTGGGGTGAGAATACGATCTTAGGAGCTTTTAGGAGTTGCTTATTAACTGCGAGGTAGAGATACAGACATTAATAATCGATCCACGGGTTAAGTTGCTCGAGAGAGAGGTTAATCTACAATCGTGATTGCTCACATAAAATAATTGGATTTGGGGTTGATTTTTGCTAGATTAGTAAACTTGATTGAAGTAGAATGAAATCGTTGTCTTAGGATCCTTGTTTGAATCTTGATTTTCTTGATATTTTCTTGTTTGATATTATCTATTGCATTTATTTGTTTCTAGACATAGGTTAATTAGATTAAATTCTCTTAATTCGGTCACGTAGATAAAATTGGGTAAATTAATTAGGTAATTAACATCGTTCTAATTAACTAGTCTCTGTGGGATTGACCTTGCTCGTCCTATCTATAGTTGACACCGTACACTTGCGGTATAGGCTAGAAATAGACCATCGATCAAGTTTTTGTTAAATTAAAACTTCTTAAAATAACGTCATATCCCAAAGAGGGAACCCAAATGAAAGAAAATTCCTGTCCAAACACAAATAAACCAAAACATTAAAAAAGGACATTATTCATAAATGAAGGAATTTATTCAAAAACATTTATTTCTTAAGAAATCAATTTTCGAAATAATTCTTTAAGTCACCACCACTCCACCATAGCTCGGCTCCTTAACCTGTAAGTGTTAATTAGGGAGGGGGTGAGCTACACATAGTCAGCGGGGTTCACTTCCGTCAAAATTAAACAAAACATGCACAATGTCATCACAAAACAATAATAATTCACAAAATAAAAACATAAAATCATTTAAACATTCCTTTCTTTCATTCTTTTACATTGGCCAATGCGTTATTGCACGACGGGTAAAACCGGAAGACCGATTAACGATCTCGGACCTTTTTGGGTGGTCCTTGGCAATCCTTTAGCACTACGGGCAAAACCTGAAGACTGTATAACGATCTCGGACCTTTTTGGGTGGTCCTTGGCTACCTTTTAGGACTACAGGCAAAACCCGAAAATCGAATAACGATCTCGGACCTTTTTGGGTGGTCCTTGGCTACTTTCTTTCATATCATTCAACATCAACATCAACATCAACAATTATGTTTGCCAAAGAGAAATCATCATCATCATCATCATCATCATCATCATCATCATCATCATCATATATTACATAGATCAACGTCAATAAATCCATCTCCTTATCATATAAAAAAAAAATTATTCATAACGTATCATCATAATCATCATATAATCAACTTCATATTGTCACATAACATATTTCATTCAATGTCAATAAAAGTAAAAAAAACACCCACCTTAAAAGCAGTTAAATCTTGGTGCGTTTTATGCTTTTCCCCTATGACTCTCTCTCCTCAAACTCTTCGTTTCCTTAAAAATAATAAGACAAAAAATTTAATCTAAACCTTTTAGGATTAAAAGAATAAAATTAAAGGATGGAAAGGTTTATGGCAAAAGGCTTGGGGTTTAGATTTAAAAGGAAAAAGAGAGGGGTTCTGGGCTCAAGATTGGAAAAGAACACTTGGATCTTCTTTACTTTATTCTTCTTAGAAAACAATGGAGGTTTTAAGGTGATGTGCTCGCCGAAAAATACTTCCAGCGGTGGCTCTGGCAGCAGCGGCGGCTCGGGCAGCGACTAGGGTTTGAGTGGAGGAGATGGAGAAACTCTTACCTTAGGTGTTGATGCTTCAAAAGTGCAAAGGGGGTTTGTGAGGGAGAAGAGGTATTTTTAGAGAATGATTAGGGTTCTTGTCAAAACTTTCCTTGCTTAGATTGAGAATCTTCTTTTCTCATTAGCATTAATTTTAGTATTGATCGATTTTATTTTCCCCCAAATTATCCCCTTTCCTTAGATGTCAAATCCCTAATTAAAGTTAAGATTTGCTTCATGTATTTGGTTAGAAATTGAGTCCCAATTCATGGGGTCTCACAGTAGTGGACGCACTTCAGGTGCGATTTTGGGTTGTTTTTTACCCTATTTTGGATGTGAAAAGACAAAATTATCCCTAACTTTTCATTATATTTATTTGCATATCTTATATTATTTTAAATCTCATTTTCAATAATAAAGTTGTAATTTAATATTCTTTTATTCACTTTTTTTCCTTTTTCTTTTTTTAATTTGTCAACTTTAATTACTTTAATTACCTTAGAATTTTTTTTTTCTTTAACTAACAAAATAAGAAATAAAAAATAATTAAAAAAATAAAGATTTTCTCCCTCATCTTCTTCAAGCTGCCAAGTTCCAACTCTGCAACATGAAACTGAAATGTTCAACCTCAACATCTGCACCTAAATAGGTTCTACCATTTTGCCATTTCTAACAAGAACACTTCAAACCTCAAGAAAACTCGAATCTTTAAGCCTTCAAGTGCCCAAATCACCATTATACTCCATAGAAATCAGCTCATTAATCCAAACCCAAAATTATATTCTAGTAGCTAAATAGATTCCATTGCTCATCACATTTATAAAACTGTTCAAAATTAAGGAACCCTAAAGTGATAGTCTTCCTAACAAACATCTCAAATGAAATGAAAAACCACCAAAACTTAGAGCTTCCACACTATGCCCACAAAATCAAAACCAATTAGCAATCAAGCAGGTCACAAAGATTCAAGAGACAGCATGAAGTTGCTACATTCTAACAAGTATAATCATAACAAAAATGAATCCGAGAAAAAACAAATCGCTTCATCATAGAAAGTCTATATATGCGACATCACTACGCCATTTGAATTCAAGTATTAAATGTTCACAGAATTGCAACTTAATCTTTTCTATAGCAGCAGATAAATTAAACAAATTTACAAGAACTTTGTTACTCTAATAGCATTGCCCATGAAAAATAAATAATAAATATGCCACAACATGTGATAGGGTCACGGAATTCAAGGTTCATCTCCACCTCCCTTCACCTCCGCCAGGAACCGCAGCTGGCGGAGCCGCCACCGCCGACGACTCCTCTGCCGCCAAACCCTGCATGCGGCAACCCACTGTACCATGATAACTGGAGGAGCTCCACCTTCTCCTATTCTCCTTCCCCCGATGTGGCAACAATACCGTACAGCCTTGGATTCTCCGCCTAAACGACGACGCCCAAATGCAGTCGCTATCGCAGATGCTGGACACGAACGGTTTGATGGATCAGTTTGCGGAATGGATCAGTATAAGATATTGCCAAACACGGCGTCGTTTAATCTTATGATCAAGGCTATGCAGCTGGCCGGTGACGGCGGCATCGCTGCTCCGATTACAGTGGCGGCGCATCGCTTTCTTCTACGACGAGCTCCTCCTATTCCAACGGCGACGGTGGCAACTCTCGTTGAACCAGATCAGAATCCGAACCAGCGGGGCGGTAGAGACGGCCCCCTTTTCCGTCTTATCCGGACACCGATTTTTCAAAACACAGGGAAGTTTCACGCAATAAATCCCTTAATAAATACACACATTTATTACCATCACCATAATGATAGTACTTATTTTGTCTCCCTAGAAAAAATAAAAAGAATGAAATCTTTAATAAGCTATGAACTTGAGTAATGTAACTTCATTTGTAAGCACAATCTTATGTTACATTGATTTGAAACAATAATAGTTTTTGAAACAAAATATAATTAAGAAACGTGAAGTATATTCATTTGCTAAAAGAGACGAAATAGAGAATGAAAAATCAACAAAATATTGTTTCAAGGGAATGATATATAGCTGCGGCGGAAAAAAGATAAATGCAAGAATACAGAGTGATAATCTGATAGAGAGATGGAAAAAAGATAAAAAAGTAGTCAAATGCTTCATCCAAAACAACACCATTAATGTTGATAGCATACAATGGACAACAAATTCCATAAAGAACAAACAAAAGGTAGTGAAAGGTGCTAAAATTCAGGAGAGAGAGATAAGAGGAATAAGAGAATACTTGATTTGATAATAGAAAGCACACAAAAGCAGTGAAAATAAGAAGAAAAAAGCTCTCCTCCTTCCTCTTATAGTTTAGACCTCATCGTGCTCATCAACACCCTCGTCTTCATAATCATCTTCCTCATCAGCAGTAGCATCCTGATACTGCTGATACTCAGCCACAAGATCGTTCATGTTGCTCTCAGCTTCAGTGAACTCCATTTCATCCATGCCTTCCCCTGTGTACCAATGCAAGAAAGCCTTGCGTCGGAACATGGCTGTGAACTGCTCACTCACTCTCCTAAACATTTCTTGAATTGATGTTGAGTTCCCTACAAATGTAGATGACATTTTCAGTCCTGTGGGTGGAACGTCGCACACGCTGGACTTCACATTGTTAGGAATCCACTCAACAAAGTATGAGGAGTTCTTGTTCTGCACATTCAGCATCTGTTCGTCCACCTCTTTCGTGCTCATTTTCCCACGGAACATGGCCGATGCTGTCAAGTAGCGCCCATGACGAGGATCAGCGGCGCACATCATGTTCTTTGAGTCCCACATTTGTTGTGTTAGCTCTGGTACGGTGAGAGAGATATAGTGCTGGGATCCACGAGAGGTGAGCGGAGCAAATCCCACCATGAAGAAATGGAGACGTGGGAATGGTATCAGATTGACTGCTAATTTCCTCAGATCAGAATTCAGCTGGCCAGGGAATCTCAAACAGCAAGTTACACCACTCATAGTTGCAGAGATTAAGTGGTTCAAATCACCAACTGCAAACAGATAGTCAAAGCAAGAGTCAGCTTACTATAACATATCCAAAGTCATAATGCATATTCTTCATATGTGCAAGCACTTACAGCTAGGAGTGCTGAGTTTCAAAGTCCTGAAACAGATATCATAGAGAGCTTCGTTATCAAGGACCATGCATTCATCTGCATTCTCCACCAATTGGTGCACTGATAGTGTTGCATTGTATGGTTCAACAACAGTGTCGGAGACCTTCGGTGAAGGGAAAACAGAGAAAGTAAGCATCATTCTATCTGGATATTCCTCTCTGATCTTTGAAATTAAGAGGGTACCCATGCCAGAACCCGTGCCTCCTCCAAGTGAGTGACATACTTGAAATCCTGTCAACGTGAACCACAAAGAAGATTTAATAATTTGTTTTAAATACAAAAGGATTTACTGGATTCATGGACAAATGCAGGAAAACAATAACAGTACTAAATAGAAATTTGTTTCTGGGATTATGAATGCAATCCCTCTGAGTGCTATACACCACCGGTCAATTTATGAAAGCACAATCAAGCTTAAACAAAATTTGTCAGTCCATAAATATATATATATATATATATATAACTTAACCTTCAAAGCAAATATTTGCAAGTAATATTCAAGCAGAGAGAGATAGAGATTGTGACATATAATACATAAACGACGAGATTCTGACATATAATACATAAATGACAATTGATCTCTTGATATTTGATGATTGATCAAAAAATCAATATTGATTTCATAAACAAAAGAAAAGAGAAAAAGGTGTTGCCATTGAGGAAAGAAAAAGCAAGACTCGCATCAGGTTGGTGTAACAGTATCACCACAATTAGTACAAGGACCACACAATTCTAATATTTCTCAGATTGCCAGCAAAAACTGATAGGGAATCGAACCACATTTAAACAACATATAATTATAGTCAAAAAATAAGCACAACAATGTTAACAATATGAAGTGTTTGTAGACATGGATCCATTAGTAAGCTTCATCATTGTTCAAGAAATTACCATCATGAATATAGAAACCATATGCCTGAGATGAACTGCATAGTTAGTGGAAAAACATGCTTTGATATGGGTCGTGAAACTTAGATCTCACTGCATAGACATTAATCTGTTTTAACCAACCTTATAGGTCAAAACACATAGCATGTACCACCAGATATCTCTTACTCTCATATATTTATGCTTGTAAAATTCCTTCAAAATGTCTATAACACACAGAACTAGCATTATAAAGATAAACAATTACCAGGCAAATAGCAGAAATTAAATCTTAAGAAATGACAGCACATTTCATACAATCCAAAGGTTTAGAATGTATTCATTTTGAAGCATCACAAATGAGCATTTGAAAATTGCGTTGCATCTCATTCTAGATCTCCCTAAAACAAATTGAATCATGCTGATTGAAAACTAGGAACATGAAAAAGGCCGTCATTTTGAATAGGACATTTATAACCATATACCCTACCTACATTCTTAAATGCATCTGGATAAGCAAGCAGTAAAATAAATCGAACAAAAATTGCATGTGAAACGTAATAATATCGAAAATAGCATAAAGAAGAAAACAACATTATAACAAAATGAATGAATACATCAATCAATAATTCAAACACCTTGCAAGCAATCACAATTCTCAGCTTCCTTCCTGACAACATCGAGAACGGAATCAATCAACTCGGCGCCCTCGGTGTAGTGGCCTTTCGCCCAATTGTTGCCGGCGCCTGATTGGCCGAAGACAAAATTATCGGGGCGGAAGATCTGTCCAAAGGGGCCGGATCTGATAGAATCCATAGTACCGGGCTCCAGATCCATGAGCACCGCACGAGGCACGTACCTTCCACCGGAGGCCTCGTTGAAATAGACGTTGATGCGCTCTAACTGAGTGTCGGAAGAGGATCCATCGCCCTTGTATTTACCGGTGGGGTCGACACCGTGCTCGTCGCAGATGACTTCCCAGAATTTGGAACCGATTTGGTTTCCGCATTGACCTCCCTGAATGTGCAAGATCTCTCTCATCTTTTTGGACGTTGTCTTCTGTTTCTCTCACTAGAAACTAAGGGTGGGTTTCGGATGAGAGAGAAAGAGAGGGAGAGAGAGAGATGAATTGTGATGTGCGTAGTTATTGGTGGAGAGACAAGAGAGAAATGGGAGAAATGAAGGGAGGGAGATATTTGAAGAGTCCGGTGGTTTTCTCTACGGTGAGGCAGAAACGTGATGGTGCAGTTTTGTGGAGAAACGTTGTAGTACAATGTTGGATGGAACTGGAGGGGGATGTGTGAGGACAATGGAACCGCTGGCGTGGGTCCCACTGCCAGAGGTGGAATACTCTGTGGACACATTAAATGGATTTATTTCACCTTTTTAACTGCACTCTTTTTATTTCACACTCGTACATCTAATATTATTAGGTCGGATCCATTCCACACCATAACTGTCCAATCCTCCCCCTTCTTTCTTTCATCACCTTTTTTACCCTTAAGTAAGTCTCTTAATCATCAGGTGCATGGATCCATGTATTTGGGTTGAATTCGGGTTACCCGACCTATTTCTCTATTTTTATTTTTTTTTTGTGCTCACTTTTTTTAAAAATTGGCCATGACTTTTAGTTATGTTAAGGATACATTTATGTAATGTGTAAGAATACTTTTACGTTATGTTAAGGATACTTTTATGTACAGATTTCATACATTTACGTTAAGTTAGACATACATTTAGGTTATGTTAATGATACCTTTAGGTAATGTTTAGGATATCTTTAGGTTATGTTAAGGATACATTTATGCCCAAATTTTATACATTTACTTTACGTCCGTCAGGCATACATTTAGGTTATGTTAAGGATACTTTTATATTATGTTAGAAATACCTTATTCATAACATAGTTGTGTTACACATTTTGTACACAAAGGTATCTCTAACATAACATAAAAGTATCTTTAACATAACCTAAAGATATTCTTAATATAACGTAAAGGTATGTGACCAGGATTTCAAATGAACCTCGAATCACGATTTCAAAGGTATCCTTAACATCACCTAAAGGTATTCTTAACATAACCTAAATGTATGCTTAATATAACCAAAAGGTATTCTTAACATAACTAAAGGTATCATTAACATAACCTAAAGGTATGCTTAATATAACTAAAATGTATTCTTAACATAACGTGGCATGTAACCTGGAATCAGGATTTCAAAGGTATTCTTAACATAACTGAAAGGTATCTTTACCATAACTTAAAGGTATCCTTAACATAACTGAAAGGTATCCTTAATGAGCGAATTTGAGCGCATCCGCCCAGGCGCGTGGGAGCGCGTGAGGGCGCATGGGACGCGCGTGGAGACGCGTACACGCGCGGGTCGGGTCGGGTGCATGGATCCTAGATCCTAGATTCATGCACCTGATGCATAAAAGTTTTTGTCTTTACCCTTTCTTTTTACGACAAATAGATATGTATATCAAATTGGGTATTATGTACTTGTTTGTATATATACTTTACTTATTTAAGTTTGGTAAAATATTTTGTGCAACTGGTACATGAATATAAGATCCATGCACCCGGGTCGACCCGCCCCATGCACCTCTGACACGTGTTTTCACTCACCCCAACGCGCTCTCACGCGCCCCTACGCACCTGGTGGGTACGCTCAAACCTATCAAAATTTGCTCCAGGCAGTCATACCCTCATGTTATGTTAGGGTTGCCTTCATGTTATGTTAGTGTTACCCTCATGAGGGTATGAAGGGTATGTTAATGTTACCCTCATGAGGGCATGAAGGTAACACTAACATAACATGAAAGTAACTCTAACATAGCATGAGGGTCACTCTAACATAACATGAAGGTATGATTGTTTTTAACCTTCATGTTATGTTAATGTTATTTTCAGGTTATGTTAGTATTACCTTCATGTTATATTAGTGTTACCTTCGTGTTATTTTAGTTCAGTGGTTTTAAACTAAGGGTATGAAATTTGGAGATGGGGTCACATTAACATATTGCGAAGGTAACCCTAACATAACACGAAGGTAACACTAACATAACGTAAAGGTAACAACCAAAACACGCGAAAAAAGTAAAGAGGCGTGAGCTGGGCGGGCCAGCCCAGCCCACGCGTGGCCCAGTTGTTTTTCGCATCTCAGATCCGTGCAACTGCTGCACAAGATAGTAACTCTTTAAGTTTACTACATTTGGACGGAGATATAAGTGTTGGAATATATTTAAGAATGTTTTGATGAGACAAAATCTTAGAATAGTAACCCTCATTCTATAAGCATAACTTATCTTGTAAGGTAACTGCAACGAGGTTACTGCAGAAAGATACGACAGAGAAAGCTTCAGAAGAAGGATGCTGAAGAGAATGATGAAAGGAATCTGGTAGACTAATTAGGATACTGCTTACTGTAGGAAGCTACCTGAAAGAGACTATGCTTAAAGCATACTGCAAAGCAGCAAGCTACCGAAGATTTAAGCTACCTGACAGGAAGCTACCTGGAAGAGACCATGCCAAAGCATACTGCAAAGTAGCAAACGACAGAAGCCTAAAGCCACCTGAGAGCAAGGCCAGGAAGAGAGCTACAAAACAAGCATGGGAAGGAAGCTAGAAGTTATCGGTGGAGAGAAGAGGAATGGAGCCAATCAAATGGAGACACGTGGAAAGAAAAAAGCTGGCGTGTATCAGAAGGAGTGCGGCTAATCTAATGATGGAAATCTACCTACCTTCAACGGGCAGATTACCTAATCTACAAATAGAAGAAGACTGAAGACTGAGAAGTGGGAGAACAAGCGAGCACAATAAAGCGTAGAGATAAGCTCGTAGAAAAGAGAAGAGCGTAGAAGAGAGCTCAGAAGAGAAAGCGCATAAAAGAGGGGAAAGGGCATATAGAAAAGAAGAAGAGAGAAAAGAGTATAAAAAAGATAAAAGGAGAGAAGAAAGTTCAAACACTCTATGCCCAGAAACGCATACTCAGTCACTCACTCCAGGCAGCAAGCTACATCAGATCAACCTGCAAAAGAAGCTTAAGCTTGCTGCATCTAGCTAAAGAAGAAAAAGACAAACCTTTTAAGGACTGTCTCGGAGTGCTTAGTCAGGACTAAGGTCCTGATAAACTGTTCGCTTTCTAAAGGAGAAAGCAAGGATCCTGAGGGATTAAGGAGGATCCTGTGTGGGTTAGTTCGGAGAGTAGGCAAGCAGCTATATGCAGCTATGTGTAGGCTTGCTACTTGTTAAGTCAGTGTTGTAATAGATAGGGCTATGTAAATCAACAAGCTTAACAAATGTTCCCTCTTGAGAAGAGGCAGAGAGGATGTAGAAGGGTTACTCCACCTTCGAACCTCTGTATATTCATACGTTTATCTATGCTTTATATTCTATATGTATATTTATGATAGATACATGTCTTCCATACTTTGTCTTTTAAAGAGAGGAAGCTTCCGCAATATAACTCTGATAAGTAACCTCCCAAAAGGTTACTATTGGATACATTTGTAGAATGTTTTTGATGAGACAAATCCTTAAAGTAACTCTAATATGCATAACCAATCTTAGGATAGGTTCCTGCAATAGAGTTACTACAGAAGATTAAAAGAATCAGAGAAAGTGTCAATTGAAGGATACTGAAGAGAATGATTATAAAGAATCGGATGAACTAATAAGGATACTATTGACTTCAGGGAGCTACTGGAAGGAACCTCGCCAAAGCAGAACACAGCGGGACATGAAGCTACTTGGAAGACCATGCCGAAAGCATACTATATAGACGACATGCTACAGAAGCCTCGAGCCACCAGAAGGAGCAAGCCGGAAGAGGAAGCTCCAGAGTAAAGCTAGAGGAGGAAGCTGTAAAGCAGGCATGGGGATAAAAGTCAAAGTTACCGATAGACACAAGAAGTTACCAGTAAAGAGAAAAGTGAAGAGAAGAAGACACGTGGAAAGCGAAAAGCTGGCGTGTGTCAGGAGTGCGGCGCAGAAATGATGAAAATATGTCTACCTTCAACGGGAAGATTTCACACCCTATAAGGAGGAGGACTGAAGACTGAAAATGGGGGCGTGTGTGAGAGAAGCACAAAGTATGCAAGAGAGAAAGGAAGTGAGCACATCAGAATATCCAAGCTCACAGAGAGAAGTGCAAAAGAAGAGAGAAGAGCTTAAAAGAGAGAAGAGCAGAAGAAGGGGGAAGCCTTAAAAAAAAGAATGTTCAAGGAGAGCTGATGAAAAGAAGAAGAGATCGAACACTCCACAACCCAAGAAGACGCACACCTAGTCTACCAGTCAGCAGCAAGCTTTAGCAGAATCAGTCTGCATACGAAGGCCAAGCTTGCTGCACCCAATTGAAGAAGAAGGAGATAAACCTCTCTAAAAGGTTGTCTCGGAGTACTCAGTGCGAGGAGTAATGTCCTGCTAAGTTTACCACTTTCTAAGAGAGAAAGTGAGGACGCTGGGTGGGTAAAGTAGGATCCTGTGTGGATCAGGGAAAGTAAGCAAGTATCTGTGTGAAGGCTTGCTACTTACTTGTTAAGGGTGGGTTGTAATAGATAGGTCTATGTAAATCAGCCAGCTTAACAAAGGTTCCCTCCTATGTGGAGGAAGAGAGGACGTAGAAGGATTACTCCACCTTCGAACCTCTATACATGCTTGCGTCTTTATCTGCTTACTGCACTTCATGAATACATACACTGTCTTTTATAAGTTGCACATCTTCTACTCGTCTCAGTAATAAGCTTCCGCAAACCACTCTAATCAGTAACCTCTCAAAAGGTTAATGATATTAGAAGTGAGCCGAAAGAGTTAGAAGAAAAAGGGAAAAAGAAGGTAGGCTTATTCACCCCCCTCTAAGCCTATCTACAGCAGTTTTCGGACCAACAGTTACTGCCTCTCGACCTAAACCTCCTGAAATGAAGAAAAGTTTGAAAATTGAGTAGACTTATTCACCCCCTCTAAGCCTACTACCACTTGGGACCAACTATAAGTTTTATTCTTTTTTTTTTATACTAATATGTTATACACGAAAGAATAATAATGTTTTTGGGAATAATATTGGTCTAATTTATTATTCGTGTGAAACACAAATATAAAATTAAAATATTTTCATTTAATTTGCACAAAAAAAAAATCAAATTCTCGATAATATTATAATCTCATTTGATATTCGTGTGATACATGTCAATTAAATTTTAAATATCAGTAATTTTTTGATGTAAAAATATTGATAATGAAAACAATATAGTTCTTTTAAGTTATTTCAATTTAATCTACTACCTACAATTTTTTAATTTTAAATATTTATTATTTTCATCACAAATTGTCTGATTACTTTATTATTATTCTTGTCATAGTTAGTTTGGAAAAATAATTATACAAATATAGGCTCAATAGGTTATAATGAGCGTAAAATGATAATATTATTATATATTAAAATAAAGTCAAAATAATAGTTCAACCACATTTGGTACCTGTGTTATGCAATAAATTTTAGTATTTTTTAAGTGTTACGTACTAATCTCTTGATATAAAAATGTTGATCATGAAAATTATTCAAAATTAATTAAATTTAATCTAATAAACTAAAATCTATTTGTATAGTTTATTTACATTTGTGAATATATATATATATATATCATAAATTTAAAATTAATGTATAAAAAAAGTGGCAAATGGTTCCTTAGTTTTTATATTTTATATTTATGTGTTCAATTTGAAATATGAAATGGATTGTGTTCAATTTGAAATATGGAATGGATTGAACAAAATCATTTGAAGTGTTTTGAAATAACAATTAAATAAAAAATCAACCTACTATTTTTAGTTCCATTAACTAGCTATTTAGTAATATATTCAAATTTATTTAAAATATTTTGAAATTAAATGTATCAATTAATTTGTTTTATAGAGTATCAATCAATATAATTTCAACTAATTCTATACTAATATGGATAAAGATTATTTCTCATATTGAATGCAGTATTTTTGGTGTGTTTCTATACAATGATGTGCACCAAAAATGTATATACAAATGAAAAAACAGAAAGCAAACTCCACTGATTGCAGATGTTACTGATGATGTCAGCTGTGATGTTATAATATTGGGAGCAACACCGTCTGCAACACTGTCAGCAACTCTGAAAGTAAGACTGGAACTACAGAACCTCGCAGAAAACTTGGCGCCTTCGATCTTCCAGAAACCAGCAGAGCCTTCGAACTTGACCACGAAAAGAGGTCTAGAAACAACAGCAACATTCAAGGAGCGAATTCCTTTAAGAAATAACCACGAACATGTAAATGCAAATGCACGATGGTTAAGTCGAGTCAAGAAGACATTTCTCCTTAACAACGAACACATCCTAGCTAGTGCTCATGGTACGATGTGATGTTTCCAAAGGTAAAATGGCTTACGTCTTCTAGCTAGTAGCACCACAAAGCTAGAAGCACCGACGAACTAAAAAGGAGGGCGGACTAGATCGCACTCTATATGCTCAAAAAGATGCAACTTTGTTTTTACAAAGAATGCTATGAGAGATGAGTTATGCAAGAGGATTTTTGTGCTTTGAAGTGTGTAAGTGATGAAAACCATGACCTCTTTATAGGCACTCCCAACCCATGTGAAGGGCTAACACATTTAATATTTAATTATAATCTCCCCACCAAAATGGTGCAACCTTACCATATATGGTGTAATCTCCCCAATCATGGGTGTAACCTTCCCAAAGCAATTGACCCACGTGCTTGAGGACTTTGGGAGACCATGAGCCTTGAAATGAACCTCTTCAATGGGCTTCCCAGCGGGCTTTTACGTATTGGGCTTTGCAGACAAGCGATGTTACAAGCAATGTTGCCCATCATGTTACAACATCAGAGACAACATCTTTGCCAACACTAGAGACAACATTTGACCAACAAACTGATTGTGCCCATTAACTTTGTGTTTTAATTTCCACTCACTGAAAATTGGTTTTGAGACATACCCTACCTCCACAAGGTTTATGAATCATTAAAAGTCAAAGACTTAACCTCACCACATCTTGCAAGTTTCAACACTTGGTCAAGTGTTCTCTAGGTAAGGGTTGGAATATCAAGTATTCCAACGAACATTCATAGCTTAGTTTCCCATTGAACCAAGTTCTTGGGATCTCCAGCCATCATGGTTGGGTTACCACTACTTCAAATTTCCATTATGGGTGTTTTGAACACATTCCTTTAGAAACTTATTCATTTGATCTCGGTTTAGCCCTTTCGTGAGTGGTCTAGACTTTCCGTTGTACATATTGTTCAAGGCTCTACCAATGGTAGCTTGGCAATCACAATGTACCACAATCGTAGGCACATGCTTTTTCCAACATGAAATGTACTCAATGAAATTACAAAGCCACTCGGCCTCTTGACCTGCCTTATCCAAAACTATGAATTCAGATTCCATGGTGGATCGGGCTATCCACGTTTGCTTTATGGACCTCCATGACACCGCTCCGCCTCTAATAGTGAATACATATCCATTTGTGGAAAACGAGTCTTTCGTGTCGGATATCCAATTAGCATCACTGTACCCTTCAAGTATTGTTGGATATTTCGTGTAATGTAGCCCCACATTTAGGGTGTACTTTAGGTATCTTAAAACTCTTCTCAACGCTCTCAAATGTTCATCATTTGGATTACTTGTGAACATACTTAACTTGTTCACCACACATGTAAGATCGGGACGTGTACAATTCATGACGTACATCACACTCCTTATGATCCTTGCATATTCCACTTGAGCCATTGGATCACCTTTGTTCTTACTCAAATGAACATTAAGTTCCATATGAGTCTTAGCCACATAATCGTCAAACACGTTGAACTTTTTCAACACCTCTCAATATAATGAGATTGCGATAAGATGATTCCTTTAGACGATCTTTAGACAATCTTTAAATTTCTTTTCAACATAAGTTTCGTGCCAACGATAATGTCATGGCTACTGCTAATGATCAACATGTTATCTTCATAAACACATATCATGATGAATGCATCAAGTGTACCTTTTACTTACACGCATTTGTCACATTAGTTGATTTTGAAATCGTTAGACAACATCGTGCTGTTAAACTTTACATGTCATTGCTTCGGAGCTTGATTTAGTCCATACAATAACCGAACGAGCTTGCGCACCTTTTTCTCATTTCCAGGTGCTACAAACCCCAAACCCTTCAGGTTGATCCATGTATATTTCTTCCTCTAATTCACCATTTAAAAACAATGTTTTCACAACCATTTGCTAAACCTCTAGACCGTGCAAAACAACGATCGAAAGAAGTACACGAATGGAGGTGATCCTCGCCACAGGTGAATAGGTATCAAAGAAATTATACCCTTCTTTTTGTTTAAACCCTTTTGCAACTAAGCGAGCTTTGTACTTATCAATCGACCCATCAACTTTATATTTTCTTTTAATGATCCACTTAAATCCTAAGGGCTTGCAACCTTTTGAGAGGACAACCAACTCCCACGTGTGGTTTTGCATGATCGAGTCGATCTCGCTAATAATAGCATTTTTCCAGAACGCTGCATCTGGACTCTATAGAGCTTCTTTAAAGGACTTAGGTTCATCTTCCAACAAATAAGTGATGAAATCAGGACCAAAAATTTTAGTCAGTTTAGCTCTCTTGCTGCGTCTCGACTCTTCTTGAGTTGAAGAATCTACAGTCTCATTAAATGTTCTCTTGGATGTTATAACATCGGGTCCAACACTGGCTCCGACATTGGCTCCAACATTCGGACTGACATTCACTTTTTCCTTATTAGGAAAGATGTCCTCAAAGAATATAGCATTCCTTGACTCAATTATTGTGTCTTTTGACATGTCAGGTACTTCTAATTTATGAATCGGAAATCTATAGGCACTTCTGTTGAAGGTATATCCTATGAAGATACAATCAACCGTTTTAGGATCGATTTTCACTTGTTTAGGAATAGACACTTCCATATTTGTCAGACACCCCCACACTTTGTGGTACTTGTAAGATGGTTTCCGCCCCTTCCACAACTCATAAGGAGTTACATCCTTAGACTTGTATGGAATTTTGTTCAAATTGTGGTCGGCCGTTAATACGGCTTCCCACACATGTTCTGCGGTAAACCCCGAGCTAATATTATCATAGAATTCATCATCTCTTTAAGAATTTGATTCTTTCGTTCGACAATATAATTAGATTGTAGTGAATACGGAGCCATGGTTTGATGTATTATCCCCTATTCAGAACATATTTGTTCAAACAGAGCAACATACTCTCCACCTCTATCACTTAGAATTGCTTTAATTCAAGTGTTAAGTTGATTTTCAACTTCATTCTTGTAGAGTTTAAAAGCTTCCACAGCCTCATCTCTACTCCTAAAAAGATAGACATAACAAAACCTTGTGAAATCATCAATAAACGTGATGAAATACTTTTTACCACCTCAAGTTTGTACCAACTTTAAATCATACACATCCGTGTGAATTAAGTCTAGAGACGAAGTGTTCCTTTCTACCGAATGAAACTGTAATTTAGCCATTTTAGCTTCAACACAAACTTCACACCTTTTAGGTGTATCAGTTTTTGAAATGTTGAGTAAATCGAGATTTACCAACCTTTTTATAGCATTTAGATTCACATGTCCTAATCTAGCATGTCATAAAGAAGAGCACACAATCAAATAAGCAGAAGTAGATCCACTTTTATTCATAACATTTGTGTTAACATCACTTACAACATTGCTAATGACCTTCTTGCCAACATCATTGACAACATTTGTTATCACATTACGTTCAACCTAAATAAGTATGAATCACACTTACAACCACATTCTCGGTCACATTTGAGCTTTGTGGGAAACACCTAATACGTTTCTGTTGGTCTCAAAACTGTTGTAGGTAGGCTTAGAGGGGGGGGGGGGGGGATGAATAAGCCTACCTTATCTTCAGATTTTTCTTTATCTTCTATCGGCTCATTTCTAATATCAGTAACCTTTTAGGAGGTTACTGATCAGAGTGGGTGCGGAAGTCTATTTCTGAGCCGAGTAGAAGATGTGCAGCTTATCAGAGAGAATACATGTAATGCAGTAAGATAAAGACGAGAGCATGTATAGAGGTTCGAAGGTTAAGTAATCCTTCTACGTCCTCTCTTCCTTCTCTCAGGAGGGAACCTTTGTTAAGTTGGTTGATTTATATAGACCTATCTATTACAACCCATCTTTAACAATTAAGTAGTAAGCCTACACACAGATGCTTGCCTACTTTCCACACCGACCCACACAGGATCTTAATATACCGACCCAGGGTCTTCACATTCTCTCCTAAAAAGTGGAAAACTCAGCAGGACTTTACTTCTTGCACTGAGTACTCCAAAAGGCAATGAGGTTATCTTTGATGTGAGGAAGAGAGAGAGAGAGAGAGAGATTTTTCTGAAGAGAGCTTCTTCACAGATGGGATCTTGATAGATCGATTAGATCTTTTGTTTCATCCATCTACTCTGATACCTCTTGTTGGTATCAGATTGACCATTGAGCAAGGATGAATAATCCATCGGCTCTGATACCACTTGTTGGTATCAGATAGATTAGCTGATGGATGCTTTAGTCCAACATGCTCTGATACCACTTGTTGGTCCCAATACTGCTGTAGGTAAGCTTAGAGGGGGGGGGGGAGTTGAATAAGCCTACCTTATCTTCAGATTTTTCTTTATCTTCTATCGGCTCATTTCTAATATCAATAACCTTTTGGGAGGTTACTGATCAGAGTGGGTGCGGAAGCCTATTTCTAAGACAAGTAAAAGATGTGTAGCTTATCAGAGAGAATACATGTAATGCAGTAAGCAGATAAAGACGCAAGCATGTATAGAGGTTCGAACGTGGAGTAATCCTTCTACGTCATCTATTCATCCTCTCAGGAGGAAACCCTTGTTAAGCTGGCTGATTTACATAGACCAATCTAGATTGTTTTGCTGAAGCTTGCTGCTGCACTTGACTGACTGGGTGTGCGTCTTCTTCAGGGTGTAGAGTGTTCGAGCTTTTCTTCTTTTCTTCTGCTCTGATTGAACACTCTTTTCTTCACTGAACTTCCCCCTCTTTCTACGCTTCTCTCTATTAAGCCTTCTCTCTGATGAGTTCTTTTATCTTCTTTTGCGCTTCTCTCTAATAGCTTGTATATTCTGATGTGCTCACTTTATTCTCTCTTGCACCCTTGCGCACTCTCACACCCGCTTCAGTCTTCCGTCCTCCTCTTTATAGGTTGTGAAATCTGCCCGTTGGAGGTTGACAGATTTCCATCATTTGACGCACCTCACTCCTGACACATGCTAGCTTTTCGCTTTCCATGTGTCTTCTTCTTATTGGTTCCTCTTCTCTTTTCTCTCTACCGGTAACTTCTTATATCTACCGGTAACTTTTTATTTTTCTCTATGCCTGCTTTGTAGCTCCCTCCTCTTGTTTCACTATGGAGCTTCCTATTCTGGCTTGCTCCTTCAGGTGGCTTGAGGCGTCTGTAGCATGTTGCTCCTGTAGTATGTTTTCAGCATCGTCTTTTCAGGTAGCTTCCTATCTCGTTGTATTCTGCTTTGGTGAGGTTCCTCCCAGTAGCTCCCTGTAGTCATTAATATCCTTATTAGTTTACCAGATTCTTTTCAACCATTCTCTTCAGTATCCTTCTTTTTGACACTTTCTCTATTTCTTTTAATCTTCTGCAGTAACTCTATTGTAGTATCCTATCCTAAGATTGGTTATGCTTATTAGAGTTACTTTAAGGATTTGTCTCATCAAAACATTCTTCCAATATTTCCAACAATTTCTCCCTTTTTGATATTGACAAAATCTTTACAGAAGATCAAAAGAATATAACCTTTCAAGCACAGAAAGCAGATGTAAAGTATGGCAATATAGAGCATACCACTTTCATATACAAATCACATATAAGTCTAAAAGAAAGGGCACAAGGAATGAGCTTTTTGAAGAACCGAAGATATTTTATTTAGATAAAACATGTACATTACAATGCAGTAAGCAGAGTACAATAAAAATCCTATCTAGATTCATTTTTCTCTTCTTATTGCTCTTTCTTTTCTTTCTTTTCCCTTTTAGCTTGCTGCTAGCTCCTTTCTCTTTCTGTTTTCCATCCCCCTCACTTGATGCAGTCACCTGCTCCCAGTAGTTTCTTCTCTTCGGCTAGAAGGAAGAGCTGTTGGAAGGTGTGAGAGACGATGCGAGAGAGAGAAGGAATTCGTTTGGAGGAAAGTGTGTAAAGAAGCAGAGGAGTTCAGACGCCGGTAGCTTGCTGTCGCCTTTGCTTCTCCTTCAATCTCCACTCATCCCTCCAACTATCCTTCCTTTTGATTGTCTTGCATCTCAAAAGAGAATTCACCTCATAGAAGAGGTGAAATCTCTTTTCCTCCACCTTTGGAAGTCTTTGATCTTCCATGACCCTTCGCAGTTTCTTCCCCCTTTTGACATCATCAATTAGATGACGTCCTGGGGTGGCTGGAGAGGGGTCCTTAGCTCTATCCCCCTGCCTTGAAGAGATGAGCTAGAGTGCAAGTTCTTGCAGGTGAGATGGGAGTTGAAAGCTGGAAGATCAACTCTTCTGAGAAGGGTTTGCTTAGCGAGTGTCAAACGTGAAGGGTGATTGTATGAGATTTGTGGTGTACTTGGTTGATTATTTGCAGAGATTGTGTCTTTTGGAAGGAACGAAGAGAAGGGTTTCCGACAATCTGGTGCCATTTATGAACTAAGGATAAGAGAAAGAGGATATCTATATGCTTAATGAAAAAAAAGGAGTGCATATATATATATATATATATATATAGGGTTAGAGATACTCCCTGCTGCAATTAGATCTTTAAGGATCTCATTAACTGCTCCGTCGGTTTCCAATAAAGGTGTTGACACTTTCCACAACTTTATGTTTTTTCTCCTTTGTATGAGATGACGTGATCAACTGCTGGATCTCCACCTTTGGATTCTTCTGATTACACGGCTGAAATTCTTCTAGGGTTCTCAAAAGGTAATCTATTTTTGGAAAGGTGATCCACTTTTTATGTTCTCATGTTACCTAGAAAATTTTCGGTAACTGCTCTATCTTGTAACCTCTAAGTGATCCCTTTTCCCAGTGACATGTTGATAAGCTCTGATGTCTAGTAACATAGTATCCAGTATATTGGTGTCTAGCATCCTGATACCCAGTGACCTGGTGTTCAGTGATCTAGTGTCCAGCAACCTGGTGTTTAGCGTCCTGGTGCCCAGCGACCTAGTGTTCAGCGATCTACTATCCAGACCCTGGTATCTAGCATCCTGATGTCTAGCGTCCTGCCATCCAGCGACCTAATTTCCAGTCAGCCTGGTATCTAGCATCCTGATGTCCAGCATCCTGTTATCCAGCGACCTAGTGTCCAATGTCCTGGTGTCTAGCGTCCTTTCATCAGAATTTATCTTTTCTTTGATGAGTCCTTATACATTTTCTACTGACTTGATGACAAGTGCTCTGATATCTAGTAGCTCAGCATCCAGTAGCTCGATGTCTAGCGTCATGGTTTACAGCGTCCTGTTATCCCATGACCTAGTATCCAGCAACCGGATGTTTAACATCCTATAATCAGAGTTTGTCATTTTGTTATTGATTCCCCTAGATTCAGTATCCCTTTGTCAAAGGTACCTACAAAACAAATATACTTGTATAGGTACTCAAATAGTATGAGTCCTTCTGAGTTAATGTTTCTTTCAGGAGTTTAGACTTTCTTTACAGCCCATGGTTGCTTGTAGAGAGAGTTTTGGCTCCTTCAAGACTTTTAAAGAGCAAAAATTGATAGTGTGTGCAGGTGTTTTCTTACTGTATCTATATAAAATATAGAAGGGTAAAGCATGATACAAGTAAGATAGACAAAATTCTTTTGTTTTTGGAGTTGTTGTTCTGCATGATTCCTTATGGAATGTCAGTTTGTTGCAGACTTTTTATAGCATGCTCGTGTTTGGGTTACTCCAAGGATTTTAACCTTGTTGCATACAAAGTTTGCTTGATTTGTACTGGAGGTTCCCCCTTACTTTATAGTCTTCTCTCTTAAGATATGGGGTCACTAACAGTACTATTCCAGGTTACTTTGAGGTTTTCATGAGAAGGTGAAGTATTATAATATGGAAATAAACATGCATGCTTCCTTCTCAATTTCAAGTGACAATAATTTTAAGCCTAATATCTTCACTTTTGAAGATTCTTTTCTTTAGCTTCTTGGACGTTTGAAACTAGTCACTTGAGTTCCTTAACAGAATAAATGTGATTAAAACCAGAATTAAATAGTGTAGAACTGGAATGAGGTACCTGGTCATTGTTGTTCCTTTAGAAAGAGTAGGTCCTCTATCATTCTTGTTTCTGTCTGGAAATTGGAGTGAGCTTTCCTTCTTGCTCCTTTACTTGACATCCTCAACATTTTCCTCCATGGTTGCTTGTTTGTCCGTTGTAACATATTTTATTTGTTGATCAGCTCCATGTTAGTCTGCTCCGTGATGAGTAGGGACTTTGCTCCTTGTGTATAGCTTCCTTCTTCGCAGTCCTTCCGTCGGTAGCTTACTATTCCTCCTCAAAAACAACTTTTCTTATCAACCCAGCTTGATTTTCTATCTTTTAGCTGTTTGTTGTCTTCACATCAATCAATTCCTTTTAAAAAGATAATGAGGTGATCTTTGATATGAGGGGGAGAGAGAGAGAGAGAGAGTTTTTTTCTAAAGAGAGCTTCTTCACAGATGGGATCTGAATAGATAGATTAGATCTTTTGTTTCATCCATCTACTCTGATACCACTTGTTGGTATTAGATTGACCATTGAGCAAGGATGAATAATGCACCGGCTCTGATACCACTTGTTGGTATCAGATAGATTAGTTGGTTGATGCTTTAGTCCAACCTGCTTTGATACCACTTTTTGGTCCCAAAACTGCTGTAGGTAGGCTTAGAGCCAGGGGGTGAATAAGCCGACCTTATCTTCAGATTTTTCTTTATCTTCTATCGGCTCATTTCTAATATCAGTAACCTTTTGGGAGGTTACTGATCAGAGTGGTTGCAGAAGTCTATTTCTGAGCCGAGTAGAAGATGTGCAACTTATCAGAGAGAATACATGTAATGCAGTAAGCAGATAAAGGCGCAAGCATGTATAGAGGTTCAAAGGTGGAATAATCCTTCTACGTCCTCTCTTTCTCCTCTTAGGAGGCAACCTTTGTTAAGCATGTTGATTTACATAAACCTATCTATTACAACCCACCATCAACAAGTAAGTAGCAAGCCTTCACAGATGCTTGCTTACTTTCCACACTCACCCACACATGATCCTAATCTACCCACCCAAGGTCTTCACTTTCTCTCCTAGAAAGTGGTAAACTCAGTAGGACTTTACTTCTCGCACTAAGTACTCAAAGACCTCCCTTTTAGAAAGGTTAGTCTTCTTCTTTTTCAACTGGGTGCAGCAAGCTTGGCTTTCATTTGCAGATTGTTTTGCTGAAGCTTGCTGCTGAACTTGACTGACTGGGTGTGCGTCTTCTTAGGGTGTAGATTGTTCGAGCTTTTCTTCTTTTCTTCTGCTCTGATTGAACACTCTTTTCTTTTCTGAACTTCCCCCTCTTTCTGCGCTTCTCTCTTTTAAAGCCTTCTCTCTAATGAGCTCTTCTCTCTTCTTCTGCGCTTATCAAAATAGCACAGGATCGACAGAAACCTTATGCGGAGTTGCGAAGCAAGGATCTGCAATTGGAAATTGGTGAAAAAATGTTTCTGAAAGTTTGTCCAATGAAGGGAATAATCCAAATTGGAAAAAAGGGGAAGTTGAAACCAAGATTCATAGGGTCGTTTGAAATCTTTGAGTGTATTGAAAATGTCGCATACCGACTTGCCCTCAATCCAGAATTTTCTGCAGTTCATGACGTCTTTCACGTATCAATGCTACAAAGATATGTGGCAGATCCAAGTCATCATATTGGACTTGAACCATTCGAAATTAAGAAGGATCTAACCTATGGGGAACGACCTATGTCCATTATTGGGAAAAAGATCAAGACCTTAAGGAATAGAGATATACCGTTAGTTTTGATACAATGGAATAGGCATAAAAAAGTGGAAGCTACATGGGAGCGAGAAAGTGGCATTCGGAATGAGTACCCCGAGTTATTCTTGTAGTCAAACCAAATTTCGAGACGAAATTTTTAAAAGGTGGGGGAGTTGTAACACCCCGTTTTCAAGAAAACCTGCATTGTATATTTCACAAAATTTCTTTTACCTTTTTGAAAATGATTTGAAGTGAACCTATGTTATTTAAAGTTATGATTTAAGTATTATGTTGTGCTCAATGATTTTTACGTATTTTATGATCTAATATTTCTTTCGAGATTTTAAAATATTTTTGCAGGATTGCTTATGGAGGAAACCGAGCTTGATCTCAACTCACTCGACAAACATGGATGAAAGTAAAAAGATAAGATATAGATAAGTTTAAATGAGGATAAATGATACTAGGTTTTTATGCTAAACTTATTCCTTTATGTCGTGGATTCTTTTATTTTATGAAATTTAATTATGATCTTTATATATTATTTTATGTGATGAAACATATTGTTTGAACGTGAATATATGCACCATAATGTGTATCAAAATATGTTCTTTTACACAAGTAAATTATATGAATAAATTACCTTCTTTTTGTAATGAAATTCATAGAGTAAGTATACTTTTGTATAATTTATGCTATTGTAGTACATTTATTTATTATTTTATTTGATACAAATAAATATAAATACGTGTATATATATATATACACACACATATATTTGCATAACATATATGTGATCAAATAATAAGAAAAAGAAAGAATGAAAAGAAGCATGCATAATACTAAGCAAAACAAATGTACACACATGCATATACACACAATAGTAAATGACTAAGCATTTCCTTGCCACCACCTACTTCACCTTCTCATGACACCTCCTACTAAGCTTCTACACCTCCTACTACATTTCCTACAACACATCATAAGATAGGATAGTCATATGTCTTTCACACACAAAAGGGAAACCAAATTTCAGGCTTGAGCTTTGAAGAAGAACTAAGAAAGTAATCAAAACAATCACATATCCTATCTTACCCTTTTGTTTGAAGGTATTTTTAGCTGAAACCTTCTTATTTCTTTTCTAAATTTAGATATTTGCTGACTTGCAGTATATGTTGGAAGTCCAAAGATGTTCTTTGGTATTGGATTTAGAATTTGTTGTTTATAAATTTCATGAATGAAACGAGATAGCATGCTTCCATGTTACAATTCCATTTCCATGCTCTGCTTCTCTGTTCAGAAATATTCTGACAGGTTTAGGAATCGATTTGGGCAAAACCCTTTTAACAAAGTCTAGTATATGAACTTTATAACATGCATGTTAAATTTCATATTATTCGGAGTTAATCTCAATTTACTATGAATTTTCAAACATGACCCTGTTTTGCAGCAAATTCATACTGATTTTAGGTCTAAATCAGAGAATTTTAGTGACATGTACCCTTTGATATTATGTATGATATTTTACCATGTTTTAGAACGAGTTCTTAGGTACCTGAAGGAATTTAGTATGTAATTATTTGGAGTTTGGTACGATTTATTCCAAATTTTATAAGATAACATGTTTTCTGCAGAAACAATGCTCAGTTTTCTGTCAAAATCTGAGATTCATAACTGTTTATCTACATCATATTCATATGTTATATTCTCCTATGTTTTAGAACTTGATCTCAGGAACATAATAAAATTTACCTCATGAATTTTGGAGCACAATTGTATTTTGTAGGGAATTTTACATGAAACTTTGATTTCAGCCTATGTTATGCACTGATTTCAGTCAGTTTGTAAAATTCATACCTAATTATGTGAACTTTATTCGTGCTTGAAAGTTTTATGTGTTATACTTCAGTTTGTTATCTAAACTCTGTAAAAATATGAAAATTTTTCACCAATCCTATAAGGTAGGATAAATTCTTAATTGAAAGATGATTTCTAGCATAATTCAAGTGGAAAACTAGTTAGATAAATGATCTTTAATTCTTTGTACAAGTAGCTAAAATCTATGAATTTTTAGTATGTTATACTAAAAGACGATATCTGATAATATGAATAATTTTGTGATTTTAGGAATTATATATAAATTATTAAAATTAGTACATCTTTATATGTCATTTTAGGTTTTTGCTAGTTTAAATGCTTAACAATTAAGTTATAAGCATGATGATGTATTTAATGTTCTAATATAACTTAGATAAATTATGTATGATATGCTCATCTTTAAAACTCCATGTATGAATGAACTATGTATTAAATAAAGTATGATTAATATAAACGTTTGAATAATATGTATAGAATCATAATATTTACATTTAGGATGAAATTTTACCTTAAGTTATTAATGATTATATTTTAGGTTAAATAACTTAATATAAGATACAAAAGATCATCTTATATGACGTAAGAAACTAAACGGTTAAGTGTGTCAAGTGCAGTCGAGACGATCGCTGAATCCATAAGCAATCCTCAAACCGTTAACTTAAAGTGGGTAACTTCTACACTCTACTATGTGTTGATAATTAAATTAGTAATTTATGTATGAAAATCTACGGCTGAAGGTCTGTAGCTATAACCGGTAGTTGCTTCACTATCGGACGACGACCATAAGGGCCATAGTGCCTGGTCTATGAAAGCAAGGTTTAGTAGGCAAGTGACTCCCACATTCCTTTATGTTATGTATGGTCCAGGGTGAGCGTGCCCGAAGGACATGTAGTATGTGCTTAGTAATTTAATTGCTTCAATATATATTAGAGAGTACAGTTATCCCACTGGGATCCCTCTCCGGAGGTGTCTCATGATTCTACTTTTAATATTTTCAGGTTCGGCATATGATGATGTGGACGTATAGCAAGCTGGACTGACTTCCCATCACCCCTTTAATGTTAATGTACCAAAACAATACTTACTTTAAAGAATAATGTTATATTTTAGGTATGTAAATTATGATAGATGATGGGCCTAAACTTATATTTTGGTATAATATGTTTGTTCTATTATGTTATCTAATGCAGGAGTATGTTTGAATATTTAACCTAGAAATGTGGGTGAGACACGAGTTTTAGAAATAATTATGTTATGTTTAAAAGAAAAAAATGTCTCGTGTTTGCGTTTTACTCTTCTGCAGTACATTATCTTATGAATTCTTTAATTAGTAAATAAGTAAAGGGTGATGGTCTGATTCCCAATTAATGTGGATCAGGGCGCCACACATAGGATCCTTCTCTACCTACCCAGGGTCTTCATTTACTCCTCGAAAGTGGTAAACTCAGCAGGACATTACTCCTCGCACTAAGTACTACGAGACAACCTTTTAGAGAGATTTATCTCCTTTTTCTTCAACTTAGTGCAACAAGCTTGGCCTTCGTCTGCAGACTGTTTCTGCTGAAGCTTGCTGCTGACTGGTAGATTGGGTGTGTGTCTTCTTAGGGTGTGGTGTGTTCGAGCTCTTCTATTGTTCTTTGTGAACACTCTCTACTCTTCTTAACTGCCCCCTTTTACTACGCTTCTTTCTTTTGTGAGCTTTGAGCTCTTCTCTCTTCTCTTGCGCTTCTCTCTGTGAGCTCGGATATTCTGATGGGCTCGTCTTCTTCTCTCTTGCACACTTGGTGCTTCTCTCACACATTATTTCAGTCTTCAGTCCTTCTCTTTATAGGTGGTGAAATCTGCCCGTTGAAGGTAGACAGATTTCTGACATTGACGCGCCGCACTCCTGACACACGACAGCTTTTCGCTTTCCACGTGTCTTCTTCTGGTTGGCTCCTCTTCTCTTTTCTCTCTACCGGTAACTTTGACTTTTCTCCCCATGCTTGCTTTGTAGCTTCCTCCTCTAGCTTCACTCTGGAGCTTCCTTCTTTTGGCTTGCTCCTTCAGATGGCTTCGAGGCTTCTGTAGCATGCTGCTCCCTGCAGTATGCTTTCGGCATGATTTTCTCAGGTAGCTTCCTGGCTCGCTGCATTCTTCTTTGGCGAGGTACTTTCATCCAGTAGCTTCCTGTTAGTCAATAGTATCCTTATTAATTTATTCGATTCTTTATAACCTTTCTCTTCAGTATCCTTCTATTTGACACTTTCTCAGTTTCTTTTAATCTTCTGCAGTAAGTCTATTGCAGTAACCTATCCTTAGATTGGTTATGCATATTAGAGTTACTTTTAAGGATTTGTCTCATCATAACATCTTACAAATGTATCCAACACATGCTGCTCCTGCAGTATTCTTTCGGCATGGTCTTCTCAGGTAGCTTCCTGTCTGCATTGTGTTATGCTTTGGCGAGGTCCCTCCCAGTAGCTCCCTGTAGTCATTAGTATTCTTATTAGTTTACCAGATTCTTTTCAACCATTCTCTTCAGTATCCTTCCTTTTGACACTTTCTTTATTTCTTTTAATCTTATGCAGTAACTCTATTGCAGTAACCTATCCAAAGATTGGTTATGCTTATTATAGTTACTTTAAGGATTTGTCTCATCAAAACATTCTTCCAATATTTCCAACAGTTACACATATGAGCTTTCTTTCAAGCTCGAGTCCACATCAAACTAAAAAGGAGGGCGGACTAGATCGCACTCTATATGCTAAAAAAGATGCAACTTTGTTTTTATAAAGAATGCTATGAGAGATGAGTTATTCAAGAGGATTTTTGTGCTTTGAAGTGTGTATAAGTGATGAAATCCATGACCTATTTAAAGGCACTCCAAACCTATGTGAAGGGCTATCACATTTAATGTTTAATTGTAACCTCCCCACCAAAATGGTGCAACCTTACCATAAATAGTGTAATCTCCTCAATTATGTGTGTAACCTCCCCAAAGAAATTGACCCATGTCCTTGAGGACTTTGGGGACCATGGGCCTTGAAATAGACCTCTTCAATGGGCTTCCCACCGGGCTTTTACGTATTGGGCTTCACAAACAAGCGACGTTACAGACAATGTTGCCCGTCATGTTGCAACATCAGTGACAACATCTTCACCAACACTAGAGGTAACATTTGACCAACAAACGGATTGTGACCACTAACTTTGTGTTTTAATTTCCACTCACTGAAAATCGGTTTTGAGAGTGAGAATGCACTACAATCATTTACTTCAAATGTAGAACGATCTATAGCCCTTTAATTTCACATTTGCCCAACTTTGGAACTTCCTATAAAAGTTAATGTTTAACTCACACTTTACAATTGGTTTAAAACCAATTTTCCAATTGTTATGAAGTCAATCTTTACCAATATCAATATGTATAATCTTATGTCATAATCATTAGTTTATTAGTATTTTAATACTACCAAACCCACCCAAGTTTGTTCCCAAATGTTCTACTTCAATGTTATGTTAGTCATACCTTATAATTATGTAAGTCATTCTTTTATCTTATGTTAGTCATACCTTTATAATTTTTAGTTATACATTAGCATATTTTTGGACTGCCATTTTATATTTCATACCTCTTAGTCATTTTAATCATACCTTATAATATTAGTCATACCTTGTAGTTATGTTAGTTGTTGACTTATATATTACATAAGGATATGACTATGTTGATATAAAGGTAAAAGTAATACCATATAAATGAATGATTAATATAACATTAAGGTATAATTAACATAGCATAAAGGTCAATGATTTTTGTTTTTAAGTTAAAGTATTGAATCAAGAGTATAAAATTTGGAAATGAAAGTATGACTAGTATAACATGAGTTGCTTTCTTGTACACTAGTTGCACGGATCTCAGATTCGTGCAACCGGGCCGCACGCTGACAGAGTCGGCCCGCCCAGCCTGCGTCTCTTTACTTTTTCACGTGTTTAGTCGTTACCTTCATGTTATGTTAGTATTACCTTCGTGTTATGTTAGCGTTACCTCATTTCCAGATTTCATACCCTTAGTTTAAAACCATTGAATTAAAATAACATGAAGATAACACTAACATAAATGAATGTAACACTAACATAACATGAAGGTAAAAAAACAATGGTAATCATACATTCATGTTATGTTAGACTGACTTTCATGTTATGTTAATGTTACATTCATGTTATGATAGTATTACCTTCATGAAGGTAACAATAACATAACATGAAGGTAACACTAACATAACATGAAGGTATGACTGCCTGGAGCGAATCTTGGTGGGTTTGAGCGCACCCACCGGACGCGTGGGAGATCGTGGGAGCACGTGGGAACAGGTTGACCCGGTTGCATGGATACTAAATCCATGCACCTGTTGCTCAAAATATTTTGCCATATAACATATATGTATGACTAACATAATATAAAAGTCACAGTCAAAACACAAAATTTATATAAAAATAAAAAGGGATATGAGTTAGGTGACCCACATATGTCCAAATATATGGATCTAAAATTCATAGTCCTTGTCAAGAAAAAAATATAAATTAAAACATTGTAATTTACAAGAGGCTCATTGATATATTGAAAATTTTATACTTTAAAATTTTAGTAAGATAGTATTGGAGATGGCAAACAGACACAATCCCCTGTCAATCCATCCATTGTCATCATGATGATGGATGGTTTGTGTGTGTGTTTTAATAACTTGTTAGTGCTAAAAAGTTTACTTTTAATTATCTCATTTCCATCAGTGCAGTCAATCCCAATTCATACAATAAATTCTTATTTCAGATAATGTTGTAAATTTGTTGTATGAAGTTTTCTCAACTGTCACTTCTGTGATAACTATCCATAAATCAACTTTTGTGCCATTTTTTTCCTTTTCTTTTTCATTATATCTTTTTCCTTTTTCCTTATATTTAGTGTTATTAAAATTATGAAAAATGTAGCATAACATTTAAAATACAATACAAATCATACGGATTAATAAAATACATGTAATATATAAATATTAAATTACAAATGGAATACAAATTACATGAAAATAATAAAAACTCTATATCATAACTTGATTTACGAAAAAAATGTATACATATTTTTATAAAAATATACATACAAATAATAAAATATATATAATATTTAAACCTTTAATTACGTTTGGAATAAAAATTACATAAAAATAATAATTATTAGAGTTTGATATAAAATTAGATTTATGAAATATCGGTACATGTATTGATATCCATATTGGATATTATAAAGGGACAGAGGCCATATATAGCCTATTCGCTATAAATTAGGACAAAATAAACCCCCAATATAATACAAAGACATATTTAACCCTATTCTTAAATTTTATCCCAAATATACCCACTTTTTTATTTGTCAACTCAATAAAAAAAAGACAATTTGTACGGATAAGAGTATGACAAAATGCAGCAACTTTTGACCAATTTGATTGATGTTTGACTGGGCCTACTCTCTCTCTCTTGGACCGATTTGTTTTCGTGTAGTTAGGGCACATCTCTCTCTCTCTCTTTCTCTTTTCTCTCAGCCGTCGCACATCTCTCTCTCTCTCTTTTCTCTCAGCCGCCGCACATCTTTCTCTTTCTCTCTTTTCTGTCAGCCGCCGCACATATCTCTGTCTCTCTTCTCTCAGCCGCCGCACCGCTCCTCTCTCTTTTCTCTCAGCCGCCGCAGTTGCACCTCTCTCTCTCTTTTCTCTCTTCTTCCTCTCTCAGGCGCAGGCATCTTCACTGTTTCAGTTGAAGGTTTTCATGTAAGTTGACTCTCATCTTTTCGTGTAATTTTGTTTTCGTTGAAAATCCTCAAAGGTTGAATTTGACACAGTTTGGGTTCGATTTTCAGAGTGGAGGTTGGAATAGAAGCAATTTTTGTGTTCGATTTTCATGGATTTACAGGTATTGATTTGATTTTGACCATATATTGTTATTGCTGTTTTTATTTAGGGTTTGTAGTTGATTTGCAATTTTTGCCCTACACGAAAACCCTGCAATTTCTGGCCTACACGAAAACCCTGCAATTTTTGCACCACACGAAAACCTTGCAATTTCTGCTCTACACGAAAACCCTGCATATTAAACCCTACACGAAAACCCTGCATATTTAACCCTACACGAAAACCATGCAATTTCTGCCCTACACGAAAACCCAGCAATTTCTGCCGTACATAAAAACCCTGCATATTTAATCCTACACGAAAACAATTTATGTGCCTTACACGAAAACCCTATTTTTAAACACTACACGAAAACCTAGTAAAAACAGGCCTACACGAAAACCCATGTTTGCACTTGTTATACGAAATCCGTAATATCTATAGAATATGTTTTTCTTGTATTAATTAGGGTTTTCGTGTAACCCTGTTTACTTAGGCATTGTTGGTGTGTTTAGGTATCCACACTAAGGTTTCTTTATTTGTATCCAATGAAATTTGCCTATTTAGATTTATATAAGTAAATTAGTTAGAAAAAAATTAATAGATATTTTAATTAGTAATGTATCGTTGCACATAAATTAATGACATTAGTGTAGATAGAAATGAAAATAATACTTAGGCTTCAAATGATTATAAAAATACCTTTTTAAATAGATGCCGAAAAATTGAAAGGGAAATATATTATAACCTTTGACATACTCTTCTAAAATGACCGTAGAATTGTACGAGCTTATTTTTCTTTTAATACAGTGGGACTGGGTTCGAATGGATTGTCAGCGCCAAGCCGCGTATATAGATGGATATACGCGGTTTAAGGTGTTGGGTGAGATTGGGACAGAGCTGAGAGAAGTGGATGATGATTGTGTATCGGATTTTCTCCGTACATGTTTTGGACACTTCTTGTTATGGCGGAACGAAGGAGAGACATACAGGTCATTTTTACATGTCCTGATGAGTAGCGAGGTTCGACTGACGCATGACAGGACGGGAGACAGATATTTCATGATCGGAGAAGATCGTTTATGCCGATTTGGAAGAAGAGAGTTCTTTCTTGTCACCGGCCTAAGATTTGGAGACTCGGAGTTCAGTCCATCCGGGGTTCACGGTCCACCGTCGTCTGGTGTATACCTTCGAGCCGCTCGTCAAGGCAGTCCTCGCATTAGGGTACAAGATCTTCTAGTAAGATTTATTGCTGGGGACAGCTGTCGGGACTCGATTTTAGTGGCGAAGATCCTCATCTTATATTGCTTCGTCCTCGGGAAAGATTTACTAAAGACTTACGTGGAGGATTGGGTGTGGACTCGATAGACCATGATGATGCTTGGGAGACGTTTCCCTGGGGCAAGTTTAGTTATCTCACCCTGATGCGGTACATGGATAAACTTCCTAAGAGCATCCCACTGCATACTGGCCCTAGGCCTTACACGTACCACTTTTACGGGTTCTCCGCTGCTTTGTATGTGAGTAAAGCTTTTATATGCGTGGGTTGTTCATAAATCTTAAATCTTAAATTGTGTAAGTGTTAAAACATTTTTGTCTTAGTCTGATTTGGGATGATTTTATAGATATGGGCATACGAGGCTATACCGATTATCAGCACTTTCGCTGGCCATCGCCTGGATACAAGACACCAGTTTCCTTGCTGCCTGAGGTGGGCCACGAAAAGGTCTGACATAGATGTTTCACAGTCGCTTGAGGGTCAGGTGAGAATTATTTTCAACCAAGACAATCTCAGTTAATATGGTTACACGTTTTTTTTATGTCTTTTACTTGATGTGTCATCTTTTATGTTAGGTTGTATGTTTTGGGACACTTGAGCCGACCCCTGAGGAGCTTAATCATCCACTTTGGGGTTTGACAGATCATGATCTGTCACAGGGTGTTCAGCCAGTTGCCCCTATACTGGACGCCCTACTTGGCCTAGCCGACAGGCTGGCCCATCTTGTTGTTCTGCTCATGGCTCGACCACTGACCATGCTGAGTCCAGTATGTCTACTGGCCATAGGACTCGTCGAAGCAGGCTTTCTGATGCAGCCCCGACCCATAGGCCAGATCCTCCAATCATTCAGCCGGAGGATGAGCAGGTGCGCACCAGACCGAGTCGTCGAAGGCATGTCATAATTCCACCATCCTCGACATCTGAGCCAGATCAGCCAGCGTCAGCTATGCCTCAACCCACTTATCCCAATGTTCCTGATATGGAGAGATCAGAGTTTCATCATAGACCGGAGCCTACCCGTGAGTTTCCATCTTCCCTCACACAGATGCCCGACCAGCATATACCGATTCATGACATGTTCAGTCAGCTCACCCTGCATATTGATAGACGTTTCGGAGAGATGCAGACATTCATGACGGATTGGTTTACGCAGTTCGATCATAGTCTCAATCGGCTGGATGAGAGGATTGGTCATCTAGATGATAGGTTCGATCATCTGGAGTCCGAGATGCCGTCCATATTCACTGACCAGCTACGCACCTATTTCGGCCACGGATCACGAGATCAGTATGAGCCCCATCATGGTGGACCATGGGCGAGCTGGCCTGATGATGGGCCGTCGCACCGACGGGATGATGACCATGAGCCATCCCAGCATGGTGACGCGTCTTCATTTCATGATGATCTTGGTCCAGATACGCATGGTCACGAGCATTCAGAGGACGCCTGTGACGCACAGCCGATCACCATGATAGTACCCTTTGTAGATACGCATCGTGATCAGCCATCTTCACATCATTCGGTGTACATCGATCCTGGCCACAGTTTCCATACACCTTCCCATGAGCCCAGACAAGGAGATGATGATGGCATGCATGACACTAGTGCAGGCATCCGCCATGTCCGACGTCGTCAGCCATCTCAATACTTGATGAGTCCGTTCACAAACCTTAAGTGTAAGCTGCGGGTTGACGTGAGCTTCGATGACTTTGATGAGTGGCTCCAGCTCAGTGAGATGGCCGATAAGTAAGTTTTTCACCACAATTTTTCCTTTGCTATTCTAATTTTGCACTTCATAATATTGATTTGTCTAATCATTGCAAATAATTTTACAATGCAGGCGTAATGTTGGGGTCGACTTTGTAGTTGGCCCGGAGTTTTTCACCCCAATTATCGATCCGCATGGATAGTTGGACATTTTGGTATGGTACTGTCTTTCATTTTGTAGTATTTGTTCACAAAATTCGTTACATTTAGGCCTAACTCTCAAATGCATCTCAATTGGTTGTTCTGAATAGCAAATCGACTCATACCTTGGCATCATACAGTCAGCACCCAGGTGGTTGGAGCTCGATCATACATATGAGGTCAAAAAGTGGGGTCAAGTTCTTTCGACCTTTTTTAATGTGGGTTCAGGACTGTATTCTTTGGTAATATACGTTTTTTGGTCACACAGACTTGACGTTTAACCCTTTAACGTGTATGTCGTGTGCAGGAAACTTGCAAGGAAATTTGGGTGGCCAAGCATAGAAATGATCCGCCAGGCGTCAATGCCTATGTAGAAGAGGTCAGAGAGGAGTTCACCCCGCATGAGCTGGATCGACTGGTGCCCTTTGTACGAGGACAAATACCCGGATAGAGGTGTCTCAAGGACTGGAAGGATATTTACCAGGCAAGTATTCTCTTCATTTTTTTTTCTTTGCTGTTCACACATAATTTCATAACGGTGAGATGACATCCTTTTGTGATCATTCAGTTGTATACAGTACTGAATCTTGACGGACATTGGGTTGGTGCTAAGATTGATCTATACGAGAAGTCAGTTGTACTATTCGACAGCTTACGACATACATGGGATAAAGAGCTTGTCGACCTGCGTTTGAGGCAGACAATTCCACTGCGTCGGATCTTGCCCAGACTTTTACAGTACTGTGGCTGGCATGAGGCCATCAAGATGCACTCATACTTTCTATTGTCTCAATGGGAAGCTTGAGGTGTGTTATAGACAAGAGGATCCAACCAGTTGTGGTGTGTATGCGTTGAAGACCGTTGAGAGTGCTATGACGGAGATTTTTTCGAGGCCAGAGATCATCCACGGGATATGGGGCATGAGACGACTCGTTGCACACACTATTTATAAGTTCTCAGTTGATCCTGAGTTTGATGATTGATGTAGTTCGACAAACATTCTCATGAAACAAACTAAATTTTTTACATGACAGCCTTTTTTCTCGTTGCACAAGTGGAATATTTTACATGACAACCATTTTACTAGTTGCACAAGTAAAATATTTTACATGCAGTCCTTGTTACTCATACTACAATACAATCCTTTTTACATACTTCCACACACAATCTTGGGGTCGACACACTGTGATTATTTTCACCCAATTTTAATAATCAACACAGAATGATGCCTACTCATCGTACACAAAGAGTTGACTCTCTATGAAAATTAGACACTTTTGTTTCGTGTGGCTTTTAGATCCACATACAGAACATTTTTTCTTTCTTCGCTGACTTTGCTCGCCACCTAAATCAGGAGTGCTATGATCGAATGCTTCTTGCACAGGAGGTGTACGATGTCTAGAACTCAAATTTTCGGCACTGGATGGAATCCGCCTCCCTCTTGGACGACCAGCTTGCATGGGCTTATCAGGAGGCAGACAAGATGTGTTCAATATATCTTCAGAAATGACCCAATCAGCTGGGTCGGGCACGGGAAGCACCTCAACTTCCCACATACCCATCAATGATGTCGTCCAATAGAATTGATGCATGTAGTTGGATATTGAATCCTTCGCGTAACTATTTAATGGAGATATTGATTAGAAAGTGGCTTATGAAAAACATGTACAATTACTATGGTAAATCTAGATTATCCAGAGATCTTTACCTGATTGCAACACATGCGTGAGAACATGGTATCAAGTCGAGTTGGAAAACCCTGCACGTGCAAGAATTGTTGGAGAGATTGACAATGAAATTCTTACTTTGATGGGTGATCTTGAACTTCTGTCGCGACAGCTTACTCACTTGCATTGCACGCCCAACCTTCATTGCATTTTGAAGTCGTTCATGGACCGACTTTGTAAGAGTATGTTCACGTTCCTCAGCAGTAGATCTTTTTTCATAGAACCACTTCTCGATAATGCGTCGGGCACATTCAAGAAACGAAAAAACAGGGAGCTTTCGGCCCCAGACTGACCTAGAATTCCATGACTCGGCGGCATTCCAGGTCATGAAGTTATATCTTCGAACGGGGCACTTCACACGCAACCATCTTTCGGGACCAGCCTTTTTTAAGGCATCGACAGCACCTGCAATGTTTGAGGATGCGAGAGTGTCCATATACCTGCAGATGATAAAATGACAATGTCAAAATTAAAGATGATGTAACAATTCACGTAAAGATTAGTAGTCGTACCTATCAAAGTCCGTCGGATCATAACAATATGCGTCCAACTTGAACAGCCCAACCAGATGCTTTCCATACTTGGCCAAATTTTGCTGCAGATGATAACAACATAGTCCGTGCGCAGCGTCGGGGTATACGGCTCGCACGACATTCGTAATGCTTTTATGTTGATCAGAGATAATTAACAGTTGGTCAGGGCATCCAAAAGCTTCTCGAACTTATGTTAAGAACCAAATCCATAACTCATCATTCTCCACACTACCTATACCGGTTGCTAACGGGAAAATCTGATCATTCCCATCCTTGGTAACAGCTACGAAACCGATTCCTTTATATTGACCTTTCAGGTGACAACCATCTACGACTATAACAGGCCTTGCATAACTTTGGAACCCCTGAATAGAAGTTGCCAATGCGAAGAAGACAAATTTGAACCTACCATCACCGTCAGTATTAAAGGACGTGTACGTTCCTGGATTTACAACCTTCAACACCTCTAGATAAGATGGAAGCATCGAAAATGACAACTTCGGATCCCCATAAGCCCTAGTCATCGCATGCCGTTTTGCCCTAAGAGCTTTTTTGTAACTGACCTGTAAACCATGAATATTGTTCATCTCCTGCATAATGCCGCGAGCATTCAACTGGGCATTCTCATTTCGTATTGTATCAACGAAACACTCTCCAATAAGACTAGCTGGAAGCGTTCGTGTGGCACTACTGGTCAGGTCCAACGAACATGAATGTAGGAGAACAATCTTCGAAATTTTCCAAATCTCATGTTTTTCAGAGGCATGCATTACGAAGGGACAGGTTTTAACGGCACACTTTACATACCACCGGTGTTTTTCGGATCTCTCGACTTTGTAAGCAAGTTGATTTTCAAGATAGTACATGCCAACTGCTTTTTGCAATTCAACTTTTGCTATTGAAGCAAGAACCTTTATGGAGCATATGTGAGGCAGACACATGAGTGGAAAACTCAGAAGGACCGGCTGGATCAATAGCACCATGGGCCATCTCAGGGATAAACCACCAACGCTCTAAGACACTGACGCTCGATGCCCTGTGACTGCTTCAAGCATGACTTTCTAGTTCAAAAACAGAAGACTCATTTACAGGGTCATGCCGTCCAATGTATGTCATAAACGCCTCACGTTCCTCAGCCTGCTCTTTATCCAATAGCGCGACAACCTCTGCATCTAGCTCGAAATCAGTATCTCCATGACAGCTCTCATATGCCTCATTTTGTTCGATGTTGGTATCTATAAACATTACGGGTTCGCATACCGTAAAACTTGGATATATTGAGTATCATGAAAAATAATAATGCACTATTTAAGTAGATTAAACACGGGATAGCATACCGTCATGAATTCCTGGGTTGTAGTATCTATGTTCGGGCATTTCTTCCAAACATATTTCATTTTCTTCCTCCGGATGTGGGTACTGACTTATGGCATAATCGATTGGTGATCAGTTTAACTCAAGAAAGTCAAATCCCCAAGCTGATATATCATCAACCTAACCAGTGGATGAACATGGGGAGTGCGCCCACAGATCTTGAGTCGGTAAACTCCATTTAGCATGAAATTCTTGGTCGCTTTGTAGCCCTACTGGAATGTTTGAACAGTCACCAAATGGATGATCAGTGTACTCAAATACAACATTAAATCCTGAAATTGAGAAAGGATCATTGCCGGCGCGGCTTTGACCACCCGTTTGGAATACTGAGCCGGCTGATGGTCCAGCATTTACACTTTTAAAGGTAACAAATACAACGAGAATGTCATCGATCATGGACAATACACTAGCTAGATCTGTATCGTTCTTAATTTTCTTTCGTGTAACCATACCATTAATCTCAACTAATGAGTGGATGACATATCCTCACCACTCTTGAGCACGCACAACTTCATCAATTTTTTCAATCAACTCCTGATATGTAATTTTTTGAAGTTTAATCACCTTTCTTGATCCACTCTTGTAGTCTAAGCATTCCCAGTATCCACCAAACCATACTACAACAGTGCTGAAACTCGTCTTTGCCACTACAGGAAAACAGTATATGGATACAACGTGGTTCCAGAACATTAAAAAATTCAACCTATATTAAAAATATTTAATATAGGATACGCATGGAGATTAAAAATATTTATATAATCTACTAATAAAAGAAAGTTTACAATCCTCCAATCTTTAAAAAATCTAGAATTCGTTTCCTAAATTTAAGATTTATATGGAATGAAATTTGGCTAACTAAGTTTGCAATAAAATTGGTGAAATTTGTCATATAAATTTCCATACAAATTTCATATTCCTTTATTTATTTAAAACATTAGTAAAATTGGCCCTCTATGGAATTATAAATTTATTATAAATTATCGTATCTCATTGGAATTTTACAAATGAAATTTGATCCTATCTTATATAAATTTCCTAAATTGGTCATGTCCGAAATTGGTGATCCTATCTATTTCTTTATCTATATGTGTTGACACACTTCACATTTGAACGTATATGCTAGTTAAAATTTGAACAATACAACATATAGATAATATTTTGAAATAATTGAGTAACATTTTTCGGGGGAAGAAAACCATACCAAACGAAAACACTAAAAAAACAATTTTTAACTTGAAAACAGGATGACTTTTCGTGTAACCCCTATTTTAGGGGTTACACGAAAACCCTATTGCCTTATGAGGTTACACGAAAACTTTAAAGTTTTCGTGTAACCTTTGCTTTGTGGTTACACGAAAAGTCCAAAATTTAAGTATTCACTATTTCAACATATAGGGTTTTCGTGTAACCCAGAAATTATGGGTTACACGAAAACTTTTTTGTTTCTTTTGCGCAAATTATCACCTCAACACATATTGCATGAAAGAGATTAAAATATAACACTAACCGTTACGTGTTCGACGAAAATTTCCAAAAAGCTTTTCCCAATACTTGTGACAATGTGAGGTAAGGATGAAATTTTTTGACAAGAAAATTTTGTGATGTGCATCATATATTTATTAACAATTTTGGCATTACTGTGCACATGTGATATATGATTGGGGTGTGAATTTTTCATTCATTTCACTCAATATAAAGTTGAAAAAAATTCAACACTTTCAGCTTTTATCAATCAGTTTTCATGCAACTTTTCGTGTGATTTGTGGGCATATATACACATGGCATAACCCCATGTGTTTGTGCATACAACTTTTCGTGTGATTTGTGGGCATATATCACGTGGCATAACCCCATGTGTTTGTGCCCATGTGTAATAGAGGAAAGAGAAAAATGAATTAAGGCGTGATGATTGGTGTCAGTGTCCATTTTTGACTTTGTAAAAGTGGGTACTTTTGGCCTCTTTTTTTCAAAAGTGGGTATATTTGTGGGTAATATATAGTGGGGGTTATTCTTAACCTATTTTTTAAGAAAATGGGTAATCAGGGACATTTGTTCTATTATTAAATATAAGATGATTATATATCACAAGTTATATCACAATTTTAATCTATGTAGATATATACACATCAGATATCATTATCAATGAATTACAATATTGGATATCGATATAAATAATTTATAATAATTGTATATTCCATATGTTAACAATAAATAATTTCTACCCTTATATATACTAGTAGTGTACCCGTGTGTTGCACAGTATGTTATATATATAATTATTAAAAAAATATAGTATTTTAACTTTAATTTATGTCATTATAAATAATTATATTCGAAAATATTAGAATTTTGAAGTATATAAAATAATATATTAATCTATGGATTAAACAAACAAATAACATTACCTGGGTAGTGAAATTTTAAAAAATAAATTTAATATCTAAAAATAAGTTATATGTATTAGAAACGTTATGATTTAAGTATTGAGATAAATAAATTTATATTTTATTGACATTTATAACTATAAATACACACGTATTTTAATAAAAAAAATTAGTTCAACGCCACATATAACTCATTTACTTTTAAATCAAATAAAAAATTATATCAGCTTATCAAATATATGAAAATCTCTCTTGCTATCTATTTAAAAGAAACAATTCAAAATTGGACTTAATCTACACATTTTGAATAAAAAAATTATGAATAATAATTATAAGATTGATAAGTCAATATATCAGGGACTAAGAATGATCATGAAATTTTAATTCGTGAAAAACCAGAAAAATTACCTCTGTCCAATCCCTTATGCCACCACAATTAATTAGAATATAAATATAAATAAAATTTGACAACAAATAAATATAAAATAAGAAAGATAAAATAAAATATTTGTATATTTCAAATGAATAAGTTGGTTAACTTGCAATAATAATTTTAATCTAATTTTTTCTATTTGATATGTTTTATATGTGTAATCTATTAGGTACTTTTTCTATTTGATATGTTTTATATGTGTAATCTATTAGGTACACCTATAATATTTTTTTATTTCTACATTTTAATATCAATTTACAATAAATGAATACTATATATCATAAAAACGTTTAAAAATGAAAAATCATTGAAGCCCACACACATACATTTCCATATTTCAGTTTGATAAATTTTATATGAATATTAAATTTAAGATCATTAATAATGATTGATTTTATATATTATATATTTAAAATTGATTTAAAATATGGTAAATTACAAAAAAACAACCCCAACTATCGACTTTTTTAAAATTACAACCTAATCTTTTTTTTTAAGATTGTCACCCAATCTTTCTGTGGTTTTACCGATTGCAAAATTTCCGGTCATTTTTCCGGCAAATAAATTAATTTTTTTCACTTTGCAAACCAAACATTGATTTTTTTGCCCAATCGCAAATCATGATTTTTTTTTCCCTTCACACTGATACCTTTATGTTATATATATGAGTGACATTTATGTTATATAAGTGTGATCGATATTCATAAAATAAATATCAAGGAAATATTGGTCAAAATTGGTGAAATATATGTAACATCGGTAAAAAATCAAGGAAATATCAATAAATATCGAGAAAATATCGGAATATATTGGTAAATATAGGAAAAATAACAATAAATATATGTACCCATATTTCCATCGATATCGTGATATAAGTACCTATATTCACCGAATCGAATTTCTCTAGTGAACTAAACAAAGTTCAGGTTGCAATTAGATAAAAAAAAGGAAAAAGTTTAGGTTGCAAAGTGAACAAATTAATCTCAATTTCACCGGAAAAGTGGCAATTGACAAAACCACAAAAAGATTGGGTGGCAATCTGAAAAAAAAATGATTAGGATTGCAATTTGAAAAAAGTCGATAGGTGGAGTTGTTTTTTGTAATTTACCCTTTAAAATAAGTACTTAAAAATAAGATGAGAGATAATAAATATATAATCCCTTATTTCATCTTATTTATCTATTTATTTTTTATTTGAAATTGCTATACAATAAATACTAAATTGAGTATCATAACTGATTTCTTAAATTAAATATTTATTTATTTGTATTGAATTTCTTAAAAAACAATAAATAGGTTTATTATATTTATTTGTATTGAGTTTCTTAAAATACAATAAATCGGTTTATTTGTATTGAGTTTCTTACAATAAATATAATATGAAAATAATTAATAGGTTTTTTAAAATAGTAATTATTTAATAGGTAGATAATTTATTACAGTTATTTTTGGCAGAATATCTTGCTTTTATATATATATTGATTCCGTCTTTGGTTACATATATAATCTATGATAACTATTAAAATTGTTTATTAACAATTAAAAGTGAATCTATCCTCCTATATATGCTATCTACCGTCAACATATATATATTCATCACTATCGTATTAAATATCCAATATATCTATTGAATTTATTTTTATGTAATTAGAGGATGAAATTATTACACGTAAGAGTTGCTTCATGTGTATATTTTAGCATTTTTCTAAAGAGTAACATCCTATGCACCAACTGCACATACAATTCGGATTGGATCCGGGCTGACTCGGATCCGCGCATTTTTTTATTTTTATTTTTTCGCTTTAGGTTGTTACCTTTATGTTATATGAGTGTGACCTTTATGTTAAATAAGTATGACCTTTATGTGTAAATGTAGTGACCTTCATGTATAAATACGCTGAAAAATTTATGAAAATTTTCATTTTTCCCAAGTTATGGATTATAAAAGTTATGATATCTAAAGGTCATAAGAATACAACACAAATGTCACAACAATAGAACATAAAAGTCTCAGCCTGAAGTGAAAAAACCTAAAAATTTTCATTTTCCCTAAGTTACTAAACATAAAGGTCATAACATTTATATATAAATATCACACTTATATAATATAAAGATCACATCCTTATAACATAGAGATAACATCTTGAAGCGGAAAAAAAAAAAAAGGAAAACCCAAATGTGTGGATCCGAATCGAATCGTCCCATTACACCAATGTTGATCCGTCCACCTGATGCATAAGGAGAATTTCCCATTTCTAAACTGAATATTGTGGAAAGAGGGCACAATCCATATCGTAACCAATAAAAATATTTCAATATCTCATACAACTTGTCACTACTGTTGCCAATTTCAGCAGTTGAGAAGAATACATACAATTTTTTATAATAAAAATAAATAGAAATTTCAATGTCATGTTTTCTAAAGAAAGAGTCAGTCTACTGTGCAACTGGTGCACATACAATTTGGGTTGGGTTCGGGTCGACCCGGATCCACACACATTTTTAAAAAAAAATTTGTTTGAGTTTTATTTTTTCACTTCAAGCTGTTACTTTTATATTGTATGAGTGTGACTTTTATGTTATATAAGTGTAACCTTTATGAATAAATGTAATGACCTTTATATACTCTAACTTAGAAAAAAAGGAAGAATTTTACACTCTGAAGGTCATAATATTTGTACATAAAGGTTACAACAATACAACATAAAGGTCTCAATTTGAAGCGAAAAAACCTAAAAATCTTCAGTTTTCCCTAAGTAACTGAACATAAAGGTCATAACATTTATATATAAAGGTCACACTTATGTAACATAAATGTCACATCCTTACAACATAAAGGTAACAGGCTGAAGCAAAAAAAAAAAAGGTGATTCAGGTGCGCGGATTGGGGTCGGGTCGCCTCAGTTGCACCAATTCAAATCCGTGCACCTGATGCACAGGAACATTTGTGCTGAAGAAATGGATAAAACAGTATTATGAAGTGGACATGCTACTAATGATAATTACCATTTAGGACTAAATAATTTGTCCGCCGTATAATTACTGAACAAATGTATTTAGATAGACAATCCTGTCAAGTTGAGATTTGAGAATATACGTCACGGTTCATGACAAGATTAAGATTAAAAGAAAAGGATAAAAATGAAGACTGTGGACAATCTGGATCTTCTATATATTTTGGCTTCTTTAATTGCTAGTCAACATGGAAAACAACACATGGCCAGCAAATTTAGTCAGATTCAATAGATTAAAAATTCATTTAAACGGTAAATTTCACCCCAATTTCTACTTTCTTTATTGTAAATCATGAATATGGATCTGTAGTATAAATTTAGTTGGGGAGTGTATTATTATTATTATTACTCCCTCCGTCCCACAAATATTAGCCTACTTTGACCGGCACACATATTAAGAAAAAACTGTTGACTTTGATTGGATGTGTTATTTTAATATTTTTGAGTGGCAATTTTGTAATTTAAACCAACTTTTTGAGTGCAAAAGTTGTAAAATGAAAGAAATTGAGGGGTAAGAGAGTAAAATTTTCTTTGCCATTTTGGGGCTGGCAGATTTAAGTGGGACAAACGAAAATGGCAAGTAGGCTAATTTTCATGGGACGGAGGGAGTATTATTTTTCCAGTGAACTAGGGGCCGCGTCTCACAATTTAGAACGAGTTTAATACTCAAAATGCCCCATAAATTTACCTATTTTGCAAAACCGGACTTTTTTTTTTCGGGCTGGGAAATTAGGACCATAACTTTTTGGGCTTCACCAATTTTGCCCAAATCGAGCCCGAATCGCTCAATTGGGTCCAAATCACATGTGAATCGCACGTGATGTCCTTGATTTCGGGCTTTACGGGCCGAATTGCTGATGTGTCTTTTAAAGTTTAATTAATTAATTAATTTTAATAAAAATATCAAAAACAAATTCAAAAATTAAAGAAAAAATCAAAAAAAAAACAAAGAAAAAAAACAAATAAAAAACCTAGAAAATTCATCTCACCACCACCGCACCTAACCTTTCTCTCCCCCACCCCCTCCGCCACCACACCTCCACTCCCTTCAGCCGCCACCTCCTTCCGCCACCACACCTCCACCCCCTTCATCCGCCACCTCCTTCCGCCACCACAAACCCTTTTCCGTCTCAAGACGAACACCCCTTTCTATTGGGATTTTCTTGCCTCGTCTGATTCGAGATTGGGAATGGAGAAGTGGGAAATTCTGACAATTTTGAAGGTGAGGCAGCGGAACTTGCACTGCCTGGAAAACTCTCAACAATTTCATCAATGGATTCTACTTGCAAGACTACTTTGCTTCAGAGGTGTCCAAAGATTACAGAATAAGGGTCATGGGTTTCTCATTTCTCTACGTGTTATTACACTACTTTTCATTGTGATAGGGCTTTGCTGCACTTGTTGTGTGATGGCGGAGGACAGAGAGGTGGAGAGAGAGGTGTAGGCGGCATAAGAAAGGAGAAGGGAGCGGGCAGTGCGGTCGGAGTCGGTGAGTGAGGAAAGGGGGGCGGCGGGGGGAGGGTAAGAGACAGGGGAGGAGTTTGAATAAGAGAGCGGGCTTTGGAGATGGAGTCCCACCATGAGCGATTGTTGTCGGAGTGGCTGTGGAGATCGGAGGAGGAGGTGGAGGAAGAGGACGACGAACCGCCTCTGAGTTGGGAAGAAGACGATATGACTTTTAAAAAAAATATTGTTTTCTATTTTTTTTCATTTATTTTAATATAGGATGTGAGATTTATTTTAATGATGTGAAATTGTTATGGGTTCCAATTTTGTAATCCTACATGGATTGGTGATGTGTTATTTTTATTCCCTAAAAAGATGGACACATGTACAAGTATTTATGATATAATAATAAAATATTATCAAAATCAGCAAATTAGGCCTAAAAAGCCTAAAATTGGGTATGCATGTGTGATTTGGGCCCAATTGAACGATTCGGGCTCGATTTGGGCAAAATTGGCGAAGCCCAAAAAAGTTATGGTCCAAATTTGCCAGGCCGAAAAAAAAAGTCTGGTTTTGCAAAATGGGTAAACTTACGGGCAAGGATGAAAATATCGATATCGCATGTTGTATCGCAACTTTGATTTTACGGATATATCGATGGATATATCGATATCGCATATCAATATCGCAAAAAAATTGAAAAAACAACGGAAATCTTATTAAAATTCTGGAAATTTAATATGAAATTTTAGGGATTATTTTTACACTTCATTACATATATATTCCACTCAAAATCACATTAAAATAATATATTTAAAACTAACATATAGATAATAAGCATTATAAATACTGTTTTTCGAATGAAAACTAATAATATATTACATAATACAAGACAAAATTACTAAAACTACATCACACAATACACTAATACCAAAAGGATGACCTATGAGGTTCAAACATAGTAGATGGAATGTCATCTTGATCCAAGCAGTACTGATACCAACTCATCACATTAGAGTACTTATTAATATAGTTATGCACATGCCATTCATAAGTTGCTCTATCTCGTCCAATTACTTCACCATGAATTTGATAGTGTACACTAATCCAATCATATTGTTGATACTCATTTTGATTTCTATACGACATTTGAGGAGGTGGGTGATGAAAAACATCTCGAGTACTCAACCAAATTGTGAACTTTCAAAGGTGTCAGCAACATATGAATCTTGAGACATATCACTATGTTCATTGCTACCCATATTCATGGAATCAAAACTGACTGAAATTCGTTCAATATCAATAGATGAACTTTCTTCTTGATTCCAAACACATCTTCTAGTGTATTCTTTTCCAATAGCCCATATCCCTGTACCTCATTCTCTGCTTCCATGATCCATATCTTGTGTTGCATGACAAAACTCGGCCTCACTAGTGAATGGACTCAATAACACTTGGTTTGAAACATAATCCTCTTGATTATATCCACCATTCCAACCATCATCATTGCCATCATCATTGTCATCATTTCCACAATTACTATTTCCACTATTTCCTCCATCAGTAGAGCTATTTGATTTTGAAGTAGAAGATGTATGGCCAACTTCTTGTTGTAACACTTTATCAACATCAATGTCATAATCACGAGCCATAACAACCACTTTTGGATCAGGGTTTCCTTCATTGTCATCAAAGTGTGCTATAAATATGGATATGAAAGATTGATGTGAGAAGATAATATATTCACTACAAGAAATTCTCTCATAGACTACACCCCTAAGACATGTGTTTTATTAAAAAACCCTTGTCGTAGCTTAAATTGGCGTTGTCTTAGATAAAACCGTTGTCGTAGAGTACAAAAATGCTCTCATAGACAAGGGTTTTTCATTGGCGTTGTTGTAGAGGCAAAGTCGTAGGGTAAAATTGAGGCCTAAGACAACGGTGGTGACTTGAGGTTGTTGTAGATGCGTAGTCTCACTACAAGAAATATGCAGAAAGACAACGCAGTAAAGACAACGCTTTCTGTTGTCTTTATGAAATTTACAACGGTTTTTATCAAAAGCGTTGTCTTTCTGCATTGGTTACGCTAAAAGACAACGCAATTTCGCAGAAAGACAACGCTTTTGATAAGGTGTTGTCTTTCAGCGCACTTTTGCGCTGATAGACAACGCTTTTCTGCAACGCTTTCGAGGTGCGTTGTCTTTCAGCGCATTTTTTGCTCTGATAGACAACGCTTTTTGCAACGCTTCTAGGAGCGTTGTCTTTCAGCGCATTTTTTGCTCTGATAGACAACGCTTTTTGCAACGCTTTGTTGGGGTGTTGTCTTTCAGCGTTTTTTTTCTCTGATATACAACGCTTTTTACAACGCTTTATATGTGTGTTGTAATTTCAAAAAAAATTATTATTAAAAAATTAGTATTTTAAGAATATATTTAAAATATAAATTAGTTTAATTCAGAATTATATAATATCTTAAACTAAATTGAAATTTTAATAGGTACGTATTATTATTAATATTTTGAACTTTACTTTTAACTAGATATCTTAAAATACAAAATTAATATATTCTTAAAAAAAATTGATGTTATGAATATATATGTATGTGAACCTAATACAATCAAAAGTTAATACAAGAAATTAATATATTCTTAAATAATGTGATGTTATGAATGTATATATAGGTGAACCTAATACAATCAAAAGTTAATAAAATGAAATGATATGAATGGGATTTGAACCCAGAACCTAGGCAAGACTAGAAAAACCACTAGGCTACACAAATTTTGTTGTAGATGAATTATGTTTTATTTAAACTTAATGAGGCTTAAAATTTTACCCTTAGTAAATTTGGGGGAATCTTAACCCAAGTCATAATTTACATTTACACCTAGGTCAAAAACGAAGAGCAGCGACGCGACGGAGATTGGCGGCAGACCAGCGAGTGGAAGTGTTGAAGTGCGGCGGGCGACGCGACGGAAGTGGTGTATAGCTGAAGTCCGGGAAGACGACGAATACCAGGAAGATTTCAAGGCTGCGCGAACAGAAGTGCTGCTGTAGACAAATCGGCGGGCGACGGAAGTGGTGAAGTGCGGCGGCGGCGCAGTAGGTTCGGCGCAGTAGGCTGTCATTCCGGTGTCTTCCGGCGCAGTAGGCTGTCATTCCGGCGGCGGCAGCGCAGTAGGTTCGGCGGCGAAGAAGTGCCCAAGGTTCGACCGATTCGTTTTCCCCCTTTTTCTTATTATAATTGTTGTATGTTGGATGTTGTATGCTCTGTTTTCCTTGCTCTCTTATTGTAATTGTTTACACTCTCTTTGCTCAAGGTTGAATTTATGTTTATAGGCACATTGAGAATATAAATCTGGAGAGATAATGATTTGTTAGCTAGTTTTCCAAAATCAGTTTATCAGTAACATAAAACATGTGGCCTTCTTTCTCATTTTTCTCAGTTGTCTATCCAATCTGCTTTCAGTTTCTCTTATGGCTATGGTATTGAATCAACATCTTTGTACTATCTATTCCAGCCTAGGTGATAAAAATTGGTGAAGCATTATTTCAACCCTCTATTTTAGGTTTAGAGGCGCATGGAATAGTTTTTTCAATAGCTACTGCCATTGAACCTTAATCTTTTTTTATGTTTATTTTTGGCTGACCAACTTTGGATGGAAAGTAGTATTAGGAACTCTTTCAAACAAGTGTGATTCTTGGATTTCTGTAAGACTATATCCTGATGCATAATGTTTCTCATGCTTTAAGAAGAATTTTGCAAGAGTGGACTGACTTTGAGATGGAGCAGATCGGTTTTCCATCTTTACATTGTTTTTAGTTTGTTAGCAATTAGACATGTTCTAATTAACAGTTTTCAGCAACAACGAATTATAGATTGAGATTTCCTCCGGATGTTAAGATTGCTCTAGAATTAAGATGAAGTCTCTTGTGTTCTAATTAACACTTTGTTGAAGGTTTGAACCTTAGACTTTAGTGTTAAGTGAGCAAACTATGATATGTAATTTTTAATTTTTTCTGAATTGCATATATTGAGAAGGTCAGAGTTATTGTATATTTGTTGGGAAGTTTTCTGAATTTTGTGAGTTTTCTGAATTTTTAATTTTAAACTTTGATCTGAATTTTTCTGAATTGCATATATTGAGAAGTTCTGAATTTTTCTGAATTGCATACAGTGAGCAAATATAGTTTAATAATATTATGGGTTATTAGTTAATGTGACGATTTTTTTTTTCCATAAAATGTGCTTTTAGTGAACTATAAGAGTTTGTTGTTAAATAATTGAAGTGGTTTTTAGATGGATAAAGAATGGATGCTGAAGGATAGACTCTCAAATGACTACAAGGCCGGTGTTGAGTCTTTTATGCATTTTGCAATTCAAAATGCAGCTGATAGCAATGCAATATCTTGTCCATGTTCAGATTGTGGTAACCTTAGGAAATGGAAAGCTGTCATTGTAAGGTTGCATTTGTTGACTAAGGGGATTGATAAAACATATGATACATGGATGTGGCATGGAGAGATCTCTAGATCACAGATGTCAATGAATGCTAAGCATGATGATTATAATTTTGTTGCACAAGAACCCGTAGATGTAGATATGGTACATGCTGCATATGAATACAATGATCAAAATCCAAACGAATTTGGTAAATTGCTCGAGGATGCAGAGAAACCGCTATATCATGGATGTATGGATTTCACAAAGTTATCTGCTATTGTGAAATTGTACAACTTAAAAGCAAAATTTGGTTGGAGTGATAATAGTTTTACTGAGTTGCTAAGTTTGGTTAGGCAAATGCTTCCTACCCCAAACGAATTGCCTTCCTCTTTGTATGATGCAAAGAAAACCTTGAATGCTTTAGGGATGAATTATGAGAAAATTCATGCATGCTCGAATGATTGTGTCCTATATCGTAAGGAGTATAAGGATCTTACTAGTTGCCCGTCATGTGGCATATCGAGATGGAAGGTGGGAAAGAATTCCAAGATTTGTGAAGGAATTCCAGCTAAGATCCTTTGGTATTTTCCACCTATTCCAAGGTTTCAACGAATGTTTCGAAGTAAGGAAATTTCTAAGGACTTGACGTGGCATGTTGATGAACGAGTTGTTGATGGTTATGTACGTCACCCGGCTGATGCACCATCTTGGAAAGTGGTAGATCACAATTGGCCTCAATTTGCTTCCGAGCCACGAAATCTCAGATTGGCGTTATCAACAGACGGAATCAATCCTCATGGTATGATGACTTCTACATACAGTTGTTGGCCAGTTATGCTGATCACATACAATCTTCCTCCATGGTTGTGTATGAAACGAAAGTATATGATGCTTACTATGTTAATCGCTGGTCCAAAGCAGCCGGGGAATGACATCGATGTTTACTTGGCACCCCTAGTTGAGGACTTAAAACTCCTATGGGAAGACGGTATTGAAACTTATGATAGTTATCGTGATGAAAGTTTCCTACTCAAAGCTGTATTATTGTGGACCATCAATGACTTTCCTGCATATGGTTCAATATCTGGCCATGTTGTGAAAGGATATCATGCATGTCCTATTTGTGGTGACAAGACATATGCGAAGAGGCTAAAACATAGTAGAAAAATGTCATATATGGGTCACAGAAGGTTTCTCCATGCTGGTCATCCTTATCGAAGGCAGAAAAAGGCATTTGATGGTAATCAAGAGTTTGACCGTGCTCCAGTCCCATTAACTGGTAGTGATGTTTTCAAAAGAGTGGCTGAAATTCAATGTATGTGGGGGAAAAAAAGTTGTTCAAAGCCGTCAAATCTTGACGAAGGTAAAACATGTTGGAAGAAGAAATCTGTTTTTTTTGAACTTGAGTATTGGCAACACTTACATGTCAGACATGTTTTAGATGTTATGCACATTGAGAAGAATGTATGTGAAAGTCTAGTGGGTACATTACTTAACACTCCAGGTAAAACAAAAGATGGAATAGCAGCTAGACTAGATCTTGTGTCGATGAATGTTAGAACAGAGTTGGCACCGAATGTGGGTGACAAAAAGACATTCTTGCCACCAGCTTGTTACACACTAAGTAAACAAGAGAAAATTAAAGTTTGTAGCTCTTTGATGGGAATGAAGGTCCCTACGGGTTACTCATCTAATGTTAGAAACTTGGTGTCGATGAAGGATTTGAAACTTGTTGGATTGAAGTCACATGATTGTCACACTTTAATGCAACAATTGCTTCCTGTGGCTATACGTGGTGTTTTGCCTCATAATGTGAGACATGCAATAACTTGGTTATGCTTGTTCTTTAACACGATATGCAGTAAAGTTATAGATGTCTCAAAGTTGGATGAAATGCAAAGGGAGATTGTGACAACCCTATGTTTACTTGAAAAGTATTTCCCTCCCTCTTTCTTCGATATCATGGTTCACCTATCTGTCCATCTTGTTCGGGAGGTCAAAATGTGTGGACCAGTCTGGTACAGATGGATGTACCCATTTGAGAGATACATGAAGGTCTTAAAAGGTTATGTACGAAATCGTAATCGGCCAGAAGGGTGTATAGCTGAATGTTATATTGTTGAGGAGGCTGTGGAATTTTGCTCAGAATACCTATCTAGTGTTCACACAATTGGAATCCCATCAAAGCATCGACAAGTGGACAGGACTAGGCCATTGTCAAGTGCACAAGTGTTGGAAGCTAGTGCTGGTGATTTGAGAGAAGCACATCTTTATGTTTTGACAAATGACATTGAGATTGACCCGTATATAAGGTGATCTCTTTAACTTAGCTCATTATGTTATAATATATGATTTGTATAGTAATGTAATGAAACTTCTTTAGGCAACATATGGCTCACCTAAAGTCAAGATTTGGAAGAAAGACGGAGAAACAATTATTGGATGAACACAACAAAATGTTTATATCTTGGCTACGTGATCAAGTAAGAATTATAAACCTAACACTTCCTACTCAATTCTAGAATTGTAAATATAAGTATTAACTCGAATATTTTGAAGTATAGGTTGCAAATGAAACTAACTATTCAACCGGTCAAGTATCTGAAAAGTTGAAGTGCATTGCAAGTGGTCCTGAGAAAAATGTATTGAAGTACTCTGGTTACATGATCGATGGAGTTACCTATCATACTATGAAGCGTGATAGTGAACGAGTTGTTCAAAACTCAGGAGTCAGTTTAGTTGCTAAAACTATGCAAGTGGCAAGTGCAAAGGATAAAAAACCCGTTGTGTCAGACATGGTGTATTATGGAGTTGTTGAAGAAATATGGGAACTCGATTACAATAAATTCAGGATTCCAATGTTCAAATGTTACTGGGTTGAGCACAATAGTGGAATTAAAGTGGATGATCTTGGTTTTACAATAGTGAACCTCAACAAAATTGGATACAAATCTGAACGGTTCATATTAGGTAGTCAAGCTAAACAGGTCTTCTACATTGAAGACCCTTTAGATCCTTCATGGCATGTTGTACTTTCAACTCCTAACAGGGAATATTTTGGAAATCATAATGGTGATGATTTAGAAGAATTTGACATTGATCACCAATGTTTTACAATGGGGATGCCTCCATTAAATGTTGATGATATAGATGAGAACGAAACATCATGTGTACGTGAAGACTGTGATGGAATTTGGGTTGACAATTGTGTTTCCTAATTCTAAACTTATCGTCTTGGTATATTTATTTAATACTTGACACTTCTATTTCATGATATTCTACATGGTTTTTAAATATTTAACAACTAACATTATCTTGTTTGTTTAATAGGTTCGAAGAATGGTGTCTCATAGGAGGGCATGTGTGAAGAAAGAAGAGACAAATAAGGACAAGAATAAAAATGCAGTCAGTTCCAATGAAGTTGATTTAGAGTTGGGAAGTGAGGATGATGAAGGCAGTTTTATGCCCGAAGGAAATAGTACAACCACATCAAGAATGCCGAGAGGTCCTACACATATGCATGCTCTATCAATACAAAGAGCCCAATGCTTCAAAAAGAAAGTACTCTTCAATTGCAAAGGACAACCCATTGGACCTTATGGTGCTGAAATGCAGAGTTACACCGGAGTGTTGGCTCGAGAAAAGGTCAAAATAACACTTGACGATTGGAGGGATGTGTCGTCTGATGTGAAGGAGTCGATATGGGATTCTGTTAATGTAAGTAATATATCCTATTTTGTGTTTTTTTTTAAATATGGTACAATTTTTTATTTTATGTTCTGATTTCTCTTTCTTTCATGGTTCTTACGGATGTTACTTTGTAGTTGTTGTTCATTGTTCCGGCTTCATGGAAGAAAGGGTGTTTGTCTTCAGCTAACCAAAAGTGGCGTCAGTATAAGACAAGACTCACAAATAAGTATGTGTTTAACAGAATCAATGATCCTGTAAAGTTGAATACTCCACCTCCTAAGTCTGGTATTGATCAAACTGATTGGAGTAATTTTGTTATTAATCGCTTATCAGAAGATTTCAAGGTAAGAAATAAATTACAATGCTTAATTTATATTCATCATATTTAGTATCTTATGATTGCAAATCAATTGATATAGTCAAAAAGTGAGGAACAAAAGAAGAGAAGAAGTCAATTGCAATATCCTCATAAGCTTTCTCGTAAAGGATATGCAGGTTTAGCTGAAGAGATTGTAAGTGACTCATTCTTGTGTTAAGAATTTGTATCATCATGGAACTAATAATTAATGATCATTGTATACAAAATCATAATTTAATTGTAGGCTGGTGAATTGGGAGATGATGATGAAGTCAACAGAGCTCTTTTGTGGATGAAGGCACGAATGCCAAGAGGTGGGCAAATAGAAGAAGAGAGTTTAAAAGAAACAATTACGAAGATTGTGAGTTTAGAATTCCAAGTTGCTACTTGACTCATTTTTCAGTAAAACTACTACTTCTTACTTCTATTCTTTTGCTAATGTGAATATGTAGGATGACTTGATAAAACAAAAAAAGGAGGGTAAGTTCAAAGTGGAAGGACCTAGAAAAGGTATTCTTGCAAAAGCATTGAAAAAAGAAGAATATAGTGGACGTTTGAGGGGTACTGGAGGTCACGTTACTCCATCAACATACAATCATGTTTCATCTGCAAATATGTTGCATAAGGACTTGCTTTTGGAAGAGCAGAGGAAGATAAATTCAGAACTTGATGCACGAGTGAAGAAACTAGAAGCTATGCTTTTGAAGAATGCATCATCACATACCATTCTGAAGGAAGAGAAGGGGAGCTGCTCAGGAATAATTGCAAGTCCATTAAAGATGCAGGATGAGAGAGTCGGACCACAAAACTCTAATGATGATCTGAAAATTGTTGATGACTGGCCTTTAGCGGTAAAATTTTGTTTCATATTACATAAATCAATTTTGTTTATATATATATATATATATATATGAATTATCTCTGACATTTCTTATATTGTAGGGTGAGCCCGTTGAGTTAACTTTGGAGTCGCAAGCAAATGCAGCTGCTTATGGTACAATTGTAAAAATTGGAGGAGGTAATGAATTTGTTAATGGTAATCTTGTTCCTAAAAATTGCATGAGTGTGTCCATTGACCAAGCATTGGATCATGATGCCCCTTTACCGATTCCGGGAGAATGCAATAGTATTGGTGAGGCGGTAGGATCTTATGTTGCTTGGCCATCACATTTGATAAAACCAAAGGTCAAGGTAATAATTATATATGTTATCTTTTAATATTTGTGTAATTAAAACATGTCTACTTATATGTACTCATACAATTTCTAGAAACCTGGAAAGAAGAAAATGTTGTATGAAGATTTGCCATCTATTGACGTATCAAGTGTGCCAAAGCCGTTACATATGCTCTATTGTTATGCCAAGCTTGTTATTCAGAATAGAGGCAATGTAGAGATAGAGTTTGATCATGGTGTATTTGGTCGGGAATTCAAAACCTTTGTGAACATTGAAGATATGGTTCCATTTTGTCAATTGGAGCCTATCTCATACGTTTGTGTGGTTGTATACATGTGGTAAGTTTCTTAGTTACAATTTTTATTATTCTACCAATGGACCATATAAAATTTGACACTGTGTTTTATTTTTTCTTCATTTTAAAAATGATAGGCATCTCTATAGAAGGTTGGTAAGAGAAAACAAGGTTCAAAATTTTAGATTTGTGGATCCATATGAAATTGGACATCTGCCATCAACAAAGGGTGACCAAAATTTTCGTGATACTGAGATGGAACGAAGGGCACGTGCTCTAGCAAAGAGGTTGAGTGGTACATTGCCTAGCCAATTAGTTTTGGCACCTTGTAATGTGGGGTAAGTTATGATCACTCCATTAATGTAGTTTATATTATATTTTGTTGACATTTTATTCACATTGTTTATCTACTCTAGCTATCATTGGATCCTAACCGTCATCAATCCTCACAAGGAGACGGTTCATTTATTGGACCCTCTTTACCATCGCATGCATGATCAGACTTGGAAAAAAATTGTTGACTTGTAAGTTTAATTAGTTTATTATATTCGTTATCATATTTTATTCATGAATGTACGATGTGTGCGTATGATTATCAATTTATTATTTCATGAAGGGCCATGAGAATATTTAATACGGAAATTGGGAAGAATGGAAAAAAACAACCTACATGGGAGGTAGTCAAGGTACGAAAGTTTGAGATGTACATTTAAATATGTGTATATATTTACGTATATATATTTAGCTTTGAAGTCTTTACTTTAGGAAAAAAGATTTGATTTTTTTTGGATTCATAATATTTGTTGGATTTATTTTAATAAAAACTTATATATTTCCGTAATGTAGGCCCCATTGCAACCTGATAGTAAGCAATGTGGCTTTTTTGTGTTGCGATACATGAGACAACTTCTTGATGGGGATGTAACTGCAAACATGGATTCATTGCGTTCGATTGTGAGTAAACTACATTTTATGTATTTAGTTTGCATATTTTATACTTCATCAAAATAACATGGTTAATGTTTATTGAATATTTTATTTTGCAAAGTTCGAGCATCTTAAGTGCACCAGAGCTGATATAGATGAAGTGCGTGTCGAATGGGCCGAATGCATTCAAGATCATATAAAAGGGTAGAACAAGGTGATGATTAGCTTCTACATTGCAATTTTTTTTTTAAATTTTATTTAGTGTTTGCTATGTTCGAATGCTATTTCGTATAAGGATCTCTAGCTCTGAATCAATGTGGGGGATTCTTATAATCTTGTTAATTTTGTTAGTTAATTTATATACAAATTTAAAATGTATCTAAGTTTAAATAAGCTAACTTTTTTCATATTGTAAATTTGACAGATTCTTGGAAACTGAGGAGTAACTATGAAGTTTATGAAGAAAACGAAGGTCTTGATATTGGTTTTGTGAAGGTTCCACTCTCGAATTTTAAATGTATGAATCTATAATATTTTTAGTATCGTATGACTAGATGAATGTTGGGACATCGATGTATGATTTGTTAATGTATGTTTGACATCGATTAAATGTTGAAATATGTTTAATGAATTTTTTTTGTTTATTTAATTATTGAATATTATTATTATACAGGATACAAAATATAAAAAATAATTGAAAATAAAATTATTCAGAAAGACAACGCTTTTAAAAGCGTTGCAAAATGGTTCAGAAAGACAACGCTTTTTCTAGCGTTGCACAAAAAAACAAAAATATATAAGACAACGCTTTAAAAGCGTTGCATGAAATACACTAACACATAAAAGACAACGCTTTAAAAGCGTTGCATAAAATGAAAATTTGAGTAAAAGACAACGCTTTAAAAGCGTTGCAAGTTGTGTTGCAGAATTTATTAACCACAACGCAATCTGCAACGCATGAAAAGCATTGTCGTATCCCGAAAAGACAACGCACTTTGTGCGTTGTCTTTCAGCGCCTGTCTTTTACAACGCTGGATACGACAACGCTTTTTTTCTGGGAAAGACAACGCACTATGTGCGTTGTCTTTCAGCGTTTTTTTTGTAGTGTCTTAGGTTAAAATTGAACCCTAAGATAACGCTTATGATATGAGGTTGTCGTAGAGGCGTAGTTATTGTGCCCTAAGACAACGCTTATGATACGAGGTTGTCGTAGAGACGTAGTCATCGTACCTTAAGACAACAATAACTTTTTCGCGTTGTCGTAATATTATAATAGCGTTGTTGTAGACTAAATTAAATTTATAAATTTTCTTTTATTACATTTACATTATATGTAAAAATCTAAAAATTACTAAGGATATAATGTAAAAAAGTGGAAAATTACTAAGGGTAAAAATTGAAATCAAATCCCCAAATTGAAAACCTAGATCCCTCTCTCCGCCCGCCGCCTCCAGCCCTCGCCCGACGCCCCGCTGCCTCCTCCCCTCCAGCCCTCGCCCAACGCCCTGCTGCCTCCTCCCCTCCAGCCCCCGCCGCCTCCAGCCCTCGCCGCCGTCTCCTCCCCAAGCCTCCGCAGCATCCCTGCCACCTCCAGCCCCCGTCGCCTCCTCAGCAGTAATCGTCGTCGCCGCTGCCAAGCTGATTCACTCAAAAAGTTGACCTCGCCGCACCACTGCTGCCATCGGTTCTTAGCCCCTGCCAAGACCTCGCCTCGCCGCCACTGCCAAGATCTCTCCACCGCCGCTGCTGACAAGACCTCTCCGTCGCCGCCGCTGCCAAGACCTCTCCGATCTGCCAGGTTTGCTTTTCCTCCTTTTTTTTCTAGGTTTTCTGCCAAATTGACACTGAAATGAGGTCTACCACAATTATCAATTTCATTGTTAAAAGTATGAATAATAAAACCTATCTGCTGTTGATGTTATTTGCTATGTCGAGGTCTTCATTTTTTGGCATTTTCAGTTCATTCAGATGATAGCTTGTTGGCAGCAATAATTTAGTTAACTTTAGTTGGTCAACAGTTTTAACCTTTAGGATTTCTTCACCTATGGATTTGTTTAGAATTTCTTGGCCATGTACTGTTCGAATTTTAAATATAGTTGGATTCTGGTTATGCTTCTTGTCCCTTTTATTTCTAATTATGTGATTTTCTAGGTATAATTCAATGTTTCTTCTAAGTTTAGTACCTCAATCTTTTTTGAAGATTAGAAAAATTGTGATTTTGTCTGTATAGATGTGTGAGAAAAGTTTCAAGTCATTTCAATCTTTTTTGCAGTTCATAAAAAAGGAATTTTACTTTGTATAAAATAACAAAATGAAGGTGAGATTTGAACATAGAAACTCAATTTTCTAAGACCTTGTTGTTACATGCAATTTACGATTATTACATGCAATTTTTGTCTTTTTGTTACTATATAATTATTTTTCTAGTTACATATTCTTCCTTTCATACAAATAAGCTCCCAAAATGTTTATCAAGATTTTAATTTCTTTTGAATTTTGTATTATAGAAATATTTATATTTAATGTTTAAATAACCGTTAGGATCAAACTAGCAAAGGGTGAGTACTTTTCCTTGTATACAATTGACCACATAAGGTGTGTTTTCTACACGTGTCACTTATAGGATTCTTCTAAATAAAACTACTGACCTTGTGGGGTGATGTTGAAAGTTTTCCCTTGCACACTTGATTTTACAGTATAATATGCTATTTTTATAAAGTTTTAATTTTGCCTTGGAGATTCACCTACTTTAATCTTGTCTCTATAGTGTAATGATTGGAATAGCTGAACAAGTCTATTCAGTTCTCTTGTTGAGTTTCTTCTTCCTCGACGTAAACTACCATTATTTTATTTTTACCTTTGTGTGCCATTAATTGCTAATTTCTCCATTTATCATTAGGTGACCGTTAGTTTGTTATTTGCAGGTATACGTTGCGGGATTCATTCCCTTTATTGGGAAGGCCCTTAACTTATTGCTCCTCTCATGGATGTATGCTTATAATTGTTTTGAGTAAGTGGTGATTTCCATGCTCTAGTTTCTTATCTGATGAATGCTATTTGGGCTAGGAAAATGATCACTAAAGTTATATTGATAGAATGTTGCGTTTATCTTTCCAAGAAGCCCATGTGTTCTAGCAGTATCCTTTTTCTCTCCCTTTGTTAGCTATGGTGTTATGGCTGTACTTTATCATTTAGTAAGTAAACAACCCCGCCCCTTATCTTTCTATATGTGCTTACAACATGATGTGTTTTTTGTTTGTAAATCTGTAATGCTATCTATTAGGTGATTTATTTATCTGAGCCCTGATTTGGTACAATTTTCTGTGTGGTATGTTTTTGAAAGCTAATTTTGTAAGAGCTCATTTTGAAAGCTAACTATAGGCATCTGTTACACCCATGAATAAATGATAAAATGATGCTCCCCATATTCTAACTATAGTTGGTTGAAATCCTTGCATTTCAGGCAGATTTTTTTTATCATTGTTTATTATTTTGTTACAGTTTTGTACTTTTCCTTGGGCAGTATTTCACTTTTCTGGTGTCTATCCTGATTGTTTATCTACCATTTTCTTCTATTTTTAAGAATCTGAATAGCAATTATGATTTGGACTTGAAAAAACAGAGTTATTGTGATACTTAGTTCCCAATGAGCTGCTGTTGCAGGAAGTGATTCCAATGGAGCAACCGAAAAGTACCTTTGCAGGTGAGTGAAGAGCCCCATTTCTATCATTTTTAATTTATTTGATGTCTAAATGGGAGCCACATTGTATGTGCACTTTGAGGAATACTTGTGTGTACTTTATCCTGAATCTCCATTATTTTAAATATGTGTTTGTGAACCGATAAAAGTCCACTCTGCTTAAACAATATTTTTGTGAAGTCATACTATGCCTATGCATTAGTAAATCTGTATAACTTTAACTTCAGGATACTAGACTTTTCTAATATTCAATAGTTTAGGATTTCCAAGAGTCTTTAATTATACATACATAAATATTCATATACAAGCATGATGCTACTGACAATGAGGATTGCACTTAAATTATTCTGCAAACTATGTAGCCTAGTTGCCATTTTATGATATATAGTTTGTATCTCTGTGCAACTAATTGAGTATCCGGACAAATTCAAAGGCTTATAAAACAATATGATCTAAGAGAGAGAGAGAGAGAGTTGAAACTAATGTGTGTGGACTTTCCACGTGCATTCTATTAACTCCAGTTGCTGCTTCACCATGAAAAGTGAAATCGTTCACTAACTTGTAGTTTCATCCATTAATTGATTAATCTATTAGATATTTATTCGGGAAATATTATAAAATTTTTTATATGTTTTTTTTGAATGTTATTATAAAAATATTCATTCAATCAACATATAATGTATATATTCACATAATATATGTAGAAAGATCATTTGTGTTTCGTTTGTCAATGTCAAAAGCAATGTTACATTGTTGAGACTGTTGAACTCATAGTTTGACTACTTCATAGTAAATGCTGAAACTCAACTATATAACAACTTGATTATATAGAATATTAAGCGTAAAAGATGTTTGCATTATGCAATTATAGTTTAATCCATAAAAAAATTGATGGTAGCCCATGTGTAGCTTTGCATAGTTTTCTTGCATTTTTCATAGCCCATTTGTCTATTCTTCTATTCCATTCACCTTCCTCACTTGAATTTCTATTTCCAAATTTCTGTAATTCTTATGTATTGTTTTCTGTAGGATTTGATTCGTTGAGGATCTCCGGTGATTCTTGGAGATCATATTTGTAGCCATGGATGCTGAAATTTCATTTGTGAGAAAGATGAAGCATGATGGATTCATGACTCTCTTGTAATCTGTTGCATGTGAATGGTTCTTGATGTTTTTGGATTAAGTATTGTAGTTTTGCTAATGAAATTAGGATGCTTTGGATTTACTTTTGGCTTTATCATGTGATTAATGGATTTATAATGAATGATATTTGTTGTATGGACTATTAGATGAATATTTTAATTTGATATGACTATATTTTGATTTTGTATATTTTGTTGAATTTTAATTTTTGTATATTTAGAATATCAACCAATATATAATAATTGTAAAATGCAAAAGTAAATGACAACACTAAAAAGACAATGATTTAAAACTGTTGTCTTTATAGTCTACGACAACGGTTAAAAGACAATGGCTAGACAACAGTTTTTAATCGTTGTTGTAAGTATCTACGACAACGATTACAAACTATTGTGGTAGAGTAAAAGACAACAGTGGGACAACGGTTTTTAACCGTTGTCGTAAGTGTCTACGACAATGGTTAAAAACCGTTGTCTATGAGCGCATATTTGCAAACTGCCAACCTACAACAATGGTTTTTAACCATTATCACGCCGTTGTCGTAGAGGTCTACGACAACGGTTAAAAACCATTGTCTATGAGCGAAAATTTTCAGACTCTATGACAACACCACCTACGGCAAGGGTTTTTTTTTTGCTATAACAAGGGTTTTTAACCCTTGTCTATGAGCTTTTTTCTTGTAGTGATTCCTTCCACTATCAAACAAAATACACAATACAAAGTAAAAAAAAAATCACATAGTTCAATTTTTTGAATCAAAATCGCTCATTTTGATATACATGCAATATTTTGCGATATTTTGCGATATATCCACGATATTTCGCAATTTAGATCCAATTTTGTACTACACTGAACCGATATCGATATTTTGCGATATCTTACGACATATCCGCGATACCCAGGAAAAAAACATTAACACCCAATATTCGTATCGCAATATCCGTATCCGCGATATATCCGCGATATTTCGTGATATTTTCATCCTTGCTTACGGGACATTTTAAGTATTAAACTCATTTAGAACTTTAAATTTTCGGGCCTACAATTTAGGACAATAAATTTTTCGGGTTGACAATTCTGGATAATAAATTATTAGACTTCACGAATTTTGTTTAATTTCAGCCTAAATTGTCAATTGTGCTCAAGTTGCATGTAAATTGTACATGAGCCCTTATTGCAGGCTTTTAAGGCTCAATTTACTGAGGTGACTATTTAAGGGGAAATATCAATTTCAGTCCGGTAAGTTAGGTCTTTTCCAATTTTGATGCTTCAAGTTTAAACGTTCCAATTTTGGTACTTTAACTATCGACTTTTTCCAATTTTAGTCAACTTTGGTCGGAACAATGAAAATTGCTGATGTGGTCGTCGCAAAATTTGACGTGTCAGTCGGAAAACATAATGTGGCAATCGGAAGGACTAAAATTAGAAAAAATGGATAGTTAAAGGACTAAAATTGGACAGCTTAAACTTGATGCATCAAAACTGGAAAACGCATAACTTACAACACTAAAATTGATATTTACCCGACTATTTAATTATATAGGCACATTCTATATTGACATTAAAATTTACACATCCTCACGCCATGTAGGATTAAATTGTTGGGAGAGAATACACTTTTTTTCCCATAAAACAGAAAATTAAACGAATAAATTACAAAAAAAAAAAAAATTCCTAATTTAAGAATAAAATTTGAACTTCATCATCTCCGATCTCACCCACGGCTATCGCTGCCGCAACCACCACCATCCTTTGATCCTGAGCTGATGATCGAAATATGTAACATTTATAAATTTACATATATCAAACAATTTCCTCGTCGAGTACATTCTAAACCCCAAATCAATTTCAAGATTCATATTCAATCTCTAAAAAATTTGAATGAAGACCCGGTTGCCGGAGAGTGCTCAAATGATAACAAAAATTGTAAACATGTGCATCAAAATGACCCTCTCAGCGATCTCATTTCAAACCTCAAAACAATTTCAAGATTCATGTAAGAAGAAACACTTATAGATTTTGATGAGACAAAACCGCTGTAACCTTACTGCTTTTAAATTCATATATTTCCCATTTCGTTTCAATAAGTAGTCAAGTTATGTCGAGAAATCTTCTACTGAAACCTAGAGCTGTAAGCTGTAAGCAACATGGAAAGAAGGAAGTCTGCCTACAACAAGCAATACTTGGAAGAGCTTCAGGAGAAATGTTGTTGGTCCTAAGTGGTAGTAGGCTTGGAGGGGGAGGGTGAATAAGCCTACTCAATTTTCAAACTTTTTATTTAAAACAGAATGATAAATCACTTAGGCAGGTGGCTAAAGAGCTTACTGTCCAGGAGGTTACTGCTTGAGCAGTTACCTTTAGCGAACTTAGAAAAAATGAGTTTTATGCACAGAGGAAAATCTTTTGATCAAAGCTTCTTTTCTGAAAACGGTTGATATGCTTATAAGAGATATGCAACAAGTAAAACAGATAAGCAAGAACAAAGATAAGAACAACAGATAACAGAACAAAAGATAAACACAACGGTTTATAGAGGTTCAAGGGTGGAGTAATCCCTTTACGTCCTCTCTACTCCTCCACAAGGAGGAACTTTGTTAAGTAGACAGTTGATTTACACAAGCCTTGCTTAAACAACCTAAACCTAACAAGAACTGCCAGTCAATCCCACACAGGGTTACTGCACAGTGACCAAACTCAACTAGCCCAAACAGAGCTCTTGTTCTTCTACTACGAAAGTAAATACTTGATCAGGAACAACCTCCGATCAAGCAACTCTTAACAGTCTAAAGAAAAAGAGGTTTTCTTTTCAACAACACATGTAACAAGCTTAGAACGATGAGCTCTTTAAGTTGTAGATAGCTTGCTGCAAGACTGGACTTGAAACTATCTGAGTATAGAGATATGCAGCGATTTAAGTGCTTGAACGTTTGATTCGTGAGAGTTTCTAGTTTCAAGTTTTTCAAGTTGGTCGGGTCACCATCAAGTCCCAGTCTTCTTCTATTTATAGGTGATGAGAATTCTGCCCGTTGGAGAGAGAGCTTCCTTCTCGCAGCAGGCATAGGGCGACGTGGCCTCTTCTTATTAGCCCCTATGAGATTGTTGAGATCGTATGTCTCTGTTGCTGCAATCGTCATACTCAGTCTGACATATCTTCAGACTCCTATTTGCTTTATTACGTGGAATCTTTTGATTGGATGAGTTTGTGGTTGTGCCTAACGTAAACCTCGTACACGTATCCTGAGGTAAATGCTTCCAAAAAGGTTGTTGATGCTTCCCAGTTCTACAGTTGGCTTTAGCTTACTTGTCTCATATTCAGCTAGCAGACTCAGCATCCTTATGCAGTGAGCGTCCAGTATCCTTTCCAAGCAGCCTGCTACAGTGACTTTACACAAAATTATTTTAAGGCTTTCCTTATGCAGCAAGGTCTTCAAGCTTTAGTCTTGATCATCAAGCCTCCTGATCCTATACTTAGAGATTTTACGGCAGAGTCTAAATACATAGGATCCTAGGCCCCAATCTATTACATGTTTTGTCTTCATCAAAATCTATACAATGTTCCTTACAAATGTTTTGCTGCATGCTGGAAGCAGCAACCTTAAAAAAACAGCGAGTCTAGATGCAGCTACCGTCAATAAACTGCAACAACTGAACTGGAACATGTAAAGTGGAATCAAGTTCGAAGAAATCAATATCCACTGCATGTTTCTGCTGATATGAGGAAACATCAACTTCAGTTAAAGCTGCAGTGCTCGATAAGCCGTTACATAAAGACAAAATCAAGGACGACGAGCGAATGAAGAGCTACCACCTGGGTTGAGCAACTGCTTGCGATCTACAACAGAAGGATAACCACATTTAATGATGCTGGAGCTTAAACAGGAGCATGTCTCCACCTTTTTAGGAGGGCATTAAATGGGTGTACTTTGAAAATCATTGAAGATCAAGAAGAAATAATGCTGGCCATCAAGATCGGATCAAAAGAGGATATTCCTGTGCGTGAATGGATCAACGATCAGGATGCAGCAGCAGAAGAGAAGAGCTAAAATGAAGATGCATGGAATGTGCACTCTTCAATTGGTGCATTCCACCAACTAAAAATGGCAGAAGTGAGGCTGAAAAACAAGGGGAATGAACTTTTAATCGCGCATTAAATCTATACTTTCAGCGATCAACAAGTTTAATTGAACATCAAGTGTTTTTAGTCCCTCACTCAACCCCGAAGCAGAGCATTCCAGCATTGAAGATTTTTGGAGTGTTCTAGGTTTGTTTCAGTTTGGTGTCCACAGTTAAGGGGAAAAAAATCCCTGCTGTGCGTTTCGGTCTTGTAAAAGACAACATCATGTGTGGATCATGTCTGTTGGCTGAAACCTTGAGAGGGAGTAAGAAAATTAGTAGGCGTGTGCGTTCTTAGTGTTGTGTTTTGTTGGAAAGAGTTTTGTAAGTCTAAATACTCAAGTAGATATCCTCCTTGTGAAGGAGAAAAGAGGAAGTAGAAGGAAAAAAGAACAGGACAAAGGCAGCAGTAAAGTTACTGCACTTGCTGCTAGGAGCACAAAAGAGAATCTTGCTGCAAGCAAGCCGATAATTACATCAGAATTTACTGCAGTTGCAGAGGACAACATGGCGCTGTTATTGAAAAAATTCTCCAAGTTCATGAGGAAAGAAAACAAGACAGGGGAAAACTTTCCCTGAAGGATGAATTTGCAGTAGCAGCCACAACAACAAGCTCATCAGACCCAGGATACAGCAACAAGCACAGCAGTCCCAAGGATATAGCAGAAAGCGTGGACACTATGCTCGAAACTATCCTCATCCTATTGTCCAAAAATATACACCTGAGACTAGAGCCAAAAGAAAAGAAAGAACAAAGATCGAAAGACCGAAGTTGAGAGCACTGCTGGTTGAAGCCGAAAAAGCTAAAGGAGCGAGGACATCCTCAGAGATCCAAGAAGAATCTTCATCTGAATCAGACTTAAATGAATCCACCTCAAAAGATGAAGCGATGATCTGCCTGATGGCACAAACTGAGTAGGATACAGAGGAAAATATAATCTTTAAACTTGTCTCTTCTAAGTCTGATGATATTAGGATGGATAGCTTTGTAAGACAGCTCCTTAGTGACTTCGAGAAAATCAACTCTGAGAATGAAGGGCTGAAAGAGGAAAATAAAATGCTGAAACGAGAATGCAACAAGGCTGCAGAGTGGAAGTACGAGAAATAAATCTTGGAAGAAATGAGTGATAACAAAAGCAAAGAGGGTGCTAAACTCAATAACAAAGTAAGAGAACTTGAAGTTGAAATAATCAAGCTCAAATCCACTATAAACCTATTTAGTCGAGCTTCTGCAAAGTCAAGAGATTTCATAAATCAACAAAAGACTCTAGAAGCTAGACTTGATATAGGATACAACGAGACTATCAAATCCCGTAAGGAAAAGTCTAGTGAAGATCCAAAATTTGTCAAAGGAGAAATTATATTTCTCAAAGAAAAGCTGAAGATCTGACTGTTGAAGATACTGAGTTCAAAAGAGCTGCTGTAATCCTAGATGAACAGAGTGCTGAAAGCTATAACATACAATAATATAAAGTTGCTGCTGATGAAGGTAAGTTGCAACAACCAACAAGGTTACAACACATCTAGAGAGAACGTGGAAGTGATGTCCGACAAAGAGAATTGGACTTCATAGATACATCCCTATTCCCTAAGGAGAAAAGCGAAGTTGAGACTGAAAATGTAAAAGAAGGATTCTAAGTTTTACCCTCTAGGACCCGTACGTGTATGAGCACCTAAACCTGAATGATCATCTTGCATGTATAGTCACCAGGTAGCAGTGGAGATCTATGGTACATTGATAGTGGCTGCTCAAGACACATGACTAGCAACAAATCCTCTCTGAGCAACTTCAAAGAATGCAAAGGACCAAGGGTGGTGTTTGGGGATAACTCGAAAGGAAATACTTTGGGTACATGAAGATTGATCAGAGGAGATGTACAAATCAATGATGTGTCATATGTGAAAGGGTTAAAATACAACTTGCTGATGATAAGTCAATTTTGTGACGATGGGCATATGGTGGAATTTTTCCAGAACTAATGCCTAATAAAGGATGCAGCTAGCAAAGAAGTCTAGCTTGCAGGGATGAGAAAAGAGAATGTATATCTTGTGGACTGGAGATCATCAACAGTGCCGATCTGTTTGATTGCGAAAGGCTCACTAGAAGAAAACTAGTTATGGCATAAGAGGGTGAGCCATCTAAACTTCAAGACTATCAACAAGATGGCTAGGAAAATACTTGTAAGAGGATTACCTGACATAGCATATAAGAAAGAAAGCATATGCGGAGCGTGTCAGAAGGGAAAGCAAATCAAAGTATCCTTTAAGGAGAAGTTGCAGCGATCATCGTTCAAAATCTTGGATCTGTTGCACATGGATCTCTTTGGACCCATTGATCCTATAAGTCTGAGTGATGATATGTGCTAAATAATGGAAAAGAATATCTTAAAGCATTCGATGCTAAGGCGGATGAAATTGTATTCCTCGAATATTCTTCAATGAGTAAAACCTTTCGAGTCTTTAAATTGGCTCCATTACTCTCTTTATTTCTGGAGTTTCATCGTACCTCAACCAAAAGTCCTCGCAGAAGGGAATAACTTCACCTCTGTTCATGCGGCCTTTTAGTTTCACTTGAAGTGGGAGCATACCTCTGTTGGCAAGGTTTTTGAAGCATTGGAGTTCCTCGCGATGAGTTTTTCCCTTAATTATGATGGACTCCTTGCACAGCTTGATATAATACTTCAGGTACTCAGCTTGTTTGAAGGTTTTGATCTGCAGGAAGGTTGGACAGTGTGTTGTAGGCAGATCGATTTCAGGAAGTTGCCATTCTTTGAATCTGGAGCTCCGAGTATCCGGACTTCCATCCAGGAAGATGAGTAAAGAGCTTGGTGCAAGCTTCTCATCCGATGCAAGAGCTTCTAGGTTAGGTTGCTTCTGAGGAGGGTAAAGATTGAAAGGCTTTCTTTCGCCATCTCCTCAATGTGAGCATTTAACGCTTTGAACAACTCTTCAACTTTCCTTCTCTTCTCCTCTCTTTTATCTACTCCTTTGCGAAGACCAGGATGTATCCCCGAGATAGCATCAGATTTTCTTTTGGGTTGAGCTGATATCCAACTGTCCTATGGAGCTTCCTCCATGGCCTCCTCCATCTCCTCCTGAATCCTTCATTGGCAGAATTTCTAGTTGCCTGCATGAAGAAGGGTCCTGCTACCTCCTTTGCTTTATCCTCTTTGCTGCATCTTCCCCCTTTTTGTCATCATCATATGCTGAGCCTACGCCAAACCTTATCATTGAATGCATACTGGTCAGGATGTCAGTATGGTCCTCTAAGGTTTGCTTCTACTTGAACTGCGAGTCGTCAATTTTCTTTAGGGTAGAATTGATAGACTTTTGCTAAAGCTTGATCTTCAGCAGCTTCTCTTGTGAGTTGATCTTATCGTTCAAGCTCTTAATTGTGTTAACAAGGCTGGTGGGTGGAGTCTGAGAACTGATAGTCGCCTGTAGCATTGCCAAAGTTCCATTGAGAGAGTCAATCAGGAAGGTAGCTTTAAAGTAACCAATCTTCGTTTCAACTCGCATTTTGCGGCTAGCTTTGGTCAGGGACTTGCCAACATTATCCACTGCCTTGAGCACGTCGTTAATGGACCTATCTTCAGCATCCTACACAGAAAGAGAAGGGGTTAGTAAATTGGATTTTTTGGTTCCGGTTGCACCCTGTTCACTAGGTGCACCATCATCGCTGTGGAGGAGCTAGTCAGCTTCTATTCATCGGTATCCACCTCCTCATCTGCTAATTTCTCATCATCAGCAGCTCCCATTACTGCATCCTGAGGGACATCACCTTTCCAGGGCTGCATCCTCCTTATTTCTTCTTCAGAAGGCCCTTCCCCAAAGACGCCTCCTCAACTTCTGTCTGTTTCATCGAAGTCTCTAAGTTGGTAGACTCCTCAACAGTAGTCTCTTTAGGAACAACCTCTTCAGCAGTAGGCTCTGTTTGAGTAGCCTGTACCACTGGAATTTCTTCAACAGCAGGCTCTATGTTAGCAGCCTGTTTTGTTGTGGCCTCCTCTGCAATCATCTCACAATTATTCGCAGGGTCCTCAGAAATTACTCCCTCCATCTCCATTGGAGTAATTTCCTCAGCCATTTTATTTTCCTCCAGAGCCTGTTCTTCTGAAGTTTCTGGCATAGAGGTTCCTTCAGCGGTAGCTACTTCTGGTTCATTAGCAACCTGTAATACCTCTTCGAGAACAGCAGCGACCGCAAGGGCATCCAACTTTTCAGCCTCCAGAGTAGTTGGTAGCTCCATCCTTGGTGTGTCAACTTTTTCGAAGGTGGCAGGAGCATCCTGAAGACCAGGGATGGTTCTTGTGATATCTGATCCATCCACTTCCTCATCAGGAAGGGTCTCAATATACAGAAGTTGACTAAAAGAACCGTTGGATTCATGTTTAGATGCTGGTGGTGAAGGAATCCTCTGACTAATTGGCTGAACAACTAGAGGTTGCTCAGAGGTCGCTGTTACACATGAGGAACCTTCACCTGGTTGGATGGGCAAGGGCCTATACCTCATCATAGTTTCTACTAGACTGACATCCAAAGCCTGTTTCAACATCCTTTCATCTGCTTCATCTACTCCAAATGCCTCTCCCTGCTTTTCTGTGAAGCCCATATCATCGCCGGCTTTAACCTGATCAGCAGCAGCCTCCAAGATTACATCATCATTGAAGAAATCAGGTTGCTCGATGGGCTTCTTCCCCTTCATTGTCCTAGGGGAAGGTGGTGGCAGTTCAAGAGGTGCGGCTTGCTTCCTCCTTTCTGAAACCGCAGCTAGTCACATTTCTGCTTCATAATTTTCCTAAAAGTCCCTCCACTTTCTCTTTTGCAGACCTTTCAGGAACCCTGTTTCCAGCACCTTTTCACCCTTATTATCAGACACCTCTGCCCAGTTCAGTGCCCAATCCTCTTCAGCAACCAAATCAGACAACTGAATGACATCCTGGCAGGGAAGGTGCCTATAGTTACACCACGCCATAAACCTATCCCACTGCTTCTTGAACTCCGTTTTCATCTTGGCTAAGTCTAGAATAATCTCGATGTCAGAGTCCTTATCAGCTTCCTCTTCCTCCAATCCTAATTGCTCCTTCAGCTAAGCAGTGACTTTCTGCATAGCTACCTCCGCCTGGACAGTAGTCAGAATCTTTGATTCAACATCCTTTTCCTTGCTCGCGGGAGCAGGGAGCATCAACATAGGTGATGGTGGTGGGGATGCTTCATCATCGGAACTTCTCAATTTCCTCTTCACTGTTTGTTTTACCCTCACCTTTACACTCCTTGCCTTTTTATCCTGCTTAGGTGGAGAAGCAGTAGCCGCTGAGGCTTCCCCTCCTTCTAAGTCTCCCTCTCATTCACCTCAGTAACCTTCCTGGTCACTGGGGAGACTCTGGTTCCCTTCTTGGCAAAGATTTTACCATACTCTATGAACTTGCCCTTTTGAATGAGCTTACCCTTTGACAGGTCATAACCAATGTACCATAAAATGGTGTTCATTATGACTCCATAAGTTGGCATGCCAACCTTCTTCTCCACCTCCTCCTTGAGTCTGTTGAAGACATACTCAGCCCAGTTTACCTCTTCCGTCTCCATTAGTGCCATCATCATCCTGTACCTCAGGTTGGTATACTTGTCGAAGGAACCAGACCGGTTCTCGATGATGTGACAGTAGATATCATGGAGCATCTAATACTCCACCTGGAAGAGCTTCTTGTTGCAGCTTTTATTCAGAGTCAGCATGTCCTCAGAACCTGTGAACCTCTTCCAGTATTTTTCCACCATATCTTCTCCATAGGTGGACAGATCACTGCTACTCATCCCTTCAATGGGAAGCTGAAAGATCTTCCCTAGGAGACTGGCAGTTAGTTCGATCGTCTAAACTCCCACCTTGGACACAATCTTCGTTTTGTCCTTAGACACCTCTGCATTGGTATAGAAGTGTCTGACAAGGTCCTCGCAGTAGGGTTCCTTGTAGTGCGAGCAGAAACGCCACATCTTTGATTGGTGAAGGCTATTGAGAATCATCTGCATGAGGTCAGTGTAGTGACCTTCATCCCTGATGGCTTTTAGTAGGATCTTCTCGTCGATGAGATGACCATCCATGACTTGTGAGTTTTTGGGTGCCATTTGAGTAGTAGGAGGGAAAAAGAGATTCTGCAAAAAGCACAGATAGATTACGAAGAGATTGCTAGGTTACTGCTTGCAGAAAATTTTAGAGTGAAAGATATGAGAGCATAAAAGATTTTGAACAAGTATAAAATTCCTATTTATAGGAAAACTCCCTGTGTTTTGATTAAGGGCTTAGATTAATTCAGAATTTGAATGGTTTATCATCGTGCGGCTGAGGCTCCTGGCATTTAATGCGCTGATTTACTTTTTGACTTTTCAAAGATTTTGAGGGACTTATTTGTAAAAAATTGCCGCCTTTTATTGGGTAACTTGTCCGAATTTGATGCACCACGTCTTGGGATTGACAGTTTCTTCTGAACGTGCGCTTTGTAGGTTCATTTGTGATGATTATGTTTCCAGATGGCATTCACTGTTGTGTCCTTCAGTGAGCTTTATCAGCAGCCTACATCAGAGACCTTTGGCGAGGACCTTTCTCAGTATCTTTTCTTGACTCCTTTTCAGCCTCAAAATTTTACATTTTGCAAGGCTTCCTGGCTTCCCCCTAAACTGTAGGTCACTTAATAAGAGTTCATTAGATAAAGTTAGCTTAACTTAATGATACCCAATTCATTTCTTAGAAAGGAAAATCTTGATACACAAAGAGGTTTTGTAAATATATCAGCTAGCTGTTGATCAGTGTGAATCTTCTCCAGTGAGATGTCCTTCTTTTCCACATAGTCTCTGATGAAGTGGGGTCGAATGTTGATGTGCTTTGTTCTTGAGTAAAAAACAGGATTGTGTGTAATTGTTATTGCACTCGTATTGTCATACATAATTGGAGTTTCCTTCGCAGTGATATTGTAGTCTCGAAGTTGTTACTGAATCCATAGAATTTGTGCACAACAGTTTCCTGCAGCAACATATTCAGCTTCGGCGGTTGAGGTTGCTATGGATGTTTGCTTCCTACAGAACCAGGATACTAGGTGATTCCTAAGCATCTGGCAGGTTCCGCTGGTACTCTTCCTATCAATCTTTCAACCTGCAAAGTCAGAATCAGTATACCCAATTAGTTTGGTTCCTCCATCTTTAGGATACCACAAGCCTACTTCTTGGGTTCCTTTTAAGTATCTGATAATCCATTTTGCCGCTGTTAGATGAGATTCCTTGAGAGCGACTTGATATCTTGCACACATTCCAACTACAAACATGAAGTCTGGCCTGTTTGCAGTGCGGTAGAGCAGTGACCCGATCGGTCTCCTATACTTGGTGATGTCAACTGTCTTTCCTTCTTCGTCTTTGTCCAAGCATCGATGTTGGCATTGGAATGCTTACTGTACTGGCGTTCTCCATTCAAAATTTCTTGATCAGCTCCTTTGTATACTTTATTTGATTAATGAAGGTTTCTTGATCAAGCTGCCTAACTTGCAATCCAAGGAAGAAACTTAGTTCTCCCATCATACTCATCTCAAATTTGGATTGCATCAGGTCGGAGAACCTCCTGCACAACTCTTTGTTGGTTGAACCAAAGATGACGTCATCTACATATATTTGGACAAGTAAGATGCTATCACCATCCTGGATCCTGAATAGGGTCTTATTCACCTTGTCCTTCTTGAATCCATTTGTGGCGCCCCGATCCCCATTAATTGGGAACAGGCCATCACCCTTTACTTATTTACTAATTAAAGAATTCATAAGATATTGTACAGCGGAAGACTAAAAGGAAAACATGAGACATTTTTTTTAAAACAGGACATATTAATTTCCGAAACTCGTGTCTCACCCACATTTCTAGGTTAAATGCTCAAACAAACTCCTACATGAGATAACATAACAAAACACACATATATACCATAATATAAGTTTAGGCCCATCATCTATCATAATTTACATATCCAAAATATCATTATTTGCCATGTTCTTGATCTTGATATTCTCACCAGAAGGTACTCTAACTTCTATATTTGTATTATTAACACAATCTAGTTTAAGTTCTTTCCCAAATGCCTCAGATATAAAAGAATGGGATGCTCCTGTATCGAATAAGACGTAAGCAGGCATATTTGAAATGAGTATCACACCTGTTACTGTCTCATTCTCTTCGTCACCTCCTTCTAGATGTCCTTCTTCCGGGTTCTCTTCCTCCTCAGCATATTGGATTCCTGGCAAAGCATTTAGTTTGCCCTTGCCCTTCTGGTTCACATTCCGTGGATTTATCGGATGAGGCCCAAAGGTTCCTCCACTCCTAGTTTGGGTGCCCATTTGAGTTGTGCAAGTACTAGCCCTATGGCCAGGTTTGTGACATCGAAAGCAGATGTCCTTATCTTTCATGCATTCTCCCCAATGAGACCTTCCACAATTATGGCAGGTGGGTATTTGCATAGGTCTTGGGGCTACTGGCATCATGGGTCGAACATTACGAACAAATGTATTCCCACTAGGACCAGGTTGTGTCGGAGCCTTCCTCTTAAACTGACCCATAATTTGTTTTTGCTCATTTTCTAGATCCAAACTCATTGATACAATACGTGCCCTCTCAAACACGTCTCTGAAGTTTGGATGTCTTAATCCAGACACTATCCCACCAACTTCTGGGCGTAAACCTCTCTCAAACCTTCTCGATTTCCTATCATCAGTATCCACTAGATGAGGTGCATACTTAGAGAGTGAGTTAAATTTGTGCTCATACTCAGCCACTGTGCTAGTCCCTTGTCGGAGATTCATAAACTCAATCTCCTTCTGATCTTTCAACGCCTGTGGAAAATAACGATCTAACAATATCCTTTTAAACTCTTCCCATTCAAGAGTTTTCCTGGCTTCAGGTGTCAAAGTTCGCTCATATGCTTGCCACCACTGGCCTGCATCCTCTGCAAGTTGGAATCTAGCACATGAGACTTTTTGTGTCTCTGATATCTCCATGTGCTCAAAGATTCTTTCTAGTTCCGCAAACCATTCTTCTGTAGCTGCTGGTCCTTCTCTACCCCTAAACCTAAGTGGCTGGAAACGTTGAAATTGTTCGATGACCTGATGTAGTTTCGGGTTTTGTTGTTCTTGAGCATTTTGGGCCGGTGTAAGTTGTTGTTGCATGAATCCTGCTAGTTGAGCAAAGAATTCCCTTGCCATGTTGGTCGCTGGATTATTCTCAACAGGCTGTTCTCTATTATCTTGTACTTCCTCACGTTGTTGCCTCTCTCTCTGTTGTCTAGTAGGTGGGGCCATAATACTTGCTTTATAAAGAAAATGATTTCTTTTAATAAAACCCCCGAACAGAAAATAACACCCAATGAAGAGAATAAATGCATGTGTTTTGCATGAAACAGTTTTATTCGAACAACAAGAAAATAATTAAATCACTTTGCAATATCTGCCTTTACATACTACCCTTTCATATTTTTCATATCATCATAAGATTGTATCTGACAATCTCTTACATGTAACAAATCATAATTCAAGCATCTTTCATTGAACATATCATTCTTTAGTATATATTCTTGAAACATAACATAAAACACTTACTCGACGATGATCTGAACAGCAGCTGGCTGCTGACTTTCCCTTCACGTAACATATTTAATTCTTAATCTTAATGATACTTTGACTTAATTAACAAATAACGGCTGAAAACATAAGACATTATTTGAAAACATTAGACCTAGAGTCCGAGGTGGAAATCCCTAAACCTCGGCTCTGATACCAATCTGTGGCACCCCGATCCACATTAATTGGGAACAGGCCGTCACCCTTTACTTATTTACTAATTAAAGAATTCATAAGATATTGTACAGCGGAAGACTAAATGGAAAACACGAGACATTTTTTTTTAAACAGGACATATTAATTTCCAAAACTCGTGTCTCACCCACATTTCTAGGTTAAATGCTCAAACAAACTCCTACATGAGATAACATAACAAAACACACATATATACCATAATATAAGTTTAGGCCCATCATCTATCATAATTTACATATCCAAAATATAATATTATTCTTAAAAGTAAGTATTGTTTTGGTACTTTAACATAAAAGGGGTGATAGAAAGACAGTTCAGCTCGCTACACGTCCACATCATCATACGCCGAACCTGAAAATATTAAAAGTAGAATCATGAGACACTTCCGGAGAGGGATCCCAGTGGGATAACTGTACTCTCTAATATATATTGAAGCAATTAAATCATTAAGCACATACTACATGTCCGTTGGGCATGCTCACCCTGGACCATACATAACATAAAGGAATGTGGGAGTCGCTTGCCCACTAAACCTTGCTTTCATAGACCAGGCACTATGGCCCTTATGGTCGTTGCCCGATAGTGAAGCAACTATCGGTTATAGCTACGGAGCTTCAGTCATAGATTTTCATACATAACTTACTAATTTAATTATCAACGCATAGTAGAGTGTAGAAGTTACCCACCTTAAGTTGACGGTTCGAGGATTGCTTCTGGATTCACCGATCGTCTCGACTGCACTCGACACACTTAATTGTTTATTTTCTTATGTCATATAACATGATCTTTTGTATCTTATATTAGGTTATTAAATCTAAAGCATAATCATTAGCAATTAAATATAAAGACTTCATACTAAACGTAAATATTAACATGATTCTATACACATTATTCAAGCATTTATAATAATCATACTTTATTTAATACATACTTCATTCATACATGGAGTTTTAAAGATGATTATACCATACATAATTCATCTAAGTTATATTAGATCATTAAATACATCATCATACTTATAACTTAATTGTTAAGCATTTAAACTAGCAATTAAAAACCTAGAATGACCTATGAAGATGTAATAATTTTAATAATTCATATATAATTCCTAAAATCTCAATATTATTCATATTATCACATATCTTCTTTTAGTATAACATACTGAAAATTTATAGATTTTAACTGCTTGTACAAAGAATTAAAAATCATTCATTTAACTAGTTTTCCACTTGAATTTCAGCTAGAAATCAGTCTTAAATTAAAAATTTATCCTACCTTATAGGATTGATGAAAACTTTTCATATTTTTAAGAACTTTATATAACACACTGAAGTATAACATATAAAAATGTCAATAGAAAATAAGGTTCACATAATTAGATATGAATTTTACAAGTTGCCTGAAAATGGTGCACAACATAGGCTGAAAATAGGGTTACTTGAAACATTTCTTATAAATTCTATTCTACTCCAAAATTCACAAGATAAACTTTATTATGTTCCTAAGAGCTAGTACTACAACATAGTAAAACATGGTTTATCAATACGATGTAGATAAACAATTATGAATTTCAGAAATTGACAGAAAATAGAGCATTGTTTGTGCAGGAAACAGTCTATATTGTAAAATTTGGTATAAATCGTACAAAATTTCTGCACTTGCCTAAGAATATTTACTGAAACTTAGTAAAATTTCTTACAAAAATTCGAAGGATATAGTTCAAGATAATGGTCTGAATTAGACCTAAAAAAACAGAACAAATATGCTGCAAAATAGAGTCATGTTTGAAAATTCATATAAATTGAGATCAACTCCAAATCTTTTGAAATTTAACATACATGTTCTACACTTCGTATTCTAGAGTGTGATAAAAGGGTTTAGCCTAAATCGATCATTACAACTCTCAAAACTCTACTGAACGGAGAAGTAGGGCATGTAATCGAATTCTAGCATACAAGCAAACTATTTCTTTCATTCAAGAAATTTTAAACAACAAATTCTCAATCTAATGCCAAAGAACATCTTTGGACTTCATAATATATACTCAAGGTAAGAAAACATCATATTTAAACAAGAAGTAAGAAGGTTTAAGCAAAATACCTTTAAAATCGAAAGATGTAGAACTTAGTGAACTTTTGATTTCTCTTTCTTTGCTTACTATTTCAACTAGTTATAGCTGATTTTGTTTCTCTTCTTATCCTCGTATTCCTTCCTTTGTCCAACTATTGTTTTAATGATAGAAGAAGTATGAGTCATTAATTGATATTGAACACATGTCCTTCCTATTTGTAGACTCATGTTGTGAGTCACCATTCTATCCTGACTTTTATCACCTTTAATTTATTTTTATTTTCCATTAATATATTATATATATGATTCTATCTTAGTAATATAAATAGATGTGTATATATATATATATATATATATTATATGTGTGAATTAGAGCTTATATTATACATTCATGATATAAAATTTCACCTTCTAAATTTTATTTACCAACGAATATTAATATATTACTAACACCTTGTTTCTCATTCCACCTATATATATATGTGTTAACATATACTTTAGGGATACTCAATTAATAAAAGGAACGAATAATCAAATCAAGGATTTAATAAGTTAAAAATAAATAAATAAATTTAGCACATCAAATGTATTACTTATAAAAATAATGATCATATTTCATAAAATATAAACATTTACGACACAATCGAGTAAACATAACATCCAAACCTAGTATCATTTTTCCTCATTTAATATTATATATATCTTATCTTTTACATTCGTCCATGTTTGTCGAGTGAGTTGAGATCAAGCCCTTCCTCCGTAAAAAATCCTGTAAAAACACTTTAAAATCTCGAAAGAAAAAAAAATTAGATCATAAAATACGTAAAAATCATCGAGCACTACATAATGCGTAAATCATAAATTTAAAAAAAATAAGGGTTCACTTCAAATCATTTTCAATTAAAAGGTAAAAGAAATTTTATGAAATATGCAATGCAGATTTTCTTGAAAACGGGGTGTTACACCATTATCCAGCAGGTATTTTGACAAAGTGACATACCATGCTCTAGGTGCCTGCTTAAGTCCATAAAGAGATTTTCTTAGCCTATAGACCATCCTGTCAGCATTCTCTTCAAAACCAGGTGGCTGTTCTATTGGATACATTTGTAAGATGTTTTGATGAGACAAATCCTTAAAAGTAACTCTAATATGCATAATAAATTTAAGGATAGGTTACTGCACAGTTACTGCAGAAGATTAAAAGAAACTGAGAAAGTGTCAAATGGAAGGATACTGAAGAGAAAGGTTATAAAGAACTGGATAAACTAATAAGGATACTATTGACTAACAGGAAGCTACTGGAAGAAAGGACCTCGACAAAGAAGGATGCAGCGAGCCAGGAAGCTACCTGAGAAGACCATGCCGAAAGCAAACTGCACAGGCAGCATGCTACAGAAGCCTCGAGCCACCAGAAGGAGCAAGCTTGAAGAGGAAGCTCCAGAGTGAAGCTAGAGAAAGGAGCTGCAGAGTAGGCATGGGAAGAAAAGTCAAAGTTACTGGTTGACACAAGAAGTTACTGGTAGAGAGAAAAGAGAAGAGGAGTCAACCGGAAGAAGGCACGTGGAAAGCGAAAAGCTACCGTGTGTCAGGAGTGCGACGCAGAAATGTCAGAAATCTGTCTACCTTCAACGGGCAGATTTCACACCCTATAAAGAGGAGGACTGAAGACTAAAAATGGTGTGTGAGAGAAGCACAAGGTGTGCATGAGAGAAGCACAGAATGTGCAAGAGAAGTGAGCACATCAGAATATCCAAGCTCACAGAGAGAAGCACAACAGAAGAGAGAAGAGCTTATAAAGAGAAGCACAGTAAAAAGGGGAAAGTTAAGAAGAGAAGAAAGTGTTCATATAGAGCAGCTGAAAAGAAGAAAAACTCAAACACTCCACACCTCAAGAAGACGCACACCCAGTCTACCAGTCAGCAGTAAGCTTCAACAGAATCAGTTTGCAAACGAAGACCAAGCTTGCTGCTCCCAGTTGAAGAAGAAGGAGATAAACCTCTCTAAAAGGTTGTCTCGGAGTACTCAGTGGGAGGAGTAATGTCCTGCTGAGTTCTAGGAGAGAAAGTAAGGACCCTGGGTGGGTAGAGTAGGATCATGTGTGGGTCAAGGGAAAGTAGGCAAGCATCTGTGTGATGGCTTGCTACTTATTCGCTAAGGGTGGGTTATAATAGTTAGGTCTATGTAAATCAACCAGCTTAACCAATGTTCCCTCCTATGTGGAGGAAGAGAGGACGTAGAAGGATTACTCCAACTTCGAACCTCTATACATGCTTGCGTCTTTATCTGCTTACTGCCTTACATCTATTCTCTCTGATAAACTGCATATATTCTATTGGGCACAAAGATAGGCTTCCGCATTCACTCTGATAAGTAACCTCCCAAAAGGTTAATGATATTAGAAATAAGCCAATAGACTTGAAAGAAAAATTAGAAGATAAGGTAGGTTATTCACCCCCCCCCCCCCATATAAGCCTACCTACAGCAGTCTCTGGGACCAACAAGTGGTATCAGAGAAGGTTGGACCATTCACCAGTTGATATATCAGATAGCAACAAGTGGTAACAATGGTCTATCACTGGTGGATTATTCATCCTTGCTCAATAGTCAATCTGATACCAACAAGTGGTATCAGCGCAGATGGATGAACAAAAGATCTAATCGATCTATCCAGATCCCATCTGTGAAACAGCCTCTCTCAAAATCTCTCTCTCTCTCTCTCTCTCTCTCTCTCTCTCACCTGGTTCACCAAGGAACTTACCAGCAACAATCGGAACTGGATCTTGCAGTGGGATGCCCAAATAGTTCAAGATGACAAAAATAGCAATCCCATAGCTTCTCCGAGGAGTAACCTTTGAAGCTTCTTCCCAAATCCTCTAAAGGATGAACTTGCTCCACTTTACAGGTTCTTTGGCCATGATAGCCGACATCAGTGTAAGTTGAACAGTTGCTTACGTGTGTACCTGCAATTTCTGACACAAAATGGTTTTCACATTTAATGTAAAAGCACATATTTATCGCTCTAAACATGATTATGATTTGTCTGAGGTTTCAGCATTAAACACGAAAATTGATTGCTTTAAGCACTAAGAGATTAATGTGCTGCTTTAGGTATTATTTCACAGACATGTGATGCACGCATATAAATGTTGTAACCTGGGCAATAACTTCTTTCTGCATGCAGCACAATTCCCTCTTAGCTTGTGCGTATCTTTCTTCATTGCATCTTTGCATCTTATCGTCGTTGTAAGCAGTGTTCAAGAACATGTTACTGCAAGCTCCCTGCATCCTTCTTCTTCTTACAATATTTTCTTGCTGTAACCTTGCCCCTACAATCTTCATTGCAACTTGATGATTCTGAGCGCATTCCTCAAGATTGAAAATCTTGCTTCATTAAGAGGTTTGGTGAAGATATCAGTTAGCTGTAGATTTGTAGGGATCTTTTCAAGAACAACATCCTTCTTTTCAAATGATCTCTAATGAAGTGGTGTCTGATGTCAATATGCTTAGTTGTTGAGTGGAAGACATGATTGTGAGTTATTGTTATGGCACTTGTGTTATTGCACATGATTGGAGTTCTTTTTCTTCAATGTCATAGTCTCTGAGTTGTTGTTGTATGCAGAGGATTTGAGCATAGCAGCTTCCTGCATCAACATACTCAGCTTCTGTAGTGGATGTAGCAATAGAAGTTTGCTTCCTGCAGAACAAAGAGACAAGCCTATTGCCTACGAATTGGCAAGTTCCACTTATTCTTTTCCTGTCCACTCTGCAACCTACAAAGTTAGAATCTGAATAGCCCTTTAAGCTGAATCCTTCTTCTTTTGGATACCATAGGCTGACATCTTGAGTGCCTTTAAGATATTAGATAATCCTCTTTTGTTGTAGCAAGATGAGATTCCTTAGGGAATGATTGAAATCTTGCGCAAATTCTCACTGCAAACATGATGTCTAACCTACTTGTTGTAAGATAGATGAATGATCCAATGATCCTTCTATACTTTATACATCAACATTCTTTCCAGCTTCATCCTTATCTAAGCTCATGAATGTGCTCATAGGTATGCCTATAACGACTCCACTTTCCATTCCAAACTTCTTAATGAGCTATTTTGTGTGCTTAACTTAGTTTATGAAGATTCCTGCATCCATTTGTTTTACTTGGAGTCCCCAAAAGAAGCTTAACTCTCCCATCATGCTCATCTCAAATTTCTTCTGCATGAGGCAAGATAACTGTTCAAAGAGTTATTTGTTTGTTGTCCCAACGATGATATCGTCAACGTAGATTTGGACTATCAAGATGCTATCACCATCCTGGATTTTGAAGAGTGTTTTGTCCATTGTCCTCTTTTTGAAGCCATTTTCAAGAAGATAAAGGGACAGGGTATCATATCAAGATCTAGATGCTTGTTTAAGTCCATAAAGTGCCTTCTGTAACCTGTAGAATTTTCTTGCAGCATCATCTTCAAATCCTGGAGGTTGCTCAACATACACTTCTTCCACAAGGAGTCCATTCAGAAATGCACTTTTCACATCTATTTGATAAACACTGAATATCATGTGTGCAGGATGTGCGAGGAAGATTATTATAGCTTCAAGGCATGCATAGGAGCAAATGTCTCATCAAAATCAATGTCTTCTTCTTGACAATACCACTTAGCAACCAACCTAGCTTTGTTTCTCATAATTAACCCAGATTCATCCAACTTGTTTTTGAATACCCATTTCTTTCCGATGACCCCTTGATGTGATGCTCTAGGCACAAGCTTCCATACTTGATTTATTTTGAATCCGTTTAGTTCTTCTTGCATTGCTTGAATCCAGTTGCTGTCTTCAAGAGCTTCATTTATGGTTTTGGCTTGATTTGTGAAATAAAGCATGCAAATAGTAATTCGTGAAGGATTGTTCTTCAGTCCTTACACCAACTTTTGGATCACCAATGATGAGATCTTTTGGGTTATTCCCTAGCCATGTTTTATCTGGTTATGTGTATTATTGTCTTTCTTCAGCTTGCAGTGCTGTAGAATCCTCTTCTACGGGATGTTCTGCATCCTGCTTGGCTGTAAGCTATTTTTCTGTATGCTGTATTGCTGCATCTTGGTTTGCTGAAACCTATCTTGCAGCATCTGAAGTTGATGCATCCAAGTTCCTTTCTTTGTCAAATCTTTCAGTGAGTATGGGAAGATGAGAGCTCTCTATGTAAGAAGCTTGGGTCCTAGGATTGACTTCTTCAGATTCCTTCTTTAGATTTTCTAGCTTGACAACATTACAGTGTGGTTCATCAAAGACCACATGTATGGATTCTTCAACCATGAGAGTTCTTTTGTTAAAGACTGGAAAGGCTTTGCTCATAGAAGAATATCCGAGGAATACAATTTCATCTGTCTTTGCATCGAATACTTAAGGTGTTTTTTTCCATTGTTTAGCACATAACATCTACATCATGTGAAAGTAATCATACCAGATTTTATATGGTGTTTTTTCATGTTGTTTATTGATTAGACATCGATTCTAGGTGTAGCATGCAGTTTTGGTTGCTTAAGCCTAAAATCTCTTAGGCATGGCAGCTTCTGCAAGTATCGTTCTTGCAGCTTCTTTGAGAGTTCTATTCTTTCTTTCAGCTACATCATTTTGTTAAGGGGTTCTTGCAGCAGAATACTCATGCTGAATCCCTTTCTCCAGACAATACTTTTCAATGAATTTATTGGTAAATTTTGTACCTCTGTCAATCCTGATTTTCATAATATTGGAGTTCTTCTCATTCTGAATTCTTTTCTTGAACTTTGGAAGTTTAGATTGCGTTTCTGACTTCTTTGCTAGAAATATGGTCCAGGAAAATTTTGAGTAATCATTAATGATTACTAGGGAATATTTCTTACCACTCAGACTTGTAGGATCAATGGGTCCGAAGAGATCCATATGCAGCAGATCCAGGATCTCGAACGATGATCGCTGCAACTTCTTCTTGAAGGATACTTTGATCTACTTTCCCTTTTCACATGCTCCACATATACTCTCTTTCTTGTATGCAATGTAAAGTAATCCTCTTTCAAGTCCTTCCTGGGCAGCTTGTTGATCGTCTTGAAGTTCAGATGGCTCATCCTTTTGTGCAACAACCAGCTTTCTTCTGGTGAGTTTTACGCAATGAAGCAGATCAGCGTTATTGATGAACTCCAGTACACAAGATATACATTCCCATTCCTCGTTCCTACAAGCTTGACTTCTTTTGCTTGTTACATCTTTGATTAGGCACTAGTTTTGAAAGAATTCCACCATATGCCTTTGGTCACAGAATTGACTGATGCTCAGAAAGTTATACTTAACTCTTTCACATATGACACATCATTGATTTGTACATCTCCTCTAATCAATCTTCTTGTACCCAAGGTATTTTCTTTTGAGTTATCCCCAAACACCACCCTTAGTCCTTTGCATTCTTTGTAGTTGCTCGTAGAAGATTTGTCGCCAATCATGTGTCTTAAGCAACCACTATCAATGTACCATGGATCTCCGGTGCTACCTGGCGACTGTACCTGCAAGATAATCATTCAAGTTTAGGTACCCATACACGTAGGGTCCAAGGGTGTTAGATTTAGGATCTTTCTTTGTAGCATCGATCTCAGTCTTGCTTCTTTCTTTAGAGAATAGGGATGTGTCTATGAAATCACAATCTCTTTGACGAACTTCACTTCCACGTTCCTTTTTGTTGTGTTGTAACCTTGTTGTTTGCTGCAACTTAATTTTATCAGTATCAGCTTCATTCTGCTTTATGTCGCAGCTTTCAGCAATCCTTTAATCTAAGGTTACAGCAGCTTTCTTGGGCTCATCATCTTCAACGGTTAGGTCTTCCAGCTTCTTTTTAAGAAAGAGAATTTCTCCTTTGATAAATTTTGGATCTCCACTAGGCTTTCCTTTGTTGGACTTATCAAATTTGTTGTATCCTATCCCAAGTTTAGCTTCTAAAGTCTTTTATTGATTTATGAAGTCTCTTGATTTTTAAAAAGCTCAACTAAACAAGTCTATAGTAGATTTAAGCTTGATCACTTCAACTTCAAGCTCCTTTACTTTGCTTTTGAGTTTAGCACACTCCTTGCTCTTGCTCTTACTCATTTATTCCATTATTCCCTTCTCATACTTCCATTCTGCAAGCTTTTTGCTTTCTAGTTTCAGCCTCTCGTTCTTCTTTCTCAATGCCGCATTTTCAGAGTTAATTTTCTCAAAATCATTAAGGAGTTGTCTTACAAAACTATCCATCCTAATATCATCAGACTTAGAAGTGATAGGTTTAAAGATTACCTTTTCTTCTGCGTCCTCCTCTGTTTGCGCCACTAGACAGATCATTGCTTCGTCCTTTGAGGTGGATTCATTCGAGTTTGATTCAGATGTGGATTCTTCTTGGACCTCAATGAATATGCTCGCTCCTTTAGCCTTCTCAGCTTCTACAAGCAACGCTCTCACCTTTTGTCTTTCGATTTTCATTTTTTCTTCCTCTTTGCTTTAATTTCAGGCGGATATTTGTGGACAACAGGGTGAGGGCAGTTTTGGGCATAGTGTTAAGGCTTTCTACAGCTGTAGCACAATTCTCTTGACACTACTATATCCTGGGATTGTTGTCCTTTTTGCTGTGGTTGCTGCTGCAAGTTCATCCTTCGGGGAAAGTTTCCACCTGACTTGTTGCTTTTTCTCATGAATTTTGAGAATTTCTTTAAAAGCAGCATCATGTCATCCTCTGCTACTGCAGCAAATTCTGCTGTAACTCGCGGCTTAGTTGGAGTAGTGTTTTCTTTTGGGCTGCTTGCAGCAAGAACAGTAACCTTACTGTGATGTCTTCCTCCTGTTGATATCGAATTCAAACGCCTTGAGATCTGAGAATACATCGAAAGTGTTCATGGATTTGAAGTCCATAAAGACTCGCATGGTAGTGGTTTTGCTATCCCACTCTGCTGGCAGTGCTTTGAGAACTTTCTTTTTTTCCTCTTTCTGTGAGTAGCTTTTACCCAAGGATTCGAGCTCATTCACGATTCCTGTAAACCTCAGATCAAGTTGCTATAAGGTTTCATCTTATTATCCTTAGTGAGCGCTGTTCATTCACAGATTTGCTCCAGCTTATCCCATATTTCCTTAGCAGTTTTGCATGTCTTCACCTTGCTGAATGTTCCTTTATCCAAGGTGAGAAACAACACGTTTTTCGCTATGTTGTCCAAGTTGGACCACTTCCCATCTTCAGCAGTCCATTCCTGTCTGGGCTTTTCAATATATGGCTACATCCTGGGTGGCTCAATCTCAGCTACTTTGCCTTCATCATCATCCTTGTCTTTTTCCATGGTTTCCTCTCTCCCTTCTCTGGCAAACACCGGGTTTGGCTTTGTAATGGTGGGAGACCCTTCCATGATTACACACCACATCTCATCATGCATCGCTGATAGGTGTGCCTACATCTTTATCTTCCAATCATCATAGTCCTCAATGGTAAACGTTGGAAACTTAGCATGCAGAGAATCCATAATGAATAAAAACAGAAAATAGCACTTGGACATAGAGCAGAGATATGGTACTTTTGGGTGGATCTGGGTAGGCAACAAGATGAGTTAGTTTATAACCCAAGCCGTGAAGATACCACTTGTTGGTCCGAAGTGGATGCAGAGGTTCAAAGGGGGGTGAATGAAACTCTCTCTTTGTCACACTTTTTCTCTATTCGTTGATTCCGCTTGACATGTCTCTCTTCAGTTGCTGCAACTTATTAGCGGTTGCTGCATCCAGACTCACTCGATCCAGTTGGTTGTAGTTTCAAGCATGCAGCATGATGTAAAACATTTCTCCTTAAGCTCTTCCACGTGTAGCATGTTGTATTCAAACTTCTTTCTCTTCATGTTGCGTACAGCTTGCAGCTCTAGATTTCAGCGGAAGACTTCAAGACAGACTTTTGCTACTTATTAAAACAAAAAACACAATTGGAAATATAGGCAATTAAGTAAGGTTACAACAGGTTTTATCTCATCAAAATTTAAGAAGGATTTTTCTTGTAACTTTCTTTCACCAGATTGGTACTGCCTTTGGAGTCATCTCCAAACACCACCTTTGGTCCTTTTATGGCCTGGAAGCTTGTCAGCAATTCTTTGTTACCAATCATATGTCTGGGGCAGCCACTTTCAATGTACCATACTTTATTACTGCTCCCTGGAAAAGATTCTTGCAAAATTATTACTTAATTTTGCGTACCTATATTTGTATGGGTCTTTTTAAGTTAGTCTACTTTGGAACCTAAATCTGCTTCACAACAATTGATTTGTTATGAGCCTGCATGATTTGCCTTCTTCTGTTAGTCACCTTGGGAAACTGTGCAGTGTGTGCTTGTGAGTAACCTATACAACTTCGGTATGGTCATCTGTTGTACTTTCTTGGAGCACTTACTCTCTTAGATTTAGACATGTAGGTCTTAGTACTAGCAGGTAGAGTGTTGGTCCCAAGTGGTTGCAGAGGTTCAGAAGGGGGTGAATGAACCTCTTTGCTTTTTCCTCTTTTTCTCTCTTTCGCTACAACCTGCTGTAAGCTGTCGATGTTTGTAGCAAGTCTACAGATAATGTGTTCTGCTTACAGCAAATTAACTACTGCAGCCTAACAACTTAGAGTTTTGCATTGTGGAATATATTTGAAAGAGAGTTCAGCAAATATACATAGTCTTTTTAACTAAAAATTTAATAGACCAGTTTTAAACATTTAAGCACAAAGATCTATAAAGCCATAAATATGCATGCTGCAAGATATAGAAATGAATGCAGAAAGCAATAAAGAGACACAAGGCTTTATAGAGGTTCGAAGGTGGTGTAAGTCTTCTACGTCCTCTCTTCTCCTTCTCAAGGAGGATATCCACTAGAGTTTAGATTTACAAAACTCTTTTCCTACTAAACACTCTAAGGATCAACCTAAGCCTACTAAAGTTCGTACTCTCTTCTTAGGTTTCAGCAACTAGACAAAATCCACACAGGATGTTGTCTACACAAGACCAAAACACAGTAAGACGATTACCCTTCAACTTTGAAACCTAAAACAACCTATCCACACAGCGATAAAAAGGTTAATAAACATAAATATTCGACTATGGGAAGCAAAAACACTCAGAATCTTCAACGGGTAGAATGTTTTGCTTCGGTTGAGTGGGGACTAAAAAGAGTTGATATTTTCTTTTAAGCTTGGATCATTGTATGCTGGAATATCAATGCGCGATCTTCAAATTTTTAGTCCTCTCTTCTCTTCGTCCTTACTCTTCTCTTTTATAGTTGCGGGAATGCACCTGTCGAAGGGTACACATTCTACGCATCTTCGTGTAAGCCTTTGTCTTTTGCTGCTGCATCCTGACCGTTGAGCCATTCACGCAAAAGTATATTCCTTGTTGATTCGATCTGGACACACAACATTCTTTTTCTTGATCCTCATGATCTTCAAGGTACAAGCATTTTTAATGCGCACCTGAAAAGATAGGAGACAACCTCTTCTGTTGGCATCAGGTCCATTAAATGTAGTTGTCCTTTTTGTTGCAGGCGGTCATCTAGGCTAGGTGGCGGCTTCCTATTCGCTCGTTGTCCTTGTTTTGTCCTTTGAATTCAGGCCGGTCGCGCACTACATCTTCAACTGAAGTTGATGTTTCCTCGTACATTAAGAGCTCATATAGCAGTCTTTTAGGACTTTGATCTTGATCCTGCTGGACATGTCTCTTCTTCAGTTTCTGAAACTTATTCTTCTCGCTGCATCCATAGCTTGCAGCGCCTAGTTGTCCAGCGTGCAGTATGGCAATTCTCCTTCGACTTCTTCCAAGTTGAGCTTGTTGAATGCAAACTTCTTTCTCTCCATGTTGCATCAGCTTGCAGCATCTAAATACAGTGGAAGACCTTGCGTAGAATCTTCACTACTTATTAAAACATAAAACCAAGACATGGGGAATAAAACTAAGATAACAGAATGAAGTAGGTTACAGTGGATTTTGTCTCATCAAAACAATTCAAGGGTTCTTCTTACATAGAGGTTGCTTCCTCTAACACCAACCTTTATATTGCTTCTTGCTACAGTTTGCAGCATACTGGTTGTGTTGCTGTCGTTTGCTTTCTGCAGGCTTAATTCATTTGGTTTCAGTGAGGGTCTCTTTCCCTTGTCTGTAGAACTACTTGAGTTTGTACTGGAGGGTTCCCCTATCTATATGATCTCTTCTTCTAGGTGAAACATCTCTCCAAGTACAAACTTAGGTGCTCCAGTTCTTTCTGAGTATGAGGTAGAAGCTTCCTCACTGTACCCTAATACAGTATGCTCCTTAAAGCTTCTCTGGATGTTCAGAAGAGCATCCAGGTCTTTTGAGGACTTGTTAAAGGTATTTATAGTGGCAACCAAGCTATTTTTTTTTTCCTCATTTTCTAGCTTAGTGACTTGCAGTTTGAGTTTGCTTACTTCTGTTCTAAGGTCACTGCATGCTTGTGTCTTTAGTTTCTCTAAGTCTAGAGTGACAGACATAGAAGCATGCTCTCTTAGAAGTAGCTTAGTTTCTTCATTAAGCTCCACATGAGCTGAGTTTATCTGCTCAAAGTCACTCATGATATGTCTAAGCGCACTGATCATGTTCAGTCTTTTCTTTTCTATGGAAATAGAGGTTTCAAGACTTACCTCTATGTCGCTGTTGTGCTCTTCAATGTTGGCCATCAGGCAGATAAGAGCTTTCTCTTCTGATGTAGAGCTATCTAAGTCACTGTCTGAAGAAGTTACTTCTCTTGCTTCCTCCTTTTCAACGCTTGCTGTCTTCACAGCTTCTAACTCACTTATCAAAACTCTCAGCTTCTGCTTTTAAAATCTTTTCTTTTCTCTCCTCTTTACCCTTTCATCTTTAGGATATCTGTGTACTGGAGGGTATGGGCATTCTCTGGATTCCTGTAATTATGACACAAGTCAGTGTCACATATAGTAGGCTTGCTCTCTGTGTAACTTGTACATGAGGGATCTGCTTCTTCTTTTGAAAATTTCCTCTAGGTTGTTTTTGAAGAACTTCTTGAATTTCTTCATCAGCAGGGCCATGTCTTCCTCAGCGTCAACTTCAAAGGTCACTGTGTATTTACTGCTGCTTGTTTTCCCAGTATCCTTGGATACTCTGGCTGTTATAGCTGTAACCTTTGAGCTACTCTCTTCTGCTTCCTTCTTTTCTCGATTGATATCGAACTTAAAAACTTTTAGGTCTGAGAAGAGATCGAAGGTGCTCACGGATTTCAAATCCATTGAGACTCTCATGGTCATCGTCTTGCTATCCCATTCCGTATATAGTGCCCTCAACACTTTCATATTCTTCTCTCTTTGGGTGTAATGTTTGTCAAGGGATTCAAGCTCAATCACTATGTCGGCGAACCTTAGATCAAGCTGTTCTAGTGTTTCTCCTGGCATCATTTCAAATAACTCAAAGAGTTGAGTGGTAGTGGATACTTTGTTCTCTTTGGTGAGCTCAGTCCCTTAACAGATTTGTTCAAGCTTGCTCCATATTTCTTTGGCAGTTTTACAAGTCTTGACTTTGCTGAATGTACCCTTGTCTGGTGTGGTGAACAAGGTATTTTTGGCCACATTATCCAAGTTGGCTCTCTTCCTTCTTCAAGTGTCCACTTCTCTCTAAGCTTCTCAATCACTGGGGAGTGAGGAATCAGTCATGTGTTTATTTTATCCTTTGCAGCATCTTCCATAACTCTTGTAAAGACTGGATTAGTCTTGGTAATGACCAGAGGTCATTCAGAGATAATATACAACATCTCATCGTGCATAGCAGAGAGATGTGTCTGTATTCTTATCTTCTATTCATCATAATCCTCTGTGAAAAAATAGTTAACTTGTGATGAGATGATTCCATGCTTATGCGTTTGAAAATGATGTTTTTCTTTTTAAAACGAAAATGGATCAGGGGAATGACCAGTGCAAGTTGATTTTCAGTCCAACCCGCTCTAATACCACTTGTTAGTCCCAAATAGCAGTAGGTTTAGAGGGAGGGTGAATAAACCTTCTCAAATCTTTAAAACTTTTTTACTCCGAAAAGGTTAAGTTAAAGAGTGAGCTTCCAACTACACAACTTGCTTATCATAAGCAGCTTACTTGAACTTATATAGTTTGATGCAGCGGAAAAACCTTTAAAGCAATGTCTTCAAAAGAAGTTTGAATGTAATATGACAAGTATAAGAGATACAACAGGATAAGATATAAAATGGGTAAGAAGATAAGTAGGACAAACGATAAAGAGTGGTTCGAGGGTGGAGTAATCCCTCTACGTCCACTTTAATCCTTCTAAGAGGAGAAACTTTGTTAACGAGGTTTAATTTATACAACCTAGCTATTACAAACGAATTAATAAAAGATAGACAACCTTAACACAAGTTGCTATTCTATCCGACCAAGACCTACACAGGATCGACCTTGTCCACACTGTTAGGATGTATACTTTAAGCCTAGCTTTTGTATGAACATTTTTACTGAAATTAGAATCATTTTGGTCAAATATTTGCATTTTACATTTGTTATATATTCTAATGCGATTGTCCAATTAATTTATATTATAAATAACATGGTGTGTGGTGCCACACAGAATATCATGTTATCAGTTCCTTATGAATTATAAATAGTATCTCACAACCAAGATGAATTTGGACTAACCATCGGAACTGTTGTAGTGTAATCATGTATTAGTCTATCTTGACAATAAAGTAACACTAGTACAATTTGTGTGTATTCCGCGGGACCATTTGAGGTTGTTCGATTTGTACTAACTATATAAGAGAACAAGACTTCTATTATTATGGATGTGCGTCCTCTTAATCCCTATATATTAATGGGCATGTGTACTCAGTATTTTTTCTTTGATTCGCCAATGGGTGAGATTTATTCAAGAATCAATAAGCTTTGTGAGTTGGGAGATAGTGGTGATTATATGATGTGTTGTTGATTATAGAAGGAGTCTGTGTGCTAATAATTTCGGATGATGATTTCCCCTTGAGGAGCTCATAAGGATTATCATGTAAACCATACGGGTGGATTTAATTCGTCGTGATAATAAAGTTAATTAATAAAGTTGTTAGTAACTTATTTAATTAATGGACAATTGAAATTTTAAACAAGGGGAACACGGGACCGAGTTATTGATGGATTTAAGTTGTGTGTTCGGGCCGAACACGGGACGCCCAAGCCTATCAGGACCCCCAACCCTAATTCTTCCTCTAGGTCCCCATTGTAGCTTATAAATAAGCCTCAAGTCAGCCGGCCTCCAAATGACCATAATCAGTAAGGAACATTGTATAGATTTTGATGAAGACAAATCATATACTACCTCCGTCCCCCTTATCTTTGCCACCCTTGACCGGCACGAATTCTAAAAAAAAACTGTTGACTTTGATGTGATGTGTTATTTTAATGTTTTTGAATGGCAGTTTTGTAATTAATGTGTGTTTTTTGAGTGTAAAGTAAGTAAAATGAAAGGAATGGAGGGGTAAGGTCATAATTTTTTGGTTGCCATTTTTGGGTTGGCAAAGTTAGCTGGGACAAACAAAAATGGAAAGTAGACAAAGATAGCAGGGACGGAGGGAGTAATAGTTAAGGCCTAGGATCCTATGTATTTACATTCAGTTGTATTTGCTTAGACTATGATCAGGAGGCTTGAAGATCAAGATCAAAAGCTCGAAGATGGATGAAGACCTTGCTGCTTAAAAGAATTAAAATTGACTAAGTATAGGTCACTGCAGAAGGATACTGGAAGGACGTTGTGAGGATGCTACATTAGGATGCTACTCGAACAAAATTGAAAAAAATCAGTTAAGTATAGAAGAAATCAGCAACCTTTTAAAAGGTTACTACCAAGCAGGAAGCTAGCTGAAAAGGACAAAAGTAGCAGCAGCAATTGTCTAATGAAGCAGTTACCTCAAAGTGAGCACACTGAGTTTACGTTAAAAACATTCACAAACAAACCAATCAAAATGAGCCACGAGGAAAACATAAAGGATGAAAGGACGATGCTCAGACTGATATGGTGGACACAGCTACAGAGGTGTACAACCACAACAGAATCAGTACGAGCCAATCAAATGAAGACGCATCACCACAAGCACGCTGCAAAGGAGGAAGCTCTCTTCAACGGGCAGAATCCTCACTCCTATAAATAGAAGAAGACCGGGACTTGAAAATAACTTGAAACCTGAAACTCTCGCAATCAAATCACTCTAAGCTATCAAGCGTTCAATCTTTTAATGTTTAGAAGTTTCAAGTCCAATCTATACCAGGAATCATATTTTGCCTATAATGCTAACTGCTCAATGCTTGCTGCATTCTTGTTGAAGAAAACTCTTTACTTATTTTTCATAGACCATAGGAGTTGCTTGATCGGAGGTTGTGCCTGATCAAGTACTTACATTCTTAGTAGAAGAACAAGAGCTCTATGTGGGCTATTTGAGTTTGGTCACTGTGTAGTAACCGTTTGTGGGATAGACTGGCAGTTCTTGTTAGGTTTTAGTTTGTCTAAGCGGTGTCTTTGTTAACCAAACTATTTGTTTAACAAAGTTCCTCCTTGAAAAGGAGTGGAGAGGACGTAGAAGGATTACTCCACCCTCGAACCTCTATATATAACTTTGTTTTTATATTGCTTAAGCTTACTGTCTATACCTATATCTTGTGCTTATCTATGTTTATCGTTTTACATCATCTGTTATAAGCATCCTTGAAAACGTTTTCAGAAAAAGCATTGTTTTGAAGTATAATTTCCATTGTGCATACAACTCTATTTGATTAAGTTCACAAAGTAACTGCTCAGGCAGTAACCTCAGAAGCAGTAAGCTCTCTAGGTACCTGTCTCCTGTGACTTAAACATTCTTTTGAAGGAAACACTACAGGAAAAGTGCCCGACAGCGACGGATTTTAGTGACGGAAATATTCTGTCACAAATTTGTTACGAAATAGTGACAGATTATTGACAAATATGCATTAAAAAAATTTCTTACGGAATAGTGACGAACTTGTGACAGAAATTAGTGACAGTAATTATTCCGTCATTAATTCTGTCAGAATTATATTAGTGACAGAAAATTCCGTCACTACTTTGTGACGGACTTTAATCCGTCACAACTTAGTGACGGGTGTAAATCCGTCACTAATTAGTGACGGAAATTTCTGTCACTAAAAAAGAAAAAAATGAAAATCATTATATACTTGTTTTTATTCTTTGTGACGGAAAAATCTGTCATGAATTAGTGACGGATTTACATCCGTCACCAGTTAGTGACAGATTTTCATCCGTCACAAATTAGTGACGGAAATTTCCGTCACTACTAAAAAAAATAATGAAAATCATTACAAATTTGTTTTTATTTTTTGTGACGGAAAAATCCGTCATGAATTAGTGACGGATGTATATCCGTCACTAATTTGTGACGGATTGTAGTCCGTCACTAATTTGCGACGGATTTTTCGTCACAATGAATGAAAACAAATGAAAATTATTCCTAATTTGTGCATTCGATCCCAGGACCTTGAAGGAGTGCACAAAAATTGATGTTATGAATATATATGTATGTGAACCTAATACAATCAAAAGTGAAAACAAATGAAAATTATTCCTAATTTGTGCATTCGATCCCAGGACCTTGAAGGAGTGCACAAAAATTGATGTTATGAATATATATGTATGTGAACCTAATACAATCAAAAGTAAATAAAATAAAATAACATGAGTGGAATTCGAACCTATAACCTAAGGGATTCTACAAGCTTAACCACTAGACTACATATTACTTTGGTTGCTATTACACAAAATATATTTCATTTAAACTAAATGTGGGTTAAAAAAATCAATGTTGAGTCAACAATCATCGAGAGGGGTACCACCAAGCCAGATCGAGACCAGCCTGTATAGGGTTCCAAACCTGCGCTTCTTCAAAATCCCATAAGAGAAGTGGGAGCTGTTTGCTGCCATCCAACTAAAGCGCTAACGAGCAAGAAAAGAAAGGGCCCCAGTAAAATTGGGGGATTCTACTCAGTGACAATTACATCTACTACCCTAGGTCAAAAACGATAGTGGTGGTGATCGAACAACGAAGTGCAGCGGAAGGTGGTGAAGTGCGGCGGCGGCGGCGAAGGGTTCCTTCACTTGTTTTCTACCCTAAGTCAAATACAAGGAGGGCAGCGCGAACAAAGGTGTTGCGACGAAGAGAGGAGCGGCGGCAGATTGGAAAGCGGCGGGCGACGGAAAGTGGTGAAGTGCGGCGGCGGTGCACTAGGTTCTGAGCCGATTGCAGGTGGAACTCCTCCCTTTCTGAGCTGGAAATCATTCCGGTGTCGTCTAAAGAACTGCCCAGGTTTAGACCTATATTTTTTATTCATTCTTTCTTGTGTTTCTGAATCTTTTAAATGATTTTCTCCCTACAAAATTTGAGTTTTGTTTTCAAATTATTTTCTTGGCTAAAAAATTTAGATATTTCTTTGATCTGCATATCACTCCTTCAAGTTTTGAATCCTCTGAAACTCGTGTTTTAGAATCAAGGTCAGATGAGAATTTTATTATTTTAGTCACAGATTTATCATATTTTCCAATATTAAAATCGTCATGATCAGACCTCGGAACACCCACCTGGTATCTTTGATTTATTAAATCGATTTTTAAATTTAAAATTTAACTCTGAGATGGTTTATGCATCAATACAGAAGCTTCCTAACATGCTTGATGTATTGGAGGACGAGTCAAGCTGAATACAGTATTTAACTTGCTCAACAATTTCGTCTATTTTAACGGGAATGGGAACAGATTCAAAATATCTACTTATATAATTAGTAGTAGTATATATATATAGAGTAAGTCTCTTGTGCATCAGGTGCATGGATCTTAGATCCATGCACCCGGGTCGGATCCGGGTAATCCGACCCGCTTCTTTTTTTTTTTTTTTTTTTTTGCGCTTGTTTTTTTTTCAATTTTAGTCATGACTTTTAGTTATGCGTAAGAATACCTTTATGTAATGCATAAGAATACCTTTAGATTACCTTAATGATACCATTATGCCCAGATTTCATACCTTTACGTTAAGTTAGACATACCTTTAGGTTATGTTAAGAATACCTTTAGGTAATGTATAGAGATACCTTTAGGTTATGTTAAGGATACCTTTGTGCCCAAATTTCATACATTTAATTTAGGTTAGGCATACATTTATGTTATGTTAAGGATACTTTTATGTTATGTTAGAGATACCTTATCCATAAGGTAGTTGTGTTACACATTTTGTATACAAAGGTATCTCTAACATAACATAAAAGTATTCTTAACATAACCTAAAGGTATCCTTAATATACCTAAAAGTATGTTTAATATAATCAAAAGTTATTCTTAAAATAATTAAAGGTATCCTTAACATAACCTAAAGGTATGCTTAACATAACTAAAAGGTATTCTTAACATAACATGGTATGTAACCTGGAATCACGATTTCAAAGGTATCCTTAACATCACTTAAAGGTATTCTTAACATAACTGAAAGGTATGCTTAATATAACCAAAAGGTATTCTTAACATAACTAAAGGTATCCTTAACATAACCTAAATGTATGCTTACCATAACTAAAAAGTATTCTTAACATAACATGACATGTAACCTGGAATCAGGATTTCAAAGGTATTCTTAACATAACTGAAAGGTATCCTTACCATAACTTAAAGGTATCCTTAACATAACTGAAATGTATCCCTGAAAGGTATCCTTACCATAACTTAAAGGTATCCTTAACATAACTGAAAGGTATCCTTAACGTAACCTAAAGGTGCGCGGGTCGGGTCGGGTGCATGGATCTACGATCCATGCACCTGATGCATAAAAGTTTTTGTGATATATATATACACACATGTATGTAAATTCAATTAAATTATCAATAACTGTCTCTTCAGTTTAATAATTTTCATTAATAAGAGAAATATTTTCTACATCTACTAGCTAGAGAGAATACAATCACAAGTCCTATAATCAGAATTTCATTAAACTCAAAAGAATTTACTCAGGCAACTAAGTACTCACTAATGAGTAAAATCTCTATTAAGACAAGAAGTTTCGTAGAACACGAAGTATGGATGAATAAATTATAATAGAATCTTGTTAATGCAAATGATTTTACTTCCCAGCCAATGATAATAATTGAATAAATTCTCATCTCTAATTAATGCAAATATTAAGATAATAGAATGATTTCCACTAAAATTTGAATTTCGTTTCCAAAAATTATGAGCAATATATATGTCTACCCAATTTTTAAATAAGAATCAAATATTTAGTAAAATATTACCCAAACTTGTTTTAAGATGAATCAATGCCATCCTATTTATCATTCTATTTCATAAGATGATATATAAGGGTTATAGCCCGTTAATTTAGCGAGAAATAATTAAGGAGATCTCTAATTTTTAAATAGGATCTCTTATTTTTCACAAATCACTTTAAATTTCATCATTTAAATTGCACTAATTAATATCATTGTTAACATCGTATAATTAAATTTCATCATCTTATTTATTCTTATTCAAAAAACAATATGATATAGATTGTATTAGAGTAATATATTGCCATATAATTTGGCATAACTTATAGTAATTAATTTCTTTGAAGAATGTATTAATTAATTTGTTTAAAGCCTTAAATTAAGTCAAATTTCATTTTGTGTGTTATTTTTCTAGTGATTAGTGAAATTAAGATAATTAGAGACTACAAAACGTTTTCATGCTCATTTTATGTGTCATTCTCTTAATGCTCATATATCTTCATATTGATTTGAAATAAAATAGGATTAAATAAAATGAGTTCAAATCGTACGTGGATGTATGCACGAATTAAGAATGGCCTCTTGACACAAGAATTTATTGATGGACTTGAAAGTTTCATCCAATTTGCTACTAGCCAACCTAGATGGATGAATGGGGAAAAGCTCAGGTGTCCATGCAACAAACGTAAATGTCAGAACACTAAATACCTAGATGCAGACACAGTGAGGATCCACTTAGCAAGATATGGTTTTGTGCCAAATTATTATGTTTGGACTTTTCAAGGGGAAAATGATTTGTTGGAGGATACTGTCAATATAGTTGGTGAAGCATCTACTAATGTTGGAGAAGTGTTTGGAGACTACTACACAATGATCATGGATGCTGTTGGTCCTGAGTTTAATAATGAGGAGGAGCCAAATGAATTGCCCAATCCTGAAGCTCAAAAGTTTTATGACATGTTGAAGGCTGTTGATGTAGAGTTATGGCCAGGGTGTCAAAGACACTCTCAGTTATCACTTGTAGCTCGACTAATGAGCTTAAAGTCTGAACACCACATGTTTGAAAGATTGTTTGATCAGATTACTGAGCTCATGAAAGAAATAGTTCCAAGCAATAATGTAGTGACCGAAGATTTCTACAATGCAAAAAAGTTATTGCGAGGAATGGGTTTGCCTGTTGAAAAGATAGATTGTTGTGTAAATGGTTGCATGATTTACTGGAGGATGGACTTTGAGATGACCACTTGTAAGTTTTGTGGTAAGCCTCGATTTAAAACTCCTCGAAGTGTTGAAAAGAGACTGAAAACTAATGTTCTATACAAAAAGATGTACTACTTTCCATTAACTCCTCGATTGCAGAGGTTATATGCATCAAATGCTACAGCGAAGGATATGAGGTGGCATGCAAACTCGATTGATGATGGGTACATGCGTCATCCTTCAGACTCGCTTGCTTGGAAGCATTTTAACCAAATTCATCCTGAATTTGCTGCTGAAAGTCGCAATGTGAGGCTTGGTCTCAGCACAGATGGTTTCCAACCATTTGGACAATCTGGGCAACAATATTCATCTTGGCCTGTGATTTTGACACCATATAACTTGCCCCCTTGGATGTGTATGAAGGAACAATTCATGTTTCTTACAGTATTAATACCAGGACCGAGGAACCCAAAAGACAAGATAGACGTGTACTTGCAACCTCTAATTGCCGAGTTATTAGAATTATGGGAGGTGGGTGTTCATACATATGATGTCTCCAATAGGCAAAACTTTCAAATGCATGCAGCTCTTATGTGGACTATTAGCAATTTTCCTGCATACTCAATGTTGTCTGGTTGGAGTACTGTTGGAAGATTGGCTTGTCCATATTGTATGGATAGGTCTGATGCTTTCACACTTAAGCACAGCAAGAAGCAATCATGGTTTGACAATCATAAGAAATTTCTTCCTCTAGACCATGCATTTCGAAGAAATAAAACAGCATTCATGAAGAATAAAACAATTTTATCTGATCCACCACCTTTACGATCGGGTACTGAGATCCTACAAGAGATAGAAACTTTAGGGTTGATGAAGGTGACAGAATTAGGAGGTATTGAGGTCAATAATTCAATCTCAAATTCAAGTGGGTGGAGGAAACGCAGCATCTTTTGGGATTTGCCTTATTGGAGCACAAACCTTATTCGACATAACTTGGATGTAATGCACATAGAGAAAAACGTGTTTGATAATGTGTTCAATACAGTGATGAATGTTGAAGGGAAAACAAAAGACACATATAAATCCCGAGAAGAGTTGAATGATTATTGTCGTCGACCAGAGCTAAAGAGAAATGAAATGACTGGCAAATACCCAAAAGCTTGTTACACTCTTGATAAGCCAACAAAGGAAGTATTATGCAAGTGGTTGACAAATCTGAAATTCCCTGATGGATATGCATCAAATATGGGACGTTGTGTGGATATGAAAAAGCTCAAGTTGTTTGGGATGAAAAGTCACGATTGCCATGTTTTCATGCAACGTTTGATACCAATTGCATTCCGAGAATTGTTGCCTCCAAATGTATGGAAAGCACTTACAGAATTAAGTTTGTTTTTCAAAGAATTGACATCTTGTGTCATCAAAACTGAGGACATCATGCGACGTGAAAGAGATATTCCTGTGATACTTTGCAAACTTGAGCGCATATTTCCTCCAAGTTTTTTTGACTCAATGGAGCATCTACCTGTTCACTTAGCATATGAAGCAAGGATTGCTGGGCCTGTGCAATATAGATGGATGTTTCCTTTCGAGAGGTAATATGATTTTCAATTTCCAATATATCTAATAAAATAAACTTTAATAAAATTTATGTTAAGAAATAACATGTGTTGACATCAAATGGCTATGTAGGTACCTTCGGAAGTTAAAAAATAATGTTAAGAACAAAGCAAAAGTTGAAGGGAGCATTTACAATGCTTATTTGGTTGAAGAGGCATCATCATTTTGCTCTTATTACTTTGAAGACCATGTTAGGACAAAACATCGAAATATAGCTCGGAATGATGATAATGTTGGAGATATGGTAGATGAGGATGAAGAAAATATCTCTATATTCAAACATCCTGGTAGAGCATTTGGTAAGACAAAAAGAAGATATTTGAAAGATGATGAGTTCAAAGTAGCTCGTGCCTACATTTTGCTCAATTGTAGTGAAGTTGAACCATATATTGAGTAAGTACTAGTTTTCTTGTACTTAATTGAGAGTCAAATGTCTACTTAATGTTGACATTCTATGTGCTTCAAGTGTTTATGTTGGACAGGTAAAAGAACAACCCAACATATCCGCAGCTGATCTCGATGCTAAGTTACAAAATGAATTTCCAGTTTGGTTTGATAACTATGTGAGTTTCTTTTCACTTAAAGATTTAGTTTTACACGCTTATGATTTATGTGTTCACAATATTAATTCCCCTTCATATATGTAGGCAAATGGTCCATCAAGCAACATTTCTAACAAATTTATGAGGGATCTTGCTAAAGGGCCATTACGTCTTGTTTTGACATATCCGGGTTACTTTGTGAATGGATATAAATTCCACACAGTTAGACATGGTTCAGCTAAAGCAACTATGAATAGTGGAGTATGCATAAAAGGCACAAATTGCAATATAGCGGATAGTGATTACTATGGTCAATTGGTAGAAGTTGTACAACTAGAGTACCCTGGCTTGCCAATCAAGAGGACCGTATTATTCAAATGTGAGTGGTTCGATACATCAAGAGTAAGCACAAAGGTCCATTCTGAATATAAGCTCGTCGATGTCCATAAGAGGCGTAGATTAAACCAGTATGATCCGTTTGTTCTAGCAATTCAAGCCACACAAGTATTCTATTGTACATATCCAACTTTGAATCGGGCTGGGGATGACTGGCTTGCTGTTTGCAAAATCAAGGCTAGGTCCAATGTTGAACTTCCACATATGGCTCATCATCAATCAACGATTCAAGAACCTTTTCAAGAAGAAATTGCAATTATTCAAGATCCCGTACAAGATGATGATGATCCAACATATTTGAATGACATTCATTCTGTTGTTGAAGAATTTGCAATTGAGCATGTTGACACCAGTGAACAAGGATCAGAAGAAGAATTGAATGTTCTTAGCGATCATTCAACTGAAGAAGATAGTGAAAATAACCATCTATAGTTATATTTACAAGATTGAAAATTTTGGATATAGGTTACATTATTTACATGCTCTAATATTTGAAATTTATAATAAATTTTGTTATATTGAAGTAACATATTACTGATATGGTTAGCTTTCTATTTTAGAAGGGACGAGACGGACATATGGGTGAGAATGGACAGGGTCATGCTACTTCATCAACCGCTCAATCAGGACAGGTTGTTGAGCAACATCATTTGTTATATAAATTTACACTTGTTAGATTTATTATATCATGCATGTTATTTGTCAATGTTTATTTTAATTGCTGATATATGTACTTTGATTGTATAACTAGATCGCTCGAGGTAGGGGTGTAGGAAGGCAAGGTCGAGGTCGTGTGGTTTCATCAATACCTGCGCATATAGCACAGATCTCACGTGGTGGAGGTATGGTAGGGCATGGGCGAGGCAACATCCCATCCATCTTGAGACTTCCTAATGTAGTCCCTCAATTAAGACAGGTTTGTAGTAACACCATCCTATATTGTTGTATCTTCCTTATTTACTAACATCAGATTATGTTTTTCAGACACAAGGTGAAAGCAGAGAAGGGCATGGCCAAGGTCGTGACATTTCTTCATTGAGACTTCAGGATGTAGCTGCATTAGGAATGATTAGTTATTGACCTTATATTTTCCTTTGTATATTGATTCATATTACATAATACTAATTAGTGAGATTTTAGATGTCACGAGATAATTGTAGTGAAGGGCAGGAACATGCACAGGGTACAATCAACAACCAAATGACCTTTGCGATGTAGTGGCTACTCCGCTGGCTTCTCCACTGGCTACTCCGCTGGCTTCTCCACGGGCTTCTCCGCTAGCTTCTCCAGTCATCACCAGCTACCCATTCAGAAAACGTTGGTGCTTCGACATCTGCACAGCAGTTGGTCCATCAACAAGTTGTGGTCAGATACCAATTATAATATATCATGATAGGTATTCTTGAATTTGTTTTCATTGAAGTGATTTAAAATTTGTATTTAAGAGGTATGCTTATAAATCCATATCTGAAATTTTTAATAGTTGAAAGTTGTTTTGTTTATCAGATTTTTTGTGTTTTTTCTTAGATTTGTTCCAGGTCATAAAACTGTTGAAACGATGATTGATATATTTAAGCAAATGATTCATGAAAAAGGAACTGAGTGGAAGTCATTGCCACCATCATATCCAAAAAGATTTTACGAGGAGTTTAAGGTATAATGACTAATTAATTACTATAAATAGAGTTGGTGATTTCATTGCCACCATCTTTTTTTTTAATTTCGATTTCTTATTTTATGTCTTCACTATCTAAATTGGTTTTGCAGAAGCACTTTAATTGGGATGTCTTAATGGACCAGTTAGTAGAGAAAATATTTTACAAGCAAGTTCGGGCTAACTACAGACACATGGTCCATGGATTTAAGAAAACTTGGCTCAAGAAAAGAAAACAACCAGAATGTATATCAGATGAGATATGGAAGATTTGGCTAGAGTATTGGAACTTGCCAAGCATAAAAGAAAAGTCTGAGAAAGCTCGTCAAAACAGGATGAGTGAGCTAGCAGGACCAGGTATAGGACCTTCATGCCATACAGGAGGGTCTAAATCATTTGTTGAGACTTGGAGGGATATCGTAAGTGAATAGATATTTATATTAATTTTCATCAAATATATATAATCATGTATATGTGCACTAAGTTATTCTTTGCTGTCTAGGAAATTAGTACTGGGAAAGAACCTAATAGATGGGATTTTTACAAACGCACTCATTGCAAGAAAGGAGGGGAATTCGTTGATGGAAAAGCAAAGAAAGTTGTTATACGTCTTAACTATTAATCACTTTGAAAATTAATTAGTTTTTTTCTATGATTTTAATGTCAATTTCAATTTATCACTTTATTTTGTAGGCTGATGTTGAAACACGTATAGAGGCTGCTATGCAATCTGGTCAGCCGATGTCAGATTCTGACTAATCACAGACATTCATGGATGTTGTTGGCGGGATTGATAAGAAGCGGCGCGTCTATGGTCTAGGAGCTGTAAGAGGTTCATTAGGTTCGAGGAGTAGTAGCTCCTCAGCCACATCAGCCTTACAACAAGATGAAGTATGGAGGGAGATAGAACACCAGGTGAACCTTCGAGTTGATGCCATGAGAGATGACATACAAGCTGAGATAGAGGCTCGAGTACACTCTACTGTCACGCTTATGTTGGAGCAGCTACGGACTATGGGAGTGATTCCGACCTTGGATCCACCGCCCAGCTTAGAGAATCAGATTGCAGAAGATGATGATGTTCCTTTGGGGGATGAGTAGACATCCATGTTATATTTTAGACTTATAACTTGACTTTAAAACTTCATCTGACTTAAGTATATTTTGACTTTGTTTGTAAGAGATTTTATGAATGAACGATTTATGCTTTGTTGATAAAATTATTGGAAGAATAATATTATCACAGGTTTACAAAAAAAAAAAAATTTGAGAGCAAACAAAATAATATGAGTCGGTCTCTTGTGAGACTGTCTCACATGCAACCAAATTCAAGTATGTCTTTTATAGGTATAAGTATGTGTTTTTCAGCTATAAGTATGTGTTTTATAAGTATATTTTTACAGGTATAAACATGAGTTTTAAAAGTATGTCTTTTACACTTATAAGTATGTCTTTTTCAGCTATAAGTATGTGATCTGGAATTCCGTCGCATGTGCGACGGTTGCACGCGAGTTTTGTTGAAATAATATATATTAATTTGATGCATATAAACTAGTGACGGATTTTTTCTGTCATTAAATAATTAGCGACGGAATATTTCCGTCACTAACGTGTGACGGAAAGATTCCGTCACTAATTAGTGACGGAAATGCTTCCGTCACTAACATGTGACGGAAAGATTTCGTCACTAATTAGTGACGAAAATGCTTCCATCACTAACGTGTGACGGAAAGATTCCGTCATTAATTAGTGATGGAATGCTTCCGTCACACGTTAGTGATGGAATTTTCCGTCATAAATGTTTTGACTAGTCAAACAAAAGCCAAGTGACAAAAAAAATTAGCGACGGAATTTTTTATTGTTGTGACGGAATTTTCTGTCACACTTATAGTGACGGAACTGAAATCCGTCGCTAAAGTTTAGTGACAAAACTGATTTTGACAGACTGTTTCCATCACAAATCCGTCACAACTACCTTCTAGTGACAGAAATTCTGATTTTAGTGACAGATTTTTCCGTCACTGTCGGGCAGTTTTCTTGTAGTGAAAGTTTTCAAAATTTGAGTAGGATTATTCACCCCCCCCTCAAAGCCTACGAAAAATTTGGAAGGACAACCTTCGAAATCAAGGCCAGCACCCTTGGAAAGATCTTTCAGCTCCTAATTGAGGGGATGAACGCCAGTGAACTGTCCACCTATGGAGAAGCACAACTGGAGGAGTACTTGGTGAAGTTCACCGGTTCGGATGACTTGGTGCCGATGAACAAGAGTTGCATCAAGAAGCTCTTCTAGTTGGAGTACCAGATGCTCCATGACATCTGCTGCTACGTTATTGAGAACTGCCCAGGTTCCTTTGATAAGTGTATCAACCTCAGGTACATGATGATGATGGCGCTCATGGAGGCAGAGGAGGTAAATTGGGTGGAGTATGTGTTTACTCGCCTCAAGGAGGAGGTTGAGAAGAGGTTGGCAAGCCAACCTATGGACTAATCCTAAATACCATCTTAGGGTATTTAGGATTCGACTTGTAACGGGGTAAGCCCATTCAAAAGGGCAAGTTCATAGGGTACGGCAGGATATTTGCTAAGAAGGGGACAGAACCTTCTTCAGTAACCAGGAAGGTTACTGAGGCCCAGGGTAAGCCTCGATAACTACTGCATCCCCTCCCCAGCTCCACAAGAGAGATAGGAGCATGAGGCTTAGAGTAAAGCGGGCGGTTAAGAGAAAACTCAGGATCTCAGACGATGAAGTATCCTCACCACCGACCTCTCCAATGGTGGTGCTACCTCTTCCTGCTCCCTCGAGTAAGAAGAAGGATGCTGAGTCCGAAATATTCACAACTGTACAGGCGGAAGAGGTTGTACGGGAGGTCACTGCTCAGTTGAAGGAGCAGTTGGGCCTGTTGGAGGAGGAGTTGGAGGAAGATGATGATGAAATAGAAGTGGTCCTAGGTCTAGCCAAGATGAAGGCAGATTTCAGGAGCAGATGGAATGTTTCATGGCCTGGTAGGAATATAGGCACCTTCCTTGCCAGGACCTTCTCCAGTGGTCGGAATAGGTTGCTGAGGAGGAGTGGGCTCTCAATTGGGCTGAAGTGGAGAGCATCAGGGATGAGAACGTGTTGGAGACAAACTTCCTCAAGCAACTCGAGAAGAGGAATTGAAGGGCGTATCAGGAGTCTGTTGAAGCAGAGCTAGAGCTTGCTGCCAGAGCAGAAAGGAGGAAACAAGCTGAACCTCTAGCTCTGCCCCCACCTTCTCCAAGTACGATTAAGGGGAAGAAGCCCATCTAGCAACCTGAGTTCTTCAAGGATCAAGTTATCTTGGAGGCAACTACTGCTCAGGTTAAGGCTAGCCATGACGTGGGCTTCGCGGAAAAGCAAGCAGAGGCGTTTGATGTGGATGAAGCAAAAAAGAGGATGGTGAAGCAGGCTATGGATGCCAGCTTGGTGGAGACCAGGATACGACACAGGCCCCAGCCTATGCAGCCTGGTGAAGGATCCTCCTGTGGAACAGGATCATCTGAGCCACCTCTTATGGTTCAGCCGTTAAATCAGAGGATTCCTTCACCACCAGCATCCACACCACAGAATGAGTCCAGTGGTGCTTTTAGTCAGCCAGTGGACATTGAGATCCTGCCAGATGAGGAGGTGGAAGGATCCAATGTCGTGGGAGCAGTTTCTGTCCTAGAGGATGCTCCTGCCACCCAAGAAAAGGCTGACTCGCCGTTGAAGGAGCCTCTAACTACTCCGAGGGCTGAAAAGTTGGAAGTCCTTGCGGTTATTGCTGAGATGGAAAAGACTCTCCAAATTGCTCAGGAGCCTGGAAAAGTAACTGTTGAGGGACCCTCCATGCCAGTAACTTCTGATGAACAAGCACCGATGGAGAAAGATAAAATGGCTGAGGAGGTTACACTAATGGAGATGGAGGGAGTAACTTCTGAGGATCCTGCGAACCTTGGTGAGAAGGTTGCATAAGAGGCCGTAGTAGACCAGGATGCTATCACAGAGTCTACTGCCGAGATTGTTCCAACAGACCATGCTGCTCCTATAGAGCCTCCTGTTGAAGAGTCTGCTCCCACAGAGACTTCGGAAAAGATGATGGAGTTTGAGAAGGCGCCCGAGGAGAAGCAAGGGCCTTCAGAAGAAGAGATAAGGAGATATTAGTCCTGGAAGGAGGATGTGCCTCCTCAGGATAATGAAGTGGAGGAGGCTGCAGAAGACGAAGCTGAGGAAGAGGAGGATCTCTGTAGCTCTTCCAACAACGATGATGGTACAACCAGAGCCGAAAAATCAACTAAACAAACTTCTTCTTCTTCTTCTGTGCAGGATTCTGACAAATCCATCTCCGATGTATTCAAGGCAGTAGAACAAGTTGGGAGGTCCTTGTCTAAGACCAGTAAGAGAATGCGCTTTGAGGCCATGAAAAATCGAAAGAAGGCAGAACTCTTCGTCGATGCTCTTAATAACACATTGGTCAGGCTGCAGGCGACCATCTCATCCCAACTTCCGTCTACTAGCATCGCAGAAACCATCAAGAACCTGAATAACAAGTTGAATGCTCAGGAGAAGAAGTTAGTAAAAATGGAGACGAAGCAGAAATCCATCACTTCCACCCTGAAGAATATTGATGACGCACAATTCGAGCAGAAACAAGTATGATGATAAAGTTCTCACAAGTATGCATTCGATGATAAAGTTTGGAGTAGGCTTCGACTATGATGACAAAAAGGTGGAAAAAGTGGGGAAGAGGATCAAACAGAGGGCGCATGACCCTTTGATGTGCAGGAAGCTTGCCATCGTACCAAGAAGGGATACTGGCAGAGATGGAGGAAGCAGAGGAGGAGGAGCCAGAGGTTACTCAGATAGCGGAACCAAGAGAAAATCTGACGCTATCTCAGGAACCGTTCATCCGGGCCTGCATAGAGGACATGAAGAACATGAAGAGAAAAGGAGAAAGGCTTAGGATATGTATTGTGTAATGGATCAGTTGATCAAGAAGTCTACCAAAGAAAGTCTTGCAAGACTGTATCCACCCAAGAAACAGCCTGACCTCAAAGCTCTGGCGAAAAATGAGAATGAAATGCCGGACTCCCTGGTCATCTTTCTGGATGGGTGCCCCGACATCAGAAGCTTCCGACATCAGAAGCTCAAGATTCCAAGAGTTGTAATTCCCAGAGTTCGACCTGCCTACTACCTCCAACCCTTCCTACCTGCAGATCAAGAACTTCAAATGGGCCGAGTACCTTAAATATTATATGAAGCTGTGCAAGGAGTACATGCTGATTCGAGGAAGATCCCATAGGGAAGAACTTCAAAAATTCAGAGAGCTCACCAGCAAAGGAGTACTCCCAATTCAAATGAGACTGAAAGGCCGAATGGAGAAAGGGGAAGTTATTCCATATCATGAAGACTTCTGGCTAAAGTATGATGAGACCTAGGAGATGAAGAGGATACTGGAGCCTACCTACCAGGAGTCTATCCTGAACTGGTGGAAAAGCTCCCGAAATGAAAGGAAACAAAAAGCATCTTAGCTAAAGATCTGAAGGACGTTTCCTCTCCCATTTCTTTGTTCCTAAGCTTACAATTCTTGCTCCCTATCCTTGTACCTTTTATTTGCTTTCCTTTGTATTGCTTTGATACTAACTTTTATTGACTCAATAAATATAAAATTATGTTCTAAAAGCTCACTACTTGTGAACTTGTCAAATTTTTTTCCTCTTGGTTACTACTGTTCTTCCTTAATAAAATTTGCTAAAGTCTTTGATCCTCTTAAAGGAGTTTTGTCATCATAAAAAGGGCAAAATTGTAAGGAATATTGTATAGATTTTGATGAAGACAAATCATGTAATAGTTAGGGCCTAGGATCCTATGTATTTAGATTTAGTTATATTTGCTTAGACTATGATCAGGAGGCTTGAAGATCAAGATCAAAAGCTCGAAGATGGATGAAGACCTTGGTGCTTAAAATAATCAAAATTGACTAAGTATAGGTCACTGCAGCAGGATACTGGAAGGACGCTGGGAGGATGCTGCGATAGGATGCTACTCAAATAAAATCAAAAAAATCGGCTAAGTATAGAAGAAATCAGCAACCTTTTGGAGGTTACTACCAAGCAGGAAGCTAGCCGAAAAGGACAAAAGTAGCAGCAACAACTGTCTCATGAAGCAGTTACCTCAAAGTGAGCACACTGATTTTACGATAGAAACATTCACAAACAAACTAATCAGAATGAGCCATGAAGAAAACATAAAGAACGATGCTCAAACTGATATCGCGGGCGCAGCTGCAAAGGTGTACAACTGCAACAGAATCGGTACGAGCCAATCAAATGAAGACGCATCACCACAAGCACGCTACAGAGGTAAAAGGTCTCTTCAATGGTAGAATCCTCATGCCTATAAATAGAAGAATACCGAGACTTGAAAACAACTTGAAACCTGAAACTCTCGTAGTCAAAGCACTCTAAGTTATCAATCTCATAATCTTTAAATCTTTAAAATTTTCAAGTCCAGTCTATAGCAGCAAGCATATTTTGCCTAGAAAGCTAACTGCTCAAAGCTTGCAGCATTCTTGTTGAAGAAAACTCTTTACATATTTTTGATACACTGTAGGAGTTGTTTGATCGGAGGTTGTGCCTGATCAAGTACTTACGTTCTTAGTAGAAGAACAAGAGCTCTGTGTGGGCTATTTGGGTTTGGTCACTGTGCAGTAACCCTGTGTGGGACAGACTGGCAATTCTTGTTAGGTTTTAGTTTGTCTAAGCAGTGTCTTTGTAAACCAAACTATTTGCTTAACAAAGTACCTCCTTGAGAAGGAGTAGAGAGGATGTAGAGGGATTACTCCACACTCGAACCTCTATATATCGCTTCGTCTTTATATTGCTTAAGCTTACTGTCTGTTCCTATATCTTGTGCTTATCTGTGTTTATATTTTTACATCATCTATAATAAGCATCCTTGAAAAGGTTTTCATAAAAAGCATCGTTTCGAAGTATAATTTCCACTGTGCATACAACTCTTTTTGATTAAGTTCACAAGGTAACTGCTCAGACAGTAACCTTAGAAGAAGTAAGCTCTCTAGCTACCGACCTCCTGTGACTTAAACATTCTTTTGAACAAAAGTTTAAAAAAATTTAGTAGGTTTATTCACACCCCCTCGAAGCCTACTACCACTTAGGATGTACCAACATAATCTTCGCATGCTTTGGAAGTGAGATAGCGAGAAAGAAGCGGCGAGACAGCTGAATATTCTTGGAGGATCATCGCCCACACGACGTCTACGAAAGGGCAAGGAATACAGCGGAAGATCGAGAGGTTAAGTCTTTGATTCCATCAAGTATTTTAGTCATTGTTAGCATTAGTCTGTCTCCACTGAAAGGTATGATTCATTTTTCCTTCTGCTGTGAGTTATCGTGCTTTTCATGGATCCTGATTTCGATCGCACGGCGGTGGTGATCTGTCGGTTCCGTCACACACAGGACTCTTACTCTTTCTTCAAAAGTGAAAAACACTAGCATGTTCTTAACCCTCCACTAGGTACTCATAAAACAATCTAAGATAAAAGATATAGAGTTTTCTTCAACGAATCTGCAACTAGCTTCTCTAGGGGTATGAACTTGGACGCTTTCTTCAGAGCTTGCTGTGTTTCGATTAAGTGACTAAACTTGAGAGCTTTTTGATATGAATATAAGCTTTGTAGATGATAGATAATCAGTTTTTTAGTTCTTCAGTACTTAACTTAGACCACACTTAATCCCTATTTATAGAACTTGGAAATTTGCCCGTTGAAGTGTGGCAGTTCCAGCATTTAATGTGCTGATCTTCTTGTTACATATTTGATCTTCATAGTACGCACATTTAATGCGCCGCGTAGCAGGTCTGCCTTCTGTCAGTTGCTTGTTGATTTATGATTGGTCCTTAGGAGAATGTCTCTACTAGTAATGAAGCATGTTCCAAATCAGGTGTCTTGTCCTTAAGTTAAGCTGCTGTAATTCCTTTTGTCGGAAGTGGCCTTGTCGGGCGGCTAGCTTACTTCACGTGGTTGCTCTTACTTCCTTCGAAGACCTTGCTTCCTGTTGGAGTGAACATACTGCTTCTTGTAGTGAAGTTGCTTCTTGGTATATTGTTCTTCCTGCTTACTATAACGATCTTTTCGTACTTAGAAAATATTATGTTGGTCAAAAAACTGCTGTAGGTAGGCTTAGATACCTTCTTTTTCCCTTTTTCTTCTAACTCTTTAAGCTCACTTCTAATATCAGTAACCTTTTGGGATGTTACTGATTATAGTGGTTTGCGGAAGCTTATTATTGAGCCGAGTAGAAGATGTGCAGGTTTATAAGAAAGAGTGTATGTATGCATGAAATGCAGTAAGTATATAAAGATGCAAGGATGTATAGAGGTACGAAGGTGGAGTAATCCTTCTACGTCCTCTCTTCCTCTACACAGGAGGGAAACTTTGTTAAGCTGGTTGATTTACATAGACCTATCTATTACAACCCACCCTTAACAAGTAAGTAGCAAGCCTTCACATAGATACTTGCCTACTTTCCCTTGACCCACATAGGATCCTACTCTACCCACCCAGGGTCCTCACTTTCTCTCTTAGAAAGTGGTAAACTCAGCAGGACATTACTCCTCACACTGAGTACTCCGAGACACCCTTTTAGAGAGGTTTATCTCCTTATTCTTCAACTGGGTGCAGCAAGCTTGGCCTTTTGCTTTCCACGTGTCTTCTCCTGATTGACTCCTCTTCTCTTTTCTCTCTACCGGTAACTTCTTGTGTCTACTGGTAACTTTGACTTTTCTCCCCATGCCTGCTTTGCAGCTTCCTCCTCTGGCTTCACTCTGGAGCTTTCTCTTTTGATAGAGTAGTACTCAGTGTGAGGAGTAATGTCCTGCTGAGTTTACCACTTTCTAAGAGAGAAAGTGAGGACCCTGGGTGGGTAGAGTAGGATCCTATGTGGGTCAAGGGAAAGTAGGCAAGTATCTATGTGAAGGCTTGCTACTTACTTGTTAAGGGTGGGTTGTAATAGATAGGTCTATGTAAATCAACCAGCTTAACAAAGTTTCCCTCCTGTGTAGAGGAAGAGAGGACGTAGAAGGATTACTCCACCTTCGTACCTCTATACATCCTTGCATCTTTATATACTTACTGCATTTCATGCATACATACACTCTCTCTTATAAACCTACACATCTTCTACTCGGCTCAATAATAAGCTTCCGCAAACCACTCTAAACAGTAACCTCCCAAAAGGTTACTGATCTTAGAAGTGAGCCGAAAGAGTTAGAAGAAAAAGTTTATAAAGAAGGTAGGCTTATTCACCCCCCCCCCCTCTAAGCCTACCTACAGTAGTTTTGGGACCAACAAGTGGTATCAGAGCAGGTGGATTTTTCATCCTTGCTCAATGGTCCATCTGATACCAACAAGTGGCATCAGAGCAGATGGATGAACAAAAGATCTAATAGATCTATCCAAATCCCATCTGTGAAAAAGCCTCTCTGTCAAATATCTCTCTCTCTCACGCCCATATCAAAGATCATTTCACTGCCCTTTGCTCTAAAAGGGATATGATTGATGTGAAGACAACAAACAGCTAAAACATGTAGAAAATCAAGCTGTGTTGTGAAGAAAAGTTGTTTATGAGGTGGAACAGCAAGCTGCCATGGAAGGACTACGAAGAAGGAAACCATACATAAGGAGCAACGTCCTTATACATCATGGAGGAGACCAACATGGAGCTGAACAACAAAGAAGATATGTTGTTGAACATACAGAGAAAGCTTCAAAGCAGCAGCAATGGACAAGCTAGCAACCATGGAGGAAAATACCGAGGATGCCAAGCAAAGGAGCAAGAAGAAGAAGCTCACTACATCATCCAGATCGACCTCCAGGCAGAAACAAAGAATGAAAAAGGATCTACTCTTTCAAAAGAACAAATATGGCTAGGTACCCCGTTCTAATTCTATACTCTCTATTTCTGGTCATAATCATGTCTATTTTGTCAAAGAACTCAAGTGACTATACTCTAAGATAACGGATTTTAAACTGTTGTCACTTGATTCTAATAATGAAAAATGAGAAGGAAGCCTGCATGTTTAATTCTATATTATAATGCTTCACTTTCTCATGCAAAGCCTCAAAGTAACTTGGGACAGTACTGCCAGTAACCCCACATCTTAAAAGAGAAGACCATAAAGTAAGGGGGAACTTCCAGTACAAATCAAGGAAACTTTGAAGGCAAAAAAGGTTAAAATCCTTGGAGAAACCCAAAAATGGGTATGCTGTAAGAAGTCTGCAACAAATCGAACTTTAAGCAGAACAACATCATAAATAAATAAATAACTAATATTTTTATCTTACTGTTATCTATGCTCATCTTTTCATATCTAAAAGAGTTTATACTCTAAGAGATATAGTAAGAGAACACCTGCACACACTATCACTTTGTTCTTAATCTTTATAAAACTTGAAGAAGCCAAAACTATTCTCTGCAGCAACCATGGACTGTAAAGAAGGTCTACGCTTCTGAAGGAAAATTAACTCAGAAGGACTCATAAGCATATGAGTACCTATACAAGATAAGTGTTTTGCAGGTACATTTAAAGGATAATAATTTTAGGGGGAACCATTGACAAAATGACAAGCTTTGATAATAGTATGCTGAACATTCGGTTATTGGATACTAGTTTTCCAGTTTAAGATTGCTTCAATCTTGGCAGGATCGACCTCTATCCCTTTAGACATGATGATATGTCCCAAAAATGCTACTTTGTTCAACCAAAATTCACATTTGCTGAACTTAGCATACAACTTCTCTCGTTTCAAAACTTCTAGAACAGTTTTGAGATGTCCTTCGTGTTGTTCTGAATCCTTTGAGTAGATCAAGATGTCATCAATAAACACAATGACAAACCTGTCTAAGTATTAATGAAATACACGATTCATCATGTCCATGAAAACTGCAGGTGCATTGGTAACTCCGAAAGACATTACGGTAAACTCGTAATGTCTGTAACGAGTTCTAAAGGCAGTTTTTTGGAATATCACTTTCTTTAACTTTTAATTGGTGATATCCAGATCGGAGATCTATTTTTGAGAATACATCATCATTATTCAGTTGATCAAATAAATCTTCAATCCTTGGTAGAGGATACTTATTTTTAATCGTCAATCAATTAAGCTCTCGATAATCAATGCACATCCTCAATGAACCATCCTTCTTTTTTACAAACAATACTAGTGCTCCCCATGGAGAGGAACTCGATCGAATGAACTTCTTATCCATCAAATCTTGTATTTGAATTTTAAGTTCTTATAGCTCCTTAGGGGCCATTCTATAAGGGGCTTTCAACACTGGCACAGCTCCAGGCACTAGATCAATAGAAAAACTCCACCAATCGATCGGGTGGAATTCCTGAGAGATCTTCTGGAAATACCTTGGGGAACTCTCTCACTATTGGTACATCTGCCAGTGTCAACTTCTCATCTTCATTTTTCGTAATGTTCACTAGGTATGCTCTACATCCACCTTTCCTTATTAGGTTGATTGTTTTCATCGCAAAAATAATTGGTACGTATCCATGTGTTCTTGATCCAAAGAACGTGAATTGTTGACCATTTGGAGTTTCTAAGTCCACCTTTCTATCTTTACATTGGATCACGGCTCAGTTTTTACTCAACCAATTCATTCCTAAAATGGCATCGAACCCCTTCATTCCTATCACATACAAATCGGCTAAGAATTTGTGTTCTTCTATGTACTCCCTCCATCCCTGCTATCTTTGCCTACTTTCCGTTTTTGGACGTCCCAGCTAACTTTGTCAGCCCAAAAATGGCAACAAAAAAATTGTGACCTTACCCCTCAATTTCTTTCATTTTACTTACTTTACACTCAAAAAGCACACATTAATTACAAAATTGTCACTCAAAAACATTAAAATAACATATCACATCAAAGTCAACAGTTTTTTCTTAGTATTCGTGCCGGTCAAGGGTGGCAAAGATAAGGGGGACGGAGGGAGTATAATCTAATGTCCTTTGCCAAGTTCTTGATCATGATATTCTCACCTGAAGGCACTCTAACTTCTAGATTTGTATTCTTAACGCAATCTAGTTTTAGTTCTTTCCTATTATCTTGTACTTCCTCACGATGTTGCATTTCTCTCTGTTGTCTAGAAGGTGGGGCCATAATACTTACTTTACAAAGAAAATGATTTCTTTTAACAAAAACCCTCGAATAGAAAATAATACCCAATGAAGAGAATAAATGCATGTGTTTTGCATGAAATACTTTTATTGGAAGAGCAAGAAAGTAATTGAAGCACTCAAACCATTGCAATATTTAACAATGCATACTGCCTTTTATACTTTTCATATCTTCAAAAGATTGTATCTGACAATCTCATACATGCATCAAATCATGATTCAAACATCTTTCATTGAACATATCATTCTTCATTAAATATCCTTGAAACATAACTTAAAACACTTACTTGACAATGATCTGAACGGCAGCTGGCTGCTGACTTTCCTTTCACTTAACATATTTAATTCTTAATCTTAATAATACTTGATTAACAAATAACGGTTGAAAACATAAGACATCGTTTGAAAACATTTGACCTAGAGTCCGAGGTGAAAATCCCTAGATCTCGGCTCTGATACCACGCTGTGGTGCCCCGATCCGCATTAATTGGGAACAGGTCATCACCCCTTACTTATTTACTAATTAAAGAATTCATAATATAATGTACAGAGGAAGACTGAAACAAAAACATGAGACATACTAAATGTAAATATTAACATGATTCTATAAACATTATTCAAGCATTTATGTTAATCATACATCATGCAATATATATTAGATTCATATATGAAATTTTGATGCTGATATTATCATATAAAAATCATTGGAACATGATTGACATATAAAACAAACGAATATACTTATAATCTAAACTTTAGATTTTTAAACTAGCAATTTTATTCCTAAACTGATACATAAAATATAAAGGTTTGGGGTCATTAAATAATGGGTCAAAATACTATTTCTGTAAATTCTGGGGGTTAAACTGCAACTTAAACTAATTTCAAGGGCTGAATTCAAATCAATAGAATTTGCAGGGACTGAAAAACAATTAAGTAAAAGGTAAGGGGTTGTATAATAAATAAGCAAAAGTGGAAAATTGCAAATAGGTCCCTAGAATTAATCAAATTTACAAAAGGAGGTTTCCCTCTTTCTTCCCCCAGCCCCGTCGCCCCTTCTCCATTTTTGTCCCGCCGCTGCCGCTGCTGCCGACGGTCGGCAGCAGCACTCTCACACTCTGTAGAAATTCACAACCATATATGATTGCATGCAAATGCATGATTTAGGGTTTTATGCAAATTGGAGAAAAATGAGAAGATATTATTATTCATCAATCATCAAAATGATAAACTAAGTACATCAACGTATTTATACACTTGCAGAGAGTAGAAGGATGGATCAACTAACTAACAGAAATTAGTTACAAAGGAATTCTAGAAGCTAACTCTTCTACATTGACTTGATGAGCTAAGACTGAGGCTGGAGTCGGTGCTGCTGAGCTGGAGTTGATTGGATATAATTCTTCATTCCCCCCTCAAGCTTGATCATGCCAAGCTTGGAAAGTAGAGGCAAAAATTGTGAAGCACCAAGAGATTTAGTAAACAAGTCTGCTAATTGAAGCTTAGAACAAATATGATGTAGTGTAATGAAACCCGATTTGTAATGGTTTCGCACAATATGACAATCTATGTCTAGATGTTTAGTTCTCTCATGAAATACTGGATTTTGTGTAATGTGAATGGCAACTTTGTTATCACAATAAAGAGAAATAGGTGTAGGAATTGAGAGCCCAAGATCAGAAGCAATATAGTGAATCCATACCAATTCACAAGATGTTGTTGCCAAAGATCTATATTCAGCTTCGGCCGAGCTTCGAGAGATTGTAACTTGCCTCTTTGTTTTCCAAGAAATAAGACATCCACCAAGAAAGATACAATATCCTGTCAAGGATTTCCTTGTGTCTGAACATGATCCTCAATCAGCATCACAATAAGCCTTAATATCCAATGAATGTGAGCAAGGATAAAACAAACTAGAAGAAGTAGTACCCTTAAGATACTTCAAGAGGTGAATAGCAGAATTCCAGTGATTAATGGTAGGAGAATGAAGAAATTGACTAAGTTGTTGCACTGCATAAGTAATATCAGGTCGAGTTAAGTTCAAGTATAAAAGCTTGCCAACAAGTCTCCTATAATGTTCTAAATTTGGAAGCAAAGCACTATCATTGACTGCAAGTTTAAGTCCTTGAGGGAGTGGAGTGGAGGTAACCTTGCAATCCTTAATGTCGGATTCATGAAGAATATCTAAGATGTATTTACTTTGATTTAAAGAAGTACCTGAAGTTGATCTTTGAATCTTCATGCCAAGAAAAAATTGAGCTTCACCAAGATCCTTGATGGTGAACTTGTCATGCAAGAATAACTTCAGCTGTTTGATTAGAGATAAGGAAGTTCCAGTGATCAAAACATCATCAACATATACAAGTAGAGCTAAAAAATCAGACCCTCTGTGTAATGCGAATAAAAAGTGATCTTGCAAGGATTGAACAAAACCAAAAGATTGAAGTTGAGTGCAAAATTCAGTTTTCCATTGCCTTGATGCTTGTTTGAGGTCATAAAGGCTCTTAGTAAGCTTGCATACCTGTCCAGGAAGACCTTTGGAATAAACTTGAGGAAGATCCATGTATATTTCATCATCCAAATAACCATGGAGGAAGGCATTATTGATATCAATTTGAGCTAGGGGCCAATTCTTAAGTGTGGCCAAAGTTATGATCATCCTTACTGTCACTAACTTTGCTACAGGTGCAAAGCTATCAAAGTAGTCCTCTACTTCCACTTGATCATATCCTTTAGCAACTAATCTTGCTTTTAACCTTTCAAGAGAGCCATCAGCCTTGAGCTTTACTTTATATACCCACTTGCATCCAATCGGTTTTTTGTTAGGTGGAAGTGTAGTAAGCTCCCATGTGTTATTTTCTTCCAGACTTGGAGTTCTTTTTCCGTAGCTTCCACCCATTTATGATCGGTTTTGGCCTGAGTAAATTATTTAGGTTCTACTATGGTTGCAACATTAAGAATAACTTCATCAATATAAGAATGATTAACAATAAAATCAACAAGATAAGCTGGAGAAACATGATGTCTAGAACTCCTTCTCAAAGAAGAAGGTGGCTGATTTGAAAAAGTAGATGATTGAGGAGAAATCATGGACTCAGTAGATGGAGATGGAATAAAATCATCATCTGAGGATAAAGGAATGTGAACCATAGGTTTTGAGAAGGAAGAACATTGAGCAAATGGATATATAGACTCAATAAAAACCACATCTCTGGAAATAGTGATCTGATGAGAGTCAAGATGAAACAACCTGTATCCTTTGTGATCAGAAGCATATCTAATCAAAATACATTTAGAAGCTCTATATGCAAACTTATCTTTGTGGAGAGAGACATTAGTTACATAGGCCAAACAACCAAAAGGTTTCATTAACTCATATTTAGGACAATCACCAAAGAGAATCTGAAAAGTGGAACTCCAATGCAGTAAAGCAGTTGGGAGTCTATTGATTATATGAGTAGCTGTAAGTATAGAATAGGGCCAAAGAAAGTGAGAAACCTGTGAATCCTTCATTAAGGCCCGAGCAACCTCCAAATGATGCCTATGTTTCCTCTCAACCACACCATTCTGCTGAGGAGTATAAACACAAGAAAATTGATGAGTGATGTCAAGCTCAGTGAGAAAAGACTTACAGTCATGACTCAAGAATTCTGAGCCATTATCTGATCGAATACTCTTAACTGGAAGATCAAGCTTGGTGGAGATCATCCTGATGAACACCTTGAGTGAAGGTACAACCTGCCCTTTGGAAGAAAGTAAATAAATATTTGTTGCTCTACTAAAATCATTCATTATAGTCAGAAAATAAGGAGTGTTTGTAATACTTGGCTTGGAGTATGGACCCCAGATGTCAACATGGAGGAGTTCCAAAGGTTTAGTAGTATGAATGGAACTGGTAGGAAAAGGAATTCTTGTTTATTTAGAATCATGACATGTGTCACAGGAATAGGTAGAAAGAGGGCAAATAGGCTTAAGGAAATCAAGATGGCAAAGAGTGGAAGGGGCAGCATGCCCTAATCTTTTATGCCATTGCTCAAAGAGATCTAGAGAATGAGAAGTAGCCAAAGAAAGATTAAACATCTTAGCATGATCTTGAGGCTGAAATATGTATAACTTCCCAGATAGAATACTAGTGATAAGGACCAAGTTTGTATCACAATCAATGAGCTCACAGTGAGTTGGAAGAAAGATAGCTTTGAGAGACATAGTCAAGGCCAATTGAGAAACATATAGTAAATTATACTTGAATGTAGGAATAAGAAAGACATCATGTAACACCAATGAATTAGAAAGTACCACTTGGCCAGAGTGAGTAACCAATTTGAGTGATCCATCAGGAAGACATACTTTGATTGGAGAAGGTAGAATCCTGAGACAAGTCATAAGAGTAGCATCACAGCACATATGCATTATTTCTCCAGTGTCTATAATCCAGGAGCCATGAGTGAGAGGCTCTAGAATGGTGCAAGCAAAATGAGAATCAATTGAATCCACCATATGAGCAAAGGAAGGTGTAGAATCAGATGGAGGATCAGACTTAGAAGCAGAAGGCTTGGCAACAAAGAACTTAGCCACTTCCTATTGAATTAAATGAGAAATGGATCCTTGGTCAGAGTTAGTAGAAGTAGGTGGAGAAGAATCCACCATGTGAGCCACTTTCTTAGGATGAGAAGTTGTGTCTCTGGTCTTGGTATACCAATCAGGATAACCATGTAATTTGAAACAATCACCAATAGAGTGTCCAGGAGCACCACAATGTTCACAAATAAGTTTGGCCTTGTCTTCTTTGGAAAGAAACTTTCTCTGAGATGAGAAAAAAACTTTGTCTCTATTAGGTGAAGAGCCTCTGCCCTGCAAATGACCGCTGCCTGCAGTAAATCTGGGAGCATGGGAATGTGATAATAAAACAGATGATTCCACAACATCAGGATAAGAAATGTGGATTTTCCTTTGCTTTTCAACTCTAAGCACCATAGAATAGGCTCTATCAACATGTGGTAGAGGATCCATAATAAGGATTTGACTTCTAATAGCATCATAAGAATCATTTAATCCCATGAGAAACTGAAGTAACCTCCCATGCATAGTAAATGTGTCCCAATCTTGGGAGGCAGTACAAGAACAAATAGGTTTAGGCATGAGCAAAGCTAATTCATCCCATAATTTGTTTAAAGTGGTGTAATGGACAACCACAGTGGAATTGCCCTGAGATATATTGCTAATATCATGTTGTAATTGATAGAGTTGAGGACCATTACACTCACCAAATCACCTCACTAAAGTATTCCTTAGATCAAATGCAGAATTAGCATAGATGAAGACATCTGCAATGGTTTTAGATAAGGAATTTAGGATCCATCAACGAACCATACCATCAACAGGTTCTCAATTATCAACTAAAGAGGGATCCAGAGGTCTAGAAAGAGTACTATTGATAAAACCTAACTTGTTCTTAGCTAACAACGCAATCTGAATCGATCGACTCTGAGGAAGGAAATTATTTCCATCAAGCTTTGCAGTTACAAGGCACATACCAGGGAAATCCGAATTACTCAGAAACACAGCATCAGAATCGCGATGCATTGAGGGAGAAGCTGGAGCTGAAGTGGATGTAGATGGCGGAGGTGGCGGTGGAATAGTAGATTTTAGCGTCGGCCAATGATCGGAGCCAGGAACGAAGTGTGAAGCCATTGATCAATCAAAACACAATAAGAAGGCCAGGAAAAACCTTATTCACTGATACCATGTAGAAATTCACAACCATATATATGATTGCATGCAAATGCATGATTTAGGGTTTTATGCAAATTGGAGAAAAATGAGAAGATATTATTATTCATCAATCATCAAAATGATAAACTGAGTACATCAACGTATTTACACTTGAAGAGAGTAGAAGGATGGATCAACTAACTAACAGAAATTAGTTATAAAGGAATTCTAGAAGCTACTCTTCTACATTGACTTGATGAGCTCAGACTGAGGCTGGACTGCCACGTTGCTGCTGAGCTAGAGTCGTTGCTGCTAAGCTGGAGTGAGCTGGAGTTGATTGGATATAATTCTTCACACTCCCCTCTGTACGGCGCCACCCCGTCACGGCGGCAGCTTCTCCCTCTTTCCCCATCTCCCTCTTTTTTTTTCTCCTCCCCTGTTTCACAGCCACACACACACCCAAAATACACACACAACACTCACTCAACATACACACAGCACGGCGGCGCTGCTCACGGCGCCGCCCCCTTCACCTGCACACCTACACTCTGCACGGTGCCGCCGCACGGGACGATGCCCTTCACCCTTTTCCCCCTCGATTCGGCCACATACACACACAAAATAAACACACACGCACATATACATACACCACCACACACATATACATACACCCACGACAGGCGGCTGCCGCCGCTCGCCGGTGGTGGCGGGTGGTAAACGGCTACATTAAAATACGAGCATAAGTTCAACATCAAAATAGTAAATTTTACGCTCCGATTAATTCAAGTTTCTGCAAGAAATTCCTTCCCATTTCTTTGCAAAGAGAAGATAAAAATTTGAGGGAGGAAGAAGATTTCCTCTTCTTTTCATAGATGCATATTTTACATGTGTAAGTGTAGGAAAACGATAGCAATTTGACTCATATCTTTGCAATACAAAATATATATAAAAAGAATGTATCCCCTAATATACTTACATATACATATATATATGTATATATGTGCAAGCTTACTTTTCAGCAAAATTGATACGTGTCCCTTATTTGGGGTGATGAGTTGGAAAGCAAAAAGGAAACCAAAATTAACTTTGCTTACAAAAGCAAATAAAAACATAACTATATATATATATGTTTATATATATATATATTAATATTGTGTATGATTTACTTGTGTATAAGAACATATTTTGATACATATATACATTTCATGTAAGTTATTTATCACATAGAATCACATATAAAAATCATGATTAAATTTCATGTAATAAAAAAATTCTCAACACAAACGAATAATCTTTGCATAAAAACCTAGTATCATTTTTCCTCATTTAAACTTATCTATATCTTATCTTTTTACTTTCATCCATGTTGTCAAGTGAGTTGAGATCAAGCTCGGTTTCCTCCGTAGTCGTTTCCGCTGCGTTTTCCAAAAATTCATATTTCATAACAATGTTTTATGGGATAATATTTCTCAATTATTCCTAATTTTATTTATTGAAAGGGGCAATTTCTAATGAAAATTAACGCCCAAGTGAGATTTTATTCTTTAAAGAAACGGGATGTTACAACTATGCTCTAAACCAAACACAAATCTGCTTCTTCTACCATCGGATACAGCCTCAACATTGACAATCAAATTTCAGCATGATAAAACTGACTGGTAAATTTCAACTTTAGGGGACAATGACATCATGTCCCCCTTGGTAACAAAGTTGAAGTATCCTTTTCTAAACAATTCTTAATTGTTTCAGAGAAAAAGGACATATTAAAAAATCAAATGTAAGCAGACATAATTCATCCAATTCAATGAATAATAATAATAATAATAATAATAATAATAATAATAATAATAATAATAATAATAATAATAATAATAATAATAATAATAATAACAACATTAAAAACAAAAAAATACTTACGAGCTAGACTCCTCTCAACCATCCATTAAAACACAGTAGTCCACAACTTCTTTTTGAATCTGATTTAGATCATTCAAATATTTATTTGAATTAATCATAAACTCAGAGACGTAACCAACTTCCTCAGAAATTGACCATAAAGGTCCAAGCTCCTTTTCTGCAGTCATTACTTCTCCTCAGGCAAATTTTATGGACCAGCTCGATCCTCAAGACTAAGAATCTCAAATGAAGGCATCTCTGACGCAAGCTTGTTCATGGCCAAGAAATTTTCAACAACAGTATCAATATAACTGTGTAGTGCTGAATCAGAGAAAAAGGCTTGAGTACCACTATCCTCAAGAGGAGTATTAGAGAGTTTCTCCTCCATATTTTTTTTAACACCCAACAACTTTTCCATGTGATACTTAGTAACCACATAAATATCTCTTTGAAATAAAAGAAATGATTCATGAGTGGCCTGCACATGAAGGTAAAAAATAAGATTAATGAAGGTGAAATATATCTCTAATAACACTTAAAGGTATCTCTGATAACACTTACATATATCTTTATTTAAACATAAAGGAATATGATTTGATGTAAATAAAGGTATCTTTAATGACACTTAAATGTATCCCTAATGAAACTTAAAGGTATCACTAATGAAACTTAAAAGGTATATGATTTGATGAACTTACATCCTTGACCATTTTTCTGATATCATTATCATCAGACTCTCCCTCTAGTAAAACAAACTTTATAAACCTTCCACATTCATGATTCACATCTTTCTGAGCAACAGCAGGACCAACATAATCATCATTCCCAACAGTAGCACCAGCATCATCACCAACATCTCCACCCATAGTAGCAACACCAGCATCATCACCAACATTAACAGCAGCCTCCTCACATTCACCACCCCCACCACCAATATAACCATCCTTAGATATTGGGTATACATTAAGCAACATCTCTGCATCGCCATATGGACCAACCTCAGCCTCCTCATGACATATACTATCCATCTTGTCATCCATCCAATGTTGAGTTAAGGGAAGAGAACGAAGCTCCTCAAACCCCTGCCATTTTAATCTATGCAAATACACCATTTGCAAGACTATGACACAAAAGTTTAAACAGGTTGTCTTCCCTATGTGGTAGTTGTTCATAGATTCACATATCCTCTCCAAAACATAATGTGGCGCCCCGATCCCCATTAATTGGAAATCAGATCGTCACCCTTTACTTACTTAGTAACTAAATAATTCATAAGATAATATACAGCGGAAGACTAAAACGAAAACACGAGACATTTTTTTAAACATAACATGATTACTTCTAAGACTCGTGTCTCACCCACATTTCTAGGTAAAATGTTCAAACAAACTCCTACATGAGATAACATAATAGAACAAACATATTATACCAAAATATAAGTCTAGGCCCATCATCTATCATAATTTACATGTTCAAAATATAGCATTATTCTTAAAAGTAAGTATTGTTTGAGTACTTAAACATTGAAGGAGTGATGGAAAGACAATTCAACTCGCTACACGTCCACATCATCATACGCCGAACCTGAAAATATTAAAAGTAGAATCATGAGACACCTCCGGAGAGGGATCCCAGTGGGATAACTGTACTCTCTAATATATATTGAAGTAATTAAATCATTAAGCATCTACTACATGTCCGTTGGGCACGCTCACCCTGGACCATACATAACATAAAGGAATGTGGGAGTCGCTCGCCCACTAAACCTTGCTTTCATAGACCAGACACTATGGCCCTTATGGTCGTCGCCCGATAGTGAAGCAACTACCGGTTATAGCTACAGAGCTTCAGCCGTAGATTTTCATACATAACTTACTAATTTAATTATCAACGCATAGTAGAGTGTAGAAGTTGCCACTTTAAGTTGACGCTTTGAGGATTGCTTCAGGATTCACCGGTCGTCTCGACTGCACTCGACACACTTAATCGTTTAGTTTCTTATGTCATAAAACATGATCTTTTGTATCTTATATTAGGTTATTTAACATTAAACATAATCATTAGTAACTTAAGGTAAAACCTCGTTCTAAATGTAAATATTATGATTATATACACATTATTCAAACGTTTATATTAATCATACATCATGCAATATATATAAATATATATTAGACTCATATATGAAGTTTTGATGATGATATTATCATATAAAAATCATTTAAACACGTTAATCCTCAAAGATACACGAACTCATATAATATCAACCAATCAAAATACAACACGAAATACTATGTTCATGCATTATAGTTGCAAATGAATTTCTACTTACCTTGTCTCGGTCAAATGAAGTCTGAAACTTTTTATCTTTTATGAATTGCTACTATTAATTTAAAATAAGAGACATATTAATTAAAATATAAAGTAGAAGTAACAGATCCCTCCTCCTCCTGTATGGAAATTAAATTTAACTAAAGTACTTCCCTCTTAATAAATATAAGTTTGGCAGAATAATACAATTCTTATGATAGTTATTATATTAAAACCAATTGATCAGTAATTTAGCCAGATAATTTAATCATATTGCATAGTCAACTTATCCTTAACTAACATCACAGTTTATGTAACTAATTTAATTGATTATCTAACTTGTAGATAACATTTTAATCTAATTTCTAGAACATGTCAACCATATTTTTATTAGACTATGCATATTACTAGTTTTTAACTCAATTCAGTAAGTGATTTCTTAATATTACAATATTTGGATAAACCACAATTTATGTTGCTAATATAAATTATTTGTAACGAGAGTAATTACGGTATAGTTTTGCACAACTAGTATAACAATTTAGAAAATTACAAACCTTAATTGCACAAAACAAATTCGAGAAATAAGTGATAAATGCATAGATAAATATTTAATAACCATATGCAATTAAGTTAAAGTGAAATATATTTCACTTCAGAGAAGTAGGTTGTACGCTAACTAACACACCCTCAATAATCTTTATGTTGGAACCACTGGATCGCCGACTCTATGTAATTATCTAATTCGGGATCCAAAGTATAATAAACATGCAGCGGAAAAAGAATTATACCTTTTCACCGTAAAAGGTGAGACCGAAACAGTTCTTAGGTCAGAACTATCGAACGATCTTCGAATCTTTGACCCCACGATCTTCTGTCGTATTCCTATCCCTCTCTTTTGGACGTCGTGTGGGCGACGATCTTCCAAAAGACTCAGTAAACTCGTCTCCTTAGTTCTCTCAAGTGAATCTGTTTTTATTTGCGTGAGAATGAGAAAAACGTGATCTAGGAGGCGCTCATATTAGGGTTATTTATAGGCTACAACAGGGACCCTGAGGAGGAATTAGGTTGGGCCTCCTGATGGGCTTAGGCGTCCCGTGTTCAGCCCGAACATCTCACTTAAGCCCATCAATTATAACTCGGTCCACTAAAGAGTTATAATTGAACTACCGTCCTAATCCCATATTACAATATGGGCTCCTCTATTATATGTACATTTATATCCCCGCGTTTAAGATATCGAATGTCCATAAATTAAATAAGTTACTGACAACTTAATTAATTTACATCTAATTCCAAGAGTAGTACCACTCATCTTTATTATCATGTCGGATTAAATCCACCTGTATGGTTTACATGATAATCCTTATGAGCTCCTCAAGGGGACATCATCATCCTAAATAATTAGGACACGGATTCCTTCTATAATCAACAGCACACCATATAAACAGTGATATCTCCCAATTCACCGAGCCTATTGATTTATTAATAAATCTCACCCATTGGTAAATTAAAGAAACAAAGACTGAGTACACGTGCCCGTTATTATATAGGGATTAAGAAGATGTACATCCATAATAACAGAGGTCTTGTTCTTTTATTTATAGTCAGTACAAATCGAACAACCTCATATGGTCCTGCTCAATACATACAAAATGTACTAGTGTAACTTTATAGTCAAGATAGACTAATACCAAATTACACTACAACCGTTCCAATGGTTTGTCCAAATCCATCTTGATTGTGAGCTATTATTTATAATCTATAAGGAACTGATAGCATGATCTTCTGTGTGACACCACACACCATGTTATCTACAGTATAGACTAATCTGGACAACAACAATAATATAAAATGCAAACATTTGATCATAATGAATCTCATATCATAAAGATGTTCATACAAAAGTTAGGCTTATAGTATACATCCTAACAATCTCCCACTTATACTAAAAGACTATGCTGTCATAAGCGCTGCCATACATCTGATTCTCATCCCTTCAATATGCTCATCAAAAGCTTTCGCTGGAAGAGCCTTTGTGAAAGGATCTGCTAGGTTATCCACTGATGCAATTTTGGCGACAACAACTTCTCCTCGTTTTACGATGTCTCGTATAAGGTGGTACTTGCGCTCAATGTGTTTGCTTGCTTTATGGGCTCGTGGTTCCTTCGAGTTTGCTACTGCACCACTGTTATCACAATAAATTGTGATAGCTTTAGGCAAACTAGGAATCACTTCTAAGTCCATCATGAAGTTTCTGAGCCATACGGCTTCTTTGGCTGCCTCAGAGGCTGCCACATACTCAGCTTCCATGGTTGAGTCCGAAACGCATTTATGCTTAACACTCCTCCATACTATGGCTCCACCTCCCAAGGTAAACACATAACCCGAGGTAGATTTACTCTTGTCCCTATCCGACTGGAAATCAGAATCCGTGTAACCCACAGGAAGCAAATTATCTGCTTGGTAAACCAGCATATAATTTCTAGTCCTTTTCAGGTACTTTAAAATATGCTTTACCACAGTCCAATGTCCATGTCCTGGGTTACTTTGATATCTACTAACCATGCCCACGGCAAAACATATATCTGGCCTCGTACACAGCATTGCATACATTAGGCTTCCTACGGCCGAAGCATAAGGAACTGCCTTCATATCCTCTATCTCCTTTGGTGTCTTAGGACACATCTCCTTAGATAAAGGTACTCCATGTCGAAAAGGTAGAAAACCTTTCTTGGAGTTTTGCATGCTAAAACAAGCTAGGATAGTATCAATATACGAAGCTTGAGATAAGCATAACATCCTTTTCTTGCGATCCCTTATAACTTTGATCCCAAGAATATGTCCAACTTCTCCCAAGTCCTTCATATCAAACTGCTTGGACAGCCATACCTTTACGTCCGACAACACCTTGACATTGTTGCCAATGAGCAAGATGTCATCTACGTATAGTACAAGAAATACCACCACGTTTCCGTCACTCTTCTTGTATACACAAGACTCATCCGGACATTGAATGAATCCATAAGACTGGATTACCTCATCAAAACGGATGTTCCAAGATCTCGAAGCTTGTTTCAGTCCATAAATGGACCGATTAAGCTTACACACAAGATGCTTTTTGCCCTTTGCAATGAATCCTTCTGGTTGCTTCATATAGATGTTTTCTTCAAGACTACCGTTAAGGAAAACTGTTTTGACATCCATTTGCCGAACCTCATAATTCATATGAGCAGCAATAGACAAAAGAATCCGGATAGACTTGAGCATGGCTACCGGCGAAAAGGTTTCCTCATAATTGATTCCTTCTTTTTGAGTATACCCCTTCGCAACAAGCCTTGCTTTAAAAGTTTCTACTTTCCCGTCTGATCCTCTTTTTCTTTTGTAAACCCACTTACATCCAATGGCTTTTACATCATTTGGTGGTTCTACTAGCTCCCAGACTTGATTAGAATCCATAGATTCTAATTCAGAATTCATAGCTTTTTGCCAAGATTCTGCATCTTTATCTTGGAGTGCTTCGTCATAGGTCCAAGGATCAGATTCGTGTTCACCAGGTACCAAGTCCGAAGACTCTCCCAAAAACATGAATCTATCAGGTTATCTAACAACCCTCCCACTACGACGAGGCACTTGTGGTGATAGTGTATCATTAGTGATAGATGGTGCAGACCCCTGTGGTATCTCATCTTGTACCGTTGGTACTAAGGTAGGAGTTTCCCCTCTTATTTCTTCTAGAACAATTTTACTCATGGGCTTGTGGTTCATTACATAGTCCTCTTCTAAGAATCGGGCATTTGTGCTAACAATTACCCTCTGATCTTTAGGACTATAAAACAAACCACCTTTCGTTCCTCTAGGATAGCCCACAAACTGCCGAACTTCCGTACGAGATTCCAACTTATCAGCATCTCCCTTCAGCACATGTGCTGGACTACCCCAAATCCAAATGTGTTTCAGACTAGGCTTACGCCCATTCCACAATTCTGTGGGAGTAGAGGGTACTGTTTTAGAAGGTACCAAGTTTAGAATGTACGCTGCCGTTTCCAGGGCATGCCCCCAAAATGAACTCGGTAATTCCGAATAGCTCATCATCGATCTAACCATTTCCATGAGAGTCCTATTCCTTCGTTCCGCCACACCATTCTATTGGGGTGTACCAGGTGCAGACAATTGGGATTGAATCCCAATCTCTGATAAGTAATTCCTAAACTCTCCTAAGAGGTACTCACCACCACGATCAGATCGTAGTGTTTTGATACTTTTACCATGACGCTTCTCCACATCAGCATTGTACTCTTTGAATTTATCAAAGCACTCAGACTTGCGGCGCATCAAATAAATGTATCCATATCTCGAATAATCATCTATAAAAGAGACAAAATATTCGAAACCACCTCTTGTTTGGATAGACATAGGACCACACAAATCAGAATGAACTAATTCCAACACTTCTTTGGCTCTATACCCCTTGGCTTTAAAAGGCCTCTTGGACATTTTTCCTTCCAAGCAGGACTCGCAGGTCGGATAGTTTTCCACTTCCAATGAACTCAAAGGTCCATCGGCTATCAACCTTTGAATCCTACTCAAGTTAATGTGACCTAATCTTAGATGCCAAAGATATGTTTGGTTCATTTTTAAAGGTTCTTTTCTCTTATTTGAGTTAGAAGATGTATTATTAATTTCCATTTGTTGCATCGTAGGAGTTATTGGATTAAGAGTATATAAATTGCCAACCAACGTACCAGAACAGATAATAACCCTATTTTTCTTGACAACTACTTTGGCATCAAAAGAAACAGAATATCCATCCAAAAATAACTTTGAAACTGAAATCAAGTTCTTTCTAAAACTAGGTACGTAAAGACAATTCCTCAAAACCAAAGTCTTGTTCCTATCAAAAGATAAATAAACATCTCCCACTGCAACAGCCGCCACTTTCGCAGCGTTGCCCATGTATATGGTAATCTCGCCCTCACTAAGTCGCCTGGTTTCCTGGAACCCCTGCAAAGAATTGCAGACATGATCAGTGCCGTATCTACACACCAGGTGCCGGTAGATAACACCGCTAAACATGTTTCAATAATTAGTGAATAAGATGTACCTTCTTTGTTCTCCTTTTTACGGGGATAATCTACCTTCCAATGTCCTGGCTGCTTGCATAAAAAGCACTTGCCCTTTGGCTTCTTTACGCCACCTTGTGGACCATTTTTCTTAGGTCCACCCGCTTTCTTTGCCGAACCATTTTGTTTCTTTTTCTTCTTCACTTCGCCTTTCGGCTTAGAAGTAGAAACATTTTCAGCAATATAAGCTTGAGAAGTTTGACGAAGTATCCCTTCTGCGGCTTGGAGTTCTGTCAGAAGTTCTACCATCGAATACAACCTCTTGTTCATGTTGTAGTTCAGGCGGAACTGCTCAAAACTCTTAGGCAGCGACTGGAGAACAATATCGACTTGGGTTTCCCCATCGATTTCAGCTCCTAGGACTTCCATCTCATTTAAGTGAGCTATCATCTTAAGGACATGATCCCTTACGGGTGTCCTCTCAGGCATGGTGGTCATCATTAAGTTTCTCATGGCCTCTTGCCTGGCAGCCCGACTCTGGTGTCCGAAGAGTTCTTTGAGATTGTACATCATGTCATAGGCAGTGGTCATGGCCTGATGCTGATGTTGCAGCACATTTGACATAGAAGCCAAAATGTAACACCGCGCCATCTCATCTGCCTTGATCCACTTCCTATAAGCCCCTTTCTCCTCTTCACTAGAGTTTTCATTGGGCTTTTCAGGACAGACCTCAGAGAGTACAAATTTGTACTCTTCGGCAGTCAAGACAATGTCCAGGTTCCGTTTCCAATCAATATAATTAGGGCCAGTAAGTTTGTTTTCTTTAAGTATAACAGCAAGAGGATTGAAAGCCATTGATAAATCCTGAGAAACACGTAAATAAATACATAGATCAAAACATAAGAATTTAAAACAATATTGTCTCCCTCAAACAATATAATTAAATTCACTAACACCTCAAAACACCGTGAATTTTGCATGCCACGATAGTGTGGGCGTATACTAATTCAAACATTTGTAAGAGGAGGTTTTACCCATTAATTTCATTATCTTGTTAAACAAAATAAAATTAATAGTTGGTTTATCTTTAGCCATGCAAATAACAGCACTTACTCCGATGGGGAGAATACTATCACATGCACCTAAGTGTATACCATTTACTTAATACCAAGTCAATTATCTAGGTTTGTGCCTCTTCAGATGGAGAAGATTACATGCTCCTAGATAATTTCCTATAATTATCCACAAGGAAGTTTGATCTAGTGATCCGCAAACAAACTCATCCGATATGGAAGAAGGCACTTAAAGCCAACGTATAAGTTTTGAATGCATCATTAACAAACCAGTAATGGAGGCTATGGGACTTATTGAATTTGATCCCTCTCCCACTTAGTTATTTATCATGAGGGATTTTAACATATGAAACACATAAAAACATGCTTAAGAGAACAACACATATAAAAGCAATAAATATGGAAAACATAAAATTCCAACTATTATGGCCTCGTTATATTGCCGTGTTCTTGAATGTTTGCCGTCATACGGGGATCGACTTGTGCTTGGCCGCTCGTCTCGTACGTCGATCCTTATCGGCAACACCTCCAATTCGAATCGGCAGCGCCTCCAATCCTTATCGGCAGTGCCTCCAATTCGAATCGGCAGCGCCTTCAATCCTTATCAGCAGCGCCTCCAATTCTTATCGGCAGCACCTCCAATTCGAATCGGCAGCGCCTCCAATTCTTATCGGAATCTCGATTGATCAGGAGACTGGTTCAAATTACATCTACCAATCCTATACAGAATCTAGTTCGAACATCTACCAATCCTATACAGAATCTAGTTCGAACATCCTATTACAGTTTTCATCCATCGATCCTATACAGATTCTAGATCGAACAGAAAATAAAACCTACACGACAAACCGCCGTGTTTAAACTATTACAATCATGCACCAACCCAAAAAAAAAAACAACCTCGACAGGTCCGAGGGTTTAAGCCATACATGAACATACATTCAGACCATAATAGTTGGATTTAGGGTTCCTGCAGAAACTTCATGATATCTTGCATATCCTACTATTATCAGATCTAAGAACGCATCACAATATGATTAACCGAATCAATCGCATAGAATCAGAAAACCACGGCTTTGATACCAATTGTTGGAACCACCGGATCGCCGACTCTATGTAATTATCTAATTCGGGATCCAAAGTATAATAAACATGCAGCGGAAAAAGAATTATACTTTTTCACCGTAAAAGGTGAGGCCGAAACAGTTCTTAGGTCAGAACTACCGAACGATCTTCGAATCTTTGACCCCACGATCTTCTGCCGTATTCCTATCCCTCTCTTTTGGACGTCGTGTGGGCGACAATCTTCCAAAAGACTCATTAAACTCGTCTCCTTAGTTCTCTCAAGTAAATCTGTTTTTATTTGCGTGAGATTGAGAAAAACGTGATCTAGGAGGCGCTGATATTAGGGTTATTTATAGGCTACAACAGGGACCCTGAGGAGGAATTAGGTTGGGCCTCCTGATGGGCTTAGGCGTCCCGTGTTCAGCCCGAACATCTCGCTTAAGCCCATCAATTATAACTCGGTCCACTAAAGAGTTATAATTGAACTACCGTCCTAATCCAATATTACAATATGGGCTCCTTTATTATATGTACATATATTTCCCCGCGTTTAAGAAATCGAATGTCCATAAATTAAATAAGTTACTGACAACTAATTAATTAATTTACATCTAATTCCAAGAGTAGTACCACTCATCTTTATTATCATGTCGGATTAAATCCACCTGTATGGTTTACATGATAATCCTTATGAGCTCCTCAAGGGGACATCATCATCCTAAATAATTAGGACACGGATTCCTTCTATAATCAACAGCACACCATATAAACAGTGATATCTCCCAATTCACCGAGCCTATTGATTTATTAATAAATCTCACCCATTGGTAAATTAAAGAAACAAAGACTGAGTACACGTGCCCGTTATTATATAGGGATTAAGAAGATGTACATCCATAATAACAGAGGTCTTGTTCTTTTATTTATAGTCAGTACAAATCGAACAACCTCATATGGTCCTGCTCAATACATACAAAATGTACTAGTGTAACTTTATAGTCAAGATAGACTAATACCAAATTACACTACAACCATTCCAATGGTTTGTCCAAATCCATCTTGGTTGTGAGCTATTATTTATAATCTATAAGGAACTGATAGCATGATCTTCTGTGTGACACCACACACCATGTTATCTACAGTATAGACTAATCTGGACAACAACAATAATATAAAATGCAAACATTTGATCATAATGAATCTCATATCATAAAGATGTTCATACAAAAGCTAGGCTTATAGTATACATCCTAACACTTTAATGAATTAAAGTTTGAATTAATGACTTGAAATCATAAATTGTATACCTTCGGTTCTCTTTGATATCTCCCTTCAATTTCCTTCCTTTTCTTTTCTTTCTCTACTAATTCAATTTATGTGGTGTGGTTTCATAATATAGGAGTTATAAGGGCACGTGTTCCTCTCCTATCAACTTGGTATGGTGAGTCATCACCTTCTTATATTATTATAACTATATATGTACTCCATTCTAACCGCCATGCCACTTTGCACTTTAAGTATACATATATCTATATCTATAATATTAAAGAAATGTATTGTATGTATATATTTGTTTGTCTAATTATAATTTTCTTTATTTTCTATTTGTTTATTTATTTATTTTCCTTTATTATTTTGTAATATATATTATATACATATATACTGAATAGATTAAGAGAATAATACTACCATAGCATAAATTATATAAAAGTACATTTACTAAATAAATTTCTTTATAATGAGACTCAAATTATTTATATCATTCACCCTATATAAGAGAACATATTTTTCATAAACATTTGATGCATAAATATATTTCAAGTAAAATTTACCACATAGCATAACATATAAAGATCATAATTATTTTCATATAATTAACTCGAGCATTCATGTCACAATCAAGCAAGCATAGCATCCAAAAATATTATCATTTTCCCCATTTAATATTATATATATCTTATCTTTTTACTTTCATCCATGTTTGTCGAGTGAGTTGAGATCAAGCCCGGTTTCCTCCGTAAGCAATCCTGCAAAAACACTTTAAAACTCTCGAAAGAAATATTGGATCATAAAATACGTAAAAATCATCGAGCACAACATAATACTTAAATCATGACTTTAAATAACATAATAGTTCACTTCAAATCATTTTCAATTAACTGTAAAAGAAATTTTGTGAAATATGCAATGCAGGTTTTCTTGAAAACGGGGTGTTACACATAATTACAGCACTCATAATTGCGAATGTTTCCCACATCCATCAAAGGTCTTAGCAATCCCATAGTCATCAAACGGTTTGAAGATGGAGCCAAAAAAAAAAAAAAAAATAGACATCACATATAATACAAATAATCTCTTAAAATCCTCCCTCTGCAAGAAAACGAGAAGTCAAAACATCATACAAAGCCCTAAGAGTTGACCTAGACTGAATACCATAATTGTCCTTCAACCTAACAAAAATATCCTCAATATCATGTTAAATTTTACTACATCAAGTTTTCCCCTAGGAAGCATAAAAATGTCAAAAGCATCATCTGCAGTAATAGCAAAACTATGGAACCTATCAAGTGTTAGCATACGACTACGACCATTGAAACGACTTACTAACCATGTCACCATCATTTTGTTCAGCCTAGTCAAGCGCATACTCAATAACCCCCCAAAACCAATAGCTTCAACATCGGCGCTTTGTCTTTTGTTTAAAGATCGTACAAGTTCAGCTACACCACGAAGTGTGCAGGTTGTATAAATCAAACTACAAAAAATAAACACATAAGAAAACCTCATCACTAATTAAACAATAACAAAAAATAGACATACCTTTATATTACACTAAGAATACCTTTTCAACACTATAAGAATACCTTTAGTACACTATAAACATACCCTGATATCAGTATATTCATACCTTTTTACTAATTTATTGACACATTGTTAAGCATAATTTTATTGTATGATAAGAATACCATTAGCATATTATAAACATACATTTCCATACATACATTACGACACTAAAAACAGACCTCTGACAGAAAATAGACATACCTTTATATTACACTAAAAATACCTTTTCAAGACAATAAGAAAACCTTCAGTACACTATAAACATACCCTGATATCACTATACTCATACATTTTTACTAATTTATTGACTGATTGTTAAGAATACTTTTATTGTATGATAAGAATACCTTTAGCATATTATAAACATACATTTCCATACATACATTACAACACTAAAAACAGACATCTAACAAAAAATAGACATACCTTTATATTACACTAAAAATACATTTTCAAGATAATAAGAATACCTTTAGTACACTAGAAACATACTCTGATATCACTATACTCACTTTTTTACTAATTTATTGACACATTGTTAAGCATACTTTTATTGTATGATAAGAATACCTTTAGCATATTATAAACATACATTTCCATACATACATTACAACACTAAAAATGACCTCTAACAGAAAATAGACATACCTTTATATTACACTAAGAATACATTTTCAAGTCAATAAAAATACCTTTAGTACAGTATACACATACCCTGATATCACTATACCCATATACTTTGTCACCTTTACTCATATAATGACAACATGCATTCAAACTCAACACACAAACAAAAACAAAGAATTACAGTTTCAAAATCATACTAAATCAAAGGAAATATGCAACCATACCTATCCTTTTTCACAGATACAGTGTCGAAAGCCTTCCGACCTCTCTTCCTTCTAACCTTGTTCTCAGGAACTTGACTACTATCAATCTTCTGTGCCATTTAAGAACATGCAAACATATCAAAATCCGCACAACTTAGAAAAAAAAAACTAAAAATACAATAACACTAAACCCTAGTTTTCTGAACACCACAACAATCGCCATATAAGAAATCGGAGATACAAAATACTAAACCAAACATAGATAAACTTATTTTACAACAAAAAAACATATAACATTCAAAAAAAAGTTTAGAAAACCTACGAAAATTAGGGTTTCAGCAAATACACTCCACACACAAAAGCATTACTCGACATAAAACACAAAAAAAATAAGATGTGCATTCGATATCACAAGCACAAAAAACGGAGAAGATTTGAAGGAGAAAAATATGCAAAAAAAATAAACGAACTTGTATAAAAATACGAGAACAGAGATGAACTTCACAAATAAACCACTAAACAGAGATGAAACTGCCGATTTCAAACAAAGAAGACGAGCGCGAGAGGTTTTCACATGAGAGAGAGCACGTCGCGAAAAGAGAGGAAAGGAAGATGAACCGTCGATAGAGTGAGAAGCCAAAAAATTGAAAACTGAAAAATCCTTTTATATTTAGTCCACCGAGTCGGATTTTTGGTATGAGTCGGGTCAGGATCCATGCACCTGATGCACAAAAGTTTTTTTTGTATATTATAATAATTTATTCATATCCTTATTAAATACCTATTATAAAAATTTATTGAAGATGAACGAAATCTTGAGTTTCAATTGTGGAAGCAACAATAATGCCACCATCAAATATCGAAAATGTATTTTATTATTGTAATATTATTGATTAGTATTGACTCGCATTTTTATTTTAAATTATTTTTATTTAATTTAAACTATTATATAAAATTTAATTAATGTAAAAAACAAGAAATTAGTTAAAATTTATATTAAATCAGATTTAAACATATATAAATTTTTTTACACTTTTAAGATAATAAAGATGAAAAATAGATTATTTAACAATAATAATGAATATTAATAATAAATAAAATGGTAAAAAAAGTTAATTAATAAAGATTATTATGAAATATTCTTTTTTGGTATAAAGAATAGTACAAATTATTGGAGATCATTGACAATTATTAAATAAAAATAGTACTACCTCCGTCCCAAAATAAATGACGTTTTAGCTACTAAAATTTGTCCCAAAATAATTGTCGTTTCCGTATTCCAAAGCATATTTATATGCAATATACCAAATATGCCCTTATTTACTCATCTCAAATTAAATGTGTTAAAGAGATAAAAGTTCCTCATTAATTAAACTTAAATAGGGGTACATTGGACTTTTTATCACATTTCTTAATATATGTGTAAAAGGCTAAAACGTCATTTATTTTGGGACGAAGGTAGTATAAGATTAACAGTAATCATATACACCATGATATTATTACATTAAAAAAAATGTAAAATTAACAATAAAATTTGTACAGTTGAGGTTGGTTGGGAGCATATATTAATTAACGGCCAAAAATATTGGGCTGACGTGTATAGTTTCAAAACCCTCTCATAAACCACGTATTCTCTTTGTAACCCCTTCTACCACTTTCCTGCTTTCCGCAACTTCTCTCACATCGCCAATGAGGAGGGTTACCGGACTCGCCGCACTGCGCCGCCCCATGGACGGCGTCGATGCCGCCTTCTCAATCTCCGGAAAAGCATCTTGCCACGACCGCCTCCAGACAGCTCTTTTCGGCACCTCCAGCAACAATACTTCTTCTGCTAGATCTCATTGGTTGTTTTCTTTTAAGAGGATCTCCGGCGACGATTCTAATCGCGTAGCCACTCGCGCCGCCTTTGCCGGAACGATATTGTTCTCTGCTGCAGCCATTGCCGTCGTGGAAGAGGTCCGCGCCAAGGAGCCACTGCAGTCTGAAATCGTGCCCAAAGATATTGTTCTCTACCAATACGAAGCTTGCCCTTTCTGTAACAAAGTCAAAGGTATTGTTTTTATTCATTCGTTTTAGGTTAATTCTGATGTTCGTTTTGGGGTGTCTCTCTGTTTGGGTGTGTGAACATTAGGTAATTAGGGAGTAGATCAACTAGGTTTTGATCAATAATTATTAATACTTTGTTTATTTTGATGAGTGTTGATGAGTGAACAATAACCTTGCAAATCAACACTTCAGCTTATACTGAATAGAAGTACTGTTCTGCCATAATTGACAATTAATTTCTACCTGGAAAATGTATGTTTAATTTTTGTTTCCTAAAAGACGAGAGTTATTAGAAACATTGCTCTTCAAATAAATAGGTTATTATGCAAATTCACCTCTAAGCTTTCACACGAAACTATATTGCATTTTGAATTAATGAAATTAGAAGTAATATATGACAAAAGCTTAGATGTATTTTGTAAATGCAAAAAGGCCTTGAAAATAGAATGAGATGAATTGTTGTTTACTCCACCATAATTGTTTGTACATGTAAGTAGCATGTTGTACTAGCTATGCATCATTGAGTCGGGTAGAACAAGATAAAAAAGTATTGTTGGTCAATTCACCATGCGCCTTGTAACTCAAATGATACTCCACTTTTATTTATAAAGGTGCAACTTGTGATGACTAGGTTAGTTTTCTAGTCTTTATTCCCTCCCTTATGCTCATTCTAGCTCATTAAAAGAATGAAGTGTTTGTCAATTCATAATCCATGATGAAGGTGTGAGATAAGTTCATGCTCTCTTGCAATGAATATGTTAAAGCATCTACTATAATTATAATGTCTTGATCTTAACCCTCACTTTTCGAGAGGATCATTATACCTACCTTAGAAATTGTCCTAACAAAATTATTTGTATACGAGAACTGAAAAAGGTTATATGATTGTGGATAATTCAAGTATGCAATATGTGCAGTTTTCAGATGGTGTAAAATGGAATGTGCATAGTTTTGTTCATTTTTCTCACGGTACTTTTTTTGGTCTTGCATTCCAGCATTTCTGGATTACCATGACATTCCATACAGGGTTGTTGAGGTCAACCCCCTGACCAAAAAGGAAATTAAGTGGTCTGATTACAAGAAAGTGCCTGTAGTGATGGTTGATGGAGAACGGGTGATTGAATCATCAGGTATTTAACGTTTTAGAATAGCCACCATCAATGTTCTCCAATAATCTGTGTGTTGTCATATAAAAATCTGTCAATGATATGTGGTGGTACATCGTATATGCTTTCTGATAATCAGTGCTAGAATCAACTTTGTAATTTTATCTACGTAGATATAATCAATGACTTGAAGGACAAGATTAATCAAAATGGGGCGATTTGTTCTCTTGAAGAAGATGATGAAGTGAAGAAGTGGCGAAGGTATGACTTCTGGTTCTTACTAGCTCTTGGTTACTTTGACTTCTTTTTGGAATTTGTCTCAATCCATTTTCCACTCCATTTGATATTGTTGTAATGGGCTGGATAATAGTTAGAAGAAGTTTTGCAATATTTTTAGTGTTATATTTTGTCTAGAACAATGGTTCTCTGTTGTCAATTACATACTCTTCATTTGCCACAGTTGTAAGTTTGTAACCAATCTTAATACCTTAGAAGTAAAGTTGCTACTATTGATTAACATGTTTTTTATCTTATAAATATCCATCATATTTCTGTAATTACTACCGAATGCTATGATTTCAGCTGGGTGGACAGTTACTTGGTACATATATTGTCTCCAAATATATACCGGACTAAATCAGAAGCTCTCGAGGCATTTGAATATATCACTACCAAAGGTAAGGTTTTAATTTCAGTGTATCACTGTTTTAGGTTTTTATTATATCTAGAAATCCAGAGTGCTGCTTATTTTTGCAATATTTCTGAATGTTATTAAGGAAAGATGAGAGATGAAGGTCACTCTAGTCATTTTCTATAAAAAGATGAAAATGGGGGTTTGTATACTTTAGCATATCTCTACAGTTCTTGCTGTAACTGTAGTTGCCAGTTCATATTGATTACGGAACTCAAAAACATTAGAAGTTTATGCTGGAGAGAAAAAAAAAACCTCAAACCTTCGAGTGTGTTGTGTGTGCCTTTTTTTCTCATTCGGTTTTTGAGGTAAGAAAGTCTAGCTTTTCAATTGTATGAGCTGCATATCTTTTTTTTGCACTGCTATTGAATTTGGAAATTGTTTTAGGAAACATTGAATCAGTAGTAATCATTTAAGATAATAGTTTTAAGCTTTAAAGAAACATTGAATTACTTATCTAGAATATCTTGATAATTTTAATAATGATATAAAATGGGATGAAATATTGAACTGGCATGTGCAGGAATGCAAGATTTTGCAAATTATAAGTTCAAAAAACAAGGTTTTATGATGAAACCGTTTGAGTTGATTATGCTCCACTTTGTGTAGATTGAATCACTGTATTGCATTCTTTATTTTTTTCATTGTTGTTCTTTTCAATAATTGATTGTTTGAGTATTCTAAATAAGATATTCATGATATGTGTTTGCCTCCAAGACTTGAGATATTTTATAATTTTTTGAATCATCTGGGATTTAAATCCATTTTCATATGCCTGATGGTGGTTATTTTTTGCTAGCTTACTATCGTAGTTCAAGTATGTGCATATAAGCTTAAGTTTTGTCTCATTAGTATTTAGTTTGTGAAATGCTTTGGAGAAGTGGGACATGTAAGAATCAAGTTATGCTTTTGAGGGATAGATTGGTATGCATAAATTTATTTAGAAGTTTTCTATTCGATCTCTTTATAACTCACATTTCAGGTGAATTGCTCAGTGTAAACTATTGAAGGATTAGGATTATTTCCTTCATTTCCTGTATAGGCTATTGAGATATGAATTAGCGTTGCTGATGATTGATGGTGATGTATTTATGTTGTTGAATTGAGACTGTTGTTGATGGTGGATGCAGGTAACTTCAGCTTTACCGAGAGAATATCAGCGAAGTATGCAGGAGCGGCTATTATGTATATGGTCTCGAAGAAGTTGAAGAAAAAATATAACATTGATGATGAACGGACTGCCTTATATCAAGCTGCGGAAACATGGGTGGATGCTCTTGATGGTCGAGATTTTCTAGGTTTGGTCCTCCAACTCTTTCTGAAGTATATTCACCAATTTGGGTACAGATTAAAAGTGGATGACAATCTATGATTAATTTCTTCTTTCACCAGGTGGATCGAAGCCTAACTTAGCTGACCTTGCTGTTTATGGTGTTTTGAAACCCATTCGCTACCTCCGATCTGGTAGAGAAATGGTAGAGCACACTCGGATTGGTGATTGGTACTCACGAATGGAAGCTGCTGTAGGCCAACCTTCCAGAATTCAGGCATGATCTTGATTCAGTTTTCTGGCGTATGGTAGTTTCTTCCTGTTCAAGTGATTAAGGTAAACTTTCTAGAGAATTCGAAAGCAAACTTCCATTTTTGAGACTACCCAGGTATAAAAAGGTGTCTCGTAGACGATTCATTCTTAGAAAAACTGTACTTTGCGTATATATATTTGGGGTGAGGGGCTCCTGATTGAGATTATTATGACAACACAGCTACAGGGTTTGATGCTCTTGGGATCATGTCATATATAAATAATAAGGCATTATATATACTTACCCCATCTTCCATCCAGCTTCAGCTATAATTCTGGCGTTTATGAGTATTAGTTCAACATATTTCTTGATTGGAATAAGGATGCTATGGTCTAAATGTATCAACCACTTCCTTATCATACCCCAGGTTTAGAATCCATCAGTTACGAGGTCTATTTCCTGGTCTTATGAGGGAAAATTTGATTGCTAACTTTCTCCGAGTGATTTCCATTTCCGATTTACAAATTTGGCGCATCACATTGAAAACTATAATGAATATGATGTTCAGGCCGAGCTCATGTCCTGATTCATTGTGACCAATTTGATCCTCTTTAGTGTATCAAGTTTTCGTAAATTATTATTAAGACAGATGAATTTGTATAGTTGATTATTGTTTTTGAGTGATTCTTAACTGAGATGTGTCGGTTTACAAAATGCTGGAGGATAATTTGGTGATGTTAATTAAGTGGAGATGGAGTTCAGTTTTGGAGTGGCTCTTTTCTTAGTCAAATCGACATGATAAACAGATCAACTATCAATTGAAGTTGAAAGAGTTTGTTTTAATTGATTCAATCATTTAAAACTATGGAGTATACATTTTGAGATCTAACACGATTGAGTTATTACCATTAGAAGGATATTGTAGTAACGTTAATACAATTTTTTTAATAATAAAAATATAAGTATCAATGAAATAATATTAAAGCATATGAGTGTACTATTTCTTCTACAAAATAGAGTAGTTTAATTTCAGAATTAATTATTTTTTTTTCTGGTTCTAGCAATTTTATTCATTATTTTCTCAGGTTGTCGATTTTAGCCTATATCATTTGAAGAGTTGAAAGATTGATCCAAAGTTGGCCCGAACAGTCAAATTGGAATTAACTCGTGATACCCTAGAAGGATAGACAAATTGAAAAGTTAATGAATGAAATTTCCAGAATGATTAAGTTAGACTAAGCAAAAATAGTCCGAAAACCAGGTTGCATGTGCTAATCATGTGTGAATTTAGTTCGATCAGTTACTCGAGCTGAACTGGGTTTCATTTTTTAATTTTTAGAAGACAACGGATAAAATCATCAGCCAAAAAAATAATAAGTAAAAATAATATAACCGAAAAGTTAGTGAGTTAAAGAAAATAATTAATTTTAATTTTAAATGCCCTCTCAAATTCTAAGTAAAACAAGATTAATTAAGTTATATCCATTTTCCTCGTTTATTAAAATGTTTTGTCTGTGTTTGCTTTGCATTTTCGTAATCTTTTTTTTTTTTTTTTTCTTTTCCTCTGGGGAAAACTCCATTATTTCACTTTTGGGTTTTGACATATTGATTTAAGCAACTATAAAATCTAATCAGATTCATCCTAATGATTTATTACACAGAACATTTGGAAGATTATAATAACTAATATGATTGGTTCAATAGATAGGTTTATGTTCCTAAAATATATATATATATATATATAGTTTTTGTGATGTGGATTCTTATTATTCATAAATTAGTAGTGTACACATGCGTTGTACGGTAAGTAATATACATTTAGGAAAATTTATATGAGTTGGACACATAAATCTAGATTCATGCACCAGGGTTGACCTAGTCAACGTGTCCAAAAAAGCTCTCACGCGTGTTTCACGCGCCTCACGCGCTCAATCCCACCAAAATTTGTTCTAATACACCTACCATTATGTATAGTTAGACCTACCTTTGTGTTATGTTAAACCTACCTATGTCTATACAACATAATGATACATGTGTCAAACCTAGGGTTTTTTTTTTTTTTAAGTTTAAGATATGAAATTTGGGCATAATGGTAGGTTTAACATAACGTAAAGGTATACCTAATATAGGTCTAACCTAATGTCATGGTAGGTGTCAAAATTCAAAAACCAAGCGCAAAAAAGAAAAAAAATGCATGAAATTTGGGCAGATAGGTAGGTTAAAAATAACGTAAAGGTAGGTCTAACATAATGTAAATGTAGGTCTAACATAATGTAATGGTAGATGCCAAAATTTATAAACTAGGAGCGAAAAAAAAAAAAAAAAGAGGAGCTGGTTGCCTGACCCGAATCCGACCTGGATGCATGGATCTGCATCTAGGTTTTCCTTTTTTTTTTCTTTTTGCTTCAGGTTGTTACCTTTATGTTGTAAGGATGTGACCATTATGTTATATACGTATAACATTTGTATATAAATGTTATAACCTTTATGTTTAGCAACTTAGAAAAAAATGAAGATTTTCATGTTTTTTCACTTCAAGTTGAGCTATTTATGTTGTATTATTATTATCTTTATCATATATATATCTTGCCCTTTATGATCTATAACTTGGGAAACACTTAAAAATTTCAGAAAATTTTCAGTGGATTTATACATAAAGGTCACATTTATATAACATAAAGGTTACACCCATATAACATAAAAGTATCAACATGAAGCGAAAAAAAAAATGAAAAAAATAAAAACAGAAAAACGTGTGTGAATTCAGGTCGACCCAAACCCAATCCAAATTATATGTGCACTTGGTGCAAAGGAAACCAACTCATTCAAAAATTATAACACACATATTTTTATTAACTTTTAATGTAAAGAAATATTTGTTCAATGACACATATAACACATTTATTCTGAATCTAATAAAAATTATATCAGCTCATCAAATACACATCAAATACACAAAAATCTCTTTCTCTATATAATTAAATAAAATAATTTAAAATTGAACTTAATCTAACATTTTCAATATAAGTATTATAAATCAATATTTCATGTCTTGTAAAAAAAAAATCACCCTTGTCCAACCCGTTTGAAAATATAAATACACAAAAAATAAAATAAATATTTGACAATTATATGTGTAATTCAAATTAAAAAGTTGTTTAATTTGCAATAACAATTTTTTATCTACTATTTTTATAAATATTACTTAGTTTTGTTTTATATGTGTAAACTATTAAGTACACCTATAATACATTTGAATTTGTATGTTTTTATTTCTACGTTTAATATCAATTTGTAATAAATTAACACTTGTATTTATCATAAAAACGTTTTTAAAAAATGATTGAAACCCTCAAACACACATTCTATTTTTTAATTTGAGATATTTTATATGAATATTACATATAAAATCATAAAAAAATATATTATATATTAAAAATTAATTTTAAAAAATATTTATTATACTTAAAAAATGATGAAAGATGATAGATATATCTTCCCTTATTTTTTATCTTATTTATTTATTATTCTTTGTTTTGAATTTTTATACAATACATACAATATGAAATGCTTAAATATGATTTCCTAAATTAAAATTTTATTTATTTTTCATTAGTAAATGCAAAAAGAATTTTATTAATGATTTCTTAAAATAAAAATATTTTATAAATAATACATTTATTTCAGTTTTTTTTTAAATATCCTGCTTTTATATATATAGATTCTATCAATTTTCACAAATTTTTTGGATATGGATTATAACTTACCCATCACTTTACTCCCATGAGACCTACTCATGAGAATAATTATCCAATCAAATGTACTAAGCTTGCCTATGTTTGTTAGCTATAAGTTTAAATATGAAATTGAATATTTTCGTGATGCACGATTGTGAATTGTGATATAAATAGCCTACATATTCTTTTCCAAAGTTGATGGAAGGGCTCGCAAAACAAACGAACCCGCACATCTAATCACTTCGTCTTCTGCTCTCTCTTTCATTTTTTCATTTTTTGTTTTTACTTTTGTGATATTCTTTTTCCCTCATCTTCTTCTCATAATTTATTCTCATGTTGTTGTTGTTCTTTTTTCCTTTTTTGTTTTTCATTTTCTTCATAGTCAGGATCATTTCTTTTCATGTTCTTTATTTATCTATCAAATAATCTATAACTGTTACACCCATAATATTATCCGAGTTTTTAAGTGATTTCCATATGAAAACCGAGCTGAGCCGAGCTACGCTTAGACCGGCCAAAATGTGGATTACACATGACCCGAGCTCAATAGGTCGAGCTACAAGAGGCCGACCTGAACGAATGACCCAAGTTGCACGACAGGAGGCCCAAACAAGGCAAAACGCTGAAGATCAAATCATATCTTGTCTAGAATAGACATATATCTGATTTCTTTCCATGTATATCCTTCAAATCATAGGATCTCTTTCTTGATGCCTAAGGGATATACCTAAGATATCTCTATAAATAAGGCCTTAAGGAACAGGTCTAGGGGCACTACAAGAAAACTGCCCGACAGCGACGGATTTTAGTGACGGAAATATTCTGTCACAAATTTGTTACGGAATAGTGACAGATTATTGACAAAAATGCATTTAAAAAATTTCTTAGAGGCGATTTGAATCCCAAAAAGATCCGAATTCGAGTCATTTTTTCACTCAATTGTACTCAAACAAAGGGAGACTTTACTCTCACATTATTCATAATATAGGCTATTTGCCGACTACTAACGGGTCGGCCAGACCCAGCCTAAAGCAATTTTGCTTGGGTAAGCTCCAAGCCCAATGTTCTTTTTTTTTCGATTCTTTTGCTTTAATTCGATTTTATACAATCTGATTCGATTAATTTGGGTGTTGGAACGAGATATTTGTTCCGTACAAATTCCGACGTCACATTTTGACGCTAGAAGGAGGGGGCTTAGTGTCTACAGTTCAAACGACATACTTGTCTTTATCGAAGTAATGACAAATGAGGAAGACCTGATAACACCCCCTGCACAGATCCTTAGGATTCCAGGCGGCAATCAAGGGCAAACACAGGCTTCCCATCAAGCAACCAGCACCCCCATGGACCGAGCGATCACATCTAACAATGCCGGTACATCGGAACCAGATCGAGGAGCAACGACTATAGATGAGATCAAGTCCATGATAGCTCGATTAATCGATCAGCTCACCGAGGTTGAAAGAATTGAAAGGCAAAAAAGAGTAAGGGAATACTCGGATGACGATTCATCATCCTAGGAAATTTTACGATATAAGGAAAAAGATGTGGGCAAAAGACCTATAAAAGATGAACCTGCCAGGCCGGATACAAGAACCCCTCGAGAGAACCCCGATGAGCCACGAAATAAAACAAGAAGCGTTCTCAACCAACTAGGGCCGGAGGTCATGAGGAACCTAAGAAGGCTCGATTTTGATAAAGGAAACGCCCAGTCACAACCGAGCCAGCAGAAGGGCCAAAAGGCCAAAAGCATGGTGGGAGCAGGATATGAGCATTATGGAGTCAAAAAGGAAAAAAGTCGACCAAGAGAAACCCTGGAGGAGATCTTTGCCATTTATGGAATATATAACATAGGAACCCACCTCAGAGAAGTTGAAAGTTCCTAGGATTGGAGCATATAATGGAGAAACCGATCCAAGAGCACATATGTATCACGGATAGATCTATAAGGAGCCGATGAACACTTGAAGTACAAGGCATTCCCTTTGACTTTGGGAGACAATGCACATAGGTGGTTCAGAAACCTCCCGAAAAGATCTGTACCTGGATGGGACGCCCTAATTCCTCACTCACTTTATGGGAGCAAAATTGAGGATGACACCTAAAGAGAGGCTGGTAGATGTTAAGCAAGGAGCAGACAAATCTCTTAAGTCACACCTCTCAAGATTCAACAAGCTCGCAATAGAGATGGAATCCTTATCTAAAGACGCACTACTCATGGCAGTAATGGTAGGACTCTGACCAGACACAAGGTTTTGATGGTCGGTACATGAGCAAGGGCCGAATAGCTATCAAGAATTGGTAACTCGAGCCGATCGATATATAGGAGCAGAAGAGGCAAGGACCGAAGGGAAGAGGAAAAGAGGAAGAAAAGTGGGAAGGAAAGAGGAGAAACCCTCCGACCTTTAAACCAGCAAGGGAGTTTAAGTTTTATGATGAGCAGGAGTTGAATAATGTGAAAAACATACTCATAGAAAGCCTACTCAAGTCCTTGAGGAGATCCTACCATAAAACATGTTATCAGATCCAAAACCTATGAAGGCCACCCTAGGACAGGTCAACTCAGGAAGATACTGTCGATATCACAGAGTCCCTAAGCATGATACCGACCAGTGCAAGAGCCTATTGCGAGAGCTAATGAAGCTTATCAACCAAGGGCATCTCTTTAGGTTTATAAAAATGATTAAAGGACAGGAGAAAATCGAGGGCAGGTGCTACCGCCACGTCCACCTCAAGGGGTATTAAGGGAAATTCATTCCTTGATCATTAATAATTGCGAGGAGGATATGATGTCCAAAAGATCCAAAAAGAAATACTTAAGGTCAGCTTAGAATACTCTCGAAACTCCGAGCTGTAGTGTCAATGTACCATCTGTGCCTTAAGTTCCTCATAGGTGATGCGGTATATGTCATGAAAAAAAGCCCCTTCCCCGCAAGGGAATATAGCTCGTCTCTAAAGCCAAGGACTTTATCTCCTCGGAAATGGGTTAAATTCAACTTTAGTCCATTTAAAAAGTCACTGTCCAATTTTCGTCCACCATGAAAGCGATTTTCACTTTTAGTCCAATTAAGTCAAAAATCGTCACTATTTGGTCCATTTTTGTCACTATTTCATCCACCATGGAAGCGGTTTTCAATTTTCAGTTTTCAATTTTAGTCCAATTAAGCCAAAAATGGACCAAATAGTGACGATTTTTGACTTAATTGGACTAAAAGTGAAAACCGCTTTCATGGTGGACGAAAATTGGACAGTGACTTTTTAAATGGACTAAAATTGAATTTTTCCCCCTCGAAAATGGCTTCAAAAAGGGGACAGTGGACAAAACACTCTTCAGGATCCAGGATGGTGATAACATCTTGCCAGTCCAAATCTATGTTGATGATGTCATTTTTGCATTAACAAACAAAATAGCTATGTGAGAAGTTCTCTTGCCTCATGCAGAAGAAATTTGAGATGAGCATGATGGAAGAGTTAAACTTCTTTTTGGGACTGCAAGTAAAACAGATGGATGCAGGAATCTTCATCAATCAAGTTAAGTACACAAAAGATCTCATTAAGAAGTTTGGTATGGAAGGTGGAGCCTCTGTAGGCATACTTATGAGTACATACATGAGCTTAGACAAGGATGAAGCTAGAAAGGATGTTGATGTCACCAAGTATAGAAGGATCATTGGATCACTCCTCTATCTTACAGCAAGTAGGTCAGACATCATGTTTGCAGTGGGAATTTACACAAGATTTCAATCATATCCTAAAAAATCTCATCTTGCTGCAACTAAAAGGATTATCAAATATCTTAAAGGCACTCAGGATGTCGGCCTATGGTATCCAGAAGAAGGAGGATTCAGCTTGAAGGGTTATTCAGATTCTGACTTTGCAAGTTGCAGAGTGGACAGGAAAAGCACAAGTGGAACTTGCTAGTTCTTAGGCAACAGACTTGTCTCTTGGTTTTGCAGGAAGCTAACTTCTATTGCTACATCCACTGTAGAAGCTGAGTATGTTGCTGCAAAGAGCTGTTGTGCTCAAATCCTATGGATACAACAATAACTGATCAGAGACTATGACATTGAAGAAAAAGACACTCCAATCATGTGTGATAACACAAGTACCATAACATTAACTCACAATCCTATTTTCCACTAAGAACCAAGCACATTGACACTAGACATCACTTCATCAAAGATCACATTGAAAAAAAGGATGTTGTACTTGAAAAGATCCATACTGATCTACAGTTGGCTGATATCTTCACCAAACCTCTTAATGAAGCAAGATTTTCAACCTTGAGGAATGAACTTGGAATCATCAAGCTACAATGAAGATTGCAGGTGCAAGGATACAACAAAAAAGTGTTGCAAGTCGGAGAGAGATGCAGAGAGCTTGCAATAACATGTTCTTGGACAAGTTACATCAAGAAGAGGTATTACAGTAATGGGGAACACTGCTTACAGCACCGCTAAGATGCAAGGATGCAACAAAGAAAGATATGCACAAGTTAAATGAGAACTATGCTGCTACAACAAGAAGGTATTGCTCAGGTTACAACATTTAAATGCGTGCAGCACATGTCTACGAAACAATAACTGGAGCAGTGCATTAAACACTTAGTGCTCGGACGAAATCATAATCATGATTCACTATAAGAAAAACGCTAATAGACAACGGTTAAAAACTGTTGTCATAAACCAAAAACAGGCGTTTTCGTAGGGGTCAAATTTTTTCGCACATAGACAACGATTTCTAACTGTTGTCAGGTTGGTTGTTCTAAATAACCGTTGTCTTTTCTATCTACCACAACACTTTGACAACGGTTTTTAACTGTTGTAGACACTTAAGACAACAGTTTTTAACCGTTGTCCCGCCGTTGTAGTAGATACTACCACAAGCTTTAACAACGGTTGTCCCGCCGTTGTTGTAGAGGCTTAAGACAACGGTTTTTAACCAATGTCGTTGTCGTAGACCCTTACTACAACATTTTGAAAATTGTTGTAGTTTATTTTCATCGTTGTCTTTTACAAGTTTCAGCCGCATTTAATAATTATTACTCCCTCTGTCCCGATCGAAGTTGCCTACTTTGACCGGGCACGAAGCTTAAGAAAACGCAGTTGACTCTTACTTTTTGCTTACTTTTTGATTAAAAAATATTTTTTATACCTTTTGTTTTATAATTTCTTTACCATTTATGGGCTGACAAATTGGATTGGAACAAACCGAAATGACAATTAGGCAACTTCGACCGGGACGGAGAGAGTATATATTAATTGAAATTCAAATATATAAAATAAACATTAACTCAAAATAGTCATATCAAATTGAAATATTCATTTAATAATTTATACACCAAATATTCATCTAATAGTTCATATCAAATATTTAACCTCAAAAGAGAAGTTAATCACAAACGAGTTACATTCCATGACAAAGAGATCCAATGACAAACGAGTAACTGGTCCAATCCACTCATCAACTAAGTCTCCAATTACGTAATATTCATATATATATGTTCTTGAACACTTCCGCCCACTCCTTACGCACTTCATTGATCTCCGCTTCAGTCTATTTCTCCCACTACAAGAAAACAGGCGAATTCCAACGGAAAAATTCCAACGGCATAAAATTCCGTTGGAATATTAGCTGGGATATTACCAAGACGAGTGTTTAATCTCATCAATTTCTTTCGGTATTAGATAATTTATACATTAGCGATGGATTGTTTTTCCTGTTTCTGGCTTGGAGTTTATGCTGAATTGATTGAACCTTTTTTTCTTTTTTGATGATTTCTGTAATATCTGAGGTGGGTTTTTGTTTTCTTGTTGAAATACTTGATTGGGAATGTTAATTTGTGCTTGCTGGGGTGTGTGGTTGAGTTACTTTGAGTGGGGTTTTATTTTGTTTCCTCTCTTTTTTTTTTTTTTGTGTTTTCTTTTTAAGGAAGAAGAAGTTCATTTCTGTAGGATTTTGTTTTCTATTTGCTGATGGAATTGCTATATATGTGTTTTTCTTACCTACTGTGTAAGATTCTGTTTCTGGTTTAGTAAATACAATTGATTGATGAGCTTTACTTTCTCTTTTTTCTCTGTCTTACCAATTTTACTGAGATTAGTTTCATATATAATAGTTAGTTGCTTTCTCTCTCATTCATTGTCTGAACCAACAATTACTTGAGTTGATGTGTTCATGTAAAGTTTTAAGTACTTTCTATAGTCTCTTAACTCGGACTCTCACTTTAGTAGTTATTTTCCTGGGTGAGAGTAATTGAGGAGAGACGACTTCGCTTCACTTATGATGGAAGGGTTTGGGGATGAGAGAAACTGTCATCCAAACTATTACAATTTTTTAAATTTTACAATCTGAACCCTTTCTTTTTTGGTTCGCCAATAACCATTTGAAGTAATTGAGTTTTGTACTTAATCATCTCGGAAAGGAGATGGTAAAGTGTAGAAAACATTAAGTTTAGAAGGCAACGTACAACAAAAAACTGTACTTCAAAAAATCGGATGCAGTATATGTGATAAATCTCGGCTGAGCATTCAATTGAAAATGGTAAAATACAAAAATATGTTAATTGAGATGGTGATCGATGTGTGTGGATGGTAAAGTCCAAGAAATGCAATAGTTGTCAAATTCTCTCCCATTCTTTACTTGCTGATATTTCTTGTGTGTACTCTCCTCTGCCCTCCCAACCTCCTCCAGGTACGGCAGCAGAAAGACACCTTCGGGCAATGTTCATTCCAGTTTCTGTCACGCTACATATGGGTATATTGTGGATTCGGCCCAGCCAGAAATGGCATCATAAGGTATTTTCAGAATCCTCACTAGATTTAGTTAGTTACTATAGTCTCTACTTGTATCACAACTCTGGCCCGTTTTCCATTCCTTAGGGAAGTAGACGAAGCTTTGAAGCCTGGTTTGTATGCTTTAATAGACTCATGCTCTGCTGATGATCTTCAACTCCTTCATTCTCTATTCGGAGGTGTGTGGTTTGAACTCAATTTAAAACTCAGAAATCGGATCGTTTCAGGATCTTATCTAGCATTCCTGAAATTCTGTCTCATTTTCATTTTTTTATCGTCTCTCTTCCATAGAGGGTCCTTGCAGAAGCACTCTGGCAACTCTGCAACATGATTACAAGATCAATTTCCAGTTTGGAGGGAAAGTTTGATTTCGGAATTCCATTGGTCGAACTTGCTTAGAGCTCTCTGTATCACTGGCGATTTATCAAGAATGGTGAAATTGTTCATGTTTCTTGTCACACGATTTCATCGATCATACCCAGTTTTATTTGGTAAAACTGATTTTGCAGTGTTTGTTTTGTATAGGAAAATGTCTGTCATCATATGTATTTTCTACTGTGTTGTATTTCACCAATTATTTCTTTTCATATTATTTTGTAGAATCATCATTTTCATCAATAGCAAAATTTTGTATTTTTTATTTTACCTCAATTTAATTTTATTATTTCTTAATTCCAACGGCAAACTACCGTTGGAAATGCCGTTGGACTTTTTTCCAACGGAAAAAAACCATTGGAATTTCAAAATCTCAACAGAAAATTCCAAAGGAAAACTACCTTTGGATACACCGTTGGAACAATTTCCAACGGAAACGAGCCATTGGAATTTCAATTCTCAACAGAAAATTCCAACGGAAAAACACCGTTGGAAACGCCATTGGAATTATTTCCAACGGAAACGAGCCGTTGGAAATTCAAATGTCAACTGAAAATTCCAACAGTAAAATAGTGTTGGAATCACCGTTGGATATATTCCAACGGTAAATTACAGTTGGAATTACCGTAGGAAAAGGCGTTGGAATTTTTGTGTGGGAAAATAATTCCAACGGTAAATTACCATTGGAATTACCGTTGGAATTACCGTTGAAATTCATTTGCCGTTGGAATTTCCCTTGGAATTTTGAAATTCCAACGCTCACTTTTCCAACGGGGCAAATTACGTTGGAATTACCGTTGAAATCATGAATTCCAACGGAAAAACAGCAGATTCCAACGGATTTTGTGCCGTTGGAATTTGACAGTTTTCTTGTAGTGTCCTTAGTGAACTGTTAAAACAAAAATATTTATTATATATAGATTGAATGAATATTTTTCTAATTACGTTCAAAAATAACATATAAGAAATTAGTAGAATTATGAACACCAAAATCAATGGGATAAACCACTAAATGGTAAAACGAATTTCTCCAAAACAATCACATTGCTAGACAACAAGTTCACAACAGACATAATTAAATGCAACCTTGAAGTACAATTACCACAAACGACATCCAATGCCATAATACATAGACCACTAATATTAAAGGTATGTGAGGTTGGAAAGTACTCAATCCTTATAAGGTGATAAGATATGATGAAATTAATTCGTATGAGATGTTTCTGCAAAAGTTTAATAATACTTATCATTTATAATTCACTCATAAATATAAGGTCAAAGAGTGGTGAGAAAATTGTAACCCTGAAGATTGAAGAAAATCAGCTTGTTTATAACTAAAGCTGATAGCAATACTTCCAGCAACATTAAATGATTAACTCAGCAGAGAAAATAGTAACTGACAATTAAAGCATCAAAATTTTCTATCACCTTTTCTTCATCTCGCTTGCGCTCATTTTCCTTCACTTTCTCTTGCAAGTGAGATACATACTCATCAAATATATCCTTGCAGAGGCTTTCTTCTCCGATGGACCTAGAAAAGACACAGTAGGATAAAGGAAATAGACAAGTATGCTGAATATTCTTAATTCTCCAAATAAAATGAAGAACATTTCATTTCCTACTGAAAAATATACCTATACTCAGAGCTGTCTTCAACAAGTGGTTTGCATCACTCCTAGGTTGATAGCACATTTATTTCCTAGTTTACAAAAAAAATAAAAAAATTAAATGAAGCTCAACCTGCATGAAAAAAAAATGAAAGGAACAAAAAAAGAATGCATAGTAATTTGTGTCTAACTTGGAAATTTTTGGTTGATGACCAAATAAGGAACTACTGCTGCTATTTTCTTTGAAAATGGAAAATGTGAACCCAGGAGCCCTACAGAAAAGAAACTGAAGTTTTTAAGGCAATCCAGCGTGTCCATGATATATATTCTACGAGGATATTTACCAGAATCTAAGTGAAAATTGAGTATCTAAGAACAGTCTAAGTATCAGAATCATCTGATAAATCCTAATGTAAGTAAGATATGTTCTGGTGGTAGTTTCAATATTTATCATGAGTGTTTAGGTATCAGTTTTTATTGAATTTTAGATGGCAGAAGCTTATTCCAAGCAAGTGCACTAAAACTACCAGAATAGCAATTAATGTATCTGCAAAACCTACTTTTCCAAAACAAGATAGAAGAGAAAAAATGCACTCTACAATCTCCTCACCAACTACATGCATATGTTCCTGTTTCATAGGAGCAAAGCAAAAAAAAAAAAGAAAAAAAAACAGAACAGTCTCAACAGGTGAACAATTTTAAACATGTTGAGTTAATTTGGAGTAAAACTTGAAGCTACTAGGAAAATATAGAGAGTAAACCATTCATTTACATCATTTCTTAAAAAAAGGATTGAGAAGATAGGTGAGAAGAGCTTTTAGGATGTAAAACTATGATTATGTATTGAATGGCAAAACTGGCGAAGATTCTTACATATTCTAACCACACTTTCAGGTACCGAAGATCGTCCTTGTACCGGTCATCATGCCAAAAGGTGAGGACACACTGTTCGTATATCATAACTAGTCCTGAACAGTCACCACTAGGAGGGAAAGCTTTCTAAACCCATTTGATGCACCTTTTGACAAAATTAAGATAAGAGAAAGAGGAGGGGGAAAAAAAGAAAGAATTAATCAATGAATTGGCTTCTCATTTGAAATGATGCAGAAGTTCACACCTAAACATACATGACAAAAAGCACAAAACCATACTTAAGGTACTTAAAAGTGCATCTTCATCATGGTTAAACTAGACTGTTAGTAGACAACAAGTTGAAGTACAAAATCAATATGGTAATACATATGTGTGATAACCAGTACACTCATCTCACAAAAGCTATTAGTCTTTCCAAATTCAATTTGCTCCAACACCATTGCTAAAATTTCAACAAAAATTATACACTAATTGGATCAATTAGTGAACATAAACCGAGAAATCAAAACAAATGATGATATAGGAGGGTAAAACCCTAACTCACATAAATAAAAGGAAAAAAACAAAAAAAATCATGAAATAGTTCAACACAATCAAGCTAAGAAAGCACTAATTACTCACTCGAGCCATGGCTGAAGAGGATCTTCTCCGGTATACTGATCGATAGCCTCACCCACCTTATTTGTGGTGAACCATTCTTGACTAACTCTTTTGCCTTTGGAATCAAGGGCAGGTCTAAGTTGTTTGATTTGTTCTTCTCCAGGGGTACCAGCCCAAACGGAAGGCATAAAACGTTTTCTCTTGAACCATACAGCTTCGTGCTCACGAGCATATAGTATTTCTCCCTTTTGTCCACCGAGTGGAGCTGTCATTGCTTTGATTCTCGAAACAACAGCGTTGAAATCTTCTTCAATCTAAAAAAATCCAGACATCCATTTCAAATATGCACAATGTATTGTAGATTCATGTTCTACAAAATACAAAAACTAAGAAATATTCATGCTGAAGGCAATAGAGGCATCTTGGTATGAAACGGCAACAAGTTTCATTCAGATTTTCATTTTATTTTAGCATAAAAAACTAGTGAATAAGTGTGTGTTCCTTTCAGTGAACAATGTATTACACTGTAAAAAATTGTTTTCACTGAAGCATGCAACTGATGAGTAAAACTCCACTCTGTATTGTCATTTCCCAATAGCAGGTGTATTTATGTGAAACTTGACAGAAAATATTTTAAGCATCTGATATACAAATACATTAAAAACTGCATCCGCTTTTATTTATTGTTGCATAAGCTTTCCACAACACTGAAATTTAATTCGCCCACAAAACAGGAGGTTGTATAGCATATATGTTACTTGTCTGAGTGATTAATATCATGTATGTTGAGAGAAAAATTAATGGAAATTACCTGATAATGATTGTAGAAAAGCCGGGGAGAGAGAATCGCGAACTGGAGAGAAAGACAGGTGACCAGCGAGGGCAGCGATCGCGAGGGAAGCAGAGGTGGGGGCAGCGGCAGGGGCAACGACGGTGGGGGTAGCAGAGGCGAGGCAGTGGCGGCGACGGCAGCGTTGGAGATGGCAACGGCGGCGTGGGTGACCTACGGAGGTGGGGATAAGATAAGGTTTGAGAATATAAGTATCTAAAGGGGCAGGGACAGCGGCGCAAGAGAAGCGGCGGTGGGGGCAGAAGTGACGAGGCAGCGGCGGAGGGGGCAGCGGCGGCGTGGGTGAGGAAGAAGATATTAGGGTTTCAAATTGGGGATCTACAATTGATTTAATTTCCACACTTAGTCTATTTTTCATGTACTTACTATAATAAAAAATAAAGTTAGTCTATGACAACGCTACTACAAGGATAAGACAATGCTATAAAGTTACCGTTGTCTTAGGGATCACGACTACATCTCTATGACAACCTCATATCATAAGCGTTGTCTTAGGGATCAACGACTACGTATCTACGACAACCTCATATCATAAGCGTTGTTTTAGGGTTGATTTTTAACCTAAGACTACGCCTCTACGACAACCTTAAGTCACCACCGTTGTCTTAGGGTTCAATTTTACCCTACGACTACGCCTGTACGACAACGCCAAGAAAACACTGTTGTCTATGAGAGCATTTTTGCACTCTACGACAATGCCCATTTAGGCTATGACAACGATTTTTGACAAAACTGTTGTCTTAGATGTGTAGTCTATGAGAGAATTTCTTGTAGTGATTAGAGCGATAAACATGCATTTTTGTATTAAATGCAAAAACCCTTTTGTGTCAGAAATTACAGGCACACACGTAAGCACTGTTCATCTTACTCCATATTTACAAAATTGCCACTCTGCATTTTTGAATAAAATGAGGGATGAGTGACACGTCAGCAGAGTGGATTGATCTCAGCCCTTGATCAATTCAAATTTTAGGGAGTTTCCAACAAAACCGATCTTCATCATCTTCATTAAGATCATTCTTACTCCAACACTCAAACTTTCCCTCTTTCTCTCTGCAAATCTTCTCAAAACCCTAAATCTACTTGCATTTGTTTGTAATGGCTCTACCTGTAAATAAGACCGTTGTTGTAGAGGGAAGACTAGTAATCCTCACCGGGTTACTTCAGAACCAAGAATACAATCCCAACTGCCTGAGGGATATATTCATGAAGTTGGAAACCACAAAAATCCTAGGGTTTCTGCAGGACCATGGATGTGGCTACTCTTAAGCCTCTGTGAATTTTTTTTACTCCACTGCCCGAACAAGCGATACAGGGAAGAGTATTATCTTCTCTGAACAGTGGAAGGAGTATGAGGTTCTAGTGGAAACCATTGGAAAAGCATTCAAAATCACTGTAGAAGGAATAGGCATGAAGACGCTGCTAAAGTTTGGCGAGGACAACTCCCAAGAGATGTGGGATCTCTTCACCGGTGAAGTGAACAATGAAGTAAGAAGGAGTACTCTGAAGAAAGCCTTTAAACCAGAGTACTCATTGCTACATGACATCTGTACCTACATCATTGAGGGCAGATTGGGGTGCTTTGATAAGTGCACCGATCTCCGATTGTGGATGATGTAGGCGATCATAGCAGAAGAACCTGTTAACTGGAGCAGGTTCATCCTTCAGAGGATTTGGGAAGAAGCTACAAAGGCTAGTCCTCGAGAAGCCATGGGATTCCAATTTGAGTCATCTTGAACTATTTGGACATCCCACTGCAAGATCAAGTTCCCATTGCTGCTGGTAATTTCATTTGGGAACCAATGAAGGGGAAGAAAGTGCAGCCCAAAGAAAAACCAGACAGCAACCCCTTTGCAGAGAAATCTAAGAAGAAAGGGGAGAGGGAGCCTGCAAAAGGGGCCTCCAAGAAGAAGACGGAGAAAGTAGTCAAGCCGCTGCAGAAGGTGGAGCTAAAGAAGGCTGAACTGGAGAGAAAGATGCAGCAAACAGGGTGGATGCAGCGGAGGAGGCTGCAGCAAGTGATACTGCAGCGGAGCTTGAATGAAGGACAGAGGTTGGAGAGATGCTGGTTGCAGCAACGGCACCAAAGAAAAGCCAAACCAAGGTGAAAGCCCAGAACCTGGAAGGGCAGCTAGCCTTATTGCACCCATAGATTGCAGCAGTGCATCTAAGGGAGATGATCACACCATGAAGATGGAGAGTGTGGATCATATATATCAGCTGCTAGCCCGATGGAGGAGAGGGAAACAGCAGGAAACGAAGGAGGAGAAGAAGCTGCCATCTAGGTTGTAGATGATGGGGACTGATGGAACTGACAGACCGCCGGTGACTGTGCGATCGGAATCGTGATCCATGAAGGGCATGACAATGTGCAGCAGAAGGACAGACGAATCATACCTTTAACCTCTAGATCTTCTGCTGTATTCCATGCCTTTTCTCGGACGCCGTGTGGGCGACGATCCTCCAAGAATGTTCAACCGCCTCTCCTCTACTTTCTCACTATCTCGCTTACAAAGCACGCGTAAGATTAAGGTCATGGGGAGGACGCTGGCTTGAGGCTTATTTATAGGTTACAACGGGGACCTAGAGGAGGAATTAGGGTTGGGCCTCCTGATGGGCTTAGGCATCCCATGTTTGGCCCGAACACATAACTTAAGTCCACTAAGGAGTTATTATTGAACTACCATCCTAATCCTATAATATTATATGGGCTCTTTCTTATTATGTGCACGTTTATCTCCCAATGTTTAAGATATCAAATATCCATTAATTAATTAAGTTACTGACAACTTTATTAATTAACATCTAATTTCAAGAGTAGTACCACTCAACTTTATTATCATGCCGGAGTAAATCCACCTGCAGGGTTTACATGATAATCCTTATGAGCTTTTCAAGGGGACATCATCATCTTAAATTATTAGGACACAAATTCCTTCTATAATCAATAACACACCATATAATCAGCACTATCTCCCAACTCACGGAGCTTATTGATTTATGAATAAATCTCACCTATTGGTGAATTAATGAAACAAATACTAAGTACACATGCCCGTTATTATATAGGGATTAAGAGGAAGCACATCCATTATAACAGAGGTCTTGTTTTCTTATATAGTCAGCACAAATCGAACAACCTCAAATGGTCCCGCTCAATACACACAAATTGTACTAGTGTAAGTTCATAGTCAAGATAGACTAATACTAGATTACACTACAACAGTTCCGATGGTTAGCCCAAATCCATCTTGGTTGTGAGCTACTATTTATAATTCATAAAGAACTGATAACATGATCTTTTGTGTGGCACCACACACCATGTTATCTATAATATAAATTAATTGGACAATTGCATTAAGTTATATGACAAATATAAATGCAAACATTTGACCAAACTGATTCTCATTTCAATAAAGATGTTCATACAAAAGCTAGGCTTATAGTATACATCCCAACAATCTCCCACTTATACTAGAAGACTATGCTGCCATTATAAACTCTGCCATACATCTGATTCCCATCCTCTCAACATGCCCATCTAAGGCTTTCGCTGGAAGGGCCTTTGTGAATGGGTCCGCTAGGTTATCCACTAATGCAATTTTGGAGACAACAACTTTCCCTCGTTTTATGATGTCTCATAATAGGTGGTACTTTGTGCTCAATGTGTTTACTTGCCTTATGTGCTCGTGGTTCATTCGAGTTTGCTACTGCACACAATAAATTGTGATAGCTTTGGGTAAACCAGGAATCACTTCTAAGTCCATTATCAAGTTTCTGAGCCATACAGCTTCTTTGGCTGCCTTGGATATTCAGCTTCCATGGTGGAGTCTGAAACGCATATTTGCTTAACACTCCTCCACACTATGGCTCCTCCTCCTAACGTAAACACATACCCCGAGGTAGACTTACTGTAAGAAACATTATTAAGATTTTGATGAATGACAAAACATGTAATAGAATAGGAGCCTAGATCCAGTGTATTAGATTCTGTTGTAATATTCCTTAGATTAGGGTCAGGAGGCTTGAAGATCGAAGACTAGAAATTGAAGACCTTGCTGCACAAAACCGCGAAGACAAAAATAATACAGCAGGCTACTTTGGATAAGATGTTGGTTGCGAACTGACCAAGGATACTGGGATAAATGAAGAGGATACTGAAGTATAAGGAAGCTCCAGCTACCTGAGAAGTAGCGGTTATCTCGAAGGATGCGCTCAAAAGTTTACGGTAGGAACAAGCCACAATTGCAACCAACCAAGCAATGCCACGTATCTAAAAGCAAAAAGGGAAGTCTGAGGAAATGACAGACTAAGACAGCGAATGCAGCTTCTGAGTGACAGCCTGAGCAAATAGTGTACGATCAAATCAAGAAATGTCACGTCACTCAAAAGAGACAGCAGATCAGATTTTCTCTCCAACGGACAAAATTCAAATCGCCTATAAATACAGAAAGACTGAGACTTGAAGAATACCTGAAACTCTCATAATCAAAACGCTCAAGATATACAATGCAGATCATTTACAAACACAAAAAGAAGTTTCAAGTCCAGTCTAAGCAGCAAGCTACTCCCAGATTAAAGAGCTCAACTGCTTTAAGCTTGCTGCCTGTGTTACTAGAGTTTTATTCTCTTTGTTAGACTGTGTGGAGTTGCTTGATCACAGGGTGGGCCTGATCAAGTATTTATGCTCTTAGTAGAAGAACAAGAGTCCTGTGTGGGCTAGAGGTTTCGCTCGTAGTAGAAGAGCAAGAGTCCTGTGTGGGCTAGAGATTTGGTTGCTGTGCAGTAACCCTGTGTGGGAAAGACTGACAGTTCTCGTTAGGTGTAGGTTGTCTAAGCGAGGCTTGTATAAATCAACCGTTTTATCTAACGAAGGTCCCTCCATGTGTAGGAGAAGAGAGGACGTAGAGGGATTACTCCACCCTCGAACCTCTATAAATTGTTGTGTTCTCTACTATTGATCATCTTGGTTACAATATTGCATATCTGAATTTATCTACTGCATATCATTTCTAAGCATAGTCACGGTTTTTAGAAAACAAGTATTGTTTTGAAAAAATATTTCTGCTGTGCATAACACTCTTTAGTTTTAAACTTAAAGGTAACTGCTCAAGCAACGACCTTCAAAGTAAGATAATCTGAAAAATTGAGTAGGCTTATTCACCCCCCTCTAAGCCTACTACCACTTGGGACCAACAAGTGGTATCAGAGCGGGTTGGATTAAACGTCCGATCTAATTGATCAATCCTAGATCCCCTTTTCTGAAAACCCTTGGTTTTAAAAAGCATTATCATCATGGATTCTCATAAAGTACCTATGTTCTCCATTGATGAATATGATGATTGGAAGATTCGCATGCAGGCACATTTAACGGCCATGCATGATGAAATGTGGTATGTTATCACCGAAGGACCACCAAGGATCACTAAATTCAATCCACTATTTGCTAGAGCCACAGATGAAGCAGCTGATAGGCATGGAGACACAGGAACCATTCCACATCCAGCAGTTCTAGACAAACCAATAGTGGAATGGACTGCCGATGAAAGAAGAAGAGCAAATCTAGATAATGTAGCAACGAACGCTTTATTCCTTACTCTTGACAAAGGAACCTTCAGCAAAGTAAAGACTTGCAGAACCGCCAAAGAGATCTGGGAAAAGCTTGAGCAAATATGCGAAGACACTGAGCTTACAAAAGAAAACAAAGTCTCAACGACAACATAAAAATTCGAGCTGTTTGAAATGATACCTAGGGAGACCCTAGAACAAATGGATTTAAGGTTTACAACCATCATTAATGAGCTTGAGTCCTTGGATAAGGTCTACACTCAGAAGGAGAAAAACATGAAGGTACTAAGAGCGCTCCTTGCTGAATGGGACATCAAGACAACAGCCATGAGAGTGTCTATGAACTTAAAATCTATGAGCACATTCGACCTCTTCTCAGACCTCAAAGCCTTAGAGTTTGACATCAACAGAAGGAAAATGGAAACTGAAGGAAGCAACTCAAGGGTCACTGCGTTAACAGCAAGACAACCTCAAGAAGTGAGGAAGTCTAAAGATCAAACAACTGATTTGGAGGCCATTACAGAAGAAGACATGACACTACTTCTGAAAAGATTTCAAAAGTTCATGAAAAGGAACTCAAAAACCCATGGCTTCAAGAGAAATCAAAGTGAAACTGGCACCAGTGAGCAATCACCCCACGCAAACTCCAAGGCCACTGACCTCTGCTACAACTGCAGAAAGCCAGGTCACTATGCCAGAGAATGTCCATATCCAGAAGTCCACAAATATCCAGAAGATGAGCGAAAAGTGAGACAAGAAAGAAAAAGACAAGAACGTCAAAAGCTAAGACAGAATCTTCTCAGGCAGCTACACCCAACAAGACACCTAAGAAGGATGAATCAACCACCGATAGTGACTTGGAGGACTCATCATCCGATGATGAAGCTCTGATCTGCCTCATGGCCAAAAGTGACGACTTTGAAGATGAGGTAATATACTTAAACTCTCCTGTTCAAATAAATGAAAGAATGAACATGATATGTGCCTTTAAACAAATCATGAATGATTTTGAACAAATCATTTCGACTCATGAGGAGTTAAAATTAGAAAACATAGAACTCAGGAACAAGCATGCTACACTAGAAAAAGAGTTAGCGATAGAAAAATAAAAAATCCAAGCATGCAGTAACCACAAAGCTGAACTCTATGAGCTCAAATTACAGGTCACTAACATAGAAAAGGAAAAAAAGGTTCTTATTGAAACAATTAATACCTTCAATAAATCCTCTAAAGACTTAGATGCCATGCTAAAAATTCAGAGAAGTCTAAAAAATTATTCTGGTATAGGTTACTGTGAAGAGGACTCTACCTCGGTTGCTAGCACCTCGAAGGCACATACGTTTGTGCTTGCAACCATTCCACATCAAAATGAATTATCTAATTTAGGGGGAAGCACAAGCACAAATGTAGAAAGAACTGTAGAAAAGGGAACAGAATATTTTAGAATTAATGATGAATCTGAAACTGTCAGAAGTTGGCTCCAGCAACCTAGGTGTGCTAAAAATAGGAACTATAGACAACGATCTAGGAAGTTTAAAAGAACTCAATTGTCATGTGTACCAGAGATGTGTGGAACCTTCTCTTCTAGAAAGCAAATGAGGAAATCACAAATATATATGCAGTATCCTAAGGATACTTGGGGCAGTCCAGGAACCATCAAGACTTACAACCAAAGGAATGTTGTAAAGCAAGTATGGGTTCCTAAAAGGAAAATAGAAACTAACAACAAAGGACCCATACTTGTATGAGTACCTAAAAGAAAGTGATCTCTCTTGTAAGTGCAGGATCATGTGACTAAGAACAGCAGAGAAATATGGTATATTGACAGTGGCTGCTCAAGACACATGACAGGAAACCAGAAGAGCCTTATCAATTTTAAAGCTTTCAAAGGACCTAAAGTCATATTTGGAGATAACTCCAAAGGAAGCACAAAAGGCACTGGGGGACCTAATTAAGGGAAAGATCTGTATAAAAAAAGTATCTTATGTAGAAGGCTTGAAGTACAATCTCCTGAGCATAAGCCAATTCTGTGATAAAGGGCACTGTGTAGAGTTCAATCACAACAAGTGTCTAATCAAAGACAACAGAACTCAGGAGGTCAAGCTCACAGGAACCAGGAAAGAAAACATCTACATTGCTGAATGAGACTCAGCAACCACTGCTACATGCTTCGTTGCCAAAGACAACTCTGAAGCAAGCTGGCTGTGGCACAAGAGACTGAGTCACCTGAATTTCAAGACTATAAACAAGCTTGCCAGAAAGGGACTTGTCTGAGGGCTACCAGATATTGTCTACAGAAAGGAAGCTATATGTGGAGCATGTCTAAAGGGAAAACAAGTAAAGAGCTCCTTCAAAAACAAAACTCTTTGCTCTACTGAAAGGGTATTAGATATGCTCCATATGGATCTGTTTGGACCAATTGATCCAATCAGTGTATCTGGAAAGAAATACACTTTAGTAGTAGTTGATGATTATTCAAGGTTCACCTGGATGATCTTTCTCTCAAAGAAATCTGACACTCAGCAACGACTACCAGAGTTCATGAGAAGACTGCAAACAGAAAAACACCTGAGCATAGTAAAGATCAGAACAGATAGGGGAATCGAGTTTACAAATAAATTCATAGAAGACTACTGTTCAAACAATGGAATCAGACACGAATACTCAGCAGCAAGGACGACCCAGGAAAATGGAGTTACTAAAAGACGAAATAGAACTTTGAAGGAAACCACAAGAACAATGTTAGCTGAAGCTGGGTTACCAAAGAGATTTTGGACAGAAACAACCAACACAACATGCTACACACAAAACAGATGCCTGATAAACAAGGATCTAAACAAGACACCCTACGAGCTATGGTATGGTTACTCACCCTGTGTTGATTATTTTCACATCTTTGGATGCAAGTGCTTCGTGCTTAACAATGGAAAGGAATATCTTAAAGCCTTTGACGCCAAATCTGATGAAGGAATATTCCTAGGATACTCATCAGTGAGTAAAGCCTTCAGAGTTTTTAACAAAAGAACACTTATTGTGGAAGAATCTGTACATGTGATCTTTGATGAATCACAATGTAGTAAGGCTGATATTAAAGAACTTCAAGAATAATTAGATAAAACTCACATCAACAACAATCATGTTGGATATATTGATGTGAAGTTACCAAACCTTCAACATATGGATGGAATGCTACCATCCCAAGCCATATATATCCCTGACATGTAGGTACCTACTCAGACACAGGAACCTGAACTTAATCAGGAACCTAAAGATGATTAGACTACAGACCTAAATCAGAACCAATTGAGGGGGAACCCTAGAAAGTCGATGAAGCAAGGAGAAGATGGCTAAAAGATCACCCCAGAGACCTAATTATCGGAGATTACACATCTGGAGTAAGAACGAGAAGAGCAAATCCGTACGAAGCCATGTTCGCTTGCTTTATATCACAAATAGAACCAAAATTTCCAGAAGAAGCTCTACAAGATACCAACTGGATTCAAGCTATGCAAGAAGAACTAAATGGGTTTGAAAGGAATCGAGTTTGGTACCTAGTTCCCAGACCCACGCATCAAGGAGTCATCGGAATCAAGTATGTGTTCAAAAATAAGCTAGATGAAGAAGGACAAGTTGTAAGAAACAAAGCTAGACTAGTAGCAAAAGGATACTGTCAAGAAGAGGGCATAGATTTTGATGAAACTTTTGCTCCAGTAGCTAGACTTGAAGCAATCAGAATCTTCCTAGCATATCCAACACATAAAAATCTCACTGTATATCAAATGGATGTGAAGAGCGCCTTCCTAAATGGAATGCTGGTAGAAGAAGTATATGTTGAACAACCACCCGGGTTTGAAGAAGATGCTGATAAGATGGCGTACAGATTGAGAAAAGCTCTTTATGGACTGAAGCAGACACCAAGAGCTTGGTATGTGTAATGCCACGATTCCCATTGATTGGAAATCAGGTCGTCACCATTTCCTAATTAAAGAATTTATAAAATAGTTTACAGCGGAAGACTGAAAGGAAAACACGAGACATTTTTTTTAAAACATAAAACAATTATTTCCAAAACTCGTGTTTTACCCACATTTCTAGGTTAAACGTTCAAACAAACTCCTACAAGATATAACATATTAGAGCAAACATATCATACCAAATTATAAGTCTAGGCCCATCGTCTAGCATAATTTACATATCCAAAATATAACATTGTTCTTAAAAGTAAATACTATTTTGGTACTTTAACATGAAAGGGGTGATAGAAAGACAGATCAGCTTGCTACACGTCCGCATCATCATACGCCGAACCTGACAATATTAAAAGTGGAATCATGAGACACCTCCGGAGAGGAATCCCAGTGGGATAACTGTATTCTCTAATATTCATTGAAACAATTAAATTATTAAGCACATACTACATGTCCGTTGGGTACGCTCACCCTGGACCATACATAACATAAAGGAATGTGGGAGTCGCTCGCCCACTAAACCTTGCTTTCATAGACCAGGCACTCTCGCCCTTATGGTCGTCGCCCGATAGTGAAGCAACTACCGGTTACCGCTACGGAACTTCAACCGTAGACCTTCGTACATAACTTACTAATTTAATTATCACCGTATAGTAGAGTGTAGAAATTACCCACTCTAACATATATTGAAATAATTAAATCATTAAGCACATACTACTTTGTCCGTTGGGTACGCTCACCCTGGACCTTTCATAGACCAGACACTCTCACCCTTATGGTCGTCGCCCGATAGTGAAGCAACTACCGGTTATAGCTACGGAGCTTCAACCGTAGATTTCATACATAACTTAGTAATTTAATTATCAACGTATAGTAGAGAGTAGAAGTTACCCACTTTACGATGACAACTCGAGAATTGCTTTTGGAATCACCGTTCGTCTCAACTGCACTCGACATACTTAATCGTTTAGTTTCTTATGTCATATAATATAATCTTTTGTATTTTATATTAGGTTATTTAATCTAAAGCATAATCACTAGTAATTAAATATAAAGACTTCATACCAAACATAAATATTAACATGATTCCATATACATAATTTAAGCATTTATATAAATTATACATCATACAAAATACACATACATTAGACTCATATATAAAAATTTTGATGATAACATTATCATATAAGAATCATTTAAACATGATTAGCATTTACAAGAAATCAACATACTCATAATATATAAAGATGTAACAAATTTAATACTTCATATATAATTCCTAAAATCACAATATTATTCATATGATCATATATATTCATTTAGGTTAACATACTGAAAATTCATAAATTTTAATTGCTTGTACAAAGCATTAAAAAATCATTGAACATGATTCACATATAAACAACAAATACACTTATAATTTAAACTTTAGGTATTTAACTAGAAATTTTTAGTCTTAAAAAGACACATAAAAAAAATATGGTTTGTGGTCATAAAATAATATCCGGTATAGTATTGGGTTCAAACTTATAATTGTAGCAAAATTTAGGAGTGATTCAGCAGTTTCTATAAAGTCTGGGATTATATATTAAAATCTTGTAAGGTTTTGGGGGTTAAACTGCAACTTAAACTAATTTCAGAGGTTGAAATGAATTTAACATAAGTTGTAGGGGCTGAATTGCAATTATAAAGAAGATAAAGGTTTAAACAATAAATAAGCAAAAACGGAAAATTGCAAAATAGCCCCTAGATTTAATCTAATTCACCAAAGAACACCCCGGTCCCCAAAACCCCTTCCCCGTCGCCCTTCTCCTCCAGCAGCACGGCCGCCGCCGCACACGGCGGCGCCCCCTTCTCTCCTGCACAGCCCCCACTCTCTCTCTCCCCCCTTCTTCCCTGCACAGCCGCTGCCCCCTTACCGGCGACTGCCTTGTCGCCGGCCTTCTCTCCACACGGCGCCGCCACTCACGGTGGTACCTCTTCCTTCCCCCACCTTTCCCCTTTCCAATTTTACAGCATATACACAATATACACATATATATACACATGATACACACACACAAAACATGCACTTCTCACCCCACGGCGGCGCTGCTCACGGCGTCACCCTCTTCGTCTCTGCTCGGCGCCGCTCCGTGCGGTGGCGCCTCCTCCCGTCTCTCCCTATTTCCCCCTCTTCTTCTTCCTTTCCTTCCCTCTGTTTTCTTCCCCATCTTTTCCCCTGTTTTCCTTCCCCATTTCTCAAGCCACAGCACACAAAACATATATAATTTCACACACATATATATATATATATATACATCTACACATTGATTTGGGGAAAAAGAAATAATTGGAATCAATTAATATTGAAGTTTAAAACAAGAAGATGAATTGAGCTCTTTACACTTCACACTTCAAATCCTCTGCAAAATGAAGATGTATGATAATGAAAGAGGAAAATTTTTTAACTCTTGAATTCTTCAATTTGTTGTTGATGATGAATGATGAATTTGAGACTCCTATTTATAGGTGTAAAATGGAGATTTCAATAGATATTATATCTGAAGTGGAGCAATTTGATTGGTCCACCATGATTTGATCATATCTAATTTTTGATTTGATCATACCTGATATGTTTACCGATAATTATCAAATTTAATTTTATTTAATTTGATAATATCTGCAAGACTTTGACACGTGGCAATCTTTGATTGGTCAACAAAAGATATATGAAATATCAATTAATTTGATTATTTAATTTAGGAATTGTATTTAATTACTCCTTAAAATAAATATAAATTAATATTTCACATTTCATTTTACACATGGCACCACATAATTGGACATTAAAATTTTGTATCTACAAATTGCCCCCTTGAGACTTGTCTGCGGATGATAATTTTGAAGTGGATAAGTCTCAAAATGATTTGAATTTTCAGAGGCCGATTGAACATCTTTTCAAATCCAATGTTAATAGCACTTTGTATTTGAATATTGATGAATTTTCCTTTAGCACATGTAATTTGTTAATCCAAAATCGTGCCTTGAAATTTAGATATTTGTTGGGACTTTGGGCTTGCAAACATTGGAGAATCCTTCATAAATGGGCCTCCAAATCATCTAATAAGAGTGACCCAACTTAAAAGGTCATCACCTCTCAGTAAAAGTTTGTCTTCCAATATTTTATTCCTTAATTAGTTAAGAAAAATGAGAATACTTTTCTCAAGGAGTTGGCAGAAGGACGTCTCCTTCCTCAACAAATCTTCTACAGAGGGATTTTGTCTTTATCTTGAGCAGAGCTCTCCATCAAACAACCTTTTTTCCGGAAAATTTTCGTGATTCCAGATCCGTTTACAACTTATCAACTTTTCAAACCACGGATTAAGATCTTCCTCCGAATTTGAAGGAAACCCACTTGCCTCAAACTCTTCAACTTCAGTTTATGGATTTTGATAAGCATCATCTGATACGATTTTATCTTTGTTTTTCCTCCTTATAAACTATTATAAATAGCCAAGTACCCTCAAGATTTATACTCATCTTATCAAAGAGAAAGCAACGTACTTCTCCCATTTTATGTTTCCTCCCCTGTTTTTCTTTCTTTTCATCTCTTATGTTCACCTTTTCGTTTCTTATGTTTCCCTTTTTCTTTTTTTGTAGTTTTTTTTAGTTTCACTGCTTTCTTATGAAAACTCCCTTTCTTGTTGATACATGGCCTACACAGGTTTATAGCAGGGAATTTGGAGTGTAGACGTTGAGGCAAGATATCCATTTTTGAAAAAGGTTTTCCTTTTCTTTAATCGAGATTCCAAGTTACCTCTGCGAAAGACACAAACTCTTATTTTTTACATGGTTGCCTTCTTGATAATTGCAGCCTTGTATTAATTATTTGATTCCTAACATGATGATGTATTTGGTGAAAGACGTATCAGTTTATCATGGCCAAATTTGCTTCCCCATTTAGTCAGCTTGCAATATGTAATGGTTTTTGTATATTCTTCAAAAAAAAAAAAATTGGCTTTGAATATACCTCTGCCATGATAACTTAGTGATGTCTTCGACACCTGATATAGACTATTTAACCTCTTTTTTTTTAACAACATCTTTGAATATACCTCTGCCATGATAACTTAGTGATGCCTTCGACACCTGACATAGACTATTTAACCTTTTTTGTTTTTTTAAACAGCATCTCACAATGGTTTACTTCAAAGATTTCACCGTTTCCGGACAACAATTTTTGGTGATTCTTGATAATGAAAATCAATCTGTTGAAAAAGGGACGCGTTTAGAGGTGCATGAACCTCTTGATGGCAAGTATGCAAGGAAAATGCCAAAATTAACCAATTCTCTTTATCAACGAGATTGGTCTGTGGAAATTGCCTCAAAGGCGACTTGGGTTTTGCAATCGGCGCACCATCAACCTCTCAGCGAGTCAAACAAATTGGATTACTTTCATACACTTGGGCGTATTATTATCAATAGACAAGCCACGTGGGAAGACAACATCGAGTTTCCAGGCGAGTTTCACTATATTGAAGGCTATTGGGAGTGGACCGAAGATGTTCTTAGCCGATGCGGGAAGATCTTGGAAGCAGCGAAGGTTCGTGATGCTGTGTATGCCTCGCTTTTCACGTACGACTGCAACGTTGAAGTGATCAAAGCGTTTTGTGAAGCCTGGTGCCCTTTGACGAACTCATTATTGACATCCTTCGGTGAACTCTCTATCTCCTTATGGGATCTACACAGTTTGGCGGGTTTTCCTATGGTTGGGTCCTTTTATGATGAGGTGATACCAAGTGCAATGGAACTCACCGATATTGATGATACCGGGAACGGTTCACTATATCGTACTTGTAGTCATATGTTGCACGCGTTTCACCTTCTTCGTAAGAGGACTAGTGACCGTCCATCTTCTGGTGTTTCGATCACGACATGGATTAACTTTTGGGCTAAGAAGACTTTGAAGTATTCGCAGCCTCCTCCTCATAAAGAAAGAAAATCTGCGCCTAGACAAACTCAAAAGCTTCACAACCCTACGGGATCGTTTGCAGGTCATAGAGTTTGGAATTCTGCCGAAAGTGCTTGTTTTTCATAGCTCGGTGTTGAAGAAGGCGAAATTGAGGAAACTTATTTGGCAGCATACTTAGCATATTGGCTAAGTGTATTCGTCCTTCCTCATGATAGGACCGATCTTATTCGTCCGACTACTTTCAAGATGGCAAGTATTATTGCTAGTGGCCGGAGAGTGGATCTTGTTGTCCCGGTTTTAACAAGCATCTATCAGGGCTTGAACACGATTGCAAAATCTTTGGAAGCTCCTTTCTCATATTTCACTTTCCCAATTCACTTCGTATATGGTTGTCTTGCTCATTACTTCAAGACGCATTACCAGTTGTTTCGAGGAAGACAGGCTCCTGAGATGGTAGTTTATTCTGGTGAGGGATGTGCAAGACATTACGACCCTCGAGAAGCTCGCAAGAGAATTCACAAAGGGGATCTGGCTTGTTGGACATGCTTTACGAAACCTTTTACATCTAAAGGCTTTTTGTATGTCGACAACAAAGATAATGGTGACTCGATATTTCTTTACTTTGCTGCCATTCGCTCGGGTTATCTTTCTTTCCGACAGAAGGACCATTTCATTGTTGAACCCTATAGCCCACATCGTTTCAGCCGTCAATTTGGGTTCTTTCAAACGCCGCCAGGGATTCTTAAAAAGGATTATCGCAAAGCTACTTTAGATGAGGGATTGCGTTTTTGGCGCATATGCACTTTATCTCGGTCAAACGCAAGAGCTTGGTTTCCTTGCATTCCATCTGTAGCTAAGAGGTTTTCATCTGATGAGTATAAGAAGTGGTGGTTTCACATTTACGGGCGTTATCTTGAAGAAAATTTGGAAAGCCTCATTCATGTGAATCCATTTGAAACTTTCTCAGGAGGAGGAAATGAGCTCAATGGAGAAAGCTTCCCAAAAAAAAACACTAGCAAGCGCACCCATGCCCTTCCTACTTCTGAGCCTCATAAATCTCGAACTCTTGGTATTGTTGAGACAAGTAAGAGGAAGAATAGCACTGCACGTTCTGAAGGGAGTGGCAGTAATGGCGGTCATTGGAAGAGGTCCAAAAACACTCACAACCCTCCAGATTCTACTAAGGGAGTTGCAGACAATTTTCAACAAAAGGATAATTCTGCTGAAGTGAATTCAAATACTTCTTTCGCTTTTTTTTTTTTTTGGTTTATGATCTAATATAAAATTCAACTTTCTTGTCTTCCTAGGTAATCGAGGCTCTTCATAACAACGATACTGAAGTTGTTGAGATTGATGATGAAAAAGTGTGCAACGAGAGTCGAGAGTTGATCGTTAGTCCCCCGATAGAAGTTCCGTTAATTCATAGATCACAAAAGAAAACAACTGCTTTGGAGAGAGTTCATCATGATTGAGCGGCGATATCCACATTTGTGGGTGAAGACTTCGTTTATACTCACTATAAATCATGTCTTCAAAGTATGTGGAATGGTCTTCGCGACAAGATAGAACGGACTCCGGTGAATTCGATTTCTTTGATCAAGAAAGAAGTAGAAATTGTCTTTGATTCCATGAAGGGTTTTAACATCCTTGGGCTTTTTGATCTTTCATTCGCCGAAAAGTCACTTGCAACATTTTTTGAGGAGGTTGCTGTTTATGATGACAAACGATCGACATCTTTGGAAAGGCCTTCAAAGGAACATCTTTTGAGTGAAGCTAAAGGCCGTCTTAGTAGTCTTAAGTCCAATGTGGCTAAAGAAATCATACAAGTTGAGGTCACTGAAGCTGATTTACAGCGTGTCGCGAAGAAGTTAAGGATTCTGAAAAGACGGCAGAAGGATTTGGTTGTGACCTTGGGGAGACAAAAGGAACTTCTTGAAGCTTCTCAAGCTGAAGTTCACAAAGTTGAGGAAGAAATCACTACTATTGAGATCACGCCTTCCCCGAATGATGATGTGGTAGAAACTTCGCGAGTTGCTGCCGAGACTGCCAAAAAAGCTTTATTGGACTTGAAGCCATTTATTTAGATTGTTCATAGTTTTTTTTTTTAGATCTTTTCTCTTTTTTTTTTTGTAGAACATTTCAAATTTGTGCAATCAAGTCTTTCTCTGTTTTTTTAATGCTCGTCATTTGCTTTTTTTTTTTTAACAATCAACTGTTGGAAAGAGTGAAAAACATATCTTATAACTGAACTTAGAAAATATCTAAGCTGCCTACGTACCTCTACAAGAGAGGATCAAGTCATAACGTAGTTCAAGTTAAAAAAAAAATATTTTTGTGGGGTGTGCCGTGCACAGTTTATACTCATGCGGGCAAGGAGTATCTATTCTTTAGCCACTTTAGATAAAGTGGGGTATTTGTCATTTAACCACTTAAAATACCTTTAGTGGGATAATTCAATAGTTTAACTACATATATTTATCTTTTGGTGGGATAAATTAACAGTTTAACCACATATATTTATCTTTGGTGGGGAAGTAGCATTTTAACCACACGAACTGCCTTTTGTGGTTGCCGTACACATTTTATACTCGTGCGGGCCAGGAGTAACATGCAGTTTAAGCTCGTGCGCCGAAGAGCCTTTTTTTTTTTCAGGGGTAGTAGCGCTTCAAGAATCTCCCATTAATTGGACCAACCTTTACTCTATCTTCAAAGATCAACAAATAAGCACCATTTGTATAGACTTCTTTCACAACATATGGCCATCCCACTTTGAAGTGAACTTATTTCCAGTTCGATGGGTAGTGATGATTGGTCTTCTTACGGCGAGAACCAAGTCTCCTATTTGGAAGGATCGTGCTCGTACTTTCTTATTGAATGCTTTTGACATGCGAGCTTGGTAACATTCGAGACTTTGTTGCGCTTCAAGCCTCTTTCATCGAGAGCTTCAAGTTCTTCGAGATGCAGTCGTGCATTTTCTTCGTCAGTGAGTCCTTCTTGCATGGCCATTCTCAAAGACGGAATTTGCTGCTCAAGGGGAATGACTGCCTCCACGCCATACACCATTGAATATGGAGTCGCTTGAGTTGGTGTTCGATGGGTGGTTCTGTATGCCCATAATGCTTCTCCGATTCTCTCGTGCCAGTCACGTTTGGTCTTTGCAACCACCTTTTTTAATAAATTGCACATAGTTTTGTTGAATGCTTCGGCAAGACCGTTAGCGGCAGTGTAGTACATTGAAGACTTTCTTTGCTTGAAGTTAAATTTTTGACAAAGTTTGTCAATCAAACTATTGCTGAAAGGCTTCCCATTATCAGTTATGATGTATCTTGGGATTCCATAGCGGTAGATGATATTGAGACGAATGAAATCAGCCACAGTTTCTTTCTTTACTTCTCTTAGGGGTACAACTTCCGCCCATTTCGAAAAGTAATCTGTTGCAGCCAAGATATATAGGTGGCCACCGGAAGATTTGGTCATTGGTCCGACTACATCCAGCCCCCATGCATCAAACGGCCAAGAGGCAACTGTAGGGTGTAATAGCTCTGGCGGTTGATGAATGAAATTTGCATGAAATTGACAAGCTTGACATCTTTGTGCGTAATCCATGCAGTCTTTGACCATACTTGGCCAGTAGTAGCCCATCCTTTTTATGCGAAAATGTAGTTTGGGCCCCGACTGATGAGCGCTACAAATCCCGGAGTGGGCTTCTTCCATAGCTCGTGTTGCTTTTTCACCATTTAAGCATCGTAGGAAGACTCCATCGAAAGAACGTCTATAAAGCGTCCCTTTGAAGTAGATGAATCGACTAGCACGTCGCCGAACATCAACTCTTTGTCGTGGATCATTTGGCAATTTTCCATGGTTAAGATAATCGGTGAAAGTTTGACGCCAATCTTCTTTTTCGACTTCGAATACTTCAAAGATGTAATTTCCTTCTTCTATATCCTCTTCGTCTTCAAAGATTGGAGGCATGACCCAACTTTTGCATATCAGTACACGTGTTTCATTTTCAGGCATGGCTATTGTTGAAGCGAGCTTGGCCAAAGCATCAACTTGTTTATTATCCTTTCTTGGCACGTGCCCTAACTTCACATCCCCAAGCCAAGCGATGATCCTTCGCGCATAATTGACATATGGAAGTAATTCTAGTTTCTTGACTTCATATTCTCCAAGGAGTTGGTTAATTACTATCTTTGAATCCCCATAAACTTTGAGATGCAACCGTTTATTTTCCATAGCCATTTCCAGCCCAAGAATGAGAGCTTGATACTCAGCCACATTATTGGAACAATTTTCGGTCAAAGTGAAAGAGTATGGGAGCACTTCCCCATCGGGTGTTACAAATATAACTCCGGCACCAGCCCCTTCTCTATGGGATGCTCCATCGAAATACATCTTCCAAGGTAGGAAGACTTCAATGGCAAGGACATCTTCATCTGGAAGGTCATCAGATAGTTCCCACTCGGCCGGGATAGGATGGTCGGCTAGAAAATCAGCTAACACTTGACCTTTTACTGCCTTTTGAGGGACATAAACTATCTCAAATTGTTGTAGTTGGAGGTACCATCTTGCAAGCCTGTCAGAAAGCACTGGCCTCGTCATGACATACTTTAGTGGATTTGCCTTTGAGACGAGATGGATAGTATGGGCTTGAAAATAGTGCTTCAGCTTATGGATAGCGAAAATGAGTGCTAGGCATATCTTCTCAATTGGTGAATAATTCAACTCATTTGGCGTCATTGTCCTGCTTAGATAGTACAACGCGTTTTCTTTGTTGTCATCATTTTCTTGTGCTAGCAAAGCCCCTATAGAACGTTCTTGGGCAGCAATATAAAGAATCAAAGACCTCCCAGCCACTGGCGCCACCAACACTGGAGGTTTCATCAAATACTCTTTTATTCTTGTAAAAGCATTACTGCATGATTCATCCCATTTGAATGGGACACCTTTCTTCATAAGTCTATCGAATGGTTGACAACGTCCTGCTAGGTTTGAGATGAACCTTCGTAGGTACGCCAATTTTCCTTGCAAGCTTTTGAGTTCATGAATATTTCTTGGTTCAGGCATCTTTAGAATTGCATCAATCTTTGCTTGCTCAATTTCAATCCCTCGATGGCGGACTATGAATCCGAGAAATTTGCCTGATGTTACCCCGATTGCACATTTCAAAGGATTCATTCTTAGTTGATATTTTCTCAAATGCTCAAAGACTTTTCTTAAGTCATTCAAGTGATCCTGGCGTTTCTTGGACTTCACAACCAAATCATCAACATAGCATTCAATGTTCTTATGAAGCATGTCATCAAAAATCTTTTGCATCGCTCTTTGGTATGTTGCGCCTGCATTTTTTAGCCCAAACGACATCACCTTGTAACAGTATATCCCTTTCGGAGTTCTAAAAGCTGTCAATTCTTCGTCTTTCGGGGACATGCGTATTTGGTTGTAGCCGGATGACCCATCCATAAATGACAATGCTTCATGTCCTGTGGTAGCATCAATCATGAGTTCAGTGATTGGCAATGGAAAGTCGTCTTTAGGACATGCTACGTTCAAATCTCTGAAGTCTACACAAACTCGAATTTGCCCGTTTTTCTTTCTTACAGGAACAATATTGGATATCCATGTCGGGTACTTGACTTCTCGAATAAACCCAACTTCAATCAATTTATTTACTTCAGTCTCGATCAATGGGATCAACTCTGGCCGAAATCGGCGTTGGGCTTGCTTCACAGGACGAGCCCCTTTTTTTATAGCTAAATGATGAATAACTACTTTGGGATCTAGTCCGGGCATTTCTTTGTATGACCATGCAAACACATCCTTGAATTCATGTAATATTTTGACGTAGGACTTTTCCTCATCATTGGTCAACAATGCACTGATATAGATTGGTCGTGGTTAATTTGCATCACCCAAGTTAACTTCTTTTAATTCATCCACTGTAGCTTTCACTAATTCTTCAAGCTCGGGAGGGGCAATTTCAGCATCTTCAATTGGGTTTTCTTCACTGAGAGCAATATGATGTGCAAGTTCCATGTCTTCCATTAGTAATGAGCAAGAATAATTGTCCCCAGTTATATGGTTGGAAGAAGCTATACTTTCCCTATCATCCTCGTCGTTTTGGACTTGTGTAAAGATGATTGTGTCCATTTTTGCCTTTAAGACTCTTTCACATGATATGGTCAAAGTAGTACATCTTCTCATGCGAGATGGAATCAAGCTCCGCACCCTTTTAAACATTTGTGACTCGTCTCCCCTTTTAAGAACAAGTTTTGCCTTTTGGTCACCCCTCTTACTTTTCTTGCTCGTGCCAAGTCTATCAAACACAGAGACTTGTTGAGTTTTCATTCCATCAGTTACGCCGAGTCTATCAAACACAGAGCTTCGCCGAATTTTCATTCCATGTTTAGTAAGCACATCTTCAGTTGATGACACCTCACATTTAATAACACAATTGACACTTGCTCTCTTGATAGCTATACGAGCAGGACTTTGTGGCATATGTCCAATACCTGCTCTAGTCCTCTGTACTATATATTCTTTCCCTTTTGACGCGTGTTGAGCAGCATTGAAACTATTTCCTTCTTGACTTAAGACTTGGGCACGAAGCTCCTTATTTGTGGAATCTTCTTGTGGGTTATAACCGGCTCGAACAAGAAGTTTAAAGGCCTTTGGATCATAACACTTAGTTAGTTCGGGCCCTGAAAATGTTCCATGCTCTATTCTAGCTCCTTCTTTTGGGATTACAAATCCGTTAAGTGGTAGGGAAGTTGGCTTATTTGCATCAAGCTTAGTGAGTGGCAATGTCAATCCTTCGAATGAACCAGTCTTAGCTAGGGACTTGTCTTTTGAGGGTTTCTCGATATTTTCTGTTAAAGTCTCATCTTTTTCCTTTTTTGACTTGGTCATTTTTGAACTCCTGACTCTTCATTTTTACCTTCCTTGAATCCCCGAAGTAATACTTGGCATCGGCAAAGTGTGATTCTGCCTCGGTGAATGGTTTATCATCAGCAACGACCATTTTTACAACGCCATCTTTGCAGAATTTAAGACATTGGTGCCATGTAGATGGTACTACTCCATTTTCATGCAGCCATGGGTGGCCAAGAAGCATATTGTATGAGGTCTTGGAGTCTATAACATGGAATGATGCTGTTGAAATCATATCGGCCATTATTAGCTCAAGTCTAATTGTTCCAAGTTTGTCCTTCTTGATTAAACCCTTGGATCATCAATCGGTTTCCCGTGAGTTCTTCTGTAGAAATTCCTAACTCTTTCATTGTTCGTAGGGATATAATGTTAACTGCAGAACCTCCATCAATGAGTATCTTGTTTACCTTTTGTTCACGAGTATATGCTGTCATGAACAATGGCCTATTGTGAAAACTGGTCCCAAGTTGCAAGTCATCTTCAGAGAAGGTTATTGAGTAGATGCAATCGCAATCAGAAGGATAGTCATCTACCTCACCAAGTTCGTTTGTTGTGTTGCAAGACACTTTGTCATGCCCATCATCGTTATAAGTAACGAGACTCGTTGTAGTACAATCTTCTTCTAGTGTGATCTTTCCTTCTCGGGCCAAATGCATTACTTTGTCTTTGAAGACAAAGCAATCTTGAATTGCATGTCCTATCAATCGATGGTATGCACAATATTTTGGGTCTTCAGTTTGCCCGGCCTCTTCAGGTCGCTTCATTTCAGGTAATTCAATCAACTTGTTTTTGAGCAAGTCATCAAAAATCCCTTGAACGTCAGAGTCAAGAAAAGGATATTGTTTTGCCTGCATCTCCTTCAAAGTCAATCTTTTTTGCCCCCATTCCTGGGTGATATTCTCCTGATATTCTCCTTTGGCTTGACTTTATCATTTGCCTTAGTTTGGAACTTGATAGGCTTTGTAGTTGTCGCCATTGATTCCTTAGCAAGAGGTTTAGTAGAAGGTTTACCTACTCTCTTGATTACTTCCTTTTCTTTGAATCTGTGGAACCCTTGAATTTGAGATTCTTCAATCCCACTTGTAGTAATACTTATCTCCATGTCATGAGCTTTGGTAGCCAATTCTTCGAAAGACCTTGGTTGAATTACTTGAAGGATATATCGAACTCCAATTCATTCCTCGAATGTACATCTCAATTGCTGAACTCTCCGATAGCCTATCTTTGCAGTTCAAACTTAAGTTCTTCCAACGGTTGATGTAATCAATAACAGGTTCATCTTTCCATTGATGTGAATTGGTAAGTTCCAACATACTCACCGTACGTTGAGTACTATAGAAGCGATTAAGGAATTCTTGTTGTAACTGCTCCCAACTATCAATTGAGTCAGCCTCCAAGTTGACGTACCAATCAAACGCATTTCCTTTTAAGGAACGTACGAATTGCTTTACCATGTGGTCTCCATAAGTTCCGGCATCATTACAAGTTTCCACAAAGTGAGCCACATGCTGTCTTGGATTACCCTTCCCGTCAAATTGTTGAAATTTGGGAGGTTGATATCCTAATGGCATTCTCAAGTTATCAATCCTTGCAGTGTATGGCTTAGCGTAAGTTGTTGGTGATTTGGATCCTCCATCTAGCTTGTCTTGAATGGTTCCCATGACGAACTCCCTTATTTGACTTATAGGAATAAATCCATCAGATGAAACTTGTACCTCAATTGTTGATGACTTTTCTTTATTGTTAACTTGTGGTCTTGTGGATGCGTCAGCTTCATTTGGTATGTCAATTGGGTCATCCATTGTTTTACCATCAACTTCCTTATTCCTCAATAGTAAAGCTACCTTTGCATCTTGCTCTTGAACATGTTTGCTAAGACTCTCCATAGCTTTCATAAGGCTAGTCATTTGCTCTTCCAAAGTGGTAGCACTTGTAGTCATTACAGGAGCTGCATGTGACGGACTTAATGCCGAGCGAGGAGTAGGCGGTGTAGAACCCCTTGAGTTTTCTTCATCTTGGTTTGGGTCGACAGGTGCCAATGATTCTTCATCCTCAGAAAAAGTTGTTTCGTGAGTAAGAATCACTTCCTTAGACTTTTCCAACTGCTTCAGCATATTTCGTGTGATAACACCACCAGTTTGTGTTGTATCCTTCGAAGAAGTTGACGATGTAGACATTGATAAAGTCCTGTTGGCAGACATCTTGATGAACTTGGTGAAGAGATGAGATGAAAGGAAGAGATAGTCCCACTGGGCGTGCCAAAAATTTGTAACAACAAATTTTGTGTATTAAATTAATAAACACAAAAGATTTGCACAAATTGAAATTTATTGAATCAAACTGAATTTGAGGTACAATCTCTTTGATCCCTTGATTCTTCTCTTCAATACTTGGAGTTGACGAGTGGAGTTGACTTGGTCAAATTTGAGATCCTCGAACCAACAACTCTATCCGCGGGTTTTGCACCTTATTTTGGATCAAGCAGCAGCTTTCGAAATTCCGTGAAGAACATCCTTGGATTTGTTGAAGAACGTCTTGAAGATTCGAAGATTGCCGAAGAACTTAATAAAGAACGTCTTGAATATTTGAAGATTGCCGAAGAACGCCTTGAAGATTTGAAGATTGCCGAAGAACGCCTTGAAGATTTGAAGATTGCCGAAGAACGCAGGAGAGAATTTTTTTACTCTTGAATTCTTCAATTTGTTATTGATGATGAATGATGAATTTGAGACTCCTATTTATAGGTGTAGAATGGAGATTTCAATAGATATTATATCTGAAGTAGAGCAATTTGATTGGTCCACCATGATTTGATCATATCTAATTTTTGATTTGATCATACCTGATATGTTTACCGATAATTATCAAATTTAATTTTATTTAATTTGATAATATCTGCAAGACTTTGACACGTGGCAATCTTTGATTGGTCAACAAAAGATATATGAAATATCAATTAATTTGATTATTTAATTTAGGAATTGTATTTAATTACTCCTTAAAATAAATATAAATTAATATTTGACATTTCATTTTACACATGGCACCACATAATTGGACATTAAATTTTTGTATCTACAGCAGGTTTTCTTGAAAACGGGGTGTTACAACTCCCCCCACCTTTTTAAAAATTTCATCCCGAAATTTGGTTTGGCTACAAGAATAACTTGGGGTACTCATTCTGAATGTCACTTTCGCGCTCCCATGTAGCTTCCTCTTTTCCATGCCTATTCCATTGTATCAAAACTAATGGTATATTTCTATTTCTCAAGGTCTTGATCTTCTTTCCAATAATGGACATAGGTCGTTCCTTATAAGTTAGATCTTTCTCAAGTTCGAATGGTTCAAGTTCAATGTGATGACTTGGGTCTGTCACATATTTTCGTAGCATCGATACATGAAAGACGTCATGAACTGCAGAAATTTCTGGACTGAGGGCAAGTCGGTATGCTACATTTCCAATACGTTCCAAGATTTCAAACGACCCAATGAATCTTGGTTTCAACTTCCCCTTTTTACCAAATCGGATTATTCCCTTCATTGGAGAAACTTTCAGAAACACCTTTTCACCAATTTGAAATTGCAGATCCTTTCTCCGCAAATCCGCATAAGATTTCTGTCGATCTTGGGCTATTTTGATTCTCTCTCGAATCTTGGTGATTGCTTCTGTGGACTTTTCTATTAATTCTGGGCATAAGATCTTTCTTATTCCGACCTCATCCCAATGAATGGGAGTCCTACATCTTCGTCCATAAAGTGCTTCATAAGGAGCCATTCCAATAGTTGACTGGTAGCTGTTGTTATAAGCAAATTCTACTAAGGACAAATGATCTTCCCAGCTTCCTCCAAAGTCCAAAACACATGTCCTAAGTAGATCTTCAAGAATTCGGTTGGTTCTTTCTAATTGTCCATCTGTCTGAGGATGGAATGCGGTGCTAAAGTTCAGTTTAGTTCCCATTGCTGATTGTAAGCTCTTCCAAAATTTAGAAGTGAATCGTGGATCTCTATCAGATACAATTGAAACCGGAACTCCATGTAGTCGAACTACCCCATGTTAGGATGTATACTATAAGCCTAGCTTTTGTATGAACATCTTTTATGCAATGAGAATCATTATGGTCACATGTTTGCATTTTATATTTGTTATATATATGTTTATGCAATGTCCAATTAATTTATATTATAGATAACTTGGTGTGTGGTGCCACACAGAAGATCTTGTTATCAGTTTTTTATAAATTATAAAGAGTAGCTCACAACCAAGATGAATTTGGACAAATCATCGGAATGGTTGTAGTGTAGTTTGGTATTAGTCTGTCTTGACTATAAAACTACACTAGTATACTTTGTGTGTATTGAGCAGGACCATTTGAGGTTGTTCGTTTTATTCTGACTATATAATGAACAAGACCTCTGTTATTATGGATGTGCGTTCTCTTAATCCCTATATAATAACAGCCACGTATACACAATATTTGTATCTTTAATTTACCAACGAGTGAGATTTATTTATTAAATCAATAAACTCGGTGAATTGGGAAACCGTATTGTCTATATGGTGTATTGTTGATTATAGAAGGAATCTGTGTCCTAATTATTTAGGATGATGATGTCCCCTTGAGGAGCTCATAAGGATTATCATGTAAACCCTGCAGGTGGATTTAATCCGACATGATAATAAAGTTGAGTCGTACTACTCTTGGAATTAGATGTTAATTAATTGAGTTGTCAGTAACTTATTTAATTAACGGACATTCGATATCTTAAACACAGGGAGATAAACGTGCACATAATAAGAAGGAGCCCATATTAAATATGGGATTGGGACGGTAGTTCAATAATAATTCTTTAGTGGACTGAATTATTATTGATGGGCTTAATTTATGTGCTCGGGCCGAACACAGGATACTTAAGCCCATCAGGAGGCCCAACCCAATTCCTCCTCTAGGTCCCTGATGTAGCCTATTTATAGCCCTTTTTCATCAGCGCCTCTCAACACACGCAGATCACAGATAACACGTGATAGCGAGAGAGAGTGCAGAATTGAGAGTTCTCGAAGGATCGTTGGCCACGCAACGTTCGAGAAAGGCTACAGGAATACATCGGAAGATCGAGAGGTCTAGGGTTACGGAAGATCAGTCTTGGCTCGATTTCTCGTAGACTGATTGAAAGGTATAATTATTTTCTTTCCGCTGCTTCTTCTTTATACCTTTGCATGGATCCCGATTCATCAATTGCATAGAGCCGGCGATCGGTCGGTTCCAACACCCCATCGATATACAGCTTTGCTAATTGGTTCATCGAGTACGTCATTTTGACTGGTATGAAGTGTGCAACTTTTGTTAATCGATCAACAATAACCCATATAGCTTCGTGTTGATTAGGGCTTCTTGGTAGCCCTGTAATGAAATCCATAGTCACGTGCTCCCATTTCCATTCGGGAATTTCTAATGGGTTTAGCAATCCAGATGGTCTTTGATGATCGGATTTAACTCTTTGGCAAGTTAGACATTTCTTAACGAACTGTGCAATTGTTCATTTCATGCCTCTCCACCAAAAGTTACTTCTGAGATCCCTGTACATCTTTGTCTCTCCAGGATGTGAAGTATAATGAGTCATATGAGCTTCTCTCATTATTTCATCTCTTAACCCAATATCTTTTGGTATGCAGATTCTTCCTTTGAATTCCAAAGCTCCATCTGAGGCTATCGAAAAGTCCTTGATTTTCTGGTCTCGAACTTTACTTTGCATAAGATTGAGGAACTTGTCACTCCGCTGAAGTTCGATAATTCGTTCCCTTAATGTAGGTTGAACTGTGAGTGCTGCTAACATTGCAATTGATTGTTCTGAATCAACAATTGTCAAGCTTAGTCGGTTAAATTCTTCTATCAATTCTTCCTGATGAGTGAGCATCAATGTTAGCTGTCCCTTTTTCCTGCTGAGTGCGTCTGCTACAACATTTGCTTTTCCTGGGTGGTAGTGAATGGTACAATCATAGTCTTTCACGAGTTCTAACCACCTTCTTTGACGCATATTAAGCTCCTTCTGGGTAAAGAAACACTTCAAACTTTTATGATCTGTGTACACTGCACATTTTACTCCATACAAGTAGTGTCTCCAGATCTTCAATGCATGTACGACTGCTGCCAATTCCAAGTCATGAGTTGGATAGTTCTGTTCATGCACTTTCAATTGGCGTGATGCGTAGGCTACAACCTTCCCATGTTGCATCAATACACATCCTAACCCTGATTTGGATGCATCAGTGTATATCTCAAATCCTTCTGATCCATCAGGTATTATTAAAACTGGCGCAGTTGTCAACCTTTGTTTTAGCTCCTAGAAACTAGCTTCACACTCAGATGATCATTCAAATTTTTCACTTTTCTTCGTGAGCTGAGTGAGTGGTTTCGCGATATGTGAGAAGTCTTGGATAAACCTTCTATAGTATCCTGCTAGACCCAGAAAACTACGGATATCATTGACATTTGTTAGGGTCCTCCAGTTTAAGACTGCTTCAACTTTGGTGGGATCGATCTCTATTCCTTTAGACGTGATGACATGTCCCAAAAATCCTACCTTGTTCAACCAAAATTCACATTTGTTGAACTTAACATATAACTTCTCTCGTTTCAAAACTTCTAGAACAGTTTTGTGATGTCCTTCATGTTGTTCTGAATCCTTTGAGTAGACCAAGATGTCATCAATAAATACAATGACAAACTTGTCTAAGTATTCATGAAATACACGATTCATCATGTTCATGAAAACTGCAGGTGCATTGGTAACTCCGAAAGGCATTACAGTAAACTCATAATGTCCGTAACGAGTTCTAAAGGCAGTTTTTGGAATATCACTTTCTTTAATTTTCAATTGGTGATATCCAGACCGGAGATCTATCTTTGAAAATACCCCAGCATTCTTCAGTTGATCAAATAAATCTTCAATCCTTGGTAGAGGGTACTTATTCTTGATCGTTAATCGATTAAGTTCTCGATAATCAATGCACATCCTCAATGAACCATCATTCTTCTTTACGAACAATACCGGTGCTCCCCATGGAGAGAAACTCGGTCGAATGAACTTTTTATCCATCAAATCTTGTATTTGAATCTTAAGTTCTTGTAGCTCCTTAGGGGCCATTCTATAAGGGGCTTTCGATACTGGTGCAGCTCCAGGCACTAGATCAATAGAAAACTCTACCGATCGATCGGGTAGAATTCCCGAGAGGTCTTCTGGAAATACCTTAGGGAATTCTCTCACTATTGACACATCTGCCGGTGTCAACTTCTCATTTCCCATTTTAGTAATGTTTACTAAGTATGCTTCACATCCACCTTTCCTTATTAGGTTGATTGTCTTCATCGCAGAAATAATTGGTACGCATCCTTGTGTTCTGGATCCGAAGAACGTGAATCGTCGACCATTTGGAGTTTCTAAATCCACTTTTCTATCTTTACATTGGATCACTGCTCGGTTTTTACACAACCAATCCATTCCTAAAATGGCATCAAACCCTTTCATTCCTATCATATACAGATCAGCTAGAAATTTGTGTCCATCCAGGTCCAATCTAACGTTCTTTGCCATATTCTTGATTTTGATATTCTCACCTGAAGGCACTCTAACTTCTGGATTTGTATTCTTAACACAATCTAGTTTAAGTTCTTTCTTAAATGCATCAGATATAAAAGAATGGGATGCTCCTGTATCGAATAAGACGTAAGCAGGCATATTTGAAATGAGTATCATATGTGTTACTGTCTCATTCTCTTCATCACCTCCTTCAGGCTGTCCTTCTTTCGGGTTCTCTTCCTCCTCAATATACTGGATTCCTGGCAAAGCATTTAGTTTGCCTTTGCCCTTCTGATTCACATTCTGTGGATTTATCGGACGAGGCCCAAAGGTTCCTCCACTCCTAATTTGGGTGCCCATCTGAGTTGTGCAAGCATTAGCCCTATGGCCGGGTTTATAACATCGAAAGCAGATGTCCTTATCTTTCATGCATTCTCCCCAATGAGACTTTCCAAAATTCTGGCAAGTGGGTAATGGTATAGGTCTTGAGGCTACTGGCATCATGGGTCGAATGTTACGAACAATTGTATTCCCACTAGGACCAGATTGGGTCGGAGTTTTCCTCTTAAACTGACCCATAATTGGTTTTTGTTCGTTTTCCAGACCCAAACTCATTGATACAATGCGTGCCCTCTCAAACACGTCTCCGAAATTTGGAAGTCTTAATCTAGACAATATTCCACCAACTTCTGGGCGTAACCCTCTCTCAAACCTTCTCGATTTCCTATCCTCAGTATCCACTAGATGAGGTGCATACTTAGAGAGCGAGTTAAATTTGCGCTCATATCCAGCCACTGTGCTAGTCCCTTGTCGGAGATTCATAAACTCAATCTCCTTCTGATCTCTCAATGCCTGTGGAAAATAACGATCCAACAATATCCCTTTAAACTCTTCCCATTCAAGAGTTTTCCTAGTTTCAAATGTCAGAGTTCGCTCATATGCTTGCCACCATTGGCCTGCATCCTCTGCAAGTTGGAATCTAGCACATGAGACTTTTTGTGTCTCTGATATCTCCATGTGCTCAAAGATTCTTTCTAGTTCCACAATCCATTCTTCTGTAGCTGCTGGTCCTTCTCTACCCCTGAACCTAGGTGGCTAGAAACGTCGAAATTGTTCGATGACTTGATGTGGGTTCGGGTTTTGTTGTTCTTGAACATTTTGGGTTGGTATCGGTTGTTGTTGCATGAATCCTGCTAGTTGGGCAAAGAATTCCCTAGCCATGTCGGTCACTGGATTATTCTCAACAGGTTGTTCCCTATTATCTCGTACTTCCTCACGTTGTTGTCTCTCTCTCTGTTGTCTAGTAGGTGGGGCCATAATACTTGCTTTATAAAGAAAATGATTTCTTTTAATAAAATCCCCAAACAAAAAAATAACACCCAATGAAGAGAATAAATGCATGTGTTTTGCATGAAACGGTTTTATTCGAACAACAAGAAAATAATCGAAGTACTCAAATCATTGCAACATTTAACATCACATACTTTCTTTCATACTTTTCATATCATCATAAGATTGTATCTGACAATCTCTTACGTGCATCATATCATAATTCAAACATCTTTCATTGAACATATCATTCTTCATTAACTATCTCTAAAACATAACATAAAGCACTTACTTGACGATGATCCGAACAGTAGTTGGCTGTTGACTTTCCATTCACGTAACATATTTAATTCTTAAACTTTATAATATTTTAACTTGACTAAACAAATAACAGCTGAAAACATAAGATATCGTTTGAAAACTTTTGACCTAGAGTCCGAGGTGAAAATCCCTAAACCTCGGCTCTGATACCACTCTGTAACTCCCCGATTCCCATTGATTGGAAATCAGGTCGTCACCATTTCCTAATTAAAGAATTTATAAAATAGTTTACAGCGGAAGACTGAAAGGAAAACACGAGACATTTTTTTTATAACATAAAACAATTATTTCCAAAACTCGTGTTTTACCCACATTTCTAGGTTAAACGTTCAAACAAACTCCTACAAGATATAACATATTAGAGCAAATATATCATACCAAAATATAAGTGTAGGCCCATCGTCTAGCATAATTTATATATCCAAAATATAACATTGTTCTTAAAAGTAAATACTGTTTTGGTACTTTAACATGAAAGGGGTGATGGAAAGACAGATCAGCTTGCTACACGTACGCGTCATCATACGCCAAACTTGAAAATATTAAAAGTGGAATCATGAGACACCTCCGGAGAGGAATCCCAGTGGGATAACTGTACTCTCTAATATTCATTGAAACAATTAAATTATTAAGCACATACTACATGTCCGTTGGGTACGCTCACCCTGGACCATACATAACATAAAGGAATGTGGGAGTCGCTCGCCCACTAAACCTTGCTTTCATAGACCAGACACTCTCGCCCTTATGGTCGTCGCCCGATAGTGAAGCAACTACTGGTTACCGCTACGGAACTTCAACCGTAGACCTTCGTACATAACTTACTAATTTAATTATCACCGTATAGTAGAGTGTAGAAATTACCCACTCTAACATATATTGAAATAATTAAATCATTAAGCACATACTACTTTGTCCGTTGGGTACGCTCACCCTGGACCTTTCATAGACCAGGCACTCTCACCCTTATGGTCGTCGCCCGATAGTGAAGCAACTACCGGTTATAGCTACGGAGCTTCAGCCGTAGATTTCATACATAACTTAGTAATTTAATTATCAACGTATAGTAGAGTGTAGAAGTTACCCACTTTAAGATGACAGCTCGAGAATTGCTTTTGGAATCACCGTTCGTCTCAACTGCACTCGACATACTTAATCGTTTAGTTTCTTATGTCATATAATATGATCTTTTGTATTTTATATTAGGTTATTTAATCTAAAGCATAATCACTAGTAATTAAATATAAAGACTTCATACCAAACATAAATATTAACATGATTCCATATACATAATTTAAGCATTTATATAAATTATACATCATACAAAATACACATACATTAGACTCATATATAAAAATTTTGATGATAACATTATCATATAAGAATCATTTAAACATGATTAGCATTTACAAGAAATCAACATACTCATAATATATAAAGATGTAACAAATTTAATACTTCATATATAATTCCTAAAATCACAATATTATCCATATGATCATATATATTCATTTAGGTTAACATACTGAAAATTCATAAATTTTAATTGCATGTACAAATAATTAAAAAAACATTGAACATGATTCACATATAAACAACAAATACACTTATAATTTAAACTTTAGGTATTTAACTAAAAAATTTTAGTCTTAAAAAGACACATAAAAAAATATGGTTTGAGGTCATAAAATAATATTCGGTATAGTATTGGGTTCAAACTTATAATTGTAGCAAAATTTAGGAGTGATTCAGCAGTTTCTATAAAGTCTGGGATTATATATTAAAATCTTGTAAGGTTTTGGGGGTTAAACTGCAACTTAAACTAATTTCAGAGGTTAAAATGAATTTAACATAATTTGTAGGGGCTGAATTGCAATTATAAAGAAGATAAAGGTTTAAACAATAAATAAGCAAAAATGGAAAATTGCAAAGTAGCCCCTAGATTTAATCTAATTCACCAAAGAACACCCCTGTTCCCAAAACCCCTTCCCCGTCGCCCTTCTCCTCCAGCAGCACGGCCGCCGCTGCTCGGCCGCCGCCGCTCAGCCGCCGCCCGCTCGGCCTCTTGCACGACGCTGCCGCACACGGCGGCGCCCCCTTCTCTCCTGCACAGCCCCCACTCTCTCTTCCCCCCTTCTTCCCTGCACAGCCGCTGCTAGCCTGTCGCCGGCCTTCTCTCCATACGGCGTCGCCACTCACGGCGGCGCCTCTTCCTTCCCCCACCTCTCCCCTTTCCAATTTTACAGCATATACACAATATACACATATAAATGCACTTCTCACCCCATGGCGGCGCTGCTCACGGCGCCGCCCTCTTCGTCTCTGCTCGGCGCTGCTCCGTGCGGTGGCGCCTCCTCCCGTCCTCCCTATTTCCCCCTCTTCTTCTTCCTTTCGTTTCCTCTGTTTTCTTCCCCATCTTTTCCCCTGTTTTTCTTCCCCATTTCTCAAGCCACAACACACAAAACATATATAATTTCACACATATATATACATATACATCTACACTTTGATTTGGGGAAAAAGAAATAATTCGAATCAATTAATATTGAAGTTTAAAACAAGAAGATGAATTGAGCTCTTTACCCTTCACACTTCAAATCCTCTGCAAAATGAAGATGTATGATAATGAAAGAGGAAGAAGAAAAAATATCATCTCTATCTTAATATAAAGAAAAAGGCACGTGTGTAAAGAGAAGGAAAAATATCATCTCTCCAAATTTATCCTAAACCTTATCTATTATCTATATATATATAAAAGCAGGACATTCTGACAAAAATAACTGCAATAAATTATCTACCTATTAAATAATTACTATTTTAAGAAACCTATTAATTGCTTTCATATTGTATTTATTGTAAGAAACTCAATACAAATAAATAAATACAAATAAACTTATTTATTGTATTTTAAGAAACTCAATACATATAAAAATAAATAAACCTATTTATTGTATTTTAAGAAATTCAATACAAATAAATAAATATTTAATTTAAGAAATCAGTTATGATACTCAATTTAGTATTTATTGTACAGAAATTTCAAATAAATAAATAAATAGATAAATAAGATGAAATAAGAGATTATATATTTATTATCTCTCATCTTATTTTTAAGTACTTATTTTAAAGGGTAAATTACAAAAAACAACTCCATCTATCGACTTTTTTAAATTGCAACCTAATCTTTTTTTTTTTTTACAGATTATCACGCAATCTTTTTGTGGTTCTGTAGATTGCAAATTTTCCGGCAAAATGGAGATTAATTTGTTCACTTTGCAACCTAATTTTTTTTAATCTAATTGCAACCTGAACTTTGTGTTTTTATCATATTGCAACTAAGAATGAAAATTTCGATTTCGGTGGAAATATAGGTAACTTAAATTCATGGAAATATCGTGAAAATATCGATATCGATGGAAATATGAGTACATATATTTATTGTTATTTTTCCTATATTTACCAATATATTCCGATATTTTCTCGATATTTATTGATATTCCATCGATTTTTTATTGATGTTACATATATTTCACCAATTTTGACCAATATTTTCTTGATATTTATTTTATGAATATTGATCACACTTATATAACATAAATGTCACACTCATATATATAACATAAATGTATCAGTGTGAAGTGAAAAAAAATCATGATTTGCAATTGGACAAAAAAAATTAAAGTTTGGGTTGCAAAGTGAAAAAAATTAATTCATTTGCTGGAAAAATGACTAGAAATTTTGCAATCGGCAAAATCAGAGAAAGATTGGTTGGCAATCTTATAAAAAAAAAAGATTAGGTTGCAATTTTAAAAAAGTCAATAGCTGGGGTTGTTTTTTGTAATTTACCCTATTTTAAATCAATTTTAAATATATAATATATAAAATGAATCATTATTTAATGATCTTAAATTTAATGTTCATATAAAATTTATCAAACTGAAATATGGAAATGTATGTGTGTGGGCTTCAATGATTTTTTATTTTTAAATGTTTTTATGATATATAATATTAATTTATTGTAAATTGATATTAAAATGTAGAAATAAAAAAATATTATAGGTGTACCTAGTAGATTACACATATAAAACATATCAAATAGAAAAAAATAGATTAAAATTATTATTGCAAGTTAACCAACTTATTCATTTGAAATATACAAATATTTTATTTTATCTTTCTTATTTTATATTTATTATTGTCAAATTTTATTTATATTATATTCTGATTAATTGAGGTGGCATAAGAGATTGGACAGAGGTAATTTTTATGATTTTTCACAAATTAAAATTTCAATTTCATCATTCTTAGTCCCTGATATATTGACTTATCAATCTTATAATTATTATTCATAATTTTTTTATTCAAAATGTGTAGATTAAGTCCAATTTTGAATTGTTTCATTTAAATAGATAGCAAGAGAGATTTTCATGTATTTCATAAACTGATATAATTTTTTATTTGATTTAAAATAAATGAGTTATATGTGGCGTTGAACCAAAAAAAATTATTAAAATACGTGTGTATTTATAGTTATAAATGCCAATAAAATATAAATTTATTTATCTCAATACTTAAATCATAACGTTTCTAATACATATAACTTACTTTTAGATATTAAATTTATTTTTTTTAAATGTCACTACCCATGTAATGTTCTGACACAAATTTGTTTTATTTGTTTATTTAATCCATAAATTAATATATTACTTTATATATTTCAAATTTCTAATATTTTCTAATATAATTATTTATAATGACATAAATTTAAAGTTAAAATACCTAGCTTTATACTAATGAAAATTAAAAAAGTATCAATATATTTTTGTTAAAATAATAATAATTACATTTTATATGTTATTATATTTTTTTAATAATTATATATATAACACACTGTGCAACGCACGGGTACACTACTAGTATACATAAAATAATAGTATACATGTATGTGCTTTAGGTAATTAATCAATGTACATACATCACATACATATATATATATATATATATATATATATATATATATTACACAGGTATACATATATAAACATATAAGATTATCATTAATAATAATAATAATAATAATAATAATTCACTACAATAACATAATTTATATACAAGTATTTACTAAGCACAATTTATGTAAATTATGTTATTACATGGAATTACATTTAAAGATCATGATTAAATTCTATATAATAAAAGCATTTACGACATAAACGAAAATCTTTGCATAAAAAAATATCTAATATCATTTTCCTCATTTAAACTTATCTATATCTTATCTTTTTACTTTCATCCATGATTGTCAAGTGAGTTGAAATCAAGCTTGGTTTCCCCCGTAAGTAATCCTGCAAGAATACTTTAAAAATCTCGAAAGAAACATTAGTTCATAAATTACGTAAAATCATCGAGTACCACATAATACTTAAATCATGACTTTAAGTAACATACTAGTTCACTTCAAATCATTTCTCAATTTAAAAGGTCAAAGAAATTTTGTGAAATATGCAATGCAGGTTTTCTTGAAAACGGGGTATTACAGTATGACACCTTGTCAAAGTATCTCCGGGACAATGGATTCAAGAAGGGCAAAGTGGATAAAACCTTATTCAGAATCCAGGATGGAGATAGCATCTTGCTGGTTCAGATTCATGTGGATGACATCATCTTTGGATCTACCAACAAAGAGCTATACAGGAAGTTTTCCAACTTGATGCAATCCAAGTTTGAAATGAGCATGATGGGAGAATTAAGTTTCTTCCTTGGATTGCAAGTTAAGCAACTTGATCAAGGAACCTTCATAAATCAAATGAAGTATACCAAGGAGCTGATCTAGAGATTCGGAATGGAGAATGTCAGTGCAGTAAGCATTCCAATGCAAAGCTCAAAGGGTCTAGATAAAGACTAAGATGGAAAAGCAGTTGATATCACAAGATACAGAAGACTAATCGGGTCAATACTCTACCTTACTGCAAGCAGACCAGATAATATGTTTGCAGTGGGAATATGTGCAAGATATCAGGCTGCACCTAAAGATTCTCACCTCACAGCAGCAAAAAGGATAATCAAATATCTCAAAGGAACCCAAGAAGTAGGCTTGTGGTATCCAAAAGAAGGTGACATCAAATTTATTGCTTATACTGACTCTGATTTTGCAGGTTATAAAATTGACAGAAAAAGCACTAGTGGAACTTGTCAGATGTTAGGAAATCGCCTAGTAACTTGGTTCTGCAGGAAGCAAACATCAATAACCACATCCACGGCCGAAGCTGAATATGTTGCTGCAGGAAGTTGCTGTGCGCAAATACTATGGATTCAACAACAACTTCCAGATTACGATATCGTGGAAAAGGATACTCCAATTATGTGTGATAATACAAGTGCAATAGCCATCACACACAATCAAGTCTTCCACTCAAGAACCAAACATATTGATGTTAGACATCACTTCATCAGGGATCATGTTGAAAAGAATGATATTTCACTAGAAAAGATACATATGAATCAACAATTAGCTGGCATATTCATAAAACCTTTATGTGAATCAAGATTTTCCTTGCTAAGAAACGAGTTGGGCATTATCAAATTAAACTAAATCTATTAACGAATCTGTTAAAGTGTTCTACAGCTCAGGGGAAAGTACAGAAATCACTTTCAGAAAAGGATACTGAGAGAGGATCCTGTCAAAAGTCTCTGATGAAGGTAGCTGATGAAACCTATTAAAAGATACGTCAGCAAAAGCCACCTGGTGTATCAATCATCATACAGGAACCCACGAAGCGCACGATAAAAGGAAACTGTCAATCCCAAGACGTGACACATCAAATTAGGGTAGACTACCTAATAAGAGGCAGCGGTATTTGCAGATAAGTCCCTCAAGATCTTTGAAAAGACAAAAGCAAATCAGCGTATTAAATGCAAGGATCCTTAATCGCGGGATAAGAGACCTTTCAAATTCAAGAAGATCTACACGTTGATCAAAACACAGGAAGTTCTCCTATAAAACGGAAATTTACATTTGATCAAATCTTTTACTCTCTCACATCTTCTAGCTCTCTAAACCTACGGCTAACAAGAAACCTAGAAATCAAGTTTGTGTGCAGAAAACTCATCTTCTTTACCACTTCACTGAAATGGCACCCAAGGTCACACAAGTCATTGATGGTAGTCTTATTGATGAAAAGATCCTACTGAAGGCCATCAGAGATGAAGGCCACTCCATTGATTTGATGCAGATGATTCTAAAAAATCTTCACCAATCCAGAGTCTTGGGCTTATGCTCACGCTACAAAGAACCCTACTGTGAGGACATGATCTGTCAGTTCTACAACAATGCAGAGATATCCAAAGATATGATGAAGATCATCTCCAAAATTGAAAATAAGACGGTTGAGATTACCACCAGCCTTCTAGGCAGAATCTTCTAACTACCCACTGAGGGGATAGATGGAAGTGAGTTAGTCACCTATAGGGAGGAAATGGTGGGGGAATACTGGAATAGATTCAAAGGTTCAAAGGACCTGCTGACATTAAACAAGAGTTGCAACAAGAAGCTCTTCCAAGTGGAGTATCAGAAGCTCTTCCATGACATTTGGTGCCATATCATCGAAAATAGATCAGGTTCCTTCGACAAATGCACCAACCTGAGGTATAGGATAATGATGGCTCTGATGGAGGCAGAGGAGATAAACTGGGCCGAGTATGTGTTCACTAGGCTCAAGGAAGAAGTGGAGAAGAAAGTAGGAAAGCCAACCTATGGACTAGTGATCAACACCATTCTTGGGTTTGCTGGTCATTATTTGTCAAAAGGGAAAGTCTATCCAAAAGGGCAAATTCATAGGCTATGGCAGAATTTTTGCCAAGAAAGGAACTAAGGGTTCCCCAGTAACCAAAAAAGGCTCCTGCAGTAAAGGAAAATAGATCTAAAAGAAAGAAGGTACAGGAAAGCTCATCTGAGGGGGAAAGCTCAGCAGCCATTTCTTCTCCACCAAGGCAGGAGAAGGAAGCAAGGAGTACGAGGGCAAGGGTGAAATAGATGGTGAGAAGGAAGCTGAGGATTTCTGATGATGAAGTGTCACCGTCACCTGTGTTAATGCTTCCTGCTCCCCCAAGGAAAGATGCTGACGCTGAACCAAAGATTCCGACCACTGAGCAAGCAGAAGTGATCGTACGAATGGTAACTACTGAAATACAAAAACAGTTGGGTATAGATGAAGAAGAGAGTGATGAGGAGTCTGAACCTGAAGTAGTTGTGGATGTAGTCAAGATGAAGGAGGATTTTAAGAAACAGTGGGAAAGATTCACAACGTGGTGGAATTATCGACATCTTCCCAGTATGATCATGGTTCAATGGCAAGAACTACATACAGAGGAAGATTGGGCACTAAACTGGGCTAAAGTGTCTGACATTGCTGAAGAAAGAGTATTGGACTCAAGGTTCTTGACAGGATTATGAAAAAGGAAATGGAGGGAAATCAAGGAAAACTATGAAGCGGAGTTGAGACTAGCTGCCCGTGGAGAAAAGAAGAAACAAACAGCACCCCTTGAACTACCTCCACCTTCCCCAAGAACCCTGAAAGGAAAGATGCCCATTGCGTAACCTGACTTCTACAGGGATGATGTTATCCTAATGGGAGCACCTGAACAAGTGGTTACTGGTGATGATATTGGTTTTGCTGAAAAACAAGCAGAAGCGTTTGGGGTTGATGAAACAGAAGAAAGGATGTTGAAACAGGCCATGGATGCCAGTTGGATGGAAAAAGGGAGGAAGCATAAGGTTGTGATCATTCAACCAGCAGAAGGTTCTTCTATTGGAGCAGCATCGATTGAGCATCCCTTAAATGCTCCTCCAATCACTCAGAAGACTCCCTCACCATCAGCATCAAAAGATGGACCCAATGGAGCTTACAACCACCTGGTCGATATAGTTGTCTTGCCTGATGAGGAAGAGGCAAGATCCGATATTGCTGGAGAAGTTTGTATCATAGGAGACACTCCTATCACTATGGAACAAGCTGACACGCCAATGATGGAGCTAGCAGCTACTCCGGAGGGTGCAAAGCTGGATACACTGGCAGTTGCTGCAGCCCTTGAAGAAACTCTTAGAGCAGCAAATCTTGAGGAAAGAGAATCTGTGACAAGACTCTCAGCTGACAGGGCACCAATGGAGATTGACACAACGGCTGAGGAAATTACACCAATCAACACAGAGGATGTAATTTCTGAGAATCCTACGAACCATGAAGAGATGGTTGCAGAAGATGTCACAACAGGACAGACGACTAATAGAGAGCCTGCTGATAATATGATTCCAGTTGAACAAGATACTCCTAGAAGATCTCTTGCAGAGGATACTGACCAATCACAAAAACAGATAACTGCTGTAGATACGCAAAAGGAGGCAGGGCCCTCTGAAGAGACTATACAGAGATTGCAGGCCTGGAAGGGGGATGTCTCTCCGGAAAGGATATCGGCTAATGATAAGGGAATATCTGCCCATGCGGAAGCAAATAGTGATGAATCAGCACGTGGTGGTGCTGACACTGAAAGCTTTATGTCTAGTTCCAACAGCGATGAAGGATCACTCAATGAACAAGGTGAATCCGGAGCCGAAAAATTCAAACTTCTAAATTCCTCTCTTTCTGTGCAGAATGAACAAAAATACTTTGATGATATAATTAAAGTAGTAGGGGAAATTGGAAAATCCTTGAGTGAAGCCAGTAAGAGGATGCGAGTTGAAGCAAGGAATGATAGGTTCCAAGCTTCCTTCAAGATAGAATCTCTTGATGCAACCTTGTTCAGATTACAGAAGTCTATCTCTTCTCTAAAATCCTCCACTCTTGCTGACACGATCACAAGCTTGAATGACAAGCTTAATTCCCAAGCAAACAAAACAGTTGAAATTTTGCTAGAGCAAAAGTTTATGTCCGCCTCTCTTAAAGAAGTTTCAAACACTCAGCATGAACAGAAGCAGGCCTTGGACGACCTTACTGAGATGGTAGCCAGCATACATTCAATGCTCCAGTTTATGATTGGCTCGAGTTTTGATGCTGACTAAAAGGGGGAAGAGGCAGCTAAGAGGATCGAGCAAAGAAGGCAACAGGTTTCTCCCTCCTGTAAACAACTAGCAGTGTTGCCTAGGAAGGACTCAGGAGGCGACGGAGGAAGCCATGGAGGAAGCTCTGGTGGACAACAGGATAGCTAGTCTATCAAAAGAAAATCTGAAGCTATCTCAGAAGTCCATCTTGGTCTTCGTAGAGGAACAGAAGAAAGAGAAGAGAAAAGGAGAAGAGTTGAGGAAGAACTTGTTAAAGCATCAGATGCTCACTTTGAAAGATTTGCAAAAGAAACTTTATCCAAACTCTACCCTCCTCAGAAACAACCTGATCTGGAAGCTCTCACTGCAATAGAAGAAAGTGTATCAGAGTTACTTCGTATCTTCTTAGATGGGAGTCCAGATTGCAGAAGTCCCAAATTCCAAGAATGTGAACTCCTTGAGATTGATCTGCCTACCAATCGCTGTCCATCCTCTCCGTAAATCAATACTTTAAAAAGGGCAGAGTATATAAAGTACTACATTCATCTATGCAAGGAGTCCATAATTATAAAAGGGAAAAATCATCGTGAAGGGCTCAAGTGTTTCATAGACCTTGCAAGTAGAGGAGTTCTTCCAATACAAATAAAGCTGAAAAGCAGATTATACAAAGGAGAAACCATTCCCTTCTATGAAAATTTTTGGTTAAGGTATGATGAGACCCCTGAGATGAAACAAAGAATGGAGCTAACCTATCAAGAATCTCTTCTCAACTGGTGGAAGGAACCAAGGAAAGTTAGAGAGAAAGCATCCTGGCTCAAGACATAATTAATTCTCCTGCTCTCTAGTTTTGCTGATCTTTTGTTTACTGTTTTACTTTTGTGCTCCGATCTTGCTTAAACTTGCTATGAATATACATCCGTTTTAATCTGATAAAGCCCACTACTCGTGAACTTATGTTTAAATCTGTTGATCTGAAATTTATATATTCTTTTGATCTGTTTATTTGCTGAATTTATAGTATTTTGATCCTCTTAGAAAAAGTTTTGTCATCATCAAAAAGGGGGAAATTGTAAGGAACATTATTAAGATTTTTATGAATGACAAAATATGTAATAGAATAGGAGCCTAGATCCAGTGTATTAGATTCTGTTGTAATATTCATTAGATGAGGGTCAGGAGGCTTGAAGATCGAAGACTAGAAATTGAAGACCTTGCTGCACAAAACCGTGAAGACAAAAATAATACAGCAGGCTGCTTCAGATAAGATGTTGGTTGCGAACTGACCAAGGATACTGGGATAAGTGAAGAGGATATTGAAGTATAAGGAAGCTCCAGCTACCTGAGAAGTAGCGGTTATCTCGAAGGATGCGCTCAAAAGTTTACAGTAGGAATAAGCCGCAGTTGCAACCAACCAAGCAATGCAACGTATCAAAAAGTAAAAAGGGAAGTCTGAAGAAATGACAGACTAAGACGGTGAATGCAGCTTCTGAGTGACAGCCTGAGCAAATAGTGTAAGATCAAATCAAGAAATGTCACGTCACTCAAAAGAGGCAGCAGATCAGATTTTCTCTCCAACGGACAAAATTCAAATCACCTATAAATACAAGAAGACTGAGACTTGAAGAATACCTGACACTCTCGTAATCAAAACACTCAAGATATACACTGCAGATCATTTACAAACACAAAAAGAAGTTTCAAGTCCAGTCTAAGCAACAAGCTAATCTCAGCTTAAAGAGCTCAACTGCTTTAAGCTTGCTGCCTGTGTTACTAGAGTTTTATTCTCTTCGTTAGACTGTGTGGAGTTGCTTGATCAGAGAGTGTGCCTGATCAAGTATGTACGCTCTTAGTAGAAGAGCAAGAGTCTTGTGTAGGCTAGAGGTTTCCCTCTTAGTAGAAGAGCAAGAGCCCTGTGTGGGCTAGAGATTTGGTCGTTGTGCAGTAATCCTGTGTCGGAAAGACTGAAAATTCTCGTTAGGTGTAGGTTGTCTAAGCGAGACTTTTGTAAATCAACCGTTTTATCTAACGAAGGTCCCTCCTTGTGTTGGAGAAGAGAGGACGTAGAGGGATTACTCCACTATCGAACCTCTATAAATTGTTGTGTTCTCTACTGTTGATCATCTTGGCTACAATATTGCATATCTGAATTTATCTACTGTATATCATCTCTAAGCATAGTCATGTTTTTCAGAAAACAAGTATTGTTTTGAAAAAGTATTTCCGCTGTGCATAACACTCTAGTTTTAAACTTAAAGGTAACTGCTCAAGCAGCGACCTTCAAAGTAAGATAATCTGAAAAATTGAGTAGGCTTATTCACCCCCTCTAAGCCTACTACCACTTGTGACCAACACTTACTGTTGTCCCTATCTGACTAGAAGTTAGAATTAATTCTACTGTAACCCACAAGGAGTAAATCATCTGCCTGGTAAACTAGCATATAATTTCTAGTCCTTTTTGGGTACTTCAGAATATGCTTTATCGTAGTCCAATGCCCTTTTCTTGGATTACTTTGATATCTACTTATAATGCCCACGACAAAACAGATATCCGGTCTCGTACAAAGCATTGCATACATTAGGCCTCCTACAGCAGAAGCATAAGGAACTGCCTTCATATCATCTATCTCATTTGGTGTCTTAGGACACATCTCCTTGGATAAAGGCACTCCATGTCAAAAAGGTAGAAAACCTTTCTTTGAATTTTGTATGCTAAAACGAGCTAGGATAGTATCAATATACAAAGCTTGATGTAGACACAACATCTTTTTCTTGCGGTCTCTTATAACTTTGATCCCATGAATATGTCCGATGATGGAACATATTTAATTATGTTTTGATGAGTCAAAACCACAGGATTGTAACCCTCATTCTATAAGCATAACCTATCTTGTAAGGTTACTGCAACGAGGTTACTGCAGAAAGATACAACAGATAAAGCTTCAGAGAAAGGATTCTAAAGAGAATGGTAAAAAGAATCTGGTAGACTAATTAGGATACTGCTTATTGCAGGAAGCCACCTGGAAGAGACTATGCTTAAAGCATACTGCAAAGCAGCAGGCTACCAAAGACTCAAGCTACCTGATAAGAAGCTACCTGGAAGAGACCATGCCAAAGCAGACTGCGAAGGAGCAAGCTAATGAAGTCTCAAGCCACCTAAGAGCAAGGCTAGGAAAAGAGCTACAAAGCAAGCATGAAAGGAAGCTAGAAGTTACTGGTAGAGAGAAAGGGGAATGGAGCTGTCTAGGAGTGCTTAGTTAGGACTAGAATCCTAATAAGGATTGTCTAGGAGTGCTTAGTCAGGACTAGGATCCTGATAAGTTGTCCACTTTCTGAGGAAGAAAGTGAGGACCCTGAGTGGCTTGAGTAGGATCCTGTGTGGGTCAGTTAGGAAAGTAGGCAAGCAGCAGTGAGCAGCTATGTGTAGGCTTGCTACTTACTTGTTAAATGAGTGTTGTAATAGATAGAGCTATGTAAATCAATAAGCTTAACAAATGTTCCCTCTTGAGAAGAGACAGAGAGGATGTTGAAGAATTACTCCACCTTCGAACCTCTGTATATTCATGCGTTCATCTATGTTTTCTGTTCTAAATGCATATCTTATGTTAGATGCATGTCCTGCATATTCGGTATTTACAGGAGAGAGGAAGCTTCCGCAATATAACTCTGATAAGTGACCTCCCAAAAGGTTACTGTCTCCCGACCTAAGCCTCCTGAAAAGAAGAAAAGTTTGAAATTTGAGTAGGCTTATTCACCCCCCCCCTCTAAGCCTACTACCACTTGGGTATATCCCCAAAACGAATTCGGTAATTTCGAAAAACTCATCATTGATCTAACCATTTCCGTAAGAGTCATATTCCTTCATTCCGCCACACCATTCTATTGGGGTGTACCAGGTGCAGACAATTGGGGTTGAATCCCAACCTCTGATAAGTAATTCCTAACTCTCCTAAGAGGTACTCACCACCACGATCAGATCGTAGTGTCTTGATACTCTTACCTTGACGTTTCTCCACATCAGCCTTGTACTCTTTGAACTTATCAAAGCACTCAGACTTGCTGTGTATCAAGAAAATGTACCCATATCTCGAATAATCGTCTATAAAGGAGACAAAATATTTGAAACCACCTCTTGACTGTATAGTCATAGGCCCACACAAATCAGAATGAACCAATTCTAACACTTTTCTGGCTCTATACCCCTTGGCCTTAAAAAACTTCTTGGTCATTTTTCCTTCCAAGCAAGACTCGCAGGTTGGATAGTTTTCCACTTCCAACGAGCCCAAAGGTCCATCAACTATCAACCTTTGAATCCTACTCAAGTTAATGTGACCCAACCTTAGATGCCAAAGATATGTTTGGTTCATTTCCGAAGGTTATTTTCTCTTATTAGAATTAGAAGATGTGTTATGAATTTCTATTTGTTGTATCGTGGGAGTTATTGGATTAAGAGTATAAAAATTGCCAACCAACGTACCAAAACAAATAATAACCCTATTCTTCTTGACAACAACCTTGTCATCAAAACAAATAGAATATCCATCCATAAACAATTTAGAAACTAAAATTAAATTCTTTCTAAAACAAGGTACGTAAAGACAATTCCTCAAAACAAAAATCTTGTTCTTATCAAAAAGATAAATAAATGTCTCCAGCTGCAACAACCACCACTTTCTTAGCATTGCCCATGAAGATGATAATCTCAGCTGCCACTTACTTCGGTACAATCACTATGAGGAAGGGGCGCAAGCAATCCAAGCTTGAAGCTGCCAATGAAACAACAGAGAAAGCCCTGACGGCTGTTTTAGAGGTAAATTCATCTATGGGTGAGGTGATTCCGAAGGATGCTGTTTCAAAGCCGACAGATGATAATGATGAGCCGCAGCTGCACGAGTCCTTTGAACTCAGCCATGAAGGAAGGAGAATAGATACCCCTATCAGGTCTCTTCAACCTGATAACACACCCACGATAAAAGCGGAAAGTTCTCCAACCTTCGATACAGAGATGAGTAGTCTACCTCCGATCGTGACGTTACAACAGATCAACGAAGAGAAAGAGCAGGTGGACTATGAGGATTCCCCAAGTATCCGGAAGATGTTGTAGATGATAAGGAGCTATCAGACATCATTAAGTCTATTCTTGTAGGTCTTCCAAATGCAAAAGTCATCGATGATGCAATAACGGAGAAAGTTGCGGAGATAAGTCTCCCCGTATTGGCAGAAGTTGCAGTACTGCCTGTTGATGGACTACTAGATGCAACAGAGTCACCTGATGCTGCAAAGGACTTAGAGGTTGAGCAGGCACCTTCTCTAGGTGATGCTGCAAGAGACTTGTCCACTGATGATGCAGGTCAGGAAGAGCATAAAGAAGAAGGCTGCAAGCACGAAGAGGAGGAGCTTGCAGCTACAACTGAAGAAAATGGGGAGTGCAACAAGCAATGAGAAGAACTTGCTGCAGAACAGAATGCTGAAGGCTATAAGCAGGCTGATGAAGAGTTTGCAGCAGGAGGAAAAGAAGAGGCCATGCAGCAAGAGGCACCTCAGTAGGAGGTTAAAGTTGCAGAAGGGAATGATGGCTTAAAAAAGAAAGAGGGGAGCAATGAACTAGTAGTTGTTGCAGAAGAAACCAAGCTGTTAGTGGAGCCCAAAGAGGTTGATGCTTCTCACAAGGATGAGGATGTAGAAGAGACCATTGAAGACATCCTCGGTGATTCTCCTTGAGGATCTGATGGAGAGGCTGACGACTTCGCCGATGAGCTTGATGAAGAAGACCAGCCCTCCACTTCTGGTGCAGCAGCCTCCCGGATGACAGATATCTCTGGCAAAGACAAGGCTGTGATAGATCCTGAAGCAGTGAAAGCTTGGGAAGAATCCATCAGGAGCACAATGCTACAACCAGAACAAGGGAATGAAGAGAACTTATTGCTCACTGTCACTGCTCCTGCTGAAACCTCAACGCCAGTAGCTGCAAGTTCTCCAATCCCTGCAGAATCCTTCACTAAGATTATCTCTGCTATTGATAATCTTACTAGTTTCCTACATGAACACAAATCAGCCAACCCTCAACCCAACGTCGATTTGAAGAAAGTAGCGAAACAGCTTAAGAAGATCCCAAATGCTCTTCGTGATGCACAAAATATAGAATGGACAAAGCAGTACACTGTCTGGAAGAAAGAAGATATGCTAGCCACTAACTTCAGAAATGAGATGAAGCAAATCCTAGGCACTGTCTCCGATACACTTACAGCTCATGGCAGCACTCTTACTACCATACAGAGTGAAGTCAATGAGCAGGGCTCTAAAGTTAAAAGTATGGATGACAGCCTAGCCAACATAGAGTTGTTGGTGGGGGAGATGCATCAAGCTCTCAAGAGGATGACTGAACGACAGATTGCAGCAGGCGGCCACCAAGGAAAAAGGAGTTCTGATGATGCCAAAAAGGGGTAAGAAGCCGCTGAAAAGTTGTCAATTCCTGCCTTAATAAAAGGTTGTTCAACTGAAGCGGAGAAACTACTACTGCAAGCTGCGAAGGATACTGCAAGGGAAATCGATGCAACAAAAGAGGATGATGATGAGTAACTGCGGCATCCCAGAGAGAAGAAGAGAAGGACAAGTCCTCTACCCAACAAAAAAAAAGATATAAAAGATGATGATGATGTTGGTGGTGGTGCAGGAGGTGCTGCAAGCAGGACAACATGAGATGCTACATCCAAGGAGTCTAGAAGAAATGATGCAGTTGATTCTTTGAGAAGTAGGAAGAGAGGCCAGAGCAGCAAAAACAAAGGATACTCACCATCTTAAAAAAGGGATAAGACTTCTAAACGAGTCTTGCTGAAGATGGAAGATGAAAAATTCTATGCTGGAAGAAAGGCCGAATCTGAGAAGAATGTTGAGGAGGAAAGATGGATCAGCAAATTGGGTATTGTGGGTGAGAAAAAATCAGAAGTTACGCAGCAGGTCGATGCAGTGCTGCAGAGGTTTTCACCACAAGAAGTCCTAAATGCTGATCAATTCAACAAGTCTCGTAAAATTTCAATATTTCTCTACCTCAAACCAATAAAGGATCTTGATATCTGGAACCTGGACATTTTCACGATGTACACTTTACTTACGGACAAAAATCCGACCTTAGAGCAGATCAGACTCTACAAGATCTAGAGATTCCTGAGATACTTCAAGATTCTCTGTGAGAGGGACTACTTCAATGGTTATCCTAACTGCTCTGCAGCATTGATGGACCATGAGCACATGCTCAGGATTGGAAAGCTGTCGCTTCAACAGGATTTGTTGAAAGAGGTAAAGGACTGAAAACAAGTACCCTTCTAGGAGGACTTCTGGCTGCGATGGATAGATGTTGAGACATATTTAAGTATGTTTTGATGAAACAAAACCATAGAAAAGTAACCCTCAATTTTAAGGTTACTGCAATGAGGTTACTGTAGAAAGACATGACAGAGAAAGCTTCAAAGGAAGAATACTGCAAAGAATGGTGAAAGGAATCTGGTAAACTAAAAAGGATGCTGCTTACTGCAGGAAGCTACCTGGAAGAGACTATGCCGAAGCATACTGCAAAGCAGCAAACTACCAGAGACTTAAGCTACCTGAAAGGAAGCTACCTGGATGAGACCATGCCAAAACATACTGTAAAACAGCAAGCTATAGAAGCTTAAAGCCACCTGGCAGAGCAAGCATGGAAAGGAAGCTAAAAGTTACCGATAGAGAGAAGATTAATGGAGCCGATCAAATGAAGACACGTGGAAAGTAAAAAGCGGGCGTGTATCAGAAGGAGTACGGTGCATTTAATACTGGAAACATACCCACCTTCAATGGGCAGATATCCTAATCTATAAATAGAAGAAGACTGAAAGACTAGAGAAAAAAAAGAAGAAGAGAAGAGTGTAAGAGATAGCGCAGAAAAGAGGGGGAAGAGCATATATAAGAAAAGAGAGCAAAGTGGGGGAATAAAGAAGATCAAAAGAAGAGTAGAAAGCTCAAACACTCTAGACCCCAGAAACGCATACCCAGTCGTTCAGTCGTATAGCAAGCTACAACAGAGCCACCTGCAAAAGAAGCCGAAACGTGCTGCATCCAGTTGAAGAAGAAGACAAACCTTTTAAGGATTGTCTCAGAGTGCTTAGTAAGGACTAGGATCCTAATAAGTTGTTCGCTTTCTGAAGAAGAAAGTAAGGATCCTGAGTGGGTCAGATAAGATCCTATGTGGGTCAGTTAGGAGAGTAGGCAAGCAGCTGTGAGCAGATATGAGTAGGCTTGCTACTTACTTGTTAAGTCTGTGTTGTAATAGATAGAGCTATTTAAATCAACAAGATTAACAAATGTTCCCTCTTGGGAAGAGGCAGAGAAGATGTAGAAGGATTACTCCATCTTCGAACCTCTATATATCTATCTGCATATCTTATGTTAGATGCACACCTTCTATACTTATGTTTTTAATGATAGAAAGCTTCCGCATTATACCTCTGATAAACTCCTAAGTAACCTCTTAAAAGTTTGAAAATTGAGTAGGCTTATTCACCCCCTCTAAGCCTACTGCCACTTGGGACCAACAATAGATGATCTAAGGATGAAGGCGCAGTTTGAGAAGACCTACCAAAATTCTATATTGACTTAGTGAAAGAAATCGTTGAAGTTCGAAAAGAAAACAGAAGAGCCTGCTGCAACTTCAAGAAGATTGGATTTCACTGACTAAGAATGCAGCAGACTCCACCTCTTTCATTTTCCAATAAATGTTCAACTCTTCAGAACATAGTTCTTTAGTTTTTCTTTCTGATTGTTTTTGGTTTCAGTTCTAATACCAAAAAACGAAGAAAATAAAAAAAAATAGAAAGAGGGAGCAAAAATAGAAGACTCCAGGAAAAAAAAATAGAAAACTCAAAAAAATAGAAAAATGTAGCAAAAAGAGAAGAGTCTAAGAAAATCAAAAGAAAAAAAAAAGAAAAAACAGAAATTTGAAAAAAATAAAATAGAAAAAGGGAGCAAAAATAGAAGACTCCAAGAAAAAAAAACAGAAAATGAGCAAAAATTGAAGTCTCATGTTTATTCTTACCTAAGGGAAAACTTTAGTATGTTATAACAACTTTGTAAGAAATTTTGTATAGATTTTGATGAAGACAAACATGTAATAGTTTAGGGCCTAGGATCCTATGTATTTAGATTCTATTGTAAAATCGCTAAGTATAGGATCAGGAGGTTTGATGATCAAGACTAAAGCATGAAGAACTTGCTGCATAAGGAAAACCTTAAAGATGATTAAAAGTATATGTCAATATAGCAGACTGATTGGAAAGGATATTGGACGCTCACTGCACAAGGATGCTGAGTTTGCTAGCTGAATGAGAGACAAGTAAGGTATAGCCTACTGAAGAACTAGGAAGCTTCGGAAGCAGTTACCTCGGAATATGTGTACAAGGTTTACGTTAGGCACAACCCTAAATTCATCTAATCCAAAGATGCCACGTAATAAAACAAAAGAAAGTCTGAAGATATGTCAGACTGAGTATGGTAATTGTAGTAACAGATACGTACGATCTCAACAACCTCATACGAGCAAGTTATAAGAAGCCACATTGCCACATACAAGCTGCGAGAAGGAAGCTCTCCAACGGGCAGAATTTATCATCACCTATAAATAGAAGAAGACTTGGACTTGAAAAACACCTTACATACTTAAGAAACTTGAAACTAGTATTTCTCACGAATCAAACGTTCAAACACATAAATTGTTTCATATACTCAGATAGTTTCGAGTCCAATCTTGCATCAAGCTATCTACAACTTAAAGAGCTCATCGTTCTAAAGCTTGCTACCTGTGTTGTTGAAAAGAAAATTTATTTTCTTTAGACTGTTAGGAGTTTCTTGATCAGAGGTTGTTCCTTATCAAGTATTTGCGTTCTTAGTAGAAGAACAAGAGCTCTGTGTGGGCTAGTTGAGTTTGGTCACTGAGCAGTAACCCTATGTGGGATAGACTGACAGTTCTTGTTAGGTTTAGGTTGTGTAAGCGAGACTTGTGTAAATCAACCGTTTGACTTAACAAAGTTCCTCCTTGAGAAGGAGTAGAGAGGACGTAGAGGGATTACTCCACCCTTGAACTTTTATAAACCGCAGTGTTTATTTTTCGTTATAGCTTACTGCTCTTATTCTTATTTTTGCTTATCTGCTAGAACATGCTGCATATATCTCTCAAGCATATCAATCGTTTTCAAAAAAAGAAGCTTTGGTCAAAAAGAATTTCCACTGTGCATAAAACTCTTTTTCACTAAGTTCACTAAAGGTAACTGTTCAAGCAGTAACCTCCAGGACAGTAAGCTCTTTAGCTACCTACCTGAGTGACTTATCTTTCGGTTTTAAAGAAAAAGATTGAAAATTGAGTAGGCTTATTCACCCCCTCTAAGCCTACTACCACTTGTGACTAACAAGTGGTATCAGAGCAGGTTGGTTAAACGTTCGATCTAACTGATCAATCTCTGATCCCTGCTTTCTGAAAACCCTCTCTTTGCTTTAAAATTCATAAGCATACGTAGATTCTCATAAAGTGTCTATGTTTTTCATTGAAGAATATGATGATTGGAAAATTCGCATGCAGGCACATCTTTCGGCCAGGCATGATAAAATGTGGTATGTCATCACTGAAGGACCACCAAGGATCACCAAGGTGAACCCATCGTTTACCAGGGTCGTTGATGAAGCAGCGGAGAGATAAGGAGATGCAGGTGTCATCCCACATCCAGCTGTGTTGGAAAAACCACGAGAAGAATGGACTGCTGACGAGAGGAGGAGAGCAAACATTGAAAATGTAGCAAAGAACACACTATTCCTCACTCTCGATAAAGGAACCTTCAGCAAGGTGAAAACTTGCAGGACTGCAAAAGAAATTTGGAAAAAGCTCGAGCAAATATACGAAGACACTGAGCTTACTAAAAAGAACAAAGTCTCAACAGCCACCCAGAAGTTTGAACTGTTTGAGATGCTACCTGGAAAAACCCTAAAAAAGATGGATCTAAGGTTCACAACTATCATCAACGAGCTTGAGTCCCTGGATAAGATCTACACGTAGAAGGAGAAAAACATGAAGGTGCTAAGAGCCCTTCCTGCTGAATGGGATAGCAAGATAACAACCATGAGAGTGTCCATGGATTTAAAATCTATGAGTACATTCGATCTCTTCTCAGACCTCAAAGCCTTCAAGTTCGACATCAATAGAAGAAAGGCAGAAACTGAGGGAAGCAGCTCGAAGGTTACTGCACTGACTGCAAGATAGCCTCAGGAAGTTAAGAAATCTAAGAATCAAACATCTACCTTGGAGGCTACTTCAGAAGAAGACATGGCCATACTCCTGAAGAAGTTCCAAAAGTACATTAGAAAGAACTCAAGAACAGATGGCTTCAGGAAGAAGTGAAATGAAACTGGAACCAGTGGGCAGGCACCGCAGTCAAATACTAAAACTACTGACCTATGCTATAACTGCAGGAAGCCAGGTCACTATGCCAGGGAATCTCCATATTTAGAAGTACACCGTTATCCAGAGGATGAATGAAAGGTGAGGCAAGAAAGAAAAAGACAGAAGCGCCAGAAGCTGAGGGCGCTGATCGGTGAGGCAGAGACCTCTTAGGTAGCTACACCTAAGAAGGCATCAACGAAGGAAGAGTCAACCACTGATAATGACTAGGAGGATTCATCTTCAGAAGAAGAAGCTCTAATCTGCCTCATGGCAAAAAATGATGATTCAGAAGATGAGGTAATATATCTTAACCCTTTTACTCAATTTGACGAAAGACTGAATATGATTTGTGCTTTCAAACAAATTATGAGTGACTTTGAGCAGATTACCTCAACTCATGAGAAGCTGAAACTAGAAAATATAAAGCTGAAGAGAGAGCATGCTTCGCTAGAAAGGCTACTAGCTCTAGAAAAATCAAAAAGCCAAGCATGCAGTGACCTTAAAGCTGAAATCAGTAAGCTCAATTTGCAAGTCACTAAGCTGGTAAGTGAGAAGAAGGTCCTCACTGAAACAATAAATACCTTCAACCAATCCTCCAAAGACTTGGATGCTATGTTAAACATCCAACGAAGTCTTGAGGATCATGCTGGCATAGGCTACTGTGGAGAAGCTTCCACTTCCACAGCCAGCACCTCAAAGGCACCTACATTTGTGCCTGCAGTAGTCCCTCATCAAAATAAATTGCCTAATTTAGGGGGAACTGCAAGCAGAAGTGCAGGAAGCTTTGAAGGAAAGGGAAAGAGACCCCTTCAGGTACCCACAGTAGTAAGTCTGTCAGAAGCTGGCTCCAGCAACCTAAGTATGCTGGAACCAGGAGTCATAGATAGCAGCTTAGAAATGGCAAAAGGTCTCAAGATTCTTATCTGCCATAGACTTATATGTCTAAAACTAGAGGAACCTTTGTTCTTAAGAGCCAGAGGAAGAAACCACTTGCACACAAAACACACATACAATATCCTAAGGATACTGGTAAAAGATCAGGAACCAACGAGTCTTATAACAAAAAGATTGTTATAAACCAAGTATGAGTTCCTAAGAAGAGAACAGAAACTAATAAGGAAGGACCTATACTTGTATGGGTACCTAAAAAGAAGTAATTTCTCTTTGATTGCAAGAACGTGTGACAGGAAGCAGCAAAGATATATGGTACATTGATAGCGGCTGTTCCAGGCACATGACAGGAAACCAGAAAAGCCTTATCAACTTCAAGGCTTCCAAAGGACCTAAAGTCATATTTGGAGACAACTCCAAGGGAAGCACAAAGGGCACTGGTGACCTAATCAAAGGAAATATCGGCATCAAAGAAGTATCTCATGTAGATGACTTAAAATACAACCTCCTGAGCATAAGTCAATTCTGTGACAAGGGCTACTGTGTGGAGTTTTATCTCAACAAGTGCCTGATTAAGGACAACAAGACTAAGGAAGTCAAGCTCATTGGAACAAGGAAGAGAAATATCTATATTGCTGATTGGGAATCAGTAACTACTGCTACTTGTTTCATTGCCAAAAGAACACCTGAAGCTAGCTGGCTGTGGCACAAGAGGATGAGCAACCTAAATTTCAAAACCATGAACAAGCTAGCTAGGAAACGACTAGTCAAAGGGCTACCTGACATGGTTTACAAGAAGGAATCTATCTGTGGAGCATGCCAGAAAGAGAAACAAGTAAAAAGCTATTTCAAGAACAAAACCCTTCGTTCTACAGATATGATACTGGATATGCTACACATCTATCTATTTGGACCAATTGAGCCAATTAGCATATCTGGGAAGAAATACACCTTAGTAGTAGTAGTAGATGACTACTCAAGGTTTACTTGGATGATTTTTCTTGCAAATAAATCGGATACTCAACAACGTCTGCCAGAGTTCTTGAAGAGGCTGTAAACCGAGAAAAGCCTGAGCATAGTAAAGATCAGAACAGATAGAGAAACTGAATTTACCAACAAATTCATTGAAGCCTACTACTCGAATAATGGAATCGGGCATGAATACTCAGCAACTAGGACACCTCAGCAGAATGGAGTTGCTGAAAGACGTAATAGGACCTTGAAGGAAGCTACCAGGACAATGTTAGCTGAAGCTGAGCTACCAAAGAGATTTTAGGCAGAAGCAACCAATACAACATGCTACACACAGAACAGAACATATGCCTGATCAACAAGGATCTGAACAAGACTCCCTATGAGTTGTGGTATGGTTACTCCCCTAGTATTGCTTATTTTAACATCTTTGGATGCAGGTGCTTCGTACTTAACAATGGAAATGAGTACCTCAAAACCTTTGATGCCAAATCAGATGAAGGGGTATTCCTAGGATACTCGTCGGTACGCAAAGCCTTCAGAATCTTCAACAAGAGAACACTTGTTGTAGAGGAATATGTACATGTGGTCTTTGATGAACCACATTATAGTAGGGCTGATATAGAAGAACTCCAAGAAGAGTTGGACAAAACTCATATCAACAACTATCATGTTGAGTATATTGATGTGCAATTACCAAATCTTCAACATATGGATGGAATCTCACCATCCCAGATTAGACATAATCCTAACTTGCAGGTACCTACTCAGATTCAGGAACCTAAAAACAATCAGCAACACCAAGAAGATCAGCCTACAAATATTATCCAGAATCCAACTGAAGAGCAACCTCAGCAAGCTGATTAAGCAAGAAAAAGATGGCTCAAAGATCACCCCAGAAACCTGATTATAGGAGATTTCACCTTTGGAGTAAGGATGAGAAGATTAGAACCTCATGAAGCCATGTTTGCTTGCTTCATATCACAAGTAGAACCCAAGCACCCTGAGGAAGCTCTGGAGGACACCAACTGGGTTCAAGCTGTTGGTCCCAAGTGGTAGTAGGCTTGGGGGGGTGAATAAGCCTACTCATATTTCAAACTTTTCTTCTTTCTAGGAGGCTTTGGTCAGGAGTCAGTAACCTTTTGGGAGGTTACTGATCAGAGTTATGTTGCGGAAGCTTCATCTCCTGTGAAGACCAAATATGCAAGACATGTATCTAACATAAGATGTGCATATAGAGCAGTAAGCATAGATGAACGCATGGATATACAGAGGTTTGAAGTTGAAGTAATCCTTCTACATCTTCTCTGCTTCTTCTCAAGAGGGAACATTTGTTAAGCTAGTTGATTTACATAGCCCTATCTATTACAACCTTCACTTAACAAGTAAGTAGCAAGCTTACACATAGCTGCTCACAACTACTTGCCTACTTTCCTAATTGACCCACACAGGATCCTACCCAACCCACCCAGGGTCCTCACTTTCTTCTTCAGAAAGTGGACAACTCAACAAGACTATATTTCTCGCACTGAGCACTTCTAGACAGTCCTTAAAAAAGGGTTGTCTTCTTTTCTTCATCTGGGTGCAGCAAACTTAGGCTTCTTTTACAGGTTGAACTGCTGTAGCTTGCTGCCTAGACTATGTGACTGAGTATGCGTTTCTGGGGTATGGGGTATTTGAGCTTCTCTTTTCTCTCTTCTTCTTTTCTCCCACTTTTGCTCTATTTTTCTTTTATGTGGTCTGCCCCGTCTTTTCTGAGCTCTCTTCTTGCGCTCTCTTCTGTTTGCGCGCTCTCCCTTCCTTACCCATTTCTCAGTCTTCAGTCTTCTTCTATTTATAGATTAGGAAATCTGCCCATTGAAGGTAGGTAGATTTCCATCATTAGATGCACCACACTTCTTCTGATGCAGGCCAGCTTTTCGTTTTCCACGTGTCTTCATCTGATTGGCTCCATTTCTCTTCTCTCTACTGGTAACTTTTGATCGCGCTCACTCTGGTGCTTCCTTCTTTGGCTTGCTCCGTCAGGTGGCTTGAGGCTTCTGTAGCATGCTGCTCTGCAGTATGCTGCAGCATGGTCTCTCAGGTAGCTTCCTGTCTGGTAGCTAGCTGCTTTGCAATCTGCTTCGGCAAGGTCTCTTCTAATAGCTTCCTGCAGTCATCAATATCCTAATTAGTCTACCAGATTCTTTTCACCATTCTCTACAGTGTCCTCTTTTTTAACACTTTTTCTGATCTATCTTTCTTCTGCAGTTACCTTGTTGAAGTAACCTTACGAGCTAGGTTATGCGTATAGAATGAGGGTTACTTTCTTTAAGGTTTTGTCTCATCAAAACATACTTAAATGTTTCCAACAATTTCCCCCTTTTTGATGATGATAAAACCTTTTACAGAAGATCAAAAGATCATAATCATTTAAGCATAGAAAGCAGTTTGTATGATATATAAAGTTAGAGCATACTGCTTTCATTAAATGACATATAAGTCTAAAAGAAGGGTCACAAGGAGAGAGCTTTAGAGAATGGAAGATATTTTATATAGATGAAACATTTATAATATAGCTCAGTAAGCTAAGTACAATGTAAATATCCTATCTAGACTCATTCTTCTTTCTCTTGCTCTTTCATTTCTTTCTTTTCACCTTTTGCTTGCTGCTAGCTTCTTTATGCTTTCCTTCTCCCTCTCTTAGTGCAGGAACCTGCGCCCAATAGATTCTTCTCTTCGGTAAGAGAGGAGAGCTGAAAAAGGTGTGAGAGGCAATGTGAGAGAGAGAGAAGAAGGTGCTCGGAGGGGAACGTGAAGAAGCAGAGAAACTTAGACGCAGTAGCTTGCTGCTTCCTTTTTTTCTCCTTCAATCTCCACCGACTCCTCTAACTATCTCTCGTTCTGATTCTCTCGTATGCAGAAGAGAATCCACCTCATAGAAGGGCTGAAATCTTCTCTTCTCCACCTCTGGATGACTTTTGATCTTCCATGACCCTTCATAGTTTCTTCCCCCGTTTTGACATCATTTATGAGCTGAAGCTCTGGGTTGCTGGAGAGGGGTCCTTCTCTCTATCCTCCTGCTTTGAAGTGAAGAACTTGGGTACAAGTTCTTCGGCACTCTTGGTTTTGAGGTGAGAAAAGCATGCTAGAAGATTAAATCTTCTGAGAAAGCTTTGTTTAGCAAGCATTGAGCATAAGGAGTGACTCTTTATGATTTGTAGTGTGCTTGGTTGATTATTTGCAGAGAATGTGCGGTGAGGAAGGAACAGAGAAAATGGTTTCCAACAATCTGGCCATTATGTTTTAAGGATGAGAGAGAGAGAGAGGATATATGAATGGAGATGAAGAATAAGAAGTACATGTATTTATAGAGTTTGAGATACTCCGTGTTTTGAGTGTTCTATGAGAGATCCTACGGTTAGGTTTATCTTTTTAATGATCTCATTGATTACTCCGCCGGTTTCCAATAAAGTTGTTGGCAGTTTTCACAACTTTATTTCTTTTCTCCTCTGCATGAGATGATTGCATGAGTGTTTGGTCAACACTTGATTCTCAGCCCTTAGATTTTCTTGATCGCACAGCTGATATCCAAGGGTTTTGAAAAAGGTGGTCCATTTTTCATGCACACACGTTACCGATTGCTTTTATGTAACCACTAGTTGTTTTGTGAGATGTAACCCACCAGTGACCTCCTTTCCAATGACTTGTAGACAAGTACTCCGATATCCAGTAACCTAGTATCTAGTAGCTTGGTGTCTAGCGTCCTGGTGTACAGCGACCTGATGTTCAGCGACCTAGTATCTATCCGTCTGGTGTCTAGCGTCCTGATTTTCAGCATCCTGTTATCCAGTAACCTAGTATCCAACAACCTGGTGTCTAGCGTCCTGTAGTCAGAGCTTTGTCATATCGTCAAAAGTTCCCCCTGAATTCAGTAGTCTATTGTCTGAGGGTGAGTTGACCTTTTTCTTGAGTTTTCAGGTTCCTGTGGTAATCACATCTTGCTTTGGTTGTATGGGTTGCTTCTTGGCGTTTTACTTCCTGTTGAAGGCATCTGCAGAAAGAACATTCTTTCCTAAGTACTCATACGAGTATGAGTCCTTTTAGGTTAAGTTTCTTTCAGGAACTTAGACTTTCATTACAGCCCATGGTTGCTGTAGAGATAGTTTGATTCCTGTAAGACTTTTGTTAGTAAGCAAAAGATGGTGTGTACAGGTGTTTTTACTTACTGTATCTCTTTAGAGTATGAACTCTTTTAGGTATAGAAAGGATAAACCATGTTACCAGTAAGATAGACAGATTTCTTTCCATTTGGAGTTGCTGTTCTGCTTGGTTTCCTAAGGGAATGTCAGGTTGTTTGCAGACTTTTTACAGCATACCTATATCCTTTGGGTTTCTCCAAGGACTTAACTTCTTTGTTTGCTAAGTTTCCTTGATTAGTACTAGAAGTTCCCCCTTACTTTATAGTTATCTCTTTTAAGATGTAGGGGTCACTTTCAGTACTATCTTAGGTAACTTTACGGTATGCATGAGTGTGTGAAGCATCTTCTTTGTGAATGTCAACGTACATGCTTCTTTTCTCATTCTCAAGTCAAGTGACCAGTGTCTTTTAAGCCTGTTATCTACAGTCCTCTGAAGATTCTTTCATTGGGCTTTCTTGATCGTTGGTTCTCATGTGATCACTGGAGTTTCTTAACAGGATAAAAATAAGTGAGACCAAAATTATAAGAGTAAATTAAAACGAGGTACCTGGTCATCATTATTTCTTTCTTGAGAGTTGGTTTAAAGAGTAGATCATCTTTCATTCATTGCTTCCTTTATGGAGGGTGGTCTTGTTGATGGAGTGAGCTTCTTTTCTTATACTTTTTTGCTTGATTTCTTCAGCATCTTCTTCCAAGGTTGTTTGTTTGCTTATTGCTGTAGGCTAGAAGCTCCAGTATGGTCCATACTTCCTATCTCGCTTTGATTCCTTCATATCAGCTTCTTCTTCATGCTCAGCAACCGGCTTCACTTTGTCGATCTGCTCTTTATTTAAGTAGAAGCTTGCTCCTTATGCACAGCTTCCTGCTTAGCGGCCTATTCCTTGAACATAGCTTGTTGTTCACCAGCTTCATTCTTCTGAACAACTTTTCTTCACAACTTAGCTTGATTGTCAATATCCTTTAGCTGCTAGTTGTCTTCACATCAATGATATCCTTTCAACAAAGGCAATGGATTTTTCTGATATTGCTTCTGGATTCACCGATCGTCTCGACTGCGCTTGATACACTTAACTAATTAGTTTCTTATGTCATATAAGATGATCTTTTGTATCTTATTTTAGGTTATTTAACCTAAAGCATAATCATTAGTAACATAAGGTAATACTTCATCCTAAATGTAAATATTATGATCCTATACACATTATTCAAACGTTTATATTAATCATACATCATGCAATATATATATATATATATATATATTAGAGTCATATATGAAGTTTTGATGCTAATATTATCATATAAAAAAAAATCATTGAAACATGATTCACATATAAAACAAACCAATATACCTATAATTTAAACTTTAAATATTGAAACTAGCAATTTTAGTCCTAAAATGACACATAAGATATAAAGATTTGGGGTCATAAAATAATATCCAGTAAAGTATTAGGTTCAATTTATAATTGTACCAAGGTTATGGGATCAAAATACTATTTCAGCATAATTCAGGGATCAAACTACAATTTCAATACAATTCTGAGGTCAAATTATAATATAACCTAAATTCTGGGACTGGTGTGCAATAATTAAAAGTGCAGGGGCTGAACAATAATGACTTAAAGAATAAGGACTAAAAAGCAATTAAGCAAGAGTTAGGAAATTGCAAGGAAGTCCCTGGACTTAATCTGATTCTCAAAATCAGCCCTGCCCCCTTTCCACCCCCAGCCCCGTCGTTGCCAAACCTCCGTCACGAGTTCTAACCACCTTCTTTGACGCGTATTAAGTTCCTTCTGGGTAAAGAAATACTTTAAACTTTTATGATATGTGTACACTGCACACTTTACTCCATACAAGTAGTGTCTCCAGATCTTTAATGCATGTACGACTGCTGCTAATTCCAAATTGTGAGTCTGATAGTTCTTCATGCCCTTTTAATTGGCCTGATGCACAGGCTACGACCTTCCCGTGTTGCATTAATACATATCCTAACCCTGATTTGGATGCATCAGTGTATATCTCAAATCCTTCTGATCCATCAGGTATTGTTAAAACTGGCATAGTTGTCAACCTTTGTTTTACCTCCTGGAAACTAGTTTCACACTCAGACGACCATTCAAATTTCTCACTTTTCTTCGTGAGTTGTGTGAGTGGTTTCACGATACGGGAGAAGTGTTGGATAAACCTTCTATAGTATCCTGCTAGACCCATAAAACTATGGATATCATTGACATTTGTTGGGGTCCTCCAGTTTAAGACTGCTTCAACCTTGGCGGGATCAACCTCTATCCCTTTAGACGTAATGACATGCCCCAAAAATGCTACTTTGTTCAACCAAAATTCACATTTGCTGAACTTAGCATACAACTTCTCTTTTCAAAACTTCAAGAACAATTTTGAGATGTCCTACGTGTTGTTCTGCATCCTTTGAGTAGATCAAGATGTCATCAATAAACACAATGACAAACTTGTCTAAGTATTCATGAAATACACGATTCATCATGTCCATGAAAACTGCAGGTGCTTTGGTAACTCCAAAAGGCATTACGATAAACTCATAATGTCCGTAACGAGTTCTAAAGGTAGTTTTTGGAATATCACTTTCTTTAATTTTTAATTGGTGATATCCAGATCGGAGATCTATCTTTGAAAATACACCAACATTCTTCAGTTGATCAAATAAATCTTCAATCCTTGGTAGAGGATACTTATTCTTGATCGTCAATCGATTAAGCTCTCGATAATCAATGCACATCCTCAATGAACCATCCTTCTTCTTTACAAACAACACTGGTGCTCCCCATGGAGAGGAACTCGGTCGGATGAACTTCTTATCCATCAAATATTGTATTTGAATCTTAAGTTTTTGTAGCTCCTTAGGTGCTATTCTATAAGGGGCTTTTGACACTGGCGCAGCTCCAGGCACTAGATCAATAGAAAACTTCACCGATCGATCGGGTGGAATTCCCGGGAGATCTTCTGGAAATACCTCAGGGAACTCTCTCACTATTGGCACATCTGCCGGTGTCAACTTCTCATCTTCCTTTTTCATAATGTTCACTAGGTATGCTCTACATCCACCTTTCTTTATTAGGTTGATTCTCTTCACCGCAGAAATAATTGGTACGTATCCTTGTGTTCTTGATCCAAAGAACATGAATCACTGTCCATTTGGAGTTTCTAAATCCACCTTTCTGTCTTTACATTGGATCACAGCTCGGTTTTTACTCAACCAATCCATTCCTAAAATGGCATTGAACCCCTTCATTCCTATCACAAATAGATCGGCTAAGAATTTATGTTCATCTAGGTCCAATCTAATGTCCTTTGCCATGTTCTTGATCTTTATATTCTCACCAGAAGGTACTCTAAATTCTAGATTTGTATTCTTAACGTAATCTAGTTTAAGTTATTTCCTAAATGCATCAGATATAAAAGAATGGGATGCTCCTGTATTGAATAAGACGTAAGCAGTCATATTTGAAATGAGTATCATACCTGTTACTGTCTCATTCTCTTCGTCACCTCCTTCTGGATGTCCTTCTTCCGGGTTCTCTTCCTCCTCAGCATACTGGATTCCTGGCAAAGCATTTAGTTTGCCCTTGCCCTTCTGGTTCACATTCTGTGGATTTATGGACGAGGCCTAAAGGTTCCTCCACTCCTAGTTTGGGTGCCCATTTGGGTTGTGCAAGTACTAGCCCTATGGCCGGGTTTGTGACATCGAAAGCAGATGTCCTTATCTTTCATGCATTCTTCCCAATGAGACCTTCCAGAATTCTGATAGGTGGGTATTTGCATTGGTCTTGGGGCTACTGGCATCATGGGTTGAACATAACGAACAAATGTATTCCCACTAGGACCAGGTTGTGTCGGAGCCTTCCTCTTAAACTGACCCATAATTGGTTTTTGCTCGTTTTCTAGACCCAAACTCATTGATACAATACGTGCCCTCTCAAACACGTCTCTGAATTTTGGAAGTCTTAATCCAGACACTATCCCACCAACTTCTGGGTGTAAACCTCTCTCAAACCTTCTCGATTTCCTATCATCATTATCCACTAGATAAGGTGCATACTTAGAGAGCGAGTTAAATTTGCGCTCAAACCTTCTCGATTTCCTATCATCATTATCCACAATCCATTCTTCTGTAGCTGCTGGTCCTTCTCTACCCCTGAACCTAGGTGGCTAGAAACGTCGAAATTGTTCGATGACTTGATGTGGGTTCGGGTTTTGTTGTTCTTGAACATTTTGGGTTGGTATCGGTTGTTGTTGCATGAATCCTGCTAGTTGGGCAAAGAATTCCCTAGCCATGTCGGTCACTGGATTATTCTCAACAGGTTGTTCCCTATTATCTCGTACTTCCTCACGTTGTTGTCTCTCTCTCTGTTGTCTAGTAGGTGGGGCCATAATACTTGCTTTATAAAGAAAATGATTTCTTTTAATAAAACCCCCGAATAGAAAATAACACCCAATGAAGAGAATAAATGCATGTGTTTTGCATGAAACAATTTTATTCGAACAACAATAAAATAATTAAATCACTCAAACCATTGCAATATTTAACATTGCATACCGCCTTTCATACTTTTCATATCATCATAAGCTTGTATCTGACAATCTTTTACACGCATCAAATCATAATTCAAACATCTTTCATTGAACATATCATTCTTTAGTAAATATCTTTAAAACATAACTTAAGACACTTACTCGACGATGATCTGAATGGTAGCTGGCTGGTGACTTTCCTTTCACGCAACATATTTAATTCTTAATCTTAATAATATTATGACTCGATTAAACAAATAACGGTTGAAAACATAAGACCTCGTTTGAAAACATTAGACCTAGAGTCCGAGGTAAAAATCCCTAAACCTCGGCTCTGATACCACGCTGTGGCGCCCCCATCCACATTAATTGGAAATCAGGCCGTCACCCTTTACTTATTTACTAATTATAGAATTTAGAAGATAATTTATAGCGGAAGACTGAACGAAAACACGAGAATATTTTTTTAAACATAATATAATTACTTCTAAGACTCGTGTCTCACGCACATTTCTATGTAAAATGTTCAAACTATTCCCGTGTGAGTCCATATAACAGAACACACACATATATATTATAATATAAGTTTAGGCCCATCATCTATCATAATTTACATATCAAAATACAACATGGTTTTTGAAATTAAGTATTATTTTAGTACTTTAACATTACACGGGTGATGGAAAGACAGTTCAGCTCGCTACACGTCCACATCATCATATGTCGAACCTGAAAATATTAAAAGTAGAATCATGAGACACCTCCGGAGAGGGATCCCAGTGGGATAATTGTACTCTCTAATATATATTGAAGTAATTAAACTACTAAGCACATATTACATGTCCGTCGGGCACGCTCACCCTGGACCATTCATAACATAAAGGAATGTGGGAGTCACTCGCCAACTAAACCTTGCTTTCATAGACCAGACACTATCGCCCTTATGGTCATCGCCCGATAGTGAAGCAACTATCGGTTATAGCTACGCAGCTTCAGCCGTAGATTTTCATACATAACTTACTAATTTAATTATCAACTCATAGTAGAGTGTAGAAGCTACCCACTTTAAGTTAACGGTTCGAGGATTACTTCTGGATTCACCCATCGTCTCGACTTCACTTGATACACTTAACTGATTAGTTTCTTATGTCATATAAGGTGATCTTTTGTATCTTATATTAGGTTATTTAACTTAAAGTATAATCATTAGTAACTTAAGGTAATACTTCGTCCTAAATGTAAATATTATGATCCTATACACATTATTCAAACGTTTATATTAATCATACATCATGTAATATATATATATATATATTAGAGTCATATATGAAGTTTTGATGCTAATATTATCATATAAAAAAAATCATTGAAACATGATTCACATATAAAACAAACCAATATACCTATAATTTAAACTTTAGTTATTTAAACTAGCAATTTTAGTCCTAAAATGACACATAAGATATAAAGATTTGGGGTCATAAAATAATATCCAGTAAAGTATTGGGTTCAATTTATAATTGTACCAAGGTTATGGGGTCAAAATACTATTTCAGCATAATTCAGTGATCAAACAGCAATTTCAATACATTCTGGGGTCAAATTATAATATAATCTAAATTCTGGGACTGATGTGCAATAATTAAAAGTGCAGGGGTTGAACAGTAATGACTTAAAGAATAAGGACTAAAAAGTAATTAAGCAAGAGTTAGGAAATTGCAAGGAAGTCCCTGGACTTAATCCAATTCTCAAAATCAGCCCCTGCCCCCTTTCCACCCCCAGCCCCGTCACTGCCAAACCTCCGTCACCACCGCCTGTCCCTACCGCCAGCACACCATCTACCGGCGACAGACCCATTGCCAGCTACCCCAAAACACGGCGCTGCCACTCACGACGGCGCCCACCCAACACTCACACACAATCACGCACGCACACACACCTCTGCACATACACACACACGCACCTGCATATATACACACAACACTCTACGCAACGCCGATGCCGGCGGCACTGCAGCTCAACCCTACGGCAGCGCCTCCCCTTTCTCCCACGCGATCGCACACCACAGTACCGCAACAAACACATGCACTTACACGTAAACACACACACACAACACAACCACAACGCACGCACACAACAACAACAAGATTAGAAGATTTTTAAAGCAATTGAAATAAATTATTTAACCTTTGCAACACAAAATCAATCTCCTTGCTATTTTCAGAAAATCCTCTGTAAATGGTTAATCGAGGGAGGAGAAAAATCAGTGAGGATGAAAAGTTGTTCTCCCACACCTCCTGATACATATGTAGCAAGGTAAAAACACGTGTAATGCTTCAATGAATTGAAAGGATGACAAGGATTTCATCAAAATTGTTGAGGTGAAATCTTGGGCTCAAGTTGGGTTTGAAGGGTATTTAACTTGGGCCATATTTTAACACTATCTGGGCTTTCAAATTAGGTGATTAAATGAACCAATACCTTGTCATCTCCACCTATATATATATATATATATATATATATATATTATATATATATTTGTAACTATATTAATTTTGGATGTTATAAATTTATTCATGTAATTTACTTGCGTAAAATAACATATTTTGATACACATATACATTTCACGTAAATTATTTTATTACATGTAATCACATATAAAGATCATGATTAATTTAATAAAATAAAGGAATTTACGACACAAACGAATAATCTTTGCATAAAAACCTAGTATCATTTATCCTTATATAAACTTATTTATATCTTATCTTTTTACTTTCATCCATGTTGTCAAGTGAGTTGAGATCAAGCTCGGTTTCCTCCGTAAGCAATCCTGCAAAACACTTAAAAATCTCGAAAGAAAAATTAGATTATAAAATACGTAAAAATCATCGAGCACTACATAATGCGTAAATCATAACTTTAAATAACATAAGAGTTCACTTCAAATCATTTTCATAAAGGTAAAAGAAATTTTGTGAAATATGCAATGCAGGTTTTCTTGAAAACGGGGTGTTACAATCTAAATCTATACATAGTTCCTTGCAAGAATAAATTGCAATTTTAGTAGATATTAATAATTGTGAAGAATGTCGTAAACTTATCAAATCTCCATGGAAGCCCCCTATACTTTTCAGACCTTTCATGACACTGCACAGTCGCAATTCCAACATGGCTGGTGACAGAACATCTCCGACAAGTCACGTCACAGTGCATTACACCCAAAACACCCTTCACACACACGCATACATAGCCGAACACATACAACAACACAGAAACCGGATGTTACCAACCATAGGAAAACCACCACATGGTCTCTCACAGCAACACTGGCGGACGCCCGATAAGGCACTGCATTCCCGGTGACTGCATCAAGTGAGGGGGAAGGAAAGCAGAAAGAGAAAGGAGCAAGGAGCCAGCAACAAACAAAAAGGGAAAAGAAAGAAAGGAAAGAACAAGAAGAATAGAAGAATGAATCTAGATAGGATGTTTATTGTACTCTGCTTACTGCATTGTAATGTACATGTTTTATCTAAATAAAATGTCTTATGTTCTTCAAAAAGCTCTTTCCTTGTGCCCTTTCTTTTAGATTTATATGTGATTTGTGTATGAACGTAATATGTCCTATAATGCCATACTTTAAATGTACTTTCTGTGCATGAGAGATTATATTCATTTGATCTTCTGTAAAGGTTTTGTCATCATCAAAAAGGAGGAAATTGTTGGATACATTTGTAGAATATTTTGATGAGACAAAACCTTAAGTAACTCTAAATATACATAACCAATCTTAGGATAGGTTACTGTAATAAAGTTACTGCAGAAGATTAAAAGAAATATAGAAAGTATCAAAATGAAGGATACTGAAGAGAGTGGTTAAAAAGAATCGGATGAACTAATAAGGATATTATTGACTTCAGGAAGCTACTGGAAGAGACCTCGCAAAAGTAGAATGCAGCGGGACAGGAAGCATCTGTGTGAAGGTTTGCTACTTATTTGTTAAGGGTGGGTTGTAATAGATAGGGCCATGTAAATCAACCAGCTTAACAAAGGTTCCCTCCTGAGTGGAGGAAGAGAGAACGTAGAAGGATTACTCCACCTTCGAATCTCTATACATCCTTGCGTCTTTATCTGCTTACTGCACTTCATGCATACACGTATTCTCTCTGAAAAGCTGCACATCCGCTTCGGCTCTGTAATAAGCTTCCACAAATGACTCTGATCAGTAACCTCCCAAAAGGTTACTGATATTAGAAATGAGATGATAGGGATAGAAGTAAAGTTTGAAAAGAAGGTAGGCTTATTCACCCCCCCCCCTATAAGCCTACCTACAGCAGTTTTGGGACCAACAAGTGGTATCAGAGTAGGTTGGACCCTCCACAAGCTGATTTATCTGATACCAAGAAGTGGTATCAGAGACGGTGGATTATTCATCCTTGCTCAATGGTCAATCTGATACCAACAAGTGGTATCAGAGCAGATGGATGAAACAAAAGATCTAATTGATCTATCCAGATTCCATCTGTGAAAAAGTCTCTCTCTCTCTTAAATCTCTCTCTCTCTCTCTCTCTCACCCCCACATCAGAGATCATTTCAATGCCTTTTGCTCTAAACGGATATGATTGATGTGAAGACAACAAATTTATAAAAGATAGAAAATCAGGCTGGGTTGTAAAGAAAAGCTATTCGTGAGGGGGAACAGCAATCTACCGAAGGAAGGACTGCGAAGAAGGAAGCCATACACAATGAGCAAAGTCCCTACTCATCACGGAGCAAATCAACATGAAGCTGACATCAACAAGCAAGTAACCATAGAAGAAAATGCTGAGGATGTCAAGCACAGGAGCAAGAAGGGAAGCTCACTCCAAACTCCAGACACGAACAAGAATAAAAGAGGACCTACTCTTTTAAAAGTACCTCGTTCCTGTTTTACACTCTTTCTTTCTGGACATAATCATATTTATCCTGTTAAGAAACTCAAGTGACTATATACTATGATGATGGTTTTTAAAATGCTGTCACTTAACTTTAAAAAAAATGAGAATTTCCATATTATAATGCTTCACCTTGTCATGCAAGCCTCAAAGTAACCTTAAATAGTACTGTTAGTGATCCCACATCTTAAAATAGAAGACCATAAAGTAAAGGGGAACTTCTAGTACAAATCAAGGAAACTTTGAAGGTAAAAAGTTTAAAATCCTTGGAATAACCCAAATATAGGTATGCTGTAAAAAGTTTGCAACAAATCGATCATAAAGCAGAACAGCATTTCAATTTTTTTTTTCATATCTTTGTCATCCTTTACTGTTATCTCTGTTTATCATTTCCTTATCTGACAGAAGAGATTCAGTAAAGCTAACACCCTGCACACACTATGATTTTGTTCTTAATCTTTATGAATCTTGAAGAGGCCAAAACTTTCTCTACAACAACCATTGGCTGTAAAGAAAGTCCAAGCTTCTAAAAGATATCTAACCCAGAAGGACTCATACTTGTGTGAGCACCTATACAAGAACACTCATTTTTGCAGGAACATCTAACAAACGACTACTAATTTTAGGGGGAACAATTGACAAAACGACAAACTCTAACTATAGGATGCTAAACATCCGATTGCTAGATTCTAGGTCATAGAATAATTGGACGTTGTACACCAAGATGCTAGGCATCGAGCTACTGGATGCTAAGCTACTAGAAATTAGAGCACTTGTCATTAAGTCAATAGAAAAGGTAGAAGGACTCAAAGAAAAAGATAAATTCTGACAAAAGAATGCTAGACACCAGGACATTGGATACTAGGTTACTGGATAGCAGGATGCTGGATATCAGGATGCTAGATACCAGACTAATTGGATATTAGGTCACTGGATGGCAGGACGCTAGATATCAGGATGCTAGATACCAGGGGCTGGATACTAGATCGCTGAACACTAGGTCACTAGGCACCAGTACGCTAAATACCAAGTTGCTGGAAACAAGATCGCTGAACACCAGGTCGTTGTGTATCAGGATGCTAGACACCAATACACTGGATATTAGGTTTCTAGAAATCAAAACTTATCAACATGTCACTGGAAATGGGGATCACTTGGAGGTTACAAAATAAGAGCAGTTACTGAAAATTTTCTCGGTAATGTGTGAACATAAAAAGTGGATCACCTTTCCAGAAATAGACTACCTTTTCGGAATCCAAAAAGAATTTCAGCCGTGTGATCAGAAGAATCCAGAGGTGGAGATCAAGCCGTTGACCACGTCATTTCGAAGAAAGGAGAAAAGACATAAAACTGTGGAAACTGTCAACACCTTTATTGGAAACCGGCGGAACAGTTAATGAGATCCTTGAAGATCTAAACTGCGAAAGGGAGTATCTCTAACCCTATAAATATATGCACTCCTTATTCTTCATTAAGCATAACAGACACATTCTCTACAAATAATCAACCAAGCATACCTCGAATCTCATACAATCACTCTTCATGTTTGACACTCGCTAAGCAAACCCTTCTCAGGAGAGTTGATCTTCTAGCTTTCAACTCCAATCTCATCTGCAAGAACTTGTACTCATGTTCTTCTCTTCAAGGTAGGAGGATAGAGCTAATGACCCCTCTCTAGTGGCCCAAGTGTGTCATCTCTGTTGATGATGCCAAAAAGGGGGAAGAAACTGCGTAGGGTCATGGAAGATCAAAAGACTTCCAGAGGTGGAGACAAAGAGATTTCACCCTTTCTATGAGGTGAATTCTCTTTTGAGATGCAAGAGAACTAGAATGAATGATAGTTGGAGGAATGAGTGGAGATTGAAGGAGAAGGAAAGGCGGAAGCAAACTACTGACGTCTGAACTTCTCTACTTCTTTACGCACTTTCCTCCAAACGAATTCCTTCTCTCTCTCGCATCGCCTCTCACACCTCCTAACAGCTCTCCCCTCTAGCCGAAGAGAAGAAACTACTGGGAGCCGGTGACTGCATCAAGTGAGGGGGAAGGAAAGCAGAAAGAGAAAGGAGCCAGCAACAAACAAAAAGGGAAAAGAAAGAAAGGAAAGAACAAGAAGAATAGAAGAATGAATCTAGATAGGATGTTTATTGTACTCTGCTTACTGCATTGTAATGTACATGTTTTATCTAAATAAAATGTCTTATGTTCTTCAAAAAGCTCTTTCCTTGTGCCCTTTCTTTTAGATTTATATGTGATTTGTGTATGAACGTAATATGTCCTATAATGCCATACTTTAGATGTACTTTCTGTGCATGAGAGATTATATTCATTTGATCTTCTGTAAAGGTTTTGTCATCATAAAAAAGGGGGAAATTGTTGGATACATTTGTAGAATATTTTGATGAGACAAAACCTTAAGTAACTCTAAATATACATAACCAATCTTAGGATAGGTTACTGTAATAAAGTTACTTCAGAAGATTAAAAGAAATATAGAAAGTATCAAAATGAAGGATACTGAAGAGAGTGGTTAAAAAGAATCGGATGAACTAATAAGGATATTATTGACTTCAGGAAGCTACTGGAAGAGACCTCGCAAAAGTAGAATGCAGCGGGACAGGAAGCATCTGTGTGAAGGTTTGCTACTTATTTGTTAAGGGTGGGTTGTAATAGATAGGGCCATGTAAATCAACCAGCTTAACAAAGGTTCCCTCCTGAGTGGAGGAAGAGAGAACGTAGAAGGATTACTCCACCTTCGAATCTCTATACATCCTTGCGTCTTTATCTGCTCACTGCACTTCATGCATACACGTATTCTCTCTGAAAAGCTGCACATCCGCTATTCGGCTCTGTAATAAGCTTCCACAAATGACTCTGATCAGTAACATCCCAAAAGGTTACTGATATTAGAAATGAGATGATAGGGATAGAAGTAAAGTTTGAAAAGAAAGTAGGCTTATTCACCCCCCCCTATAAGCCTACCTACAGCAGTTTTGGGACCAACAAGTGGTATCAGAGTAGGTTGGACCCTCCACAAGCTGATTTACCTGATACCAAGAAGTGGTATCAGAGACGGTGGATTCATCCTTGCTCAATGGTCAATCTGATACCAACAAGTGGTATCAGAGCAGATGGATGAAACAAAAGATCTAATTGATCTATCCAGATTCCATCTGTGAAAAAGTCTCTCTCTCTCTCTCTCTCTCTCACCCCCACATCAGAGATCATTTCAATGTCTTTTGCCGTAAACGGATATGATTGATGTGAAGACAACAAATTTATAAAAGATAGAAAATCAGGTTGGGTTGTAAAGAAAAGCTATTCGTGAGGGGGAACAGCAATCTACCGAAGGAAGGACTGCGAAGAAGGAAGCCATACACAATGAGCAAAGTCCCTACTCATCACGGAGCAAATCAACATGAAGCTGACATCAACAAGCAAGTAACCATAGAAGAAAATGCTGAGGATGTCAAGCACAGGAGCAAGAAGGGAAGCTCACTCCAAACTCCAGACACGAACAAGAATAAAAGTGGACCTACTCTTTTAAAAGTACCTCGTTCCTGTTTTACACTCTTTCTTTCTGGACATAATCATATTTATCCTGTTAAGAAACTCAAGTGACTATATACTATGATGATGGTTTTTAAAATGATGTCACTTAACTTTAAAAAAAATGAGAATTTTCATATTATAATGTTTCACCTTGTCATGCAAGCCTCAAAGTAACCTTAAATAGTACTGTTAGTGATCCCACATCTTAAAATAGATGACCATAAAGTAAAGGGGAACTTCTCGTACAAATCAAGGAAACATTGAAGGTAAAAAGTTTAAAATCCTTGGAATAACCCAAATATAGGTATGCTGTAAAAACTTTGCAACAAATCGATCATCAAGCAGAATAGCATTTCAATTTTTTTTTCATATCTTTGTCATCCTTTACTGTTATCTCTATTTATCATTTCCTTATCTGAAAGAAGAGATTCAGTAAAGCTAACACCCTGCACACACTATGATTTTGTTCTTAATTTTTATGAATCTTGAAGAGGCCAAAACTTTCTCTACAACAACCATTTATTGTAAAGAAAGTCCAAGCTTGTAAGAGATATCTAACCCAGAAGGACTCATACTTGTGTGAGCACCTATACAAGAACACTCATTTTTGCATGAACATCTGACAAACGACTACTAATTTTAAGGGGAACAATTGACAAAACGACAAACTCTAACTATAGGATGCTAAACATCCGATTGCTAGATACTAGGTCATGGAATAATAGGACGTTGTACACCAAGATGCTAAGCATCGAGCTACTGGATGCTAAGCTACTAAAAATCAGAGCACTTGTCATTAAGTCAATAGAAAAGGTAGAAGGACTCAAAGAAAAAGATAAATTCTGACAAAAGAACGCTAGACACCAGGACATTGGATACTAGGTCACTGGATAGCAGGATGCTGGATATCAGGATGCTAGATACCAGACTAACTGGAAATTAGGTCACTAGATGGCAGGACGCTAGATATCACGATGCTAGATACCAGGGGCTGGATACTAGATCGCTGAACACCAGGTCGTTGTGTATCAGGATGCTAGACACCAATACACTGGATATTAGGTTTCTAGAAATCAGAACTTATCAACATGTCACTGGAAATGGGGATCACTTGGAGGTTACAAAATAAGAGTAGTTACTGAAAATTTTCTCGGTAATGTGAGAACATAAAAAGTGGATCACCTTTCCAGAAATAGACTACCTTTTCGGAACCCTAAAAGAATTTCACCCGTGTGATCAGAAGAACCCAAAGGTCAAGATCAAGCAGTTGACCACGTCATTTCGAAGAAAGGAGAAAAGACATAAAACTGTGGAAACTGTCAACACCTTTATTGGAAACCGGCGGAGCAGTTAATGAGATCCTTGAAGATCTAAACCGCAAAAGGGAGTATCTCTAACCCTATAAATATATGCACTCCTTATTCTTCATTAAGCATAACAGACACATTCTCTACAAATAATCAACCAAGCATACCTCGAATCTCATACAATCACTCTTCATGTTTGACACTCGCTAAGCAAACCCTTCTCAGGAGAGTTGATCTTCTAGCTTTCAACTCCAATCTCATCTGCAAGAACTTGTACTCAAGTTCTTCTCTTCAAGGTAGGTGGATAGAGCTAATGACCCCTCTCCAGTGGCCTAAGTGTGTCATCTCTGTTGATGATGCTAAAAAGGGGGAAGAAACTGCGTAGGGTCATGGAAGATCAAAAGACTTCCAGAGGTGGAGACAAAGAGATTTCACCCATTCTATGAGGTGAATTCTCTTTTGAGATGCAAGAGAGCTAGAATGAATGATAGTTGGAGGAATGAGTGGAGATTGAAGGAGAAGGAAAGGCGGAAGCAAGCTACTGACGTCTTAACTTCTCTACTTCTTTACACACTTTCCTCCAAACGAATTCCTTCTCTCTCTCGCATCGCCTCTCACACCTCCTAACAGCTCTCCCCTCTAGCCGAAGAGAAGAAACTACTGGGAGCAGGTGACTGCATCAAGTGAGGGGGAAGGAAAGCAGAAAGAGAAAGGAGCTAGCAATAAACAAAAAGGGAAAAGAAAGAAAGGAAAGAACAAGAAGAATAGAAGAATGAATCTAGATAGGATGTTTATTGTACTCTGCTTACTGCATTGTAATGTACATGTTTTATCTAAATAAAATGTCTTATGTTCTTCAAAAAGCTCTTTCCTTGTGCCCTTTCTTTTAGATTTATATGTGATTTGTGTATGAACGTAATATGTCCTATAATGCCATACTTTAAATATACTTTCTGTGCTTGAGAGATTATATTCGTTTGATTTTCTGTAAAGGTTTTGTCATCATCAAAAAGGGGGAAATTGTTGGATACATTTTTAGAATATTTTGATGAGACAAAACTTTAAGTAACTCTAAATATACATAACCAATCTTAGGATAGGTTACTGCAATAAAGTTACTGCAAAAGATTAAAAAAAATATAGAAAGTGTCAAAATGAAGGATACTAAAGAGAGTGGTTAAAAAGAATCGGATGAACCAATAAGGATACTATTGACTTCAGGATGCTACTGGAAGAGACCTCGCAAAAGTAGAATGCAGCAGGACAGGAAGCTACCTGGAAGACCATGCCGATAGCATACTGCAAAAGCAGCATGCTACAGAAGCCTCGAGCCACCTGAAGGAGCAAGCCAGAAGAGGAAGCTCCAGAGTGAAGCAAGAGGAGGAAGCTGCAAGGCAGGCATGGGGAGAAAAGTTACCGGTAGACACAAGAAGTTACCGGTAGAGAGAAGAGAACAGGAGTCAGTTAGAAGAAGACACGTGGAAAGCGAAAAGCTGGCGTGTGTCAGGAGTGCGGCGCATCAGTGATGGAAATCTGTCAACCTTCAACAGGCAGATTTCGCAACCTATAAAGAGGAGGACTGAAGAAAGAAAATGTGTGTGAGAAAGCGCAAAGGCGCAAGAGAGAAGAAGTGAGCACATCAGAATATCCAAGCTCAGAGAGAGAAGCACAAAAGAAGAGATTAGAGCTAACAATTGACTTACCTCTCATATATATATATATATATAATTTACACATGTAAGTGTAAGAAAAGGCTAACAATTGACTTACCTCTCAAAATTGATCCAAAGCTTATCTATTATGCTCACAAAATAATTAATTATACATATATTTGCTTTAGATAATTACTAAATTTACATACATAATCTACACATATATATTACAGACGTACACATCTATATATATTAGATCAACATTAATAACATTAAATATAATAATAATAATAATAATAATAATAATAATAATAATAATAATAATAATAATAATAATAATAATAATAATAATAATAATAATACATTAACATAATTTATACACAAGTATTTACTAAGTACAATTTATGTAAATTATTTTATCACATAGAATCATATATGAAGATCATGATTAAATTAATAAAATAAAAGCATTTACGACACAAACGAATAATCTTTGCATAAATATTTAATATCATTTTTTCCTCATTTAAACTTATCTATATCTTATCTTTTTACTTTTATCCATGATTGTCAAGTGAGTTGAGATCAAGCTCGGTTTCCTCCGTAAGCAATCCTGCAAGAATACTTTAAAAATTTCGAAAGAAACATTAGTTCATAAATTACGTAAAATCATCGAGTACCACATAATACTTAAATCATGTCTTTAAGTAACATAATAGTTCACTTCGAATCATTTTTTAATTTAAAAGGTAAAAGAAATTTTGTGAAATATGCAATGCAGGTTTTCTTGAAAACGGGGTGTTACAGGTTACATATCATGTTATGTTAAGAATACCTTTTAGGTTATGTTATTGATATCTTTAGTTATGTTAAAAATACCTTTTGGTTATATTAAGCATATATTTAGGTTATGTTAAGAATACCTTTAGGTGATGTTAAGGATACCTTTGAAATCGTGATTTCAGATTCCTTTGAAATCCTGATTTGATACCCTTAGAATTCGCTCCAGGTCACATATCTTTACGTTATATTAAAGATACCTTTAGGTTATGTTAAGGATACCTTTATGTTATGTTAGAGATATCTTTGTGTACAAAATGTGTAACACAACTATGTTATGGATAAGGTATCTCTAACATAATAAAAAGGTATCCTTAACATAACCTAAAGGTATGTCTGACGTAAAGTAAATGTATGAAGTTTGGGCATAAATGTATCCTTAACATAACCTAAAGGTATCCCTAAACATTACCTAAATGTATCCTTAACATAACCAAAAGGTATGTCTAACTTAACGTAAATGTATGGAATTTGGGCATAAAGGTATTTTTAACATAACCTAAAGGTATTCTTACACATTACATAAAGGTATCCTTAACATAAGTAAAAGTTATGACCCAAATTTAAAAAAGTTAGCGCGAAAAAAAAAAAAAAAAAGCGGATCGAGTAACCTAGATCCGACCCGGATGCATGGATCTAAAATTCATGCACCTGATACACAAGAGACTTACTTTTAAATTGAAGAGAAAAGTCAAAGATGACCAAGACAAAGAACAAGAATGGGGATTGATTAGTTGGCATACTACATTTAATCTCATTTTCTTAATCAATCTGCCACGCACGACATATATATGTGAATTAATAACGTTTAATTATTCACATAATTTATCAATCTCTCTCTTCATGCATTACATGTAAAATTATTTATACATTGATGAATTCCCATGAGTTCTTGTAAAAGTATAAATAGGTGTGGTTTGGATTATATTATAAATATATATGAGTAGTGCTTAATTAAAAGGAATTAAGATCGGGAAGAATGGGAAAATCAATATTTTCATATGTTATTATTGCATTGGTTGTGATGTCAGCATTGGCTAGGGTTTCGGAAAGTCGGGCATCAAAGAAAGATTTGGGGCTAGCCTCCGTTAATGCTCATCGCTTCTTACAAACCACAACCTCTAATATTACTGACACCAATAGTAATAGCAATGATGATGACGGAGGTGATGACGGTGGTGATGATGGAGGTGACTGTGGTGATGACTGTGGCGATGACGGTGGTAATGACGGAGGCGATGACGGTGGTGATGATGGTGGTGATTTTTAAGTCTTCGTGTCTTCTTCTGATTAATTGTTGCTACGGACTATGATTCTCATGTTTTTGTTTTCTTGTTTGCTTCACTATTTGGAGGCCTGTTGATTGCAATGGATTGAATTGTAATTTTTTTCATGTTTTTTCTTACTCTAATAGATTTTATAATTTGTATGTTTCTATTGTTTATGATCAAAGTCATTGTTTTCTTTGGGTATGAATTTTTATTTTTAGAAATTAAATAATGCTTAATTATTAGCAAATATTGATACTACTTGTTGGTCCCAAGTGGTAGTAGGTTCAGAGGGGAGGGTGAATAAGCATACTGTAATTTCAAACTTTTCTTTTCTTTCCAAGGCTTTGGTCGAGAGGCAGTAACGTTTTGGGAGGTTACTGATCAGAGTTGTTTTGTGGAAGATTCCTCTCGTTCAAATACCAAATATGGAAGACATGCAGCTTAACATAATATATGCAGGTAGAGCAGTAAGCATACATGAACGCGTAGATATACATAGGTTTGAAGGTGGAGTAATCCTTCTACATCCTCTCTGTCTCTTCTCAAAAGGGAAGCTTTGTTAATCTTGTTGGTTTACATAGTCTTATCTATTACAACACAGATTTAACAAGTAGCAAGCCTACACAGCTTCTTGCCTACTCTTCTAACTGACCCACACAGGATCCTACTCTACCCACCCAGGGTCCTCACTTTTTCTTCAGAAAGTGGACAGCTTAGCAGGACTCTATTCCTCACACTAAGCACTCCAAGACAGTGCTTAGAAGGTTTGTCTTCTTCTTCTTCAACTGGATGCAGCAAGCTTAGGCTTCTTTTGCAGGTTGAACTGTTGTTGCTTGCTGCCTAGACTAATTGACTGAGTATGCGTTTCTAGAATAGAGTGTTTGAACTTTCTTCTCTCTTTTTATATTTTGTACACTCTTTTCTTTTTCTTTTCAATATGCCCTTCCCCCTTTCTGAGCTTTCTCTACTGAGCTCTCTTTTGCACTCTTCTCTTCTTTCTGGTGCGCTCTTCTCTTTTGAACTCTCTCTAGTGCTCTTCTCTCTTCGAGCTTATCTATACGCTGTTTTATGCTGACTTCTTCTCTCTCTCACTTCTCAGTCTTCAGTCTTCTTCTATTAATAGATTAGGAAATCTGCATGTTGAAGGTCGGTATATTTCCATCATTGATCGCGCTGCACTCCTTCTGACACACGCCAGCTTTTCACTTTCCATGTGTCTTCTTCTGATTGGCTCCTCTTCTCTTCTCTCTACCGGTAACTTTTCACTTCTTTCCATGCTAGCTTTGTAGCTTCCTCCTCGTGCTCACTCTGGAGCTTCCTTCCCTGGCTTGCTCTGTTAGGTGGCTTGAGGCTTCTGTAGCATGCTGCTCTGCAGTGTGCTTTGGCATGGTCTCTTCCAGGTAGCTTAAGTCTTCTGTAGCTTGCTGCTTTGCAGTATGCCTTAAGCAGAGTCTTCTTCCAGGTAGCTTCCTGCAGTGAGCAGTATCCTAATTAGTTTACCAGATTCCTTTCACCATTCTCTTCAGCATTCTTCTTTAGAAGCATTTCTCTGTCTTATCTTTCTGCAGTAACCTCGTTGCAGTAACCTTTCCTAAGATTGGTTATGCTTATAGTAAGGGTTACTTCCTTAAGGTTTTATCTCATCAAAACATACTTAAATGTTTCCAACAATTTCCCTCCTTTTTAATGATGACAAAACCTTTGTGGAAGATCAAAAGTACATAATCATTTAAGCACAAAAAGCAGAATTATGATATAACAGGATAAAGCATACTACTTTTCTTAAATCACATATAAATCTAAAAGAAAAGTCACAAGGAGAGATCTTTAGAGAATAGAAGACATTTTATATAGATGAAACATTTACAATACAACGTAGTAAGCAAAAGTACAATGTAAATATTCTATCTAAACTCAATTTTTTTTCTTTTGCTCTTTCATTTCTTTCTTTTCCCCTTTTGCTTGCTGCTGGCTTCTTTCTTCTCTAGTTTTTCCCTCTTTTGGGTGTCTTGCTCCCAATTGGTTTACCTCTTTCATTACGGAGATGAGTGGAAAAAGGTGAAGAGACTTGAAGGGAGAGACATGTTTTTACACACATGGGGAAGTTACACACATGAGAAAGTGAAGTAGCAGAGAAGTCTAGGCGCAGTAGCTTGCTGCAGCCTTTCATCCTTCTCATAACCTCACTACCTCAATGAGTGTCCCTTCCTTCTCATTCTCTTCTACGCAGAGTTCATCCAGCACATGGAAGGGCTGGCATCTTCTCTTCTATGCAGAGTTCATTCTTTCCCCTTTTTGACATCATTAATGAGCTGAAGCTCTGGGGTTACTGGAGAGGGATCCTTCCACTCTATCTCTGGTCTCTAAGAGGAGAACCTTGGTGCAAGCCCTTTTGAATTGAGGCGAGGGCAGTAAGTTAGAAGATCGAGTCTTCTGAGAAAGACTTGCTTAGCAAGTGTCAAGCATGAGAGGTGACTATACATGATTATGTAGGTGCTTGGTTGATTATTTGCAGAGAATGTGCTTCTAAGAAAGAATGGTGAGAATGGTTTCCAACAATCTGGTGTCACGTTGTAACAAGGGTAAGAGAGATTTTATGAATGAAGAAGAAGAATAAGGAGTGCAAGTATTTATAGAGTTTGAGATACTCCCTGTTTTTGATATTCCATGAGATCCTACAGTTAGGTTATCTTCTTAAAGATCTCATTAACTATTTTGCCGGTCCCCAATAAAGTTGTTGGCAGTTCCACAACTTTATTTATTTTCTCCTCTGCATGAGGTGACTGCTTGAGTGTTTGGTCAACACTTGATTCGCAGCCCTTATATTTTCTTGATCACACGACTGATATTCAAGGGTTCTGAAAAAGGTGGTCTGTTTTTCATGCACGGACGTTACGGATTGCTTTGGTAATCGCTGAGTTTGGTGGGATGTAACCCCCAGTGACATCTTTTCCAATGACTTGATGACAAGTACTCTAACGTCTAGTAACCTAGTATCCATTAGCTCGGTGTCTAGCGTCCTGGTTTGCAGCGACCTGATGTTTAGCGACCTAGTATCCATCCATCCGGTGTCTAGCGTCCTGATTTTCAGCGTCCTGTTATCCAGCGACCTAGTATCTAGCAACCTGGTGTCTAGTGTCCTGTAGTTAGAGCTTTGTCATATCGTCAAAGGTTCCCCCTGAATTCAGTAGTCTATTGTCTGAGGATGAGTTGACCCCCTTTTTTTTTAGTTTCCATAATAATGTGGCAATCACATCTTGCTTTGGTTGATTATGGGTTGCTCTTTGGTGTTTGCTTCCTTTTGAAGATACCTGCAGAATTAATATCCTTATATAGGTACCTATATGAGTATAGGTCCTTATGGATTAGTTTTCTTTTTAGGAATTCAAGCTTTCTTTACAACAGATAGTTGTTGTCGAGACATTTTGCATCATTCAAGATTTTTGCCAGTAAGCAAGGAACGAAAATGTGTGTGTGTGCAGGTGCTTACTTAATGTATCTCTTTAGAGTATAAACTCCTTTAGGTATAGAAAAGACAATGTAAGATATCAGTAAAGTTGACAGTTTTCTTTCCTTTTATGGGTTGTTGTTCTGCTTGGTTTCCTCAGGGAAAGTCAGGTTGGTGCAGACATTTTACAGCATGACCATGTCCATTGGGTTACTTTAAGGATTTAACTCCTTTGTCTGCTGAGTTACCTTGATTTGTACTAGAAGTTCCCCCTTACTTCATGATTATCTCTTTTAAGATGTAGGGTCACTTTCAATACAACCTTAGGTACATCTGAGGTTTCTATATGAGTAGGTGAAGTATTCTCTTTGGGAAAATATCGTATAGGCTTCCCTTTCTCATTTTCAAAACAAGTGACCAAAATTTTCAAGCCTATTATCTTCAGTCTTCTGAAGATTCTTTCCTTTGGCTTTCTTGGTCATTGGTTCTCATGTGATCACTTAAGTTTCTTAATAGGATAAATATAAACGAGACCAAAAACATAAGAGTGAATTAGAACGATGTACCTTGTCATCATTATTTATTTCTTGAGAGTTAGTTTAAAGAATAGATCCTCTTTTATCCCTTGCTTCCTTCTGGAGGATGGTCTGATTGATGGAGTGAGCTTCTCTTCTTACACTCATTCGCTTGACTTCTCCAGCATCTCCTTCAAGGTTATTTGCTTGCTCATCCCTGTTATCTGGTGATTCCAGAATCGTCCATGCTTCCAGTCTTACTTTGTGCTAGCTTCCTTTTCTTGCTCAGCATCCTGCTTCATGTGTTGGTCTGCTCTTTATTTCGTAAAAGCTTGCTCCGTGTGCATAGTTCTTGTCTAGCAATCTTTTCCTTGAGCACAGCTTGTTGTTCCTCAGCTTCCTGCTTCTGAGCAGTTTTTCTTCACCACTCAGCCAATTCTTCAAGTTTCTTCATGTCTGCTTGTTGTCTTTACATCAGTTACACTTTCACAAGAAGGACTTGTGATGTTTCAGATCATGTGTCTATGATGTGAGGGAGAGAGAGAGAGAGAGATATTTAATAAGAATTGGATCTGGATAGATTGATTAGATCTCATATTCCATCCATCCAGCTCTGATGCCACTTGTTGGTATCAGATAGATAAGTGAGCTCAGATGAATAATCCAACCTACTTTGATACCACTTGTTGGTCCCAAGTGGTAGTAAGATTAGAGGGGGGGGGGGATGAATAAGCCTACTGTAATTTCAAACTTTTCTTTTCTTTCCAACGCTTTGGTCGAGAGGCAGCACCCTTTTGGGAGGTTATTGATCAGAGTTGTTTTGCGGAGGCTTCATCTCGTTCAAAGACCAAATATGGAAGACATGCATCTTAACATAATATATGCAGGTAGAGCAGTGAGTATACATGAACGCATAGATATACAGAGGTTCGAAGGTGGAGTAATCCTTCTACATCCTTTCTGCCTCTTCTCAAGAGGGAACATTTGTTAATCATGTTGGTTTACATAGCCCTATTTATTACAACACATATTTAACAAGTAATTAGCAAGCTACACAGCTGCTTGCCTACTCTCCTAACTAACCCACACAGGGTCCTCACTTTCTTCTTCAGAAAGTAGACAGCTTAGCAGGACTCTATTCCTCACACTAAGCACTCCAAGACAGTCCTTAGAAGGTTTGTCTTCTTATTCTTCAGCTGGATGCAGCAAGCTTGGGCTTCTTTTGCAGGTTGAACTGATGTTGCTTGCTGCCTGGACTGCTTAACTGAGTATTCGTTTCTGGGCATTGAGTGTTTGAGCTTTCTCCTCTCTTTTTATCTTTTGTACACTCTTTTTTTTTTCTTTTCTGTATGCCCTTCCCCCTTTCTGAGTTTTCTCTACTGAACTCTCTTTTGCGCTCTTCTCTTCTTTCTAGTGCGCTCTTCTCTTTTAAGCTCTCTCTAGTGCTCTTCTCTCTTCGATCTTATCTTTACGCTATTTTATGCTCACTTCTTCTCTCTCTCTCACTTCTCAGTCTTCAGTCTTCTTCTATTAATAGATTAGGAAATCTGCACGTTGAAGGTAGGTATATTTCCATCATTGATCGCACCGCACTCCTTTTGACACACGCCAGCTTTTTGCTTTCCACGTGTCTTCTTCTGATTGGCTCCTCTTCTCTTCTCTCTATCGGTAACTTTTGACTTCTTTCCATGCTAGCTTTGTAGCTTCCTTCTCGTGCTCACTCTGGAGCTTCCTTCCCTAGCTTGCTCCGTCAGATGGCTTAAGGCTTCTGTAGCATGCTGTTCTGCAGTATGCTTTAGCATGGTCTCTTCCAGGTAGCTAAAGTCTTCGGTAGCTTGCTGCTTTGCAGTATGGCTTAAGCATAGTTTTCTTCCATGTAGCTTCCTGCACTGAGCAGTATCCTAATTAGTTTACCAAATTGATTTGACCATTCTCTTCAGCATTCTTCTTTAGAAGCTTTTCTCTATCTTATCTTTCTGCAGTAAACTCGTTGCAGTAACTTTTCCTAAGATTGGTTATGCTTATAGTGAGGGTTACTTCCTTAAGGTTTTGTTTCATCAAAACATACTTAAATGCTTCCAACAATTTCTATGCACCTGTTTGCATAAGTCTAGATTCATACAACCGGGGCGACCCGATCTGGATTTAGCTTCTATCTATTTTCCTTTTTTCGCTCATGCTATTATATATATCTGTATACTATATAGGTGTGACTTTTATGATATATAAGTGTGACATTTATATATAAATTTGATGACCTTTATATTAAGTAACTTAGAAAAAATGAAGATTTTCAATTTTTTATGTTTTAGGTTGAGACTCTTATGCTTGTTATAGAGATCATGTAGTATTGGGGGAATAAGACTTTGAAATCATAGGATTTGTAAATAAAGGTGAATAGTTAAAATATGTGTTTTTTATGAGATTTTTTAAGGTATGATTATTACTGTAGATGACAAATCAATGCTGGAAAATATGTATATATGTAATATTATATTGTTAGTTGATGTAATAGTAATGATAATATGTTTGTAATAGTAGAAATGTGTAGAAATTTTTGTATTAATAGGTTAGAGTGTAGGGTTAATTATAATGTTTTTTTTTTTTTTTTGTAAAATATGGTAGTATTTGAATGAATATTATAACTCTAATCTAAATCCCCTAACAAACAAGGATTTTGAGATTTTAAAATCATAATCTAATGTTGTATTGGTGTGAACTTATTGTTGTATTGTTGTGACAAATATCATGACCTTATGTTCCATAACTTGGATAAAATGAAAAAAAAAATTAATTAGAAAATTTTCAGTGCATTTGTTGAATGAACATACGTTTATGTGATATTACTGATACTTTCTTATAATATTAGTTGCAGTTTTATATATTATATAATGATGTCACTAACATCAGGTATAACTAATATTACCTAAACATGCAACTAATATATCTACTTTTAGAAATATTAAATAATGCTTATTTATTAAGTTTTTATTTCCGTCAACAAGAGTGTAAAAGAACATTGTATAGATTTTGATAAAGACAAAACATGTAATAGTTAGGGCCTAGGATCCTATGTATTTAGATTTCGTTGTATTTGTTTAGACTAGGATCAGGAGGCTTGAAGATCAAGATCAAAAGCTCGAACATGGATGAAGACCTCGTTGCTTAAAAGAATCAAAATTAAATAACTATAGGTCACTGCAGCAAGATACTGGAAGGACGCTGGGAGGATGTTGTGATAGGCTGCTACTCGAACAAAATCTAAAAAAATCGGCTAAGTATAGAAGAAATCAGCAACCTTTTGGAATGTTACTACCAAGTAGGAAGCTAGCCGAAAAGACAAAAGTAGCAGCAACAACTGTCTCATGAAGCAGTTACCTCAAAGTGAGCACACTGAGTTTACGTTAGAAATATTCACAAACAAACCAATCAGAATGAGCCACGAGAAGAAACATAAAGGATTAAAGGTCGATGCTCAGGCCGATATGGCGGGCGCAGCTGCAGAGGTGTACAATTGAAACAGAATCGGTACGAGCCAATCAAATGAAGACGCGTCACTACAAGCACGCTGCAGAGGAGAAAGCTCTCTTCAACGGGTAGAATCCTCATGCCTATAAATAGAAGAAGACTGGGACTTGAAAACTACTTGAAACCTGAAACTCTCACAATCAAAACATTCTTAGCTATCAATCGCTCAATCTTTTAATCTTTAGAAGTTTCAAGACCAGTCTATAGTAGCAAACATATTTTGCCTAGAAAGCTAACTGCTCAAAGCTTGCTGCATTTCTGTTGAAGAAAAGTTTTTACTTATTTTTCATAGACTGTAGGGGTTACTTGATCGGAGGTTGTTCCTGATGTACCTACGTTCTTAGTAGAAGAACAAGAGCTCTGTGTGGGCTATTTAAGTTTGGTCACTGTGCAGTAACCCTGTGTGGGATAGACTGACAGTTCTTGTTAGCTAGGTTCTAGTTTGTATATGCGGTGTCTTTGTAAAGCAAACTACTTTCTTCACAAAGTTCCTCTTTGAGAAGGAGTAGAGAGGACGTAGAGGGATTACTCCACCCTTAAACCTCTATATATCGTTGTTCTTTTATTGGTTTAAAGCTTACTGTCTACTATTCTCTTATCTTTGCTTATTTGTGTTGCTTGATATATATATATATATATATATATATATATATATCTTGTCATAAGCATCCTTAAAAGGTCTTCAAAAAATTAAAGAGCATTGTGTTGAAGTATTTCCCGTTGTGCATAAAACTCTTTTTGGTTAAGTTCACAAGGTAACTGCTCAAGCAGTAACCTCAGAGGCAGCAAGTTTCATAGCTACCTGCCTGTTGTGACTTAAACATTCTCTTTGAAAGAAAAGTTTGAAAATTTGAGTAGGCTTATTCACCCCCCCCTCTAAGCCTACTATCACTTATGATCAACAAGTGGTATCAGAGCATGTTGGATTAAATGTCCGATCTAACTGATCAATCTCCGATCCCTGTTTTTCTGAAAACTAGCATTTGCATAATCTTTAATTCATACAGAGAATGCATTCTCACAAAGTGGCTATGTTTTCCATAAAAGAATATGATGACTGGAAAATACGTATGCAGGCACATCTATCGGTGATGCACGATGAGATGTGGTTCATCATAACTGATGGACCACCCAAGATCACCAAAGTGAACTCGTTGTTCACTAGAGCAGTTGATGCCGCCACTGAAGGACAAGTAGATGCAGGAGCAATTCCACATCCTGCAGTGGTGGAGAAACCACGGGAAGAATGGATGGCAGATGAGAGACGAAGAGCAAACCTTGACAATGTAGCCAAGAACGCAATATTCCTAACTTTGGATAAAGGAACCTTCAGTAAGGTGAAGACCTGCCAAACTACTAAGGACATCTGGGAAAAGCTCGAAATAATATGTGAAACAACCGAGCTTACAAAGGAGAACAAGGTCTCCACAGCCACCCAGAAATTTGAATTGTTCGAGATGCTAGCTGGAGAGACGCTGGAACAGATGGACTTAAGCTTCACAGCCATAGTCAACGAGCCGGAGTCCCTGAGCCTAAATTTGAATTATTCTCGTACTCTGATGTGTATAAGTATGTAAATATAGTAGTGAGTGTGATTTAATATTATGGTACATACTAAGAAATGTGTTATAATTTACTAAATGGTTTTGGTGTGCAAAGAGGGATATTTATGTTATGATGTTTTAAAAAGAAAAAAAAATGCACACGCTCACTTACAGGTCTTTTGATATAAAATCTATTATAAATATTATCATGTAAGAGAAGTGGTCGTGACAAGTATAGTATAAAGTGAATTTAAAATTTTAAAATTTCAAAATACACGATTTTTATTACTTTCATCCTCAAAATTTTATGCCAATGTGTATCACTTATTCACATTTTTACAAATTCATATTACTCAATACACAACCATCAAATTGAAATAATAAAATCCAAGCATGATGATATCATACAAATAAAAATAAGAAGAAGATGACGAGAATATTTTCATGGTAAAGAAGAAGATGAGAGTGCATTAAGATGAAGAAGAAGAAGAAGAAGAAAAAAGAGCATATAATGAGATACAAAATTAGGGTTTAAGGAAGAGGAAGAAGAAGAGAAGAGGAGATGAAAGCTATGGTAGAAAAGAAGAAGAAGAAGAATAAGAAGAAGAAGAATAATAAGAGAATGAGGAAAATGACATGAAAAGAAGAGGAAGAATAAACTTAAAGAACATCACGTGAAAGAGGAGATAGGGTTGTAAATATATATGTGTTTGTGTTTGTGTTTGTATATTAAACAGGTGCCCCGAAGTACATGTCCTTCTCATATATTATTTTGACTACCGGAAAAATTCATTTTTCGTCCTCTCCCAGAGCTACTGTCCAAAGTTATTTTTTCAATTTTGGTCTTGGAATTAAAAATTTCATATAATTTTGGTCCTTATTTTGTCGGATTTTCAATTATCCGGTCATATTTCGGATAGTGCACTACACTCGCCTCAATATGTAGTTGAAAAATAAAAAATCCGACAAAAAAAAAGGGCTAAAATTGGATGAATTTTTTAACTACAAGACCCAAATTGAAAAGTATAACCCAAATTAGATGAATTTATCAACGAACCAAAATAGAAAAATACATTTTTACAAGATTAAAAATAATAGTAGTTATGATGAAGGACAAAAAATGAGTTTTCCCTTAACACTACTAATAACTTTCCAAAAATGCTCCTGTGCACCAGGTGCATGGATCTGGATTGGTGAAACTGGGTGACCCGACCCGGATCCGCGCACCTAGGTCACCTGGTTTTTTTTTTCACTTCAATCTGTTACCTTTATGTTGTAAGGATATGACATTTGTGTTATATAAGTGTGACCTTTATATATAAATATTAGAGTTTATTATTTTTTATGCCCCATAAGTTTGTCTATTTCGCAGATTCGGACTTTTTTAATTCGGGCTTTCAATTGTGCCCCGGAATTTTTTTTTTTCCTCCAATTTTGCCCAAATCAAGCCCGAAGTGCTATTTCGGGCTCAATTTGCACGTGAAGCGCACATGACAGGGGTCAATTTCTGGTTTCGGGCTTAATTATTCGACGTGGCCCCATTTATCTGATGTGGACTTATCAAATTAAAATTCTAAACTGCCACGTCAGTAAAATCAAAAAAAAAACGGGCAAGTGTTTGAGAAGAGGGAAAAAAACCCCCAAATATCAGAGGAACCCTAGATTGAATGAAAAATCCCCCAATTCACCCCCCTGAAAGAAGAAAAATCCCCCAATTCACCCTTCAACTCCAAATCGGTCTTTGCGTTTAAAGAGTACAATAGTTTAGGGTTGATTCACTTAGGTTTGATTCCGGCGATGTCGTACATAACTGGCGAGGTCGATTGCAGTTGTGGAAGACGAGCTGTGATTCGCACGTCTTGGAGCAATGAAAATCCAGGAAGAAGGTTTAGTTCATGTCTCCATTACAATGTAAGTTAAAATCTTGTGGGTTTTGCAATTTTTCTACTTGAGTGGGTGTGTTTGTAATTTATATGTTCAATGAGTTCAATCTGAGATGGGGATTTGAAATTTGGGTTCGAAATTTAGCGTTATATATTGTGGGTTTGCAAAATATGTTGTTTTAGATTTGATTCATGGGGTTTAGGGTGAACTTGAGAAGATAAAAGTCTGCTCTATTTTTTATTCATTGCACTTGCAATTCTGGAAACTGATTGTTGTTGCTTCTATTCATGCTTTGTTTTTTGCTCAAATTTTGCAGGGAGGTGGTTGTCGTTTTTTTGCTTGGGAGGATCCCCCGATGTGTCGTAGATCAAAAGCTTTGATTCCTGGCTTGTTGAGGAGGATTAATGCAATGGAGAAGGAAAATGAGAGGTTGATCAACACCATCAACACATTGGGGATGAAGATTGAAAAAGAGGAAAATAGGAATAGATTGTTGCTGAAAATGGTGATTATCCTTCCTGTAATATGTAGTATATGGTGTTGGGGATGGTTTAAGATGGCTTGAGATTAAGTAGTTGGGTGCAGTGTAGTTGCTATTAAGTTAAGTTAATGCTTTTGTTAGAATGTAGCTGCTTGCAATTAGGCTGATGACTGGATTAATGTAATGTAATGGATTTGGCTATTGTGGAACAAAATTTTGCTGCTTTGAATGGATTTTAGATTTGTTACTTGCAAATGTGTTTAAATGCAACTTGCAAATGTGTTTAAAAGGAACTTGAATAAATTGTTCAGATATGCAAAATAAGAAAGCAATCAGATTAAAAGGATATCCATTGAACAATCCTTCTTGAGTTTCACAAAATATTACAAAGTGCTATTAATAACTAAGAAAGCAACCAGATTAAAAGGACATCTAAAATGCAACAAAACACTAAGTGTAGTCTCAAAAACACTTGAGCAAAAGACATTGTAGCAAAAACACTTGAGCAACAAGATTGTGAACTATTCTTTTCATGTGCTAATATGGCTCAATCCTTCTTGAATTGATTGAGCAGCCTGGAGAAGATTGTGAACTTCTTCCCTCCACTTGTTGAACCCTTTGGAGCTTGACTTGGTTGGCCAGCTTGTAGTTGAGCATACATTGAAGGGCCTTGGAATATTGGAGTTGGGTCAATTGGACTGGATTGGCAAAGTTCTGAAACTTGGGATTCTTGAGTAGGCTGAAACTGGATTTGGCTGATAGTAGGCATTGAATGATCCCCTCCACCAAGTGTTCCACCTTTTAAACCATCAACTGAGCCCTATCATATCCATCATCAATTAGATCATCCAAAAGTCAAAAGTCAGCAACTCAGCAATTTTCCTATCTCAGAAATCAAAAATATGTGTTTCTGCAACTTACATCATTAACATTGTATGCCTCTTCATTCATCCCTTCATCTTCATTCATCTCTTCATTCATCTCTTCATTACCAATTTCAGTTTTCTTATTTGAGCCCTGCAACTTGGAGTGAAAAAACATGAGTTAGTGAGTGTACAGATTGCATAACATGAGAATTCAGAAAAGTAGGCAGAGAAATGGACCTTTTTCAGTGATTTTTTTGATGTTTTTTTAGAAGACTCAGCTTCACCCATCTGCCTCTGTGGACATCTTCTCTGATTGTGGCCTACTTCCTTACACTTGCCACACTTCACAGACACTTGTTGTCTCTTCAAAGTATTTTTGCCCTTCTTGGGTTCATCAGCCTCTTTTTTTCTTTTCTTGGGAGGTCTTCCTACACCTCTTGTGACTTTAGGTGGCAGAGGGGCTCTATAAGTAGTTTCTTCCCACAGAGCTTGACCATTTATTCCCTTGATTGAAGAAGCATACACAAGTTTGTAAACCTCAACTGTGTAGCAAAGTTCCACATAATCTTCTGGATTGAGCTTCTCATTGTATATTGCACACAGAGCATGCTTGCAGGGAATACCACTCAAGCCCCACATTCTGCAACTGCAGCTCCTCAGCTCCAAATCAACCACATACTGACTGCCATCACTACAGCTGATTTGATAATGATTGCTATCCCCCTTGAGAGGTATGCAATCACTAACCCTTTCTGTTGTCCTTTGGAGGATTTTAGCAACTCTTGGACACAAGTATCCATTCCACTTCTGATTTGCCCTATCTCTATGAACTTGTAGTCTCTTCATCAACCACTCTCTTATCCACTCTAGCATACTCAGAATTGGCAACTCCCTTGCTTCTAGAATACACTTGTTGAAGACCTCACATCCATTGTTAAGCAACATATCACATCTTGGCTTTTCTGAAAAATGTGACTTGCACCATTGCTCTGCTGGCTTCTCCTTCAACCACTTCCAAGCACCTTCATTTATTATCTTCAACTCAGCCATAGCTTGCTTCCACTGTCCCTGAGTGCTTGCACATGCACACTTCCATAGCATATTTTTCAACTCCAAGCCTCTGAACCCTGCATTCTTAAAGTTGGCATGCAAATGCCTCACACAAAATCTAAGGGAACAGCCTGGCAGTACATCATGAAATGCTTGAACCAAACCCTTCTGTTTATCACTAATAAAAGTGTACTCATATTCCTTGTAGATATTCAAATCAATCTTCAAAATTGTTAGAAACCACTTCCATATCTCAGTGTTCTCCTTGCTCACCACAGCATAAGCAATAGGGTAGATACTATTGTTACCATCTATTCCTACAGCTGTTAGAAGCATGCCTTTATGAGTTGCTTTCAAAAAACACCCATCAACCCCTATGATAGGCCTACACCCTGCATGAAACCCTTCCTTCATTGCACCCAAACAAACATAAAATCTGTCAAATCTTTCTAAACCATCTTCATCTTCCTCAGTTCCTAAGATTACAGTAGACATAGGGTTGGTTCTCCTCAATTCCTCTGCATAATCCCACAATTTAGCATATTGGGCATCTGGATTCCCTTCTATCATCTTCAATGCCCTTCTCTTGGCTCTATAGGCTGTTTCCTTGGACACACTACACCCTATTTCTTCAATGATATCCTGCCTAAATCCTTGTACCCTTCTCTTAGGATCACTTATAAATTTGCTCATGTACCTCTCACTCAACCACTTTGATTTTACATTTTTCACATTGTATGTGGTGGGACAAGTATGGTTATCATTATACACTCTAATCCTAAAAATCTTCTCACCTTCTATCTTCCTAAGATTGACCCTCCACTTGCACTTCTCATCAGCACAGATTGCATAGCATCTATTAGGATCACTTTTAGTGAATTTTATAGATCTATGTGTTTTAATTGCAAGAGAGTTCACAGCTTTCTTAAACTCTTCCCTAGTGCTAAAAGTCAGTCCAACAGAGAACTTAGGGTCATAAATGCATTCAGAATTGAAGATAGGAAAAACAGGTGTCATATCATCACAATCAGAATCTTTCTGTTCATCAAAAGTCACCCCATCACCAAGCAAATCATCATCAGAAGAATCAGCAAGTATATTTGGTGCATTTGGTTCATTCTCACCATCCCCATTCCCCCTTCTATTATCTGCCCCACCATTCTTTTCATTCTCATTACCATTTTCTGATTCAGAATTGCTATTATACTCTTCTTCATTAATGATATTATCATCTTCAACAAGTATATCTTCAACAACAGAATCAATTAGATCATCCAACCCATCATTACCCACTACCTCAGGAACCTTACCCACTAGCTCAGGGAAATCATTAAACAATACCTCATCAGCTGAATCATACCCATCCATTCTATCCATTTTATCACAGTATACATTACACACCTTCACATTTAAATGCTTTTCTGCCCATTCTTTCAATAAACTGTCTGAGTGAAGTAGCCTAAACCCCCCATTTTGTATCATATAGAACCTTCTGAAATACTCACCTACCTCTACTTCAGTAAATATTTGCAAGTCCTCTAAGGTAAGTTTAGAAGGCTCTACATAGTCATATTTAATTACACTACCCCCCCTATACTCTGCCCTTGGAAAAGTAATAAATTCACCTTCATAGTGAATAGCCAATGTAATAAATTGAGATGGTGGATCTGTTCACCAACAAATAAAGAGCAAAGAACAATCAATTAAGGTGGACCACACTACACATTAAACAATGGACAAGAACTCAGTTTTCCACTATTAACACATGGTGGACCACACTACACATTAAACAATGGAGCACAGTACAATATATTCCCACTCATCCAAAATACAAAAACAGCATGTTGAGCCCTACATGTCTACCATCAATGAATACATACATCAAAAGCTTCAAACTTGGAGTAAAACAAAAAAAAAAAACAAAAAGATTCTTCACAGCTGGACCACATGAACATTTCGATATAAAGTGACTCTATCATCAATAAACCCTAAAATACACATTCAGTGAGGAAAACACTTAGTCAGCTTCTAAGCAGATAAACTTACCATATTCGGGTTCTGGAAACAGCAACTCAGTTTTGTCCCGTTTTTTCGCCATCTTCAAGCAAGTACTTCTGTCAGTTTCCTTCAGATTTGGGGTTTCGATTTGGGCTTCTGATGTAGGCTTTCGATTTGGGATTCTTAGTGCGGTAGGGTATTTCTTCTTTCAGGCAAGATCGATTGTGGGGGGAATTGGGGGATTTTTCATTCAATCTAGGGTTCCTCTGATATTTGGGGGTTTTTTTCCCTCTTCTCAAACACTTGCCCATTTTTTTTTTTTTAATTTTGCTGACGTGGCAGTTTAGAATTTTAATTCGATAAGTCCACATCAGATAAATGGGGCCACGTCGAATAATTAAGCCCGAAACCAGAAATTGACCCCTGTCATGTGCGCTTCACGTGCAAATTGAGCCCGAAATAGCACTTCGGGCTTGATTTGGGCAAAATTGGCAGAAAAAAAAAAATTCCGGGGCACAATTGAAAGCCCGAATTAAAAAAGTCCGAATCTGCGAAATGGACAAACTTATGGGGCATAAAAAATAATAAACTCTAAATATTATGACCTTTATGTTCAGTAACTTAGAAAAAAATGAAGATTTTCAGGTTTGTTGGCTTCAAATTGAGACCTTTATGTTGTATTATGGTGATCTTTATGTACAATTCTTGTGACCTTTATGTACAAATATTATGACCTTAAGAGTGTAGAATTCTTCCTTTTTTTCTAAGTTATAGTATATAAAGGTCATTACATTTATATATAAATGTCACACTTATATAATATAAAGGACACACCCATACAATATAAAGGTAACAGTTTGAAGTGAAAAAATAAAATTAAAAAAAAAATGCGCGAATCCGAATCGACCCGAACCCGACCCGAATTGTATATGCATCAGTTGCAGGAGACTAACTCATAAGTTTCCTACCACCTAATTAGCTTAGAAAGAAATACAATAAAATAAGCGAGCAAATCAAAAGAAATCAAAGAACAAATAATTAAACCTTCTACACTATTAATAACTTTCCTACCATCTAATTAGCTTAGAAAGAAATCCAATAAAATCCGCCAACAAATCAAAAGAAATCAAAGAACAAATAATTAAACCTCAAGAAATTATATTAATCAATATATATATATATATATATATATATATATAAAATAAATTTGCGAAGTGGATAGCACAACTTTTCTGTCCAAGATTTACAAAAGAAAGAACGTGCACAGGACAACTCCTTTCTCCCTTATATATGTTATATATCATTAGTATTATTATAGCTTTTGAAGAGTTCCCATCCCAATTTACCCGATATAAAATATTACAATTTTATCATTTAATATAATTTATTCACACAATATATCATAAAATATAACTTATTACCTCAGAATACCAATGTACCATGCACAATACCTAAGCATGTTAGCCATTTGTCAGCCAATTTATAAAGATTTGAATAAAAATAAGTGGGGCAATAATGGTTCACCCACCCATGTTGAATTGATATTTGAGTGTATATATGTTGAGAGCAAACCGTTCGAATTTAGGATTAATTATCTAGTGGCATTTAATGGAATTTGGGGTTAGAATCGAAACCAATTTTAGTGAGAATTGATGTGAAATTGTACTTCGAACATTATACAAGAAAAATTAGGGTTTCACGAACATTTTGGATGTTTCAAGAACAATTATATTGTTTGTGAAACCCTAAAAAAATATGGATTCACGAGATAAAAGTAAAATATAATGATGTACTCATCATGTACTAGTTCAAGTTAAAATTGGGTATTTTGATATATAATAAGTTATTGTACATGACATTTTGATACAATAAGCTATAGTACATGGCATAATAAGTTATTCCTTGTGTGTTTTTGAGTATTTTGGATCATTTTCTCATTTTTAATAAAGTGTGACTCATTCATACAAATAAAGACTTATCTTATATCATTATTAAAATTGTATTTTAAATATTTAACAAAAAACAAAAACTAATAATACACATTATTACAGTTAAAGTTAATTATTGCCTATTATTTTTCCAAATATTTTTTATAATTACTCCACCGAAACAATATATTTTATATATATTGAAATTAAAGTGAACGAAGGAGAAGAAATTAAAATGTGGGGAGATTGTTTGAAGTAAATTTTTCTGTGCACTAGTTGCATGGATTAAGATTCATGCAAGGGGCGATTCGACCCAAATCCCAGTCTTATTCAGTTGTCGCTTCAAAATGTTACATTTATGTTTATATGAATGTGACTTTTATGTATAATTTAATGACATTTATGTTCAGTAACTTACAAAAACTAAAGATTTGCAGTCTTTTTTATTCATGTTGAGACCTTTATGTTGTATTGTTGTCATCTTTATATTGTATTGTTCTTGCATTTATGTCCAACTATCATGACTTCTATGTTCCATAACTTGGAAAAAGATGAATAATCTTAAAAACTCTTCAACGTATTTTTTGGATGAACATACTTTTATATGATATTACACGTAGATGTGTTATTAGTTGCACCTTTATATATTATTACATAAAAGTGCAAAATTTTGCAATTTTTTTTCTAAGTTAAGCACATAAAGGTCGTCATATTTGTACATAAATGTAACACTTATATAATACAAAGGTAGCACAAACACAACATAAGAATCTCTCACCCTGAAGTAAAAAATCTTTAAAAAAAAAAAAAACAAACGCTGATTCGGGTCGACCCGGACCTGATTCTAATTGCATGTGCACCAAGTGTATTGGAGACCAACTCATTATTTAATTGCTAATCAGGTGATTACAAGGTTTTTTTTTTTTTTAATTTCAGAAGCAGGATTCCGAACTTTGCTCCATTAAAAGGAGAGCATAATTGATAATTCAAATCTCAAACCGAATATTTAGAGGGAGCAAAATGCAATTGAAAAGAAGAAAAATGCAAGCAAGTGAGATCCGTTGAACAGACTTGCACAAGACCTGTTCAAATAAAAATTCAAATTCTACTTGTTGCAACTACAGCTTGAGATCCATGGGCAATCTTCAAAATAATAGTTATTCTAAAATGTCATAAATTCAGGAAGATCTAGATTCTCCTTACCATACATATATGAAACAATTAATTAAACCCCAAATGAATCAAGATTAGTGTTTTGATTTAAATAGTTAGGCTTATTAGAATCCCAAATTATGGAGATATTTTATCCCTGGGATCTCAATAAATTAATGTTGAGTTTGTATGAATTATTAAATTTGTTGATTGAATATATTATACTTAATTGTGCTATATTAGTATGAGGGCCTAACAATAACATTTATACAATATTAAAATCATGTTAAAGTTTGGAATTTGAGTTGAATTTAAAACAACAATTTTAATGAATAATATCAAGATTCTATTGGCATGTATCATGAGTTTTATAGTTTATGTGGTATTCAACTTTTATAAATCACAAGCTCTTTTAGTCTTTCTTATGGATTCCTTCCCTTCCACCTTCTCTGATTAATTAATTAAAAAAACAAAAAGTCATTTCGGTTGTATCATTGAAAGAAAATAAAACTATAACATATTTAAATACAACATAAAATTTATTATATCGCCCCGTTCCTTATTAAAGACAACTTCGACTAAGGTGTTACCTACATTAGAAATTAACCCCTTTATTGTTTTTAAAGTAACAAAGATAATTAACTTCGGAAGTGGTCATGAAATATCATTTTAATAAAACGTCGTTATGAAATATAAATTTGGACAATTCAGGGAAAAAGATTACCTTGAAAATTCATTCTCTACAAACACATTTTTAAAATTGATAAAATAAAACCCTTTAAATAAAATCTTCTGGAACCTTTTTACAATATCGGCTACAAGCATACCCCGTCTGCATACGCTGCCCTAAAAACATTTAAACATATAGGGGTGAGTGTTTGCAAGACACTCAGCGGAGGTGAGCGCACATAAACATAATCATGTTTAAACATTCAATTCTTCAATACACATAACTTAATAGATTAATTCAATCCCCTCAAGTCTTTAAGTCCGGCGTGAAAGGGTCATATTTGAAACCCCTCAGGTCTTTGACCCGCCGTGACATTTCGGAGTCTTAAAGTCCAGCGTAATGGGGCCATATTTAAAAACCTCAGGTAGCGAATCCACTGTGAATTCTAGAGTCTTTAAGTCCAGCATGAAATGGCCATATTTGAAACCTTTCGGGTGTTTAACCCACCGTGAATTGGGATCCCACCGTGAACATTCATCATTCATCATTCAACACTAAACATTGGGAATAATTCATTAATGTCAACGTCTAAATACCAAATAAACATCTACTGTCAGTTTGATAACATATAACATAGTCACACATAAACAGGCACATTTGCATCAATATATAAAGCAGGAAATAACAAGAACTTACCCCACCTTTGGAGTTGTGCTTGTAAAGCTCTTCGTCCTATTTTTCCTAGTCATGTCCCTTGTACGTATTCCCTTAATCACTAAGGCCTGCAACTATTATCTCTATGGTCATCTAAACAAGCTCATGGTTCATATTCCTTCAAAATATAAAGTTCACATTAATGTTTAGCTTAATTGTTTGTTTTGAAATAAATCTTAAATTAATTTTTTGGAATAAAGTTAATAATTGAAATTCCCAGGATTAGGGTTTAACTAGAAAACTAGTGTTTTGTACGTAGGATTCTGGGTTAGCGAGCTTGAGTAGACCTTTGTTTGTAGACGTGAAAACTCCATAGGTTCGCATATAAACTTATGGTTCATTGACATCATTTTATCGTAGTTTCATTTTAAATAGAAGGTTTCTACATGTCATAGGATTTAAATTAGAGTCCTCACCGATTTAGGGCAACATACTAATTCTTAAGCACGAGATAAGTCTCTAAGGTTAAAGTGTCACATTTTAAGATATTTTAGCTTAACTGGTTATTTCATCATAGATTAGGAACAAAAATTAAAGTTTATAAAACTGTAAAAGTCCAATTGTAATATTAAGAAGAATTTAGCATCAAATTCCCAATTTCTGTAGACTTAAGGTGTAATATATCATATTAGTAACTTCAAATGGTTAAATTATAATTTGAAGGAACTCTAGGGTCAATTCTATAACTTTCTGGTAACTTCAGGGACTAAAAATATAATTATTTTAAGAGAAGAGAATTGTTGGTCCCAAGTGACAGTAGACTTAGAGGGACCTACTGAAAATTTTCAAACTTTTCCCAAATAATGTTTAAGTCGCAGAAGCAGGTAGCTACAGAGCTTACTCTTCGAAGAGGTTACTGCTTGAGCATTTACCTTTGAGATTTAATAAAAATAGAGTTGTATACACAGCGGAAAAATACTTTTAAAAGAATGCGTTTTCTGAAAACCTTTTCAAACAAGATGCTATGACATATAAGAAACAAGTATATATCAGGCAGGTAGCTATAAGCAAAGCAAAAAACAGTCACAACAACTTATAGAGGTTCGAGGGTGGAGTAATCCTCTCTACTCCTTCTCAAGGAGGAACTTCATTAAGTAGAGGTTTGATTTACAAAGACATTTCTTCAACAAACATAACCTAACGAGGACTGTCAGTCTATCCCATACAGGGTTACTGCACAGTGACCAAACTCTAGATACCCACACAGAGTACTTGCTTGCTGCGATTAGACAGGACTTGAAACTGAGAGTAATGAAAGATTTGAATAAGATCTTGATTGCTTGTATGCGCGAGTTCCGGGTAGTTTTCAAGTCCTGGTCTTCTTTAATTTATAGGCGTGAGGATTCTACCCGTTGAAGAGAGCTTCCTCTGCATCGTACTTATGGTGACGCATCTTTATTTGATTAGCTCGTACGCGATTCTGTTGTGGTTATACACCTCCTTTCGTCCTTTATGTTCCTCCAGATTGCGCTCATTGATTGGTTCGTACTTGGCTGTGTCTAATGGAAACCAAGAGTGCTCATTCTTAGGTAACTGCTTCATGGGACGGTTGCTCCTGCTACTTTGTCTTATTCGGCCAGCATCCTGCTTTATAGTAATCTTTCAAAAGGTTGCTGTTTTCTTCTATACTTAGCCGATTTTGTGATTATGCTCGGGTAGCATCCTATTGTAGCATCCACAAAGGGTCCTCCAAATATCTTGCTATAGTGACCTATACTTAGCCAATTTTGATCATTTTGGGTAGCAAGGTCTTCATCCATCTTCAACCTTTAATCTTCGTCTTCAAGCCTCCTGATCCTAGTCTAAGCTTTTACAATTGAAACTAGTTACATAGGATCTAAGACCCTATCTAATACATATTTTGTCCTCATCTAAATCTATACATAGTTTCTTACAGGAATAAATTGCAATTTTAGTTCTCAAATCTCCATGGAAGCCCCCTATACTTTTCAGACCTTCCATGACACTGCACAGTCGCAGTTCCAGCATGGCTGATGACAGAACGTCACCGACAAGTCACGTCACAGTGCATTGCACCTAAAACACCCTTCACACACACGTATACATAGCCGAACACATACAACAACACTGAAACCGGACGTTACCAACTATAGGCAAACCACCACACTGTCTCTCACCGCAACACCGGTGGATGCCCGATAAAACACTGTATTACCCGACAGTGCCGCCACTCCCGAGGCACGTAGCGACGTCAGACACAAGCCGAAACAACTCCAACCAACAACACACACTCAATCACAAGACACCACACATGCACACCCCTCAAAATCAATCACAACGCCGCTGCAGGAAGCAGCGATCGGAACCGATACTGTCAATGGAAGACCGCACCGGCTCCACCAACAGAGATGGGAGAGTGAGACATGATAGAGAAAGAGAGAGACGATAGAGAGAGCAGGGGGAGAGAAACAGAGGTGGCGGCGGCCGCTGTCTCTGCCGCACGACGTCGACCACCATGACCGCAACCCCCTCGCCGGTGACCCATCCCCAACGCAGCCACACATCCACACACATCAAAACCCGTCATCCACACATACCTAGCGCACACACACGCATACCCTCGCTCACAATCGCAACACATAGCACCACCGCACGTAGGCAGTAGTATAGTAGTGGCCGGCACAGGAAGAGGGAGAGAGAGAGAGGGCAAAACAGGGGCAGAAGGAATAGAGCAGCCCTTCTCGCCATCAAAAACTCATCGGCGGCAAAGGCATTCGGGAAGAGGCACCTGTACCGTTCACGGCTGCGGTGGCTGCAGCCACAAGGCATGAGAGAGGGATCAAAAGAGAGAGTCCATTTTTTTTTTTTTACGATTGTCTTCTGCTCGAGATAGAGACGGGGTGAAAGAGATAAAAAGTAAGAGAGGGGGTGTGTGATGTCATCCATAACAGAGGTGAGGTGGATTGGGAGATGACTCATCCCGCTCCACACTAAGAAACAGGTCGGGTTTTGGACTAAGAATTGAGTCATGAATTGTATCTTTTTGGGACGAGATTTTGTTTGTGTATGGGCTAAGGACAATAGGGGCCTCGTATAAAAAAAGTATTTATTGATTCCAACCCCATTAATTAAAATTAGATCAAACAATTTAGGCAAATTCTCCTGTACACTAAGTGCACGGATCAAGATTGGTGCAATTAGGGTGACCCGACCCGAATCCGTGCATCTGGTTTTTTTTTTTTTTTCACTTCATCCTCTTACCTTTATGAAGTAAGAATATGACCTTTTATGTTATATAAGTGTGACCTTTATATATAAATGTTATGATCTTTATGTTCAATAACTGATGACAAAAATGAAGATTTTCAAGTTTTTTCGCTTTAGGTTAAGACATTTATCTTGTATTGTTGTGTACTTAATGTTGTGTTGTTGTGACCTTTATATAAAAATATCAAGACCTTTATGATCCATTACTTGGGAAAAAATAAAATTAAAAAAAAATCAGCGCATTTATACATAAAAAGTCACCACATTTATACATAAAAGTCACACACATATAATATAAGGTCACAACGATATAATATAAAGGTTACAGCTTGAAGTGAAAAATAATAAAATTGAAAAAGATAAAAAAAAAGTGCGTGGATCCGGGTCGACCCTGACCAGATCCGAATTGTATGTGTACTTGGTGCACAAGAGACTAACTCAACAATTTAACAATGTATATAATTTACTTGTGATAAAATTAATTGATATCATACATTATTAAAGGTTTATTTTATCTCCTTTATCAGTTCAAAATACTCTTAATTAAAAATTAACTTTAGGGTATTATAATATTGTATTGAAATATCTTATACACAACCTTATTATCAGATTAATATACCGACTTAAATCTAAATTATGAAAAAGCAAAATCATAACTTAATTTCATGAATTAACTTATTAAAATTTTCACCAAATCTAATTAAAGTTATAATTTTATTTGCGGTGTTATATTTATATTTAAAATAGTTAGAATTTTCCTTTTCATGCACCCACATAATTCGATTTTAAAAAATCCGAGGAAATACCATAAAAAATCAAAAGAAATCCAAGAACAAAAAATAAATAAACCTCGAGAAAATCTCTTTATTAATATGCAGTGCATATATATATATATATATATATATATATATATATATATATATATATATAATAAATTCACGAAGTGGGGAGCATAACGTCTGTCCCCATTATATAGAAATTTATAATTATTGAATCAAGTGATTAAATATTTATTGTGATCATGGCTTCAAAGTAAAGGTTGATCTTATATAATCTGACTATCGTAAGTCCCGTGTATCGCACGGTATTTAAATATTAATTAATTTTATAAAAAATTGTTATTTATAAATAAATTTAATTATTATTACTTTTCATTAATTTTTAATTTATTTAGTATATAATTTAAATTTAATTGTACGAAAATTTTAATTATTATTTATTGTAATTGTAAATATCAACTTTAATTAATATGTTTGTCTAAAATTTCATAATTTACAATCAACCATAATTATTAGCATTTTGCTATTTAATTATTATTATCTCATTAAATGCACTATTACAGTAAATTATAAATATTAAATGAATTGATTTAAAATTAAAATGTAATTAAATAGGATTAACCAGAGAGTGACATGTGTCACTCTTGGTTATTCATTTAGTATAGATATAGATGGGTATTATATTGCAATAATATACGAATAATGCCTAATTGGAATATAAATAAATCTTCATTAAAAATTATAATTACATCCTTACACTTCTTAATTTAAAAATAAAAAGACTCACTATTACAATTTAATAATATTTAATATCAAATTTTAATCTGTATCGAAACAACATTGATTTGCTCATATTTAAAATAACACAAAAACTTTTATGCATCAGGTGCATGGATCCTAGATCCATAGATTCATGCACCTGACCCGACCAGCGTGTGTACGCGCGTCCCACGCTCCCACACGGGGTCCCACGCGCCTGGGTGAATGTGCTCAAATCCACTCAAATCCGCTCGTTAAGGATACCTTTTAGTTATGTTAACGATACCTTTTAGTTATGTTAAAGATACCTTTTAAATCCTGATTCAGGTTACATACCACGTTATGTTTAGAATACCTTTTATTTATGTTAAGCATACCTTTAAGTTATGTTAAAGATACCTTTAGTTATGTTAAGAATACATTTTGGTTATATTAAGCATACCTTTAGGTTATGTTAAAAATACATTTAAGTGATATTAAGGATATATACCTTTGAAATCGTGATTATAGGTTCCTTTGAAATCCTGATTTGATACCCTTAGAATTCGCTCCAGGTCACATATCTTTACATTAGTTTAAGGATACATTTAAATTATGTTAAGGATACCTTTATGTTATGTTAGAGATACCTTTGTGTACAAAATGTGTAACACAACTATGTTATGGATAAGGTATCTCTACCATAACATAAATGTATCCTTAACATAACCTAAAGGTATGTCTGACATAAAGTAAATGTATGAAGTTTGGGCATAAATGTATCCTTAACATAACCTAAAGGTATCCCTAAACATTACCTAAAGGTATCCTTAACATAACTTAAATGTATGTCTAACTTTACGTAAATGTATGAAATATGGGCATAAAGGTATTCTTAACATAACCTAAAGGTATTCTTACACATTACATAAAGGTAACCTTAACATAAGTAAAAGTCATGACCAAAATTTAAAAAATTTAATGCGAAAAAAAAAAAGAGATGTGGATTGGATAACCTGGATCCAACCCGGGTGCATGGATCTAAGATCAAGACAAAGATCCATGCATGGATCTAAGATCCATGCACCTGATGCACAAGAGACTTACTCTTGAATTAAAGAGAAAAGTCAAAGATGACCAAGACAAAGAACAAGAATGGGGATTGATTAGTTGGCATACTACATTTAATGTCATTTTCTTAATCAATCTGCCACGCACGAAATATATATGTGAGTTAATAACGTTTAATTATTTACATAATTAATCAATCTCTCTCTCTTCATGCATTACATGTAAAATTATTTATACATTGATGAATTCCCATGATTTATTGTAAAAGTATAGATAGGTGTGGTTTGGATTATATTAGAAATATATATGAGTAGTGCTTAATTAAATGGAATTAAGATCGGGAAGAATGGGAAAACCAATATTTTCATATGTTATTATTGCATTTATTGTGATGTCAGCATTGACTAGGGTTTCGGAAAGTCGGGCATCAAAGAAAGATCTGGGCTAGGCTCCGTTAATGCATATCGCTTCTTACAAACCACCACCTTTAATAATATATTTATTGTGATCATGGCTTCAAAGTAAAGGTTGATCTTATATAATCTGACTAGTATAAGGTCCGTGTAATACACGGGTTTAAATAATTTAATTTAATAAATGAAGTAAAAAAATTGTATAGAAAAAATTTATGATTTTGTATCCATCTAAGTTAATATGAAATATAATGTAATTTTAATTAATATATTATTTAATTGTTGAAAGAAATATTTCATAATGTGTGTAGATAAATTATATTGTATACATATTAAAAATATTAAATAATTTTTAAATATATTATTTCACAATTACATATTTCTAGTGAAGAAAGAATCTTACATGTATAAAAGGATAGATTGTCACATTTAAAAAAAATGTTCATTATGACATAAGTTATATATATATATATATATATATAGTTTGTATTGAAAAAATTATCAATAATTTTATTCAATATTTTAAAATTTTTAATTCTATATATATATATATATTAATATTTATATCTATCTAAAAAATATCTATATTTATAAGATAATTTATTTATATAGAAAAAAAAAAGTTCATGTTAGAAATAATTGTTCGAGCTTCGTATTAGTGTCATGTGACACTTTGGTCCTTCTTTTATAAATAGATGTGTGAGAATAACATATTCAAATTATTAAATAATTTTTAAATGTATGATTTCAATATTATATATTTCTAATGAAGAAAAAATAGTACATGTATACATTGATAGATTGTCACATTTGAAAAAATTGGTTCATTATAGCATAAGTTTTATTTAGTTTTATTGAAAAAATTATCAATAATCTTTTTCAATATTTTAATTTTTTTAATTATATATATAAATATATACACATATATTAATCTTTATATATATTTAAAAGATATCTATATTTATAAAATACTTTATTTAAATAGAAAAAACATTTAATGTGAAAATTAATTGTTCGAGCTTTGTATGAATATCATGTGGCATTTTTTTGTCCTTCTTTTATATATATAGATGTGTGTAAATAAATTATATATATTGTCTACATATTAACAATATTAAATAATACTTAAATATTACTTTTTTCTAGTAAAGAAAAAAATCTTACATGTATAAAATGAAAGATTGTCGCATTTGAAAATTTTGGTTAATTTATTATAGCAAAAAACATTTTATAGGAAAAAAAAGTTTTTTTTTTTATAGTTTGTACTGAAAAAATTATCAATAATATTTTTCAATATTTTAAATTTTTTAATTATATATATATATATATATTAATCTTTATATAAATCCAAAAGATATCTACATTTATAAAATAATTTTGTTTAAATAGGAAAAAAACATTTGATGTGAGAATTAATTGTCCAAGCTTTGTATGAGTGTCATGTGGCACTTTTGGTCCTTTTTTATATATAATATATGCAATGTAATGTAGTTTTAGTTAATATATTATTTACTATTTAAATATTATGTAGTTTTATGTATAAAGATTTTATATATAATGTAGTTTTATAATTACTCTTGGTTTAGGTAGTTTTATATATAAAGATTTTATACATATATAAAATGATAAATTGTCACATTTAGAAAATTGGTTAATTTATTATATTATGAATTATTTTTTATAGTTTGAGAAAATTATCAATAACCTTTTTTGGTATTTTAATTTTTTACTTATATATGTAGTAATTATATGTTCATATATATGTAAAAGACAATTATATTTATAAGACAATTTATTTAAATACAAAAAGGAAAAACAAACATTTAATGTTAGACTTAATTGTCAAGCTCTATAAGAGTGTCATGTGGCACCTGTGGTTATTGTTTTATATATATAAAGATGGGTATTATATTGCAATAATATACGAATAAGGCCTAATTGCAATATAAATAAATCTTCATTAAAAATTATAATTACATCCTAACACTTCTTAATTTAAAAATAAAAAGATTCACTATTACAATTTAATATGAGAGTGCACGTTTTGAAATTTTATGTTATCCTACGTATTTTTTAAATTAATATTTGTAATTGTTCCGTCAACAAATTTTTTTATTTTGCATTTTTTACTATTTATTTAAGTTGATTTAATAATAAATATTGTATTAGTTTATTCTCAGTTTATTAATCTTAATTAAATTAAAATTTATTGAATAATTTCTTAAATACCAATAATAGATATCCAAACAATAATTTAAATAATAAAATATTAATTTGCATGGGATAATTTATATCATATTAACAAATAAATATAACACCATTGAAGATGTGTGTATACATATAAGTATATATATATATATAATATGTATTTAGTCTAAATTTTAAGTCATCCTAAATATTTTTTAAATTATAAATATGTCATAATTGAATACAATTTTCACATTTTACTTTACACTTAGGACTTCATATATTTTTATATGAGAGTGCACGTTTTGAATTTAGATGACTCAACTAATTATTTAAATTATATGCTTAGTTTCTAATTAGGTTGTCATCATCATGATCACTATTAATACTACTACATTTCGATATTGTGTTGAGCTTAATTAGTAATGATCAATGTCGTACTATATCGATTAATTTACGTGATACTTATATTGAAATAATTATCTGTCATCTTCGATGTTAAATGATATTAATTATAAAAAAATTCTAATTCAATTTATTTTAAAATAAAAGTTTGAAAATATATAATTGACAGTGCTTGTATTAAGTTTATATATAAAATTTCTAATTTTATTGTTTTTTTGTTTCTATATATACATATTCTCACACACATGTATTTAATTTAAGTATTTGAATTTGATTTTTAATTCATAATTTTTTTATTCTTTAGTAGATTTCATTTAAGTGACTTACGATATTAGTTTGTAACACAGATGATAGAAAAAAATGCTTCAGCGTAGAATCGTTATGTATAAAGAAGTTTTTCAAAGATTTACAAACTGTGCATGTTATCCAATTTTCATTTCAAGACCATGATTGATACTTTTGCTTTTAGTATTAATCATAAATTAGTGAATTTGATGTGTATAATATCGATATATTGTTGTGAATTGAATTATCTTAAGCAAATTTAGATTTTCTTAGTTCTTAAATATTATATTGTCTTTTATATACTAAAATTACTTATACTATATTATCAAATAATTAATATTTGTCAACATTATATCACATACCGCACATCGTGCGGGTGCGAGTGTTAGTTTAAAAATAAAAGACTCACTATTACAATTTAATAATATTTAATATCAAATTTTTATCTGTATCAAAACAACATTGATTTAGTCATATTTTTTAAATTAAAAAGAAAAGTCGAAGATGACCAAGACAAAGAACAAGAATGGGGATTGATTAGTTGGCATACTACTTTTAATCTCATTTTCTTAATCAATCTGCCACGCACGACATATATATGTGAATTAATAACGTTTAATTATTGAGTAAGTCTCTTGTGCATCAAGATCCATGCAACCGGGTAGGATCCGGGTACCCGACCCACTTCTCTATTTTTTATTTTTTTTTCGCGCTAACTTTTTTAAAAATTGGTCATGATTTTTAGTTATGTTAAGTATGCCTTTATGTAATGTGTAAGAATACCTTTACGTTATGATAAGGATATCTTTATGTCCAAATTTCATACATTTACGTTATGTTAGACATACCTTTAGGTTATGTTAAGGATACCTTTAGGTAATGTTTAGGATACCTTTCGGTTATGTTAAGGATACCTTTATGCCCAAATTTCATACATTTACTTTACGTCAGACATACCTTTAGGTTATGTTAAGGATACATTTATGTTATGTTAGAAATATCTTATTCATAACATAGTTGTGTTACACATTTTGTACACAAAGGTATCTCTAACATAACATAAAAGTATTCTTAACATAACCTAAAGGTATCCTTAATATAACGTAAAGGTATGTGACCAGGATTTCAAAGGAACCTGAAATCACGATTTCAAAGGTATCCTTAACATCACCTAAAGGTATTCTTAACATAACCTAAAGGTATGCTTAATATAACCAAAAGGTATTCTTAACATAACTAAAGGTATCCTTAACATAACCTAAAGGTATGCTTAACATAACTAAAAGGTATTCTTAACATAACGTGGCATGTAACCTGGAATCAGGATTTCAAAGGTATCCTTAACATAACTGAAAGGTATCCTTACCATAACTTAAAGGTATCCTTAACATAATTGAAAGGTATTCTTACCATAACTTAAAGGTATCATTAACATAACTGAAAGGTATCCTTAACGAGCGAATTTGAGCGCATCCGCCCAGGCGCGTGGGAGCACGTGAGGGCACGTGGGACGCGCGTGTCGGGTCGGGTGCATGGATCTAGGATCCATACACCTGATGCATAAAAGTTTTTGTGTTAATTATTTACATAATTAATCAATCTCTCTCTCTTCATGCATTACATGTAAAAGTAATTATACATTGATGAATTCCCATGAGTTTTTGTAAAAGTATAGATAGGTGTGGTTTGGATTATATTAGAAATATATCTGAGTAGTGCTTAATTAAACGGAATTAAGATCGGGAAGAATGGGAAAATCAATATTGTCATATGTTATTATTGCATTGGTTGTGATGTGAACATTGGCTAGGGTTTCGGAAAGTGGGGCATCAAAGAAAGATCTGGGGCTAGGGTCCGTTAATGCTCATCGCTTCATACAAACCACAATCTCTAATAATACTGAAACCAATAGTAATAGCGTGGCGCCTGGTGATGGAGGCGATGACTGTAGTGATGACGGTGGTCATTTTTAAGTCTTCGTGTGTGTTTGTGTCAGAATTCTTAAATCCCAAAAACCTAGCAATTACGATCATATCTACCTTCTTGTGATTAATTGTTGCTACGGACTATGATTTTCATGTTTTTGTTTTCTGGTTTGCTTCACTATTTGAAGGCCTGTTGATTGCAATGGATTGAATTGTAATTTTTTTCATGTTTTTTTCTTACTCTTATTGATTTTATAACTTATGTATGTTTCTATTGTTTATGATCAAAGTCATTGTTTTCTTTGGGTGTGAATTTCTATTTTAAGAAATATTAAATAATGCTTAATTATTTGCAAATATTTCTGTGCACCTGTTTGCATAAATCTAGATTCATGCGACCTGGATTAGCTTCTATCTGTTTTCTTTTTTTCGTTTCATGCTGTTATATATCTGTATACTATATAGGTGCGACTTTTATGTTATATAAACGTGACCTTTATATATAAATTGGATGACATTTATATTAAGTAACTTAGAAAAAATGAAGATTTTCAAATTTTTATGCTTTATACTGAGACTCTTTTGCATGTTATAGAAATCATGTAGTATTGGGAAGCGAGACAGGAGCATGAGGCCCAGAGTGAAGCGGGCGATCCAGAGGAAACTCAGGATCTTAGACGATGAAGCATCCTCACCACCAACCTCTCCAAGGGCGGTGCTACCTCTTCCTGCTCCCCCGAGCAAGAAGAAGGATGCTAAGTCTGAAATAATCACAACTGTGAAGGTGGAGGAGCTTGTACAGGAGGTCATTATTCAGTTGAAGGAGTAGTTGGGCCTGTTGGAGGAGGAGTTGGTGGAAGATGATGATGAGATAGAAGTGGTCTTGGATCTGGCCAAGATGAAGGCAAATTTCAAGAAGCAGATGGAACGCTTCATGGCCTGGGGGGAATATAGGCACCTTCCTCGCCAGGACCTTCTCTGGTGGTCGGAATGGGTTGTTGAGAAGTAGTGAGCTCTCAATTGGGCTGAAGCAGAGAGCATCAAGGATGAGAAGGTGCTGGAGACAAACTTCCTCAAGGGGCTGGAGAAGAGGAAGTGGAGGGCGTATCAGGAGTCTGTTGAAGAAGATCTAAAGCTTGCTGCCAGAGCAGAAAAGTGGAAGTAATCTGAACCTCTAGCTCTGCCCCCACCTTCTCCAAGGACGATGAAGGGGAATAAGCCCATCGAGCAACCTGAGTTCTTCAAGGATGAAGTTATCTTGGAGGCAGCTGTTGTTCATGTTAAGGCTGGCGATTACGTGGGCTTCACGGAAAAGCAGGTAGAGGCGTTTGGAGTGGATGAAGCAGAATAGAGGATGCTGAAGCAGGCTATGGATGCCAGCTTGGTGGAGACCAGGATGCGACACAGACCCCAAACTATGCAGCCTAGTGAAGGATCCTCCTGTGGAACAGGATCATTTGAGCCACCTCTTATGGTACAGCCGCTAAATCAGAGGATTCCTTCAATACCAGCATCCACGCCATAGGATGAGTCCAGTGGTGCTTTCACTCAGCTGGTGGACATTGAGATCCTGCCTGATGAAGAGGTGGAAGAATCCAATGTCGCGGGAGAAGTTCCTGTCCTAGAGGATGCTCCTGCCACTCAAGAAAAGGCTGACTCGTCGATGAAGGAGCCCCCAACTACTCCGGAGGCTGAAAATTTGGAAGTCCTTACGGTTGTTGACGAGCTAGAAAAGACTCTCCAATTTGCTCAAGTGACTGAAACAACAACTGTTGAAGGACCCTTCGTGCCAGTAACTTCCGATGAACAGGCACCGATGGAGGAATATAAAATGGTCGAGGAGGTTACTACAATGAAGATAGAGGTAGTAACTTCTGAGGATCCTGCGAACCTTGGTGAGAAGGTTGCAGAGGAGACCGCAGCAGACCAGGCTGCTATCACAGAGCCTACTGCTGAGATTGTTCCAATAGACCAGGCTACTCCTACAGAGCCTACTGTTGAAGAGTCTTCTCCCACAGAGACTTCGGAAAAGATGATGGAGTCTGAGAAGGAGCCCGAGGAGAAGCAAGGGCCTTCAGAAGAAGAGATAAGGAGATATCAGTCCTGGAAGGAGCATGTGCCTTCTCAGGATGATGAAGTGGAAGAGGCTTTAGAAGAGGAAGCTGAGGAAGAGGAGGATCTCAGCAGCACTTCCAACAACGATGATGGTACACCTAGTGAACAGGGTGATACCAGAGCCGAAAAATCCACTGGACTAACTTCTTCTTCTTCTGTGCAAGATTGTAACAAATCCATCTCCAATGTATTCAAGGCAGTAGAACAAGTTAGGAGGTCCCTATCTAAGGCCAGTAAGAGAATGCGCCTGGAGGCCATGAAAGATCGAAAGAAGGTAGAACTCTTCGTCGATACTCTTAATGCCACCTTGGCCAGACTGTAGGTGACCATCTCTTCCCAACTTCCATCTACCAGCATCGTAGAAACCATCAAGAGCCTGAATGACAAGTTGAATGCTCAGGAGAAGAAGTTGGTAGAAATGGAGACGGAGCAGAAATCCATCACTTCCACCCTGAAGAACATCACTGACGCACAGTTCGAGCAGAAACAAACCTTGAAGGATCATACTGAAATTCTCACAAGTATGCATTCGACGATAAAGTTTGGAGTAGGCTACGACTATGATGACAAAAAGGGGGAAGAAGTGGTGAAGAGGATCGAACAGAGGGCGCAGGACCCTTCGACGTCCAGGCAGCTTGCCATCGTACCAAGTAGGGATACTGGCGGAGATGGAGGACGCAGGGGAGGAGGAGCCCCAGGTTACTCAGTTAGCGGAACCAAGAGAAAATCCGACGCTATCTCAGGAACCATTCATTCGGGCTTGCGTAGAGGACATGAAGAATGGGAAGAGAACAGGAGAAAGGCTGAGGATATGTATCGTGGAATGGATCAGTTGATCGAGAAGTCTACTAAAGAAAGTCTCGCAAGACTGTATCCACCCCAGATACAGCCTGACTCGAAGCTCTGGCGGAAAATGAAAATGAAATGCCGAACTCCCTGGTCATCTTTCTGGATGGGAGCCCTGACATCAGAAGCTCAAGATTCCAAGAGTGGCAATTACCAGAGTTCGACCTGCCTGTTGTCTCCAGCTCGTCATACCTGCAGATTGAGAACTTCAAAAGGGCCGAGTACCTTAAGTATTATATGAAGCTGTGCAAGGAGTCCACGCTGATTCGAGGAAGATCCCATAGGGAAGGACTTCAGAAATTCAAAGAGCTCGCCAGCAAAGAAGTACTCCCAATTCAAATGAGGCTGAAGGCCGAATGGAGAAAGGGGAAGTTATTCCATTTCATGAATACTTCTGGCTCAAGTACGATGAAACCCCTGAGATAAGAAGGATGATGGAGCCGACCTACCAGGAATCTTTTCTGAACTGGTGGAAAGGCTCTGAGAAAGGGAATAAAATTAAAAAAACAAAAAAAAGTGTGTGGACCCGTGTCGACCCCGACCCGATCCGAATTGTATGTGTACTTGGTGCACAAGAGACTAACTCAACAATTTAACATTGTATATAATTTACTTGTGATAAAATTAATTGATATCCTACATTATTAAAGGTTTATTTTATCTCCTTTATCAATTCAAAATACTCTTAATTAATAATTAACTATAGGGTATTATAATATTGTATTGAAATATATTATACACAACCTTATTGTCAAATTGATTTTCCAACTTAAATCAAAATTATGAAAAAACGAAATCAAAACTTAATTTCATGAATTAAATTATTAAAATGTTCATGAAATCTAATTAAAGTAATAATTTTATTTGCTGTGTTATATTTATATTTAAAATAGTTAGAATTTTCCTTTTCACCCACATAATTCGGTTTTAAAAAATCCGAGGAAATCCCAAAAAAAATCAAAAGAGAACAAAAAATAAATGAACCACAGGAAAATGTTATTATCAATTTTAGTTCATTTAAAAAACCACTGTCCAATTTTCGTTCACCATGGAAGCGGTTTTCAATTTTATTCTAGCTAAGCCAAAAATCGTCACTATTTGGTCCATTTTTGTCACTATTTCGTCCACCAAGGAAGTGATTTTCAATTTTTAGTTTTCAATTTTAGTAAAATTAAGGAAAAAAATGGATCAAATAGTGACGATTTTTGACTTAATTTGACTAAAATTGAAAACCGCTTTCATAGTATACAAAAATTGAACAGTAGCTTCTTAAATGAACTAAAATTGAAATTTTCGAAATATAATAATAATAATAATAATAATAATAACAATAATAATAATAATAATAATAATAATAATAATAATAATAATAATAATAATAATAATAATAATAATAATAATAATAATAATAAATTCAGGAAGTGGGGAGCATAACGTCTGTCTCCATTATAAATAAATTTTTAAGAGTAGGTCTTGCGTACCCCAGGACACTGTGCCCCTAAACACTTATTATAATACCTTTAAGTAATATTATTAATATTTTAATATGTAACAAGTAATACATTGAATAATACATTCACTAAAACATACATTTCAGTTGTACACGTAATACCTTATGAATATGCAACTAATACCTTATGAATATATCACTAATACCTTCAAGGATATACCACTAATACCTTATGAATACAACAATAATACCTCATGATTATATAACTAATATCAAACTGATAATACTTTTGGGGATACGATGCACCGGGGTACGCAAGTTTTTATTTTTAATTATTAAACCAAGTCATTCAATATTTATTGTGATCGTGGCTTCAAAGTAAAGGTTGATCTTATATAATCTGATGGGTATATATTATACTGCAATAATATACGAATAAGGCCTGATTGCAATATAAATAAATCTTCATTAAAAATTATAATTACATCCTTACACTTCTTAATTAAAAAATAAAAAGACTCACTATTACAATTTAATAATATTTAATACCAAATTTTATTCTGTATCAAAACAACATTGATTTAGTCATATTTTTTAAATTAAAGAGAACAGTTGAAGATGACCAAGACAAAGACAAGAATGGGGATTGATTAGTTGGCATACTACATTTAATGTCATTTTCTTAATCAATCTGCCACGCACGACATATATATGTCAATTAATAACGCTTAATTATTTACATAATTAATCAATCTATCTCTCTCTTCATGCATTACATGTGAAATTAATTATACATTGATGAATTCCCATGAGTTATTGTAAAAGTATAAATAGGTGTTGTTTGGATTATATTCGAAATATATATGAGTAGTGCTTAATTAAAAGGAATTAAGACCGGGAAGAATGGGAAAATCAATATTTTCATATGTTATTATTGCATTGGTTGTGATGTCAGCATTGGCTAGGGTTTCGGAAAGTCGGGCATCAAGGAAAGATCTGGGGCTAGGCTCCGTTAATGCTCATCGCTTCTTACAAACCACAACTTCTAATAATACTGAAACGAATAGTAATAGTGTGGCGCCTGGTGACGGAGGCGATGACGGTGGTGATGACGGAGGCGATGGTAGTGATGATGGTGGTGATGACGGAGGCGACGGTGGTGATGACGGTGATGTTGACGTTGATGATTTTTAAGTCTTCGTGTGTGTTTGTGTCAGATTTCTTCAATCCCAAAAACCTAGCAATTACGATCGTATCTACCTTCTTGTGATTAATTGTTGCTAGGGACTGTGATTCTCATGTTTTTGTTTTCTTGTTTGCTTCACTATTTGGAGGCCTGTTGATTGCAATGGATTGAATTGTAATTTTTTTCATGTTTTTTCTTGCTCTTATAGATTTTATAACTTATGTATGTTTCTATTGTTTATGATCAAAGTCATTGTTTTCATTGGGTGTGAATTTCTATTTTTAGAAATATTAAATAATGCTTAATTATATTATGAATTATTTTTTATAGTTTGAGAAAATTATCAATAACCTCTTTTGGTATTTTAATTTTTTACTTATATATGTAGTAATTATATGTTCATATATATGTAAAAGACAATTATATTTATAAGACAATTTATTTAAATACAAAAAGGAAAAACAAACATTTAATGTTAGACTTAATTGTCAAGCTCTATAAGAGTGCCATGTGGCACCTGTGGTTATTGTTTTATATATATAAAGACGGGTATTATATTGCAATAATATACGAATAAGGCCTAATTGCAATATAAATAAATCTTCATTAAAAATTATAATTACATCCTTACACTTCTTAATTTAAAAATAAAAAGACTCACTATTACAATTTCATATGAGAGTGCACGTTTTGAAATTTTATGTTATCCTACGTATTTTTTAAATTAATATTTATAATTGTTCCGTCAACAAATTTTTTTATTTTGCATTTTTTACTATTTATTTAATTTGATTTAATAATAAATATTGTATTAGTTTATTCTCAGTTTATTAATCTTAATTAAATTAAAATTTATTGAATAATTTCTTAAATACCAACAATAGATATCCAAACAATAATTTAAATAATAAAATATTAATTTGCATGGAATAATTTATATCATATTAACAAATAAATATAACACTATTGAAGATGTATGTATACATATAAGTATATATATATATATAATATGTATTTAGTCTAAATTTTATGTCATCCTAAATATTTTTTAAATTATAAATATGTCATAATTGAATAAAATTTTCACATTTTACTTTACACTTAGGACTTCATATATTTTTATATGAGAGTGCACGTTTTGAATTTAGATGACTCAACTAATTATTTAAATTATATGCTTAGTTTCTAATTAGGTTGTCATCATCATGATCACACTACAAGAAAAACGCCCTACGACAACGCACTATATGCGTTGTCTTTGCCTAGAACAGGGGGTTGTAGTATCTACCGTTGTAAAAAATGTGCGCTCTACGACAACGCATAATGTGCGTTGTCTTTGGTCTTTACGACAACGCATATAAAGCGTTGCACATTTGTGTTGTAATTTTTTAATTCGCAACGCATTGTGCAACACATAAAGAGTGTTGTATTTTCTTAACAACAACACAACTTTTTGCAACCCTTATTAGCGTTGTCTTTCTTGTTCTCTACTCAGTTTTTTTGCAACGCTTTTTTTAACCGTTGTCTTTCTTGAAAAAGCGTTGTCTTTCTTGAAATATTATTTTTATTATATTTTGTACCCTGTAATAATTATATAATATTTATAAATAATTTTAATAAGCAACAAATGAATTAAAAACGTATTTTAACACAAAGTATACCATAAATTCTCCCACAATACGTCTAGCCATAATACTACAAATATATTATCCAATTTTACATCTAAAAACTCCACCAATAACATCGATAATTTCGATGATTGTATTAGGTTCACATATATATATATATATATATATATATATATTCATAACATCAATTTTTTTAAGAATATATTAATTTTTTGTATTAACTTTTGATTGTATTAGGTTCACATACATATATATTCATAACATCAATTTTTTTTAAGAATATATTAATTTTTTTGTATTTTAAGATATGTAGTTAAAATTACTAATAATGAAATGTGGATATTAATAATAATACATACCTATTAAAATTTCATTTTATTTTTTATATTTTAAATATATCTTTAAAATACTAATTTTTTAATAATTATTTTTATTTTGAAATATAACTTTAATTATGAAATAATATTGATAACAATAATGTTCCAAAGAGAAAATACACCATACATGCAAATTTTAAAAAAAAAAGGTCATAATGACAACACAACAAAAAGCGTTGCACAAAAGGGTTGTCTTTACACGAAAAAATGTGCTCTACGACAACGCTAGTTAAAGCGTTGCATAAAAGGGTTGTCTTTGCACGAAAAAAATGCGCTCTACGACAACGCTAGTAAAAGCGTTGCACAAAAGGGTTGTCGTAGAGCGAAAAAATGCGCCCTAAGACAACCCTATCTCATAAGCGTTGTCTTAGACCTTAATTGCGTTGTCTTTGAGCACCTCCTTATACATGAAGACAACGCTTTTCATTAAAAGCGTTGTAAATTTCTAAAAGACTACACAAATTCATTAAATGCGTTGTCGTAGGTGCGTTGTCGTAGGGCATTTTTCTTGTAGTGTCACTATTAATACTACTACATTTCGATATTGTGTTGAGCTTAATTAGTAATGATCAATGTCGTACTATATCGATTAATTTACGTGATACTTATATTGAAATAATTATCTGTCATCTTCGATGTTAAATGATATTAATTATAAAAAAATTCTAATTCAATTTATTTTAAATTAAAAGTTTGAAAATATATAATTGACAGTGCTTGCATTAAGTTTATATATAAAATTTCTAATTTTATTGTTTATTGTTTCTATATATACATATTCTCACACACATGTATTTAATTTAAGTATTTGAATTTGATTTTTAATTCATAATTTTTTTATTATTTTAGTATATTTCATTTAAGTGACTTACGATATTAGTTTGTAACACAGATGATAGAAAAAAATGCTTCAGCGTAGAATCGTTGTGTATAAAGAAGTTTTTCAAAGATTTACAAACTTTGCATGTTATCCAATTTTGATTTCAAGACCACGATTGATACTTTTGCTTTTAGTATTAATCATAAATTAGTGAATTTGATGTGTATAATATCGATATATTGTTGTGAATTGAATTATCTTAAGCAAATTTAGATTTTCTTAGTTCTTAAATATTATATTGTCTTTTATATACTAAAATTACTTATACTATATTATCAAATAATTAATATTTGTCAACATTATATCACATACCGCACATCGTGCGGGTGCGAGTGTTAGTTTAAAAATAAAAAGACTCACTATTACAATTTAATAATATTTAATATCAAATTTTTATCTGTATCAAAACAACATTGATTTAGTCATATTTTTTAAATTAAAAAGAAAAGTCGAAGATGACCAAGACAAAGAACAAGAATGGGGATTGATTAGTTGGCATACTACATTTAATCTCATTTTCTTAATCAATCTGCCACGCACGACATACATATGTGAATTAATAACGTTCAATTATTTACATAATTAATCAATCTCTCTCTCTTCATGCATTACATGTAAAAGTAATTATACATTGATGAATTCCCATGAGTTTTTGTAAAAGTATAGATAGGTGTGGTTTGGATTATATTAGAAATATATCTGAGTAGTGCTTAATTAAACGGAATTAAGATCGGGAAGAATGGGAAAACCCAATATTTTCATATGTTATTATTGCATTGGTTGTGATGTGAACATTGGCTAGGGTGTCGGAAAGTCGGGCATCAACGAAAGATCTGGGGCTAGGGTCCGTTAATGCTCATCGCTTCATACAAACCACAACCTCTAATAATACTAAAACCAATAGTAATAGCGTGGTGCCTGGTGATGGAGGCGATGACGGAGGCGAAGGTGGTGATGACGGAGGCGATGACTGTGGTGCTGACGGTGGTCATTTTTAAGTCTTCGTGTGTGTTTGTGTCAGATTTCTTAAATCCCAAAAACCTAGCAATTACGATCATATCTACCCTCTTGTGATTAATTGTTGCTACGGACTATGATTTTCATGTTTTTGTTTTCTGGTTTGCTTCACTATTTGAAGGCCTATTGATTGCAATGGATTGAATTGTAATTTTTTTCATGTTTTTTTTCTCACTCTTATAGATTTTATAACTTATGTATGTTTCTATTGTTTATGATCAAAGTCATTGTTTTCTTTGGGTGTGAATTTCTATTTTAAGAAATATTAAATAATGCTTAATTATTTGCAAATATTTCTGTGCTCCTGTTTGCATAAATCTAGATTCATGCGACCTGGATTAGCTTCTATCTGTTTTCTTGTTTTCGCTTCATGCTGTTATATATCTGTATACTATATAGGTGCGACTTTTATCTTATATAAATGTGACCTTTATATATAAATTGGATGACATTTATATTAAGTAACTTAGAAAAAATGAAGATTTTCAAATTTGTATACTTTATACTGAGACTCTTTTGCATGTTATAGAAATCATGTAGTATTGGGGGAATATGACTTTGTAATCATATGATTTGTAAATAAAGGTGAATAGTCAAAATATGTGTTTGTTATGAGATTTTTTAGGGTATGATTATTACTGTAGATGTCAAATTAATGCTGGAATAAATATGTATATATGTAATATTATATTGTTAGTTGATGTAATAGTAATAATAAGATGTTAATTTGTAATAGTAGAAATGTGTAGAAATTTTTGTATTAATAGGTTAGAGTGTAGGGTTAATTATAATGTTTTTTTTTTTTTTTTTTTGTAAAATATGGTAGTATTTGAATGAATATTATAATTCTAATCTAAATACCCTAACAAACAAGGATTTTGGGATTTTGAAATCTCAAATTCTGACTGGTGAAACTCCAAACAATCATAATTTATTGTTGTATTGGTGTGAACTTTATGTTGTATTGTTGTGACAAATATCATGACCTTATGTTCCATAACTTGGAAAAAATGAAAAAAAACTAATTTGAAAAATTTCAGCGCATTTATTGGATGAACATACGTTTATGTGATATTACTGATACCTTCATATAATATTAGTTGCACTTTTATATATTATATAAAGATGTCACTAGCATCAGGTATAACTAATATTACCTAAACGTGCAACTAATATATCTATTTTTAGAAATATTAAATAATGCTTATTTATTTAGTTTTTCTTTCCGTCATCAAGAGAGTAAGGAACATTGTATAGATTTTGATGAAGACAAAATATGTAATAGTTAGGGCCTAGGATCCTATGTATTTAGATTCCGTTGTATTTGCTTAGACTAGGATCAGGAGGCTTGAAGATCAAGATCAAAAGCTTGAAGATGGATGAAGACCTTGTTGCTTAAAAGAATCAAAATTAACTAAGTATAATTCACTGCAGCAGGATATTGGAAGGACGCTGGGAGGATGCTGCGATAGGATGCTACTCGAACAAAATCCTGAATACGATCTTAGGGTATTTAGGATTCGACCTGTCACAGGGTAAGCCCATTCAAAAGGGCAAGTTCATAGGGTACGGTAGAATATTTGCCAAGAAGGGGACGAAGACTTCTCTAGTAACCAGGAAAGTTACTGAGGCCAGGGGATTGAGCTTCAGGGCGAACCTATGAAGGAGAGCTCGTCGGAGGAGAAAGCCTCGACAACTATTGCATCCCCTCCCCAGCTCCAAAAGCGAGCTAGGAGCATGAGGCCTAGAGTGAAGCGGGTGATCCAGAGGAAACTCAGGATCTTAGACGATGAAGCATCCTCACCACCAACCTCTCCAAGGGCGGTGCTACCTTTTCCTGCTCCCCCGAGCAAGAAGAAGGATGCTGAGTCTGAAATACTCACAACTGTGAAGGTGGAGGAGCTTGTACAGGAGGTCACTATTCAGTTGAAGGAGCAGTTGGGCCTGTTGGAGGAGGAGTTGGTGGAAGATGATGATGAGATAGAAGTGGTCCTGGATCTTGCCAAGATGAAGGCAAATTTCAAGAAGCAGATGGAACGCTTCATGGTCTGGGGGGAATATAGGCACCTTCCTCGCCAGGACCTTCTCCGGTGGTCGGAATGGGTTGTTGAGGAGTAGTGAGCTCTCAATTGGGCTGAAGCAGAGAGCATCAAGGATGAGAAGGTGCTGGAGACAAACTTCCTCAAGGGGCTGGAGAAGAGGAAGTGGAGGGCGTATCAGGAGTCTGTTGAAGAAGATCTAAAGCTTGCTGCCAGAGCAGAAAAGTGGAAGTAATCTGAACCTCTAGCTCTGCCCCCACCTTCTCCAAGGACGATGAAGGGGAATAAGCCCATCGAGCAACCTGAGTTCTTCAAGGATGAAGTTATCTTGGAGGCAGCTGTTGTTCATGTTAAGGCTGGCGATTACGTGGGCTTCACGGAAAAGCAGGTAGAGGCGTTTGGAGTGGATGAAGCAGAATAGAGGATGCTGAAGCAGGCTATGGATGCCAGCTTGGTGGAGACCAGGATGCGACACAGACCCCAAACTATGCAACCTGGTGAAGAATCCTCATGTGGAACAGGATCGTTTGAGCCACCTCTTATGGTTTAGCCGCTAAATCAGAGGATTCCTTCAATACCAGCATCCACGCCATAGGATGAGTCCAGTGGTGCTTTCACTCAGCTGGTGGACATTGAGATCCTGCCTGATGAAGAGGTGGAAGAATCCAATGTCGCGGGAGAAGTTCTTGTCCTAGAGGATGCTCCTGCCACTCAAGAAAAGGCTGACTCATCGATGAAGGAGCCTCCAACTACTCCGGAGGCTTAAAATTTGGAAGTCCTTGCGGTTGTTGACGAGCTGGAAAAGACTCTCCAATTTGCTCAAGTGACTGAAACAACAACTGTTGAAGGACCCTTCGTGCCAGTAACTTCCGATGAACAGGCACCGATGGAGGAATATAAAATGGCCGAGGAGGTTACTACAATGAAGATAGAGGTAGTAACTTCTGAGGATCCTGCGAACCTTGGTGAGAAGGTTGCAGAGGAGACCGCAGCAGACCAGGCTGCTATCACAGAGCCTACTGCTGAGATTGTTCCAATAGACCAGGCTACTCCTACAGAGCCTACTGTTGAAGAGTCTTCTCCCACAGAGACTTCGGAAAAGATGATGGAGTCTGAGAAGGAGCCCGAGGAGAAGCAAGGGCCTTCAGAAGAAGAGATAAGGAGATATCAGTCCTGGAAGGAGCATGTGCCTTCTCAGGATGATGAAGTGGAAGAGGTTTTAGAAGAGGAAGCTGAGGAAGAGGAGGATCTCAGCAACTCTTCCAACAATGATGATGGTACACCTAGTGAACAGGGTGATGTCAGAGCTTAAAAATCCACTGGACTAACTTCTCTCTTCTTCTGTGCAGGATTCTAACAAATCCATCTCCGATGTATTCAAGGCAGTAGAACAAGTTAGGAGGTCCCTGTCTAAGGCCAGTAAGAGAATGCGCCTGGAGGCCATGAAAGATCGAAAGAAGGTAGAACTCTTCGTCGATACTCTTAATGCTACCTTGGCCAGGCTGCAGGCGACCATCTCTTCCCAACTTCCATCTACCAGCATCGTAGAAACCATCAAGAGCCTGAATGACAAGTTGAATGCTCAGGAGAAGAAGTTGGTAGAAATGGAGACGGAGCAGAAATCCATCACTTCCACCCTGAAGAACATCACTGACGCACAGTTTGAGCAGAAACAAACCTTGAAGGATCATACTGAAATTCTCACGAGTATGCATTCGACGATAAAGTTTGGAGTAAGCTACGACTATGATGACAAAAAGGGGGAAGAAGTGGTGAAGAGGATCTAACAGAGGGCGCAGGACCCTTCGACGTCCAGGCAGCTTGCCATCGTACCAAGAAGGGATACTGGCGGAGATGGAGAACGCAGGGGAGGAGGAGCCCCAGGTTACTCAGTTAGCGGAACTAAGAGAAAATCCGACGCTATCTCAGGAACCATTCATTCGGGCCTGCGTAGAGGACATGAAGAATGGGAAGAGAACATGAGAAAGGCTGAGGATATGTATCGTGGAATGGATCAGTTGATCGAGAAGTCTACTAAAGAAAGTCTCGCAAGACTGTATCCACCCAAGATGCAACCTGACTCGAAGCTCTGGCGGAAAATGAAAATGAAATGCCGGACTCCCTGGTCATCTTTCTGGATGGGAGCCCCGACATCAGAAGCTCAAGATTCCAAGAGTGGCAATTACCAGAGTTCGACCTGCCTGTTGTCTCCAGCTCGTCATACCTGCAGATTGAGAACTTCAAAAGGGCCGAGTACCTTAAGTATTATATGAAGCTGTGCAAGGAGTCCACGCTGATTCGAAGAAGATCCCATAGGGAAGGACTTCAGAAATTCAAAGAGCTCGCCAACAAAGAAGTACTCCCAATTCAAATGAGGCTGAAGGCCGAATGGAGAAAGGGGAAGTTATTTCATTTCATGAATACTTCTGGCTCAAGTACGATGAAACCCCGGAGATAAGAAGGATGATGGAGCCGACCTACCAGGAATCTTTTCTGAACTGGTGGAAAGGCTCCGAGAAAGGGAATAAAATTAAAAAAAACAAAAAAAAGTGTGTGGACCCGTGTCGACCCCGACCCGATCCGAATTGTATGTGTACTTGGTGCACAAGAGACTAACTCAACAATTTAACATTGTATATAATTTACTTGTGATAAAATTAATTGATATCCTACATTATTAAAGGTTTATTTTATCTCCTTTATCAATTCAAAATACTCTTAATTAATAATTAAATTTAGGGTATTATAATATTGTATTGAAATATCTTATACACAACCTTATTGTCAAATTGATTTTCCAACTTAAATCAAAATTATGAAAAAACGAAATCAAAACTTAATTTCATGAAGTAAATTATTAAAATTTTCATGAAATCTAATTAAAGTAATAATTTTATTTGCTGTGTTATATTTATATTTAAAATAGTTAGAATTTTCCTTTTCACCCACATAATTCGGTTTTAAAAAATCCGAGGAAATCCCAAAAAAAATCAAAAGAGAACAAAAAATAAATGAACCACAGGAAAATGTTATTATGAATTTTAGTTCATTTAAAAAACCACTGTCCAATTTTCGTCCACCATGGAAGCGGTTTTCAATTTTATTCTACCTAAGCCAAAAATCGTCACTATTTGGTCCATTTTTGTCACTATTTCGTCCACCAAGGAAGTGGTTTTCAATTTTTAGTTTTCAATTTTAGTCAAATTAAGGAAAAAAATGGATCAAATAGTGACGATTTTTGACTTAATTGGACTAAAATTGAAAACCGCTTTCATAGTATACAAAAATTGAACAGTGGCTTCTTAAATGAACTAAAATTGAAATTTTCGAAATATATAATAATAATAATAATAATAATAATAATAATAATAATAATAATAATAATAATAATAATAATAATAATAATAAATTCACGAAGTGGAGAGCATAACGTCTGTCTCCATTATAAATAAATTTTTAAGAGTAGGTCTTGTGTACCCCAGGACACTGTGCCCCCAAACACTTATTATAATACCTTTAAGTAATATTATTAATATTTTAATATATAACAAGTAATACATTGAATAATACATTCACTAAGACATACGTTTCAGTTGTACACGTAATACCTTATGAATATGTAACTAATACCTTATGAATATATCACTAATACCTTCAAGGATATACCACTAATACCTTATGAATATAACAATAATACCTCATAAGTATATAACTAATATCAAACTGATAATACCTTTGGGGGTACGGTGCACCGGGGTACGCAAGTTTTTATTTTTAATTATTAAACCAAGTCATTCAATATTTATTGTGATCGTGGCTTCAAAGTAAAGGTTGATCTTATATAATCTGATGGGTATATATTATATTGCAATAATATACGAATAAGGCCTGATTGCAATATAAATAAATCTTCATTAAAAATTATAATTACATCCTTACACTTCTTAATTAAAAAAAAAAGACTCACTATTACAATTTAATAATATTTAATATCAAATTTTAATCTGTATCAAAACAACATTGATTTAGTCATATTTTTTAAATTAAAGAGAATAGTTGAAGATGACCAAGACAAAGAACAAGAATGGGGATTGATTAGTTGGCATACTACATTTAATCTCATTTTCTTAATCAATCTGCCACGCACGACATATATATGTCAATTAATAATGCTTAATTATTTACATAATTGTAATTGTGAGGTTGTATTTTTCTTTTTAACTTTTTCTTCTCGTTCTAGTTTCTGTTCTTTTTTTCTTGTTGTTGAATGAATTCCCTCCTGCTTTTGTCTATTTCCTTATTGTTATATATCTCTCCCCTGTTTTTCCTTTCTCATGGGCTTTTTATATATATGTATTGGGCTTACTAAATATATGTATATGTATTAGATGATATTGGGCTTCGTAAATGGGCCGGTGTAATTAAATTAGATTGAGCCCAATATATGATTCATATCAACCACTCCCCCCATAGTGTGGCCCAAAGATGTTTGCCACGCAGAACTGATTTGGCCACGAATTTTGCAGAACTCACATTCCACATATCACAATGCAGCAATAAATAATTTTTCATAAACTAGCAGATGTGACTGTCATCTTATCAGATCTGATTTAATTAAATCTGCCAACGATTGTTTTTCTTTCTTTCCCGTTATTGTTATACACGCGTCTTTCGGAAAAGTGGGGGGGAAGAAAAAGGGATTTGAATCGTTTTAAATCTCTCATTTAAATACCTGGAAACTTCTACATTGTTTTCTTTGATACTGAGATTCCCGAATATATGCCTTTACTTAGTCTTTATTCAGAGATCTATAGTGCACGCTTGTTGAGATGATTACACATCCGTTAAATAATAGAAGTAAATATAAAGATCTGGCATCTGCTAGAAGAAACATAAGATTTAAACAAAGTTAGTTGAGTCTCTGCTCCGCATGTCAGAGGATGACACAGACGTAAAAGTCTGGCCTCTGCCAGGAAGACGTAAAACGAGACCGCGTTGACTGAGTCTCTGCTCCGCAGGTCAGAGGATGACGCAGACGTGAAAGTCTGGCCTCTGCCAGGAAGACGTAAAATGAGACCGCGTTGACTGAGTCTCTGCTCCGCAGGTCAGAGGATGACGCAGACGTGAAAGTCTGGCCTCTGCCAGGAAGACGTAAAATGAGACCGCGTTGACTGAGTCTCTGCTCCGCAGGTCAGAGGATGACGCAGACGTGAAAGTCTGGCCTCTGCCAGGAAGACGTAAAATGAGACCGCGTTGACTGAGTCTCTGCTCCGCAGGTCAGAGGATGACGCAGACGTGAATGTCTGGCCTCTGCCAGGAAGACGTAAAATGATACCGCGTTGACTGAGTCTCTGCTCCGCAGGTCAGAGGATGACGCAGACGTGAAAGTCTGGCCTCTGCCAGAAAGACGTAAAATGAGACCGTGTTGACTGAGTCTCTGCTCCGCAGGTCAGAGGATGACGCAGACGTGAAAGTCTGGCCTCTGCCAGGAAGACGTAAAATGAGACCGCGTTGACTGAGTCTCTGCTCCGCAGGTCAGAGGATGACGCAGACGTGAAAGTCTGGCCTCTGCCAGGAAGACGTAAAATGAGACCGCGTTGACTGAGTCTCTGCTCCGCAGGTCAGAGGATGACGCAGACGTGAAAGTCTGGCCTCTGCCAGGAAGACGTAAAATGAGACCACGTTGACTGAGTCTCTGCTCCGTAGGTCAGAGGATGACGCAGACGTGAAAGTCTGGCCTCTGCCAAGAAGACGTAAAATGAGACCTGTAATTCCACCTCTTATCAGTAGCTCTATCGTAGAACTGATAACTGACAGATCTGAAAATAATTAGAAAATCCAATTTAGAGCAGATAATTAACAGATCTGATTTGAAAGGCAGATCTGAGCAGAACCAAAATTCACATACTTAATTAAGCAGATCTTATTTAAGAACTTAATTGAGCAGATCTTATTTAAGAACTTTTTTATAAAATCCAAGTTCATAACATGGTATAACAGATATGCTCTGACTATTAATAAATAATAAAAAATAGATCTGATTTTTATCAAATAAAGATGTGTTTTCTATTGCGATATAACAGATAAGATTTCACCTAGCAGACAAGATGAAATAAAACTTCACGTAGTGTAACAGATTTGACTTAAGCTCAAAGCTAGCAAATCTAATTTTTCTAAACAAATAGCAAACATGGTGGATTCACAAATGGGTTATGAAGCTGAGAATGTAAAAATTAGATATTAAAATCTCTCTTAAAGAATATTCATAATCGAGATTAAAAATCATACATCAAAATTAATATTTAACAATCAGAAAATAGAAGTAAACAATTAATTGAGTAAATAGAAGGAATAGGAACTATATGTGATGAGAAGAGGTGCATTGAGCTCGGCTGTAGCAAGAAGAGGTTCAATAGGCAGAACTGAAACTTGCTATGGAGAGCAGAATTGCTGGCAGACTACGGCAAGCAGAGCTGAAGGTGAAGTCATCCCATTTTGCAGATCTTCAAACTTCAGCTCCGAGAGATGGATGATTCTCTTGACAGAACTGGTGTAAACTTGAAGATAAGCGAGGCTGCGACATATGTTTGGCAGATCTGGACAAAAGGAGAGCTCTGTCAACTTAATCAGCCGGAGAAATGGAGCAGAGCTTGAGGAGATGCAGAACTGAGACTGGAGGTGCAGCAGGGCTAGCATCCTTCTCTTGTAGTTCTGTTTCAGCGAATCGAGCAATCTTTGTAGACGATTGTGCTAATGAATCCATCAGATCTATGCATTTACTCCACAAAGGATCATCTTTTGGCAAAAGTTGCTTTAATTCATCTGAAGCAAGTATGACTCTGTTCACAGCTCTGACCAGCAGAACTTGCAGAGCTATTCTGAACAGATTTTGAGCCCCTTCAAAATCTTCTCTGTATCGTTCCAAGAGTAGCTCCTCTTTCTCCTTTTATCCTTCAGAGATGCTTTTTGCTTCCCTTTGGTGCGAATATCAGAACCATCAGTAGTTTGATCTCTCTCTTACACTCTGCTTCTTCTTCTTCTTGTTCTCTTTTTCACTTTCCACTCCATCTTCTTCAATGGATTTCTTCTTCTTTTTGTCCTTCTTTTTCTCCTCATCTTTCGTCTCATCAGCTTTTGCATCATTCCCTTCAGAATCCACTTCTTTATTCTTCTTGAGTTTCTTCTCCTTGTCTTTACTCTTCGTACCCTCAGCTTCATCTCCTTCTGACTCTTTATTCCCTTCTAACCACCACCTCAATCTCCCCATCGCCGCCGTTCTCCGCCACCAGCCACCTCGTGAACGCCGCCCCACACCCATTCTTAGTAGTCTCAGTCTGCCTCGCCGGAAAACAAGAACATGTGCAGGGAAGAAGCAGCAAATCTCGCTCAAGATGTGAAGTGAATATGCAGAAAATTTTCAATTCAAGATTTCTTTGATATAAAAGGGGTTTTCATACTATGGAGATGCAATCCATTTCAAAGTTATTGAAAATTTCTCACCAAACAACAAATTCCAGATATAAATAAACATAAAAAGGAAAGTTAGAATTTCTTCCTTTTAGACGATGGCCGATGTCGGAATCTAGATGAAGGGTAGAGGGCAATGAACGAGCAGCCAATTATGAATGGTGAGGAAGGAGGAGACTCACTTCTTCCCCTCCGGTTCCCACAGACGGCGCCATTTTGTAATTGTGAGGTTGTATTTTTCTTTTTAACTTTTTCTTCTCGTTCTAGTTTCTGTTCTTTTTTTCTTGTTGTTGAATGAATTCCCTCCTGCTTTTGTCTATTTCCTTATTGTTATATATCTCTCCCCTATTTTTCCTTTCTCATGGGCTTTTTATATATATGTATTGGGCTTACTAAATATATGTATATGTATTAGATGATATTGGGCTTCGTAAATGGGCCGGTGTAATTAAATTAGATTGAGCCCAATATATGATCCATATCAATAATTAATCAATCTATCTCTCTCTTCATGCATTACATGTGAAATTAATTATACAATGATGAATTCCAATGAGTTATTGTAAAAGTATAAATAGGTGTTGTTTGGATTATATTCGAAATATATATGAGTAGTGCTTAATTAAAAGGAATTAAGACCGGGAAGAATGGGAAAATCAATATTTTCATATGTAATTATTGCATTGGTTGTGATGTCAGCATTGGCTAGGGTTTTGGAAAGTCGGGCATCAAGGAAAGATCTGGGGCTAGGCTCCGTTAATGCTCATCGCGTCTTACAAACCACAACTTCTAATAATACTGAAACCAATAGTAATAGTGTGGCGCCTGGTGACGGAGGCGATGACGGTGGTGATGACGGAGGCGATGGTAGTGATGACGGTGGTGATGACGGAGGCGACTGTGGTGATGACGGTGATGTTGACGTTGGTGATTTTTAAGTCTTCGTGTGTGTTTGTGTCAGATTTCTTAAATCCCAAAAACCTAGCAATTACGATCGTATCTACCTTCTTGTGATTAATTGTTGCTAGGGACTATGATTCTCATGTTTTTGTTTTCTTGTTTGCTTCACTATTTGGAGGCCTGTTGATTGCAATGGATTGAATTAATGTAATTTTTTTCATGTTTTTCTTGCTCTTATAGATTTTATAACTTATGTATGTTTCTATTGTTTATGATCAAAGTCATTGTTTTCATTGTGTGTGAATTTCTATTTTTAGAAATATTAAAAAATGCTTAATTATTAGCAAATATTTCTATGTACCTGTTTGCACAAATCTAGATTCTTGCAACCGGGGCGACACGACCTGTATTAGCTTCTATCTGTTTTCCCTTTTTCGCTTCATGTTGTTATATATCTGTATACTATATAGGTGCGACTTTTATATTATGTAAGTGTGACTTTTATATATAAATTTGATGACCTTTATATTAAGTAACTTAGAAAAAATGAAGATTTTAAATTTTTTATGCTTTAGGTTGAGACTCTTATGCTTGTTATAGAGATCATGTAGTATTGGGGATATATGACTTTGAAATCATAGTATTTGTAAATAAAGGTGAATACTTAAAATATGTATGAGTAAGTCTCTTGTGCATCAGGTGCATGGATCTTAGATCCATGCACCCGGGTCGGATCCGGGTAATCCGACCCGCTTCTTCTTTTTTTTTTTTTTTCGCGCTTGTTTTTTTTTCAATTTTAATCATGACTTTTAGTTATGCGTAAGAATACCTTTATGTAATGCGTAAGAATACCTTTAGATTACCTTAATGATACCATTATGCCCAGATTTCATACCTTTACGTTAAGTTAGACATACCTTTAGGTTATGTTAAGAATACCTTTAGGTAATGTATAGAGATACCTTTAGGTTATGTTAAGGATACCTTTGTGCCCAAATTTCATACATTTAATTTAGGTCAGGCATACATTTATGTTATGTTAAGGATACTTTTATGTTATGTTAGAGATACCTTATCCATAAGGTAGTTGTGTTACACATTTTGTACACAAAGGTATCTCTAACATAACATAAAAGTATTCTTAACATAACCTAAAGGTATCCTTAATATACCTAAAAGTATGTTTAATATAATCAAAAGGTATTCTTAAAATAATTAAAGGTATCCTTAACATAACCTAAAGGTATGTTTAACATAACTAAAAGGTATTCTTAACATAACATGGTATGTAACCTGGAATCACGATTTCAAAGGTATCCTTAACATCACTTAAAGGTATTCTTAACATAACCTAAAGGTATGCTTAATATAACCAAAATGTACTCTTAACATAACTAAAGGTATCCTTAACATAACCTAAAGGTATGCTTAACATAACTAAAAAGTATTCTTAACATAGCATGACATGTAACCTGGAATCAGGATTTCAAAGGTATTCTTAACATAACTGAAAGGTATCCTTACCATAACTTAAAGGTATCCTTAACATAACTGAAATGTATCCCTGAAAGGTATCCTTACCATAACTTAAAGGTATCCTTAACATAACTGAAAGGTATCCTTAACGTAACCTAAAGGTGCGCATCCGCCCAGGCGCGTGAGAGCGCGTGAGGGCGCGTCAGACGTGCGTGGAAGCGCGTACACGCGCGGGTCGGGTCGGGTGCATGGATCTAGGATCCATACACCTGATGCATAAAAGTTTTTGTGAATATGTATTTGCTGTTATGAGATTTTTAGGGTATGATTATTATTGTAGATGCCAAATCAATGCTGGAAAAATTATGTATATATGTAATATTATATTGTTAGTTGATGTAATAGTAATGATAAAATGTTTGTAATAGTAGAAATGAGTAGAAATTTTTGTATAATAGGTTAGAGTGTATGTTAGTTGATGTAATAGTAATGATAAGATGTTTGTAATAGTAGAAATGTGTAAAAAAAATTGTATTAATAGGTTAGAGTGTAGGGTTAATTATAATGTTTTTTTTTTTTTTTGGTAGTATTTGAATGAATAGTATAATTCTAATCTAAATCCCTAACAAACAAGGATTTTGAGATTTTCGAAATCTCAAATTCGGATTGGTGGGATTGGTGAAACTCCAAACAATCATAATTTAATGTTGTATTGGTGTGAACTTTATGTTCCATAACTTGGAAAAAATGAAAAAAAATTAATTAGAAAATTTTCAGTGCATTTGTTGGATGAACATACGTTTATGTGATATTATTGATACCTTCATATAATATTAGTTGCACTTTTATATATTATATAAATATGTCACTAACATCAGGTACAACTAATATTACCTAAACGTGCAACTAATATTACCTAAACGTACAACTAATATTACACTTTCACAAGAGGGACTTGTGATATTTCAAATCATGTGTCAATGATGTGAGGGAGAGAGAGAGAGGGAGAAAGAGAGAGAGAGAGAGAGAGAAAAAAAGAGATATTTATCAAGGATTGGATCTGGATAGATCGATCAGATCTTACATATCATCCAACCGGCTCTGATACCACTTGTTGTTATTAGATAGCATTTGTTGGATGTTTTATCCATCCTGCTCTGATACCACTTGTTTGTCCCAAAATGATGCTAGTAGGCTTAGAGGGGGAGGGGGGGGTGAATAAGCCTACTACAATTTCAATCTTTTCTTTTATTTCCAAGGCTTGGGTTGAGAGACATTAACCTTTTGGGAGGTTACTTATCAGAGTTGTTTTGTGGAAGCTTACTTTCATTCAAAGAGCATATATAGAGGACATGCATCTTGACATAATATATGTAGGTAGAGTAGTAAGCATAATTGAACGCATAGATATACAGAGGTTCGAAGGTGGAGTAATCCTTCTACATCCTCTCTGCCTCTTCTCAAGAGGGAACATTTGTTAATCTTGTTGGTATACATATCCCAATCTATTACAACACAAATTTAACAAGTAAGTAGCAAGTCTACACAACTGCTTACCTACTCTCCTAACTGACCTACACAGGATCCTTCTAACTCATTCAAGGTCCTCACTTTCTTCTTCAGAAAGTGGACTACTTAACAGGACTCTATTCCTCGCACTAAGCACTCCTAGACCATCCTTAAAAGGTTTGTCTTCTTCTTTTTCAACTGGATGCAGCAAGCTTAGGCTTCTTTTACAGGTTGAACTGTTGTTGCTTGCTGCCTGTACTGTGTGACTGAGTATGCGTTTCTGGGCATAGAGTGTTTGAGCTTTCTTCTCTCTTTTTATCTTTTGTACACTCTTTTCTCTCATCTTTTTTCTATATGCCCTTCCCCCTTTTCTGCACTTTCTCTTCTGAGCTTTTTCTCTGCGAGCTTTTCTTGTTGCTCTATTGTGCTCACATCTTCTCTCTTTTGCACATGCGCACTCTCTCTTATTCTCAGTCTTTAGTCTTCTTCTATTTATAGAATAGAAAACCTGCCCGTTGAAGGTAGGTAGATTTCCATCATTGAACATGCCGCGCTCCTTCTGAGACACACCAGCTTTTCACTTTTTATGTGTCTTCTTCTGATTGGCTCCTCTTCTCTTCTCTCTACAGGTAACTTCTAACTTTCTTCCATACTTGCTTTGTAGCTCTCTTCTTATCCTTGCTCTTAGGTGGTTTGAGCCTTTTGTTGCTCGCTCCTTTGCAGTCTGCTTCAGTATGGTCTATTCTAGGTAGCTTCTTGTCAAGTAGCTTGAGTCTACGGTAGCTTTTTGCATTGCAGTATGCCTTAAGCATAGTCTTCTTCCAGGTAGCTTTCTGCAGTAAGGAGTATCCTAATTAGTCTACTAGATTACTTTCACCATTCTCTTCAGCTCCTTCTTCAGAAGTTTTCTCTGTCTTATCTTTCTGCAGTAACCTCATTGCAATAACCTTTCCTAAGATTGGTTATGCTTAGAGTGAGGGTTACTTCCTTAAGGTTTTATCTCATCAAAACATACTTAAATGTTTCCAACAAAGGGTTTTCTTCAACAACACAGACAGCAAGCTTTAGAAAAAAGATCTCTTTAAGCTGTATATTGTTAGCTGCTAGATTGGACTTGAAACTTCTAATGATTTGTAAGAATGTAGCGTTGAAAGGTTTGAGAGCTTTTGATTGTACTAGTTTCAGGTTTCAAGTCTTCTTCAAGTTCCAGTCTTTTCTATTTATAGGCGAGTGAGAAATCTGCCTGTTGGAGGAAGAGCTTATTTCTTGCAACTTGTATGAGGTGATGTGGCCTCTCCTGATTAGTCCGTACATAGTTGTTGAGATTGTACATCTCTGTTGATGCAATCGCCATACCTAGTCTGACATTTCTTCAAACTTCCTTTTTGCTTTATTACGTGTCATCTTTTGATTGGATAAGATTGCGGTTGTGCCTAATGTAAACCTTGTATGCATATTCTGAGGTAAATGCCTCTTAAGACGGTTACTGATGCCTCCAGTTTCATCAGTTGGCTTTTGCTTACTTGTCATTGATTCAGCCAGCTGACTCAACATCCTTACTACAGTGAGCATCCAATATTCATTCCTAGCAGCCTGCTGCAGTGATTTTTACTTGCTCACTTTGTCATTTTTCTTTATGTAGCAAGGTCTTCATTCTTTAGCCTTGATCATCAAGCCTCCTGATCCTATACTTAGAGATTTTTACAATAGAATCTAAATACATAAGATCCTAAGCCCTAATCTATTACATGTTTTGTCTTCATCAAAATCTATACAATGTTCCTTACAATTTTTCCCCTTTTTGATGATGACAAAACTTCTTTAAGAGGATCAAAGACTTATAATAAATAAAGTAAGATTACATGGCTATTTCACAACAAGATAAGACATCAGATAATAAGAGCAAGGATAATAAGCACAAGTTCATGAGTAGCGAGCACTTTTAACAAAACGAGAGCTAGATTTATTGAGATGATAAATTCAGAAGAAAATAGAGCAAAACGGAATAAAGCAAGGTACAGAGAAACAAGAAAGCAGTAAGCATAATAAGATTTAGGATATTTTCAACCAGAAGGTTCTTTGTCTTCTTTCATTCTTCGAGCCCTTCCACCAGTTCAAGATAGACTCTTGATAAGTTGGTTCCATTACCCTTTTTATCTCAGGAGTCTCATCATACCTTAACCAGAAAACTTCACAGAAGGGGATGATTTCTTCTTTGTTCATTTTGCTTTTTAGCTTCATCTATATTGGAAGTACACCCCTGCTAGCAAGGTTCTTGAAGTATTGGAGTCTCTCACGATGAGTTTTTCCTTTCATGATAGAGGACTCTCTACACAGCACGGAGTAGTACTTCAGATACTCTGCTCGTTTGAAGGTTTTGAGCTGCATGAATTCTGTATTTTGAGTAGTAGGCAGGTCGATTTCTGGAAGATGCCATTCTTTGAATTTGGGGCTCGGAATATCTGAACTTCCATCCAAGAAGATAATTAGAGAGTTTAAAGCATATTTCTCATCTTTTGCAAGAGTTTCAAAGTCAGGTTGCTTCTGAGGAGGGTAGAGTCTGGACATACTTTCTTTTGATAGTTTCTCAATGTGAGCATCTGATGCTTTAAAAAGCTCTTCAACTCTTTTCCTCTTCTCCTTCCTTTCTTCTGTTCCTCTTCGAAGACTGGGATGGACTCCTAAGATAGCATCAGATTTTCTTTTGGTTGAGCTGCTATCTGGGTGTCCTCTGGAGCTTCCTCCATGGCCTCCTCCATCTCCTCCTAAATCCTTTCTTGGCAGAGTTGCAAACTGCTTGCAAGAGGAAGGATCCTGCTGCCTCCCCTACTCGATCCTCGTTGATGCATCTTCCCCATTTTTTGTTATCATCAAAATCCTGTCCAACTCCAAACTTTATCATCGAATGCATACTGGTTAAAAGGTCATTATGATCCTCTAAAGTTTGTTTCTATTCAAACTGGGAGTCATCAATTTTCTTGAGGGAAGACGATACAGATTTATGCTGCAACTCGATCTCTAGCAGCTTCTTCTCCTGTGAGTTGAGCTTGTTGTTCATGCTCTTGATGGTGTTAACAAGGGTGGTGGATAAGACATGAGAGCTGATGATCACTAGTCCATAGGTCAGCTTGCCAACCTTCTTCTCCACCTCCTCCTTAAGTCTGGTAAAAACATATTCAGCCCAGTTCACCTCCTCAACCTCCATAAGGCCATCATCATCCTGTACCTAAGATTGGTACACTTGTCGAAGGAACCAGATCGGTTCTCAATGATGTGACAGCATATATCATGAAGCATTTGAAACTCCACCTGGAAGAGCTTCTTGTTGCAACTCTTGTTCAGGGTCAACAGGTCTTCGGAACCTGTGAACCTCATCCAGTACTCTTCCACCATATCCTATCCATAAGTGGCCAGGTCACTGCTATCCATCCCTTCAGTGGGAAGCTGAAAGATCTTCCCTAGGAGACAGGTAGAAATTTCAATCGTCTTCTTCCCCATCTTGGACACGATCTTTGTTTTGTCCTTGGACATTTCTGCATTTGTATAGAAGTGCCTGACAAGGTCCTTGCAGTAGAGTTCCCTAAAGTGCGAGCAGAAACCCCACACTTTGGACTGATTAAGGTTATTCAGGATCATTTGCATAAGGACAATGGGGTATGTTGGTCCCGAAAAGCAACTGGTAGTAGGCTTGGGGGGGTGAATAAGCCTACTAAACCATCACACATTTTTCTTCTACATCTATCGGCTTTTTTTTATGTCAGTAACCTTTTGAGAGGTTACTGATCAGAGTGAATGTGGAAACCTTTTACTATGCCTGGTAGAAGATGTGCAGCTTATTAGAGAGAGTGTATGCATGACAGTAAGCAGATAAAGACACAAGCATGTATAGAGGTTCGAAGGTGGAGTAATCCTTCTACGTCCTCTCTTCCTCCTCATAGGAGGGAACCACTGTTAAGCTGGTTGAATTACATAGACCTATCTATTACAACCCACTCTTAACCGGAAAGTAGCAAGCTTTCACACAGATACTTGCCTACTTTACTGATCCACACAGGATCCTACTCTACCCACCAAGGGTCTTCGCTTTCTCCTCGAAAGTGGTAAACTCAGCAGGACATTACTCGTCACACTGAGTACTCCGAGACAACCTTTTAGAGAGGTTTATCTCCTTCTTCTTCAACTAGGTGCAGCAAGCTTGGCCTTGGTTTGCAGCCTTGATTCTGCTGAAGCTTGCTGCTTAACTGGTAGACTGGGTGTGTGTCCTCTTGGGGTGTGGAGTGTTCGAGCTCTACTTCTTTTCTGTTGCTCTATGTGAACACTCCCTACTCTTCTTAACTTCCCCCTTTTACTGCGCTTCTCTCTGATGAGCTCTTCTCTCATCTTTTGCGCTTCTCTTTGGCGAGCTTGGATATTCTTATTGGCTCATCTTCTTCTCTCTTGCACACTTGGTGCTTCTCTCACACACACTTCAGTCTTCAGTCCTCCTCTTTATAGGGTGTGAAATCTACCCGTTGAAGGTAGACAAATTTCTAACATTGACGCGCCGCACTTCTGACACACGACAGCCTTTTGCTTTCCATGTATCTTCTTCCGGTTGACTCCTCTTCTCTTTTCTCTCTACCGGTAACTTCTTTTGTCTACCGGTAACTTTAACTTTTCTCCCCATGCCTGCTTTGCAGCTTCCTCCTCTGACTTCACTCTGGAGCTTACTCTTCTAGCTTGCTCCTTCTGGTGGCTCGAGGCTTCTGTAGCATGCTGCCTATGTATTATGCTTTCGGCATGGTCTTCTCAGGTAGCTTCTTGGCTCGCTGTATTCTTCTTTGACGAGATCCTCTCTTCCAGTAGCTTCCTGTTAGTCAATAGCATCCTAGTTAGTTTATCTGATTCTTTATAACCTTTCTCTTCAGTATCCTTCCATTTGACATATTCTCTATTTCTTTTAATCTTCTGCAGTAACTCTATTTGTAGTAACCTATCCGTAGATTGGTTATACTTTTAGAGTTACTTTAAGGATTTATCTCATCAAAACATTCTTCAAATATATCCAACAATTTCCCTCTTTTTAATGATGACAAAACCTTAACTGAAGATCAAAAGAATATAATCTCTTAAGCAAAGAAAGCATATTTACAGCATGGCACAATCGGGCATACTACTTTCATACACAAATCTCATATAAGTCAAAAAGAAAGTGCACAAGGAATGAGCAATTTTTGAAGAACAAAAGACATTTTATTAATTTAAAACGTATACATTATAGTGCAGTTAACAAAGTACAATAAACATCCTATCTAAATTCATTCTTCTATTCTTCATACTCTTTCCTACCTTTCTTTTCCCTTCTTGTTTGCTGCTAGCTTCTTTTCTTCTCTCAGCTTTCCTTCCTCCTCACTTGATGCAGTCACCTGCACTCAGTGGTTTCTTCTTGTCGGCTAGAGATGAGAGCTGTTGGGAGGTGTGAGAGGATGCAAGAGAGAGAGGGAATTCGTTTGGAGGAAACTGTGTAAAGAAGCAGAGAAGTCCAGATGTCAGTAGCTTGTTGCTGCCTTTCCTTCTCCTTCAATCTCCACTCATCTCTCCAACTATTTTCCCTTCCGGTTCTCTTGCATCTCAAAAGAGAATTCACCTCATGGAGGAGATGAATTCTTTTTTCCCCCACCTCCTGGAAGTCTTTTGATCTTCCAGACCCTTCGCAGTTTCTTCCCCCTTTTTGGCATCATCAGTAGAGATGACGCACTTGGGCCACTGTAGAGGGGTCATTAGCTCTATTCTCCTATCTAGACTAGAAGAACTTGAGTGCAAGTTCTTGATGGTGAGATGGGAGTTGATAGCTAGAAGATCAACTCTTCTGAGAATGGTTTGCTTAGCGAGTGTCAAACGTGAAGAGTGAAAATATGAGTTTTGAGGTGTGCTTGGTTGATTATTTGCAGAGAATTTGCATTTAGGAAGGAATGAAGAGAAGGGTTTCCAACAATCTGGTTCCATTTTTGCCCTTAGGACGAGAGATAGAGGATATCGATATATATATATGCATTATCAAGAATAGGAATGCATGTATTTATTGGGATAGAAAAGCTCCCTGTCGCAGTTTGGATCTTTAAAGATCTCATTAACTGCTCCGCCGGTTTCCAAGGCTGATGTTGACAGTTTCTACAGCTTTAAATCTTATCTCTTGATTTGATTGCGTCTGTGGTCAGCGGCTGAATCTCCACCCTTGGATTTTTCTGATCGTGCGGCTGGAGTTCTTTTAGGGTTTTAGAAAAGGTAGTCTATTTCTTGAAAAGGCGATCTCTTTAATGTGTACGCATGTTACCAAGAAATATTTTCTTAGTAACTGCTTGAATGTGTAACATCCAAGAGATCTCTTTATCTAATTTTGATGATAAGTTTTGACTTATAGTAACCTAGTATCCAAAATATTGAAATCTAGCATCCTGAAACACAGCGACCTGGTGTTCAGCGATCCAGTATCCAGCTACTTGGTATTTAGCGTCCTGTTGCCCAGCGACCTAGTATTCAGCGATCTAGTTTCCAGCCCCTGGTATCTAGCATCCTGATATCTAGTGTCCTACCACCCAGCGACCTAATTTCCAGTCAGCCTGGTCTCTAGCATCCTGATGTCCAGCATCCTGCTATCAGTGACCTAGTTTTTAATATTCTGGTTTTTAGCGTTTCCTTTAGTCAGACTTTTATCTTTTTCAATTAGGCCCTTCTATCTTTTCTATTGAGTTAATGACAAGTGCTCCAATTTCTAGTAACTTAGCATCCAGTTAGTTTGGTATCTAGTGTCTGGGTGTACAACGTCCTGTTATCCCATGACTTAGTATCCAGTAGTCGGATGTTCAGCATCCTATAGTCAGAGTTTGTCATTTTGTCAATGGTTCCCCCTAAATTTACCAGTTCTTTGTCAGATGTACCTGCATAACGATAATCATGTATAGGTACTCATACAAGTATAAGTCCTTCTTGTTTTCTTTCAAAGCTTAGACTATCTTTACAACACATACTGTAGAGAGAGTTTTGGCTTCTTTAAGACTTTTGAAGATCAAGGAGTGATAGTGTGTGCAGGTGTATATAGTCAAATCAAGATAGACAAAGACATAGTAAGCAAAATTATTTTAATAATAATTTTATTTATTTATTTATCTTTCTGGAGTTGCTATTCTGCTTGATTCCTTACGGAATGTTAGTTTGTTGCAGACTTTCTATAGCATACCCACACTTCGGTTACTCCAAGGATTTTAACCTTTTTGCCTTCAAAGTTTCCTAGATTTGTACTGGAGGTTCCCCCTTACTTTGTAGTCTTCTCTTTTAAGATGTGGGGTCACTTATCAGTACTATTCGAGGTTACTTTGAGGCTTAACATGAGAAGGCAAAACATTATGATGTGAAACAAAAACATGCAGGCTTCCTTCTCATTATTAGAACCAAGTAACAATAGTTTAAAGTTCATTATTATAGAAAAAGATATGATTATGACCAGAAATAAAGAGTATAGAATTGGAACGAGGTACCTGGTCATTTTGTTCTTTTTAAAAGAGTAGGTCCTCTTTTATCTTGTTTCTGTCTGGAGACTGGAGTGAGCTTCTTCTTCTTACTCCTTTGTTTGACATCCTCAGCATCTTCTTCTTCACTTGTTGATGTCAGTTTCCTTTATTTACTCAGGAGCATTCTTCTTTGTTGATCAGCTCCATGTTGGTCTCCTCTATGATAGATAAGGACGTTGCTCCTTTGTGCATGGCTTTCTTCTTCGCAGCTTGCGGTTCCCCCTCAGAAATAGCTTTTCTCCACAACACAACTTAATTTTCTTTATCTTTTAGCTGTTTGTTGTCTTCACATCAATCATATCTTTTTGGACAAAAAGACATTGAAATGATTTTTGATGTAAGGGTGAGAGAGAAAGAGAGAGAGATATTGAGAGAGACTTCTTTCACAGATGGGATCTGGACAGATCGATTAGATCTTTTGTTTCATCCATCTGCTCTGATACCACTTGTTGGTATCAGATTGACCATTGAGCAAGGATGAATAATCCACAGGTGATTGACCACTGATACCACTTGTTCGTATTAGATAGATCAGCCAGTGAATAGTCCAACCTGCTCTGATACCACTTGTTGGTCCCGAAAAGCAATTAGTAGTAGGCTTAGAGGGGGGGGGGGTGAATAAGCCTACTAACCATCACACATTTTTCTTCTACATCTATCAGCTTTTTCTTATTTCAGTAACCTTTTGAGAGGTTACTGATCAGAGTGAATGCGGAAGCCTTTTACTATGCCTGGTAGAAGATGTGCAACTTATTAGTGAGAGTGTATGCATGGCAGTAAGCAGATAAAGACACAAGCATGTATAGAGGTTCGAAGGTGGAGTAATCCTTCTACATCTTCTCTTCCTCCTCACAGGAGGGAACCACTGTTAAGCTGGTTGAATTACATAGACCTATCTATTACAACACACCCTTAACAGGAAAGTAGCAATCTTTCACACAGATACTTGTCTACTTTCCTGATCCACACAGGATCCTACTCTACCCACCCAGGGTCATCACTTTCTCCTCGAAAGTGGTAAACTCAGTAGGACATTACTTCTCGCACTAAGTACTCCAAGACAACCTTTTAGAGAGGTTTATCTCCTTCTTCTTCAACTGGGTGCAGCAAGCTTGGCCTTGGTTTGCAGACTTGATTCTGCTGAAGCTTGCTGCTTGACTGATAGACTGGGTGTGTGTCTTCTTGGGGTGTGGAGTGTTCGAGCTCTTCTTATTTTCTGTTGCTCTTTATGAACACTCCCTACTCTTCTTAACTTCCCCCTTTTACTGCGTTTCTCTCTGATGAGCTCTTCTCTCTTCTTTTGCGCTTCTCTCTGGCGAGCTTGGATATTCTGATAGGTCGTCTTCTTCTTCTCTCTTGCACACTTGGTGCTTCTCTCACACACACTTCAGTCTTCAGTCCTTCTCTTTATAGGGTGTGAAATATACCCGTTGAAGGTAGACAGATTTCTGACATTGATGCGCCGCACTCCTGACACACGACAGCCTTTTGCTTTTCACGTGTCTTCTTCCGGTTGGCTCCTCTTCTCTTTTCTCTCTACTGGTAACTTCTTGTGTCTACCAGTAACTTTGACTTTTCTCCCCACGCCTGCTTTACAGCTTCTTCCTCTAGCTTTACTCTGGAGCTTCCTCTTCCATCTTCCTGCTTATGGTGACTCGAGGCTTCTGTAGCATGCTGCTTATGCAGTATGCTTTCTGCATGATCTTCTCAGGTAGCTTCCTGGCTCGCTGCATCCTTCTTTGGCGAGATCCTTACTTCTAGTAGCTTCCTGTTAGTCATTAGCATCCTAGTTAGTTTATCCGATTCTTTATAACCTTTCTCTTCAATATCCTTCCATTTGATATATTCTCTATTTCTTTTAGTCTTCTGCAGTAACTCTATTTGTAGTAACCTATCCTTAGATTGGTTCTACTTTTAGAGTTACTTTAAGGATTTGTCTCATCAAAATATTCTTCAAATATATCCAACAGGGTGACCTTCATCTTTGATAGCCTTCAGTAGGATATTCTCGTCGAGCAGACGACCATCCATGACTTATAAATTCTTAGGTGCCATTTTAGTAGAGGGAGAGAAAAACTGAAGTTTCTGTAAAAAGCACAGATAAAGCACGAAAAGTTTGCTAGGTTACTGCTTGCAGAAAATTTGAGTGTAAAAGATATGAGAGCGCAAAGATTTGATCAAGTGTAAAATTCCTATTTATCGGAAAACTCCCTGTGTTTTGATCAAGGGCTTAGATTGACGTAGAATTTGTATAGTTTGTCATCCTGCGGCTGAGGCTCCTGGCATTTAATGCGCTGATACACTTTTTGACTTTTTGAAGATCTTGAGGGGCTTATTTGTAAAAATTGCTGCCTTTCATCGGGTAACTTGTCCTGATTTGATGCGTAACGTCTTGGGATTGATAGTTACTTCTGATCGTACGCTTTGTGGGTTCCTGCGTGATGATTACTTTTCTAGATGACATATGCTAACGTGTCCTTTAGTGTGCTTTGTCTTCTTGCCTAGGGACCTTTGGCAGGGACCTCTTTCGGTATCCTTTCTGGGCTCCTTTTAAACTTCAAAAAATTTCACGTTTTTCCAAGGCTTCTTGGCTTCCCCCTAAGCTATAGGATACTTAAAAAAACTTTATTAGAATGAGTTAGCTTAACTTTATGATGTCCAATTCATTTCTTAATAAGAGAATCTTGATTCACAAAGAGGTTTTGTGAATATATCAACAAGTTGCTGGTCGGTATGTATCTTCTCCAGCAAGATGTCATTCTTTTCCCCATGATCTCTAATTAAGTGGTGACGGATGTCGATGTGCTTTGTTCTTGAGTGAAAAACAGGGTTGTATGTTGTCACACATGATATAAGTTTCTTTCTCGGTGATATCGTAATCTCGAAGTTGTTGCTGAATCCATAGAATTTGTGCATAGCAGCTTCCTGCAACAACACATTTTGCTTCGGCTATAGAGGTGGCTACGAAAGTTTGCTTCCTGCAGAACCAGGATACTAGTCGATTTCTCAGCATTTGACAGGTTCTGCACACATTCCAACTGCAAACATGATGTCTGGCCTGCGTGCTGTGAGGTAGTGCAGTGACCCAATCAATCTCCTATATTTGGTGATGTCAACTGCTTTTCTTTCTTTGTCTTTGTCCAGGCTTCCTGACGTTGGCATTGGAATGTTTACTGTAGTGGCGTTCTCCATTCCAAATTTCTTGATCAACTTCTTTGTATACTTCATCTGATTTATGAAGGTTCCTTGATCAAGCTTCCTGACTTGCAATCCAAGAAAGAAACTTAGTTCTCTCATCATACTCATTTCAAATTTGGATTGCATCAGGTCGGAAAACTTTATGCATAGCTCTTTGTTGGTTGAGCCAAATATGATATCATCCACATATATTTGGACAAGCAAGATGCTATCTTCGTCCTAGATTCTGAATAGGGTCTTATCCACCTTGTCCTTCTTGAATCCATTATCTAGCAGGTATTTTTGACAGGGTGTCATACCATGCTCTAGGTGCTTGCTTCAGTCCATAAAGAGCTTTTCTCAGTCTATAGACCATCTGTTAGCATTCTCTTCGAAGCCCGGTGGCTGTTCAACATACACCTCTTCTACTAACATCACATTTACGAAGGCTGTAACACCTCGTTTTCAAGAAAACCTGCATTGCATATTTCACAAAATTTCTTTTACCTTTTAATTGAAAATGATTTGAAGTGAACTCTTATGTTATTTAAAGTTATGATTTACGCATTATGTAGTGCTCGATGATTTTTACGTGTTTTATGAACTAATATTTCTTTCAAGATTTTAAAGTGTTTTTGCAGGATTGCTTATGGAGGAAACCGAGCTTGATCTCAACTCACTTGACAACATGGATAAAAGTAAAAAGATAATATAGATAAGTTTAAATGAAGATAAATGATATTAGGTTTTTATACAAAGATTATTCGTTTGTGTCGAGAATGCTTTTATTTTATGAAATTTAATCATGATCCTTATATGTGATTACATGTGATAAAATAATTTACATGAAATGTATATATGTGTCAAAATATGTTCTTTTACACAAGTACATTTTATGAATAAATTACCTTCTTTTATAATAAAATGTACTTAGTAAATACTTTTGTATAAATTATACTATTGTATTATTATTATTATTATTATTATTATTATTATTATTATTATTATTATTATTATTATTATTATTATTATTATTATATAAATGAAAATAAGTATACATGTATAAATATTTATAAATATACGTGTGTGTAAAATGTACTAAAAAAAAAAAAAAGAGGATGAGTCATAAGTGTTGCCACACTTATATTCCCGCAAATCAACACGTATTACTTCTCTTCTTATAAAAGAGATATTCATTTTTCTTCTTTAATATTTCCTTCCTTTTTACCATCACCATCGTGAGGCAAAATTCTGCAAGGAATAGCAAGGTAAATTTTAATGTTTTGAACTCTATTCTTTATGTTCTGTATCTTTTTCGACGGTAGCACCGCCGTACTAGAAGATGTGGAGTGTTGTGGGTGTATGTATATGTGTGCGGCGGTATATGTATATGTGTGTGTGTGTGTGTGTGTTTGTTGCTGCGTTTGGAAAGGGAAAGAAAGATGGGGATGAAAGCGGGGAAGGAGGAGGGAGGCACCGCCGCGTTGGGCGACTCAGTACAAAACCCGGATTTGCAGTGCCACCGACGGCGGCACTGCATGTGAGTGTTACTGTGTGTGTGTAGGTGTGAAGTGTGTGTGCGCGCGGCTGCTGTGGAGTAAGGAGAGGGGTGTCATCGCTGTGCCGGGCGGCGTCGTGAGTAGAGGAGGGGAGCAGCGTCGCCGGCAGCGGCGCTGCGGGTGCAGCTGTGTGTGTGTAAATGTGCAGGTGCGTGTGTGTATGTTCAGAGGTGTGTGTGTGCATGATTGTGTGTGAGTGTTGGGTGGTCGCCGCCGTGAGTGGCGGCACCGTATTTTGGGGTAGCCGGCAACAAGTTTGTCACCGGCAGATGGTGTGCTGGCAGCAGGGACAAGCGGCGGCAGCGTGGGGGGTTGGCAGCGACGGGGCTGGTGGTCGAAAGGGGACATGGGCTGATTTTGAGAATTGGATTGGCTGATTTTGAGAATTGGATTAAGTCCAGGGACTTCCTTGCAAATTCCTAACTCTTGCTTAATTGCTTTTTATTCCTTATTCTTTAAGTCATTAATTGCTTAATTGCTTTTTATTCCTTATTCTTTAAGTCATTAATGTTCAGCCCCTGCACTTTTAATTATTGCACATCAGTCCCAGAATTTAGTTTATATTATAATTTGACCCAGATTTGTATTGAAATTGCAGTTTGATCCCTAAATTATGCTGAAATAGTATTTTGACCCCATAACCTTGGTACAATTATAAATTGAACTCAATACTTTACTGAATATTATTTTATGACCCCAAATCTTTATATCTTATGTGTCATTTTAGGACTAAAATTGCTAGTTTAAATATCTAAAGTTTAAATTATAGGTATATTGGTTTGTTTTATATGTGAATCATGTTTCAATGATTTTTTTATATGATAATATTAGCATCAAAACTTCATATATGGGTCTAATATACATATATATATATATATATATATATTGCATGATGTATGATTAATATAAACGTTTGAATAATGTGTATAGGATCATAATATTTACATTTAGGACGAAGTATTACCTTAAGTTACTAATGATTATGCTTTAGGTTAAATAACCTAATATAAGATACAAAAGATCATCTTATATGACATAAGAAACTGATCAGTTAAGTGTGTCAAGTGCAGTCGAGACGATCGGTGAATCTAGAAGCAATCCTCGAACCGTCAACTTAAAGTGGGTAACTTCTACACTCTACTATGCGTTGATAATTAAATTAGTAAGTTATGTATGAAAATCTACGGCTGAAGCTCCGTAGCTATAACCGGTAGTTGCTTCACTATCGCGACGACCATAAGGGCGAGAGTGCCTGGTCTATGAAAGCAAGGTTTAGTGGGCGAGCGACTTCCCACATTCCTTTATGTTATGTATGGTCCAGGGTGAGCGTGCCCAACGGACATGTTGTATGTGCTTAATGATTTAATTACATCAATATGTATTAGAGAGTACAGTTATCCCACTGGGATCCCTCTCCGGAGGTGTCTCATGATTCTACTTTTAATATTTTCAGGTTCGACATATGATGATGTGGACGTGTAGCGAGCTGAACTGTCTTTCCATCACCCCTGTAATGTTAAAGTACTAAAATAATACTTACTTTCAAAAACCGTGTTGTATTTTGATATGTAAATTATGGTAGAGGATGAGCCTAAACTTATATTATGATATATATATGTGTGTTCTGTTATATGGTCTCACACGGGAATAGTTTGAACATTTTACCTAGAAATGTGGGTGAGACACAAGTCTTAGAAGTAATTATATTATGTTTAAAAAAAAATGTCTCGTGTTTTCGTTCAGTCTTTCGCTGTAAATTATCTTATGAATTATTTAATTAGTAAATAAGTAAAGGGTGACGGCCTGATTTCCAATTAATGTGGATCGGGGCGCCACAACGTGGTATCAGAGCCGAGGTTTAGGGATTTTCACCTTGGACTCTAGGTCTAATGTTTTCAAACGAGGTCTTATATTTTCAACCGTTATTTGTTTAATCGAGTCAAAATATTATTAAGATTAAGAATTAAATATGTTGCGTGAAGGGAAAGTCAGTAGCCAGCTACCGTTCAGATCATTGTCGAGTAAGTGTTTTAGGTTATGTTTTAAAGATATTTACTAAAGAATTATATATTAAATGAAAGATGCTTGAATTATGAATTGATGCATGTAAGAGATTGTCAGATACAATCTTATGATGATATGAAAAGTATGAAAGGGTAGTATGTAAAGGCAGATATTGCAATGGTTTGAGTGATTTAATTATTTTCTTGTTGTTCGAATAAAATTGTTTCATGCAAAACACATGTATTTATTTTCTTCATTGGGTGTTATTTTCTATTCGGGGGTTTTATTAAAAGAAATCATTTTCTTTATAAAGCAAGTATTATGGCCCCACCTACTAGACAACAGTGAGAGAGGCAACAACGTGAGGAAGTATGAGATAATAGGGAACAACCTGTTGAGAATAATCCAGCGACCGACATGGCAAGAGAATTATTTGCTCAACTAGCAGGATTCATGCAACAACAACCTACACCGGCCCAAAATGCTCAAGAACAACAAAACCCGAAACCACATCAGGTCATCGAACAATTTCGACGTTTCCAGCCACCTAGGTTTAGGGGTAGAGAAGGACCAGCAGCTACAGAAGAATGGATTGTGGAACTAGAAAGAATCTTTGAGCATATGGAGATATCAGAGACACAAAAAGTCTCATGTGCTAGATTTTAACTTGCAGAGGATGCAGGCCAGTGGTGGCAAGCATATGAGCGAACTTTGACACTGGAAGCCAGAAAAACTCTTGAATGGGAAGAGTTTAAAGGGATATTGTAAGATCGTTATTTTCCGCAGGCGTTGAGAGATCAGAATGAGATTGAGTTTATGAATCTCCGACAAGGGACTAGCACAGTGGCTGAGTATGAGCGCGAATTTAACTCGCTCTCTAAGTATGCACCTCATCTAGTGGATACTGATGATAGGAAATCGAGAAGGTTTGAGAGAGGTTTACGCCCAGAAGTTGGTGGGATAATGTCTGGATTAAGACATCCAAACTTTAGAGACGTGTTTGAGAGGGCACGTATTGTATCAATGAGTTTGGGTCTAGAAAACGAGCAAAAACCAATTATGGGTCAGTTTAAGAGGAAGGCTTCGACACAACCTGGTCCTATTGGGAATACATTTGTTCGTAATGTTCGACCCATGATGCCAGTAGCCCCAAGACCTATGCAAATACCCACTTGTCAGAATTGTGGAAGGTCTCATTGGGGAGAATGCATGAAAGATAAGGACATCTGCTTTCGATGTCACAAACCCGGCCATAGGGCTAGTACTTGCACAACTCAAATGGGCACCCAAACTAGGAGTGGAGGAACCTTTGGGCCTCGTCCGATAAATCCACAAAATGTGAACCAGAAGGGCAAGGGCAAACTAAATGCTTTGCTAGGAATCTAGTATGCTGAGGAGGAAGAGAACCCTGAAGAAGGACAACTAGAAGGAGGTGACAAAGAGAATGAGACAGTAACAGGTATGATGCTCATTTCAAATATGCCTGCTTACGTCTTATTCGATACAGGAGCATTCCATTCTTTTATATCTGATGCATTTAGGAAATAACTTAAACTAGATTGCGTTAAGAATACAAATCTAGAAGTTAGAGTATCTTCTGGTGAGAATATCAAGTTCAAGAACATGGCAAAGGACGTTAGATTGGACCTAGATGAACACAAATTCTTAGCTGATCTGTATGTGATAGGAATGAAGGGGTTCGATGCCATTTTAGGAATGGATTGGGTGAGTAGAAACCGAGCAGTGATCCAATGTAAAGACAAAAAGGTGGAGTTATAAACTCCAAATGGTCAACGATTCACGTTCTTTGGATCAAGAACACAAGAATGCGTACCAATCATTTCTGTGATGAAGACAATCAACCTAATAAGTTAAGGTAGATGTAAAGCATACCTAGTGAACATTACGAAAAAGGAAGATGAGAAGTTGACACCGGAAGACGTGCCAATAGTAAGGGAATTCCCTGAGGTATTTCCAGAAGATCTATCGGGAATTCCACCCGATTGATCGGTGGAGTTTTCTATTGATCTAGTGCCTGGAGCTGCGCCAGTGTCGAAAGCCCCTTATAGAATAGCCCCTAAGGAGCTACAATAACTTAAGATTCAAATACAAGATTTGATGGATAAGAAGTTCATTCGACCGAGTTCCTCTCCATGGGGAGCACCAGTATTGTTTGTAAAGAAGAAGGATGGTTCATTGAGGATGTGCATTGATTATCGAGAGCTTAATCGATTGACGATCAAGAATAAGTATCCTCTACCAAGGATTGAAGATTTATTTGATCAACTAAAGAATGCTGGTGTATTTTCAAAGATAGATCTCCGATCTGGATATCACCAATTAAAAATTAAAGAAAGTGATATTCCAAAAACTGCCTTTAGAACTCGTTACGGACATTATGAGTTTACTGTAATGCCTTTCGGAGTTACCAATGCACCTGAAAGTTTTCATGGACATGATGAATCGTGTATTTCATGAATACTTAGACAAGTTTGTCATTGTGTTTATTGATGACATCTTGATCTACACAAAGGATGCAGAACAACACGAAGGACATCTCAAAATTGTTCTAGATGTTTTGACACGAGAGAAGTTGTATGCTAAGTTCAGCAAATGTGAATTTTGGTTTAACAAAGTAGCATTTTTTGGGCATGTCATTATGTCTAAAGGGATAGAGGTTGATCCCGCCAAGGTTGAAGCAGTCTTAAACTAGAGCACCCCAACAAATGTCAATGATATCCGTAGTTTTGTGGGTCTAGCAGGATACTATAAAAGGTTTATCCAAAACTTCTCACGTATCGCGAAACTACTCACACAGCTCACGAAGAAAAGTGAGAAATTTGAATGGTCATCTGAGTGTGAAGCAAGTTTCCAGGAGCTAAAACGAAGGTTGACAACTGCGCTAGTTTTAACAATACCTGATGGATCTGAAGGATTTGAGATATACACTGATGCATCCGAATCAGGGTCAGGATGTGTACTAATGCAACACGGGAAGGTCGTAGCCTACGTATCACGCCAATTGAAAGTGCATGAACAGAACTATCCAACTCACGACTTGGAATTAGCAGCGGTCGTACATGCATTGAAGATCTAGAGACACTATATGTATGGAGTAAAATGTGTAGTGTACACAGATCATAAAAGTCTAAAGTGTATCTTCACCCAGAAGGAACTTAATATGCGTCAAAAAATGTGGTTAGAACTCGTTAAAGACTATGATTGTACGATTCACTACTACCCAGGAAAAACAAATGTTGTAGCAGACGCACTGAGCAGGAAAAAGGGACAGCTAACGGTAATGCTCACTCATCAGGAAGAATTGATAGAAGAATTTAGCCGACTAAGGTTGACAATTATCGATTCAGAACAATCAACTGCGATATTAGCAATACTCACAGTTCAACCTACATTAAGGGAACGAATTATCGAACTGCAGGAGAGTGACAAGTTCCTCAATCTAATGCAAAGTAAAGTTCAAGATCAGACAATCAAGGACTTTTCGATAGCCTCAAATGGAGCTTTGGAATTCAGAGGAAGAATCTGCATGCCAAAAAATGTTGAGTTGAAAGATGAAATAATGAGAGAAGCTCATATGACTCCTTATACTTACCATCCTGGAGAGGCGAAAATGTACAGAGATCTTCGGAGTAACTTTTGGTGGAGGGGTATGAAACGAACAATTGCACAGTTCGTTAGAAGATGTCTTACGTACTAAAGAGTTAAATCGGATCATCGAAGACCATCTGGATTGCTAAACCCATTAGAAATTCCAGAATGGAAATGGGAGCACGTGACTATGGATTTCATTACAGGACTACCAAGAAGCCCTAAACAACACGAAGCTATATTGGTCATTGTTGATCGATTAACAAAGGTTACACACTTCATACCAGTCAAAATGACGTACTCGATGGATCAATTAACAAGGCTATATATCAATGGTGTAGTTCGACTACATGGAGTCCCGGTTTCAATTGTGTCTGATAGAGATCCACGATTTACTTCTAAATTTTGGAAGAGCTTACAATCAGCAATGGTAACCAAACTAAACTTTAGCACTGCCTTCCACCCTCAGATAGATGGACAATCAGAAAGAACCAACCGAATCCTTTAAGATCTACTTAGGACTTGTGTTTTGGACTTTGGAGGAAGCTGGGAAGATCATTTGTCCTTAGTAGAATTTGCTTATAACAACAACTACCAATCAACTATTGGAATGGCCCCGTATGAAGCACTTTATGGGCAAAGATCTTAGGCCCAACATTAATAGGAAGGTCCACAGAAGCAATCACCAAGATTCAAGAGAGAATCAAAATAGCCCAAGATCGACAGAAATCTTATGCGGATTTGCGAAAGAAGGATCTGCAATTTGTAATTGGAGAAAAAGTATTTCTGAAAGTTTCTCCAATGAAGGGAATAATCCGATTTGGAAAAAAGGGGAAGTTGGAACGTATTGGAAATGTCGCATACCGACTTGCCCTCAGTCCAGAATTTTCTGCGGTTCATGACGTCTTTCACGTATCAATGCTATGAAAATATGTGGCAGATCCAAGTCATCATATTGGACTTGAACCATTCGAAATAAAGAAGGATCTAACCTATAAGGAATGACCTATGTCCATTATTGGGAAGAAGATCAAAACCTTAAGAAATAGAGATATACCATTAGTTTTGGTACAATGGAATAGGCATGGAAGAGAGGAAGCTACATGGGAGCATGAAAGTGACATTCGGAATGAGTACCCTGACTTATTCCTGTAGCCAAACCAAATTTCGGGACGAAATTTTTAAAAAGATGGGGGGAGTTGTAACACCCTATTTTCAAGAAAACCTGCATTGCAGATTTCACAAAATTTCTTTTACCTTTTAATTGAAAATGATTTGAAGTGAACTCTTATGTTATTTAAAGTTATGATTTACGCATTATGTAGTGCTCGATGATTTTTACGTATTTTATGATCTAATATTTCTTTAGAAATTTTAAAGTGTTTTTTCAGAATTGCTTACGTAGGAAACCGAGCATCATCTCAACTCACTTGACAACATGGATGAAAGTAAAAACATAAGATATAGATAAGTTTAAATGAAGATAAATGATATTAGGTTTTTATGCAAAGATTATTTCTTTGTGTCGAGAATGCTTTTATTTTATGAAATTTAATCATGATCCTTATATGTGATTACATGTGATAAAATAATTTACATGAAATGTATATATGTGTCCAAATATGTTCTTTTACACAAGTATATTTTATGAATAAATTACCTTCTTTTATAATAAAATGTACTTAGTAAATACTTTTGTATAAATTATACTATTGTATTATTATTATTATTATTATTATTATTATTATTATTATTATTATTATTATTATTATTATTATTATTATTATTATTATTATTATTATTATTAATCTTTTATATATAAATGAAAATAAGTATACATGTATAAATATTTATATATATACGTGTGTGTAAAATGTACTAAAAAAAAAAAAAAAGAGGATGAGTCATATGTGTTGCCACACTTATATTCCTGCAAATCAACACGTATTACTTCTCTTATTATAAAAGAGGTATTCATTCTTCTTCTTTAAAATTTCCTTCCTTTTGACCATCACCATCGTGAGGCAAAATTCTGCAAGGAATAGCAGGGTAAATTTTAATGTTTTGAACTATTTTCTTTGTGTTCTTTATCTTTTCCGACGGCAGCACCGCCGTGCTAGAAGATGTGGAGTGTTGTGGATGTATGTATATGTGTGTGTGTGCATGTGTGTGTTTGTTGCTGCGTTTGGGAAGGGAAAGGAAGATGGGGATGAAAGCGGGGAAGGAAGAGGGAGGCGCCGCTGCGTCGGGCGGCGCTGTACAGAACCCGGATTAGCATTGCCGCCGACAGCGGCGCTGCGTGTGCGTGTTGCTCTGTGTGTGTAGGTGTGAAGTGTGTGTGCGCGCGGCTGCTGTTGAGTAAGGAGAGGGGTGGCGCTGCTGCGCCGTGCGGTGCCGTGAGTAGAGGAGGGGAGCAACATGAGGGGTTGGCAGCGACGGGGCTGGGGTGGAAAGGGGACAGGCGATAATTTTGAGAATTGGATTAAGTCCAGGGACTTCCTTGCAAATTCCTAACTCTTGCTTAATTGCTTTTTATTCCTTATTCTTTAAGTCATTAATGTTCAGCCCCTGCACTTTTAATTATTGCACATCAGTCCTAGAATTTAGTTTATATTATAATTTGACCCAGATTTGTATTGAAATTGCAGTTTGATCCCTGAATTATGCTGAAATAGTATTTTGACCCCATAACCTTGGTACAATTATAAATTGAACTCAATACTTTACTGAATATTATTTTATGACCCCAAATCTTTATATCTTATGTGTCATTTTAGGACTAAAATTGCTAGTTTAAATATCTAAAGTTTAAATTATAGGTATATTGGTTTGTTTTATATGTGAATCATGTTTCAATGATTTTTTTATATGATAATATTAGCATCAAAACTTCATATATGGGTCTAATATACATATATATATATATATATATATATATTGCATGATGTATGATTAATATAAACGTTTGAATAATGTGTATAGGATCATAATATTTACATTTAGGACGAAGTATTACCTTAAGTTACTAATGATTATGCTTTAGGTTAAATAACCTAATATAAGATACAAAAGATCATCTTATATGACATAAGAAACTGATCAGTTAAGTGTGTCAAGTGCAGTCGAGACAATCGGTGAATCCAGAAGCAATCCTCGAACCGTCAACTTAAAGTGGGTAACTTCTACTATGTATTGATAATTAAATTAGTAAGTTATGTATGGAAATCTACAGCTGAAGCTCCGTAGCTATAACCGGTAGTTGCTTCACTATCGGGCGACGTCCATAAGGGCGAGAGTGCCTAGTCTATGAAAGCAAGGTTTAGTGGGCGAGCGACTCCCACATTCCTTTATGTTATGTATGGTCCAGGGTTAGCGTGCCCAACAGACATGTAGTATGTGCTTAATGATTTTATTACATCAATATATATTAGAGAGTATAGTTATCCCACTGGGATCCCTCTCCGGAGGTGTCTCATGATTCTACTTTTAATATTTTCAGGTTCAACATATGATGATGTGGACGTGTAGCGAACTGAACTGTCTTTCCATCACCCCTGTAATGTTAAAGTACTAAAATAATACTTACTTTTAAAAACCATGTTGTATTTTGATATGTAAATTATGATAGATGATGGGCCTAAACCTATATTATGATATATATATATATATATATATATGTGTGTGTGTGTGTTCTGTTATATGGTGTCACACGGGAATAGTTTGAACATTTTACCTTGAAATGTGGGTGAGACACGAGTCTTAGAAGTAATTATATTATGTTTAAAAAAAATGTCTCGTGTTTTCGTTCAGTCTTCCGCTGTAAATTATCTTATGAATTCTTTAATTAGTAAATAAGTAAAGGATGACGGCCTGATTTCCAATTAATATGGATCAGGGCGCCACAAAGGTGCTCTTTATATCCATTTGATACACAATGAGATTCTTGTGTGTAGTATAAGCTTGAAAGATCCTGATAGCTTCAAGTCTGGATACTGGAGCGAAGGTTTCATCAAAATCAAAGCCCTCTTCCTGGCAGTATCCTTTCGCCACTAGCCTAGCTTTGTTCTTTACAACTTGTCCTTCTTTATCCAACTTATTCTTTAACACCCACTTAGTTCCAATAACTCCTTGACGAGTAGGTCTGGAAATCAGGTACCGAACTTAGGTTCCTTTCGAATCCATTCAATTCTTCCTGCATGACTTGAACCCAGTTAGTATCTTCCAGAGCTTCCTCATGGTACTTGGGTTCTACATGTGATATGAAGCAAGCAAACATGGCTTCAGGAGGATTTGACCTTCTTGTCCTTACTCCAGAGGTGAATTCTCTTACAATCAAGTCTCTGGGTGATCTTTGAGCCATCTTCTTCTTGCTTCATCAGCTTGCTGAGGTTGTTCTTGTGTTGGATTCTGGTTCACATTTGCAGGCTGATCTTCTTGAGGTTCCTGAATGTTTTCAGGTTCCATAATCTGAGTAAGGTACTTGCAAGTTAAAAACATTTCTAATTTGGGATGGTGAATTTCCATCCATTTGTTAAAGACTTGGTAACTGCACATCAATATACTCAACATGATTGTTGTTGATGTGAGTTTTGTCTAACTCTTCTTGGAGTTCATCTATGTTAGCCTTACTGCAATGTGGTTCATCAAAGACCACATGTACAAAATTCCTCTACAACAAGTGTTCTCTTGTTGAAGATTCTGAAGGCTTTGCTTACCAATGAGTATCCTAGGAATACCCCTTCATCTGATTTGGCATCGAATGTTTTGAGATACTTCTTTCCATTGTTAAGCACAAAGCACCTGCATCCGAAGATGTGAAAATAGTCAACACTGGGAGAGTAACTATACCACAACTCGTAGGGCATCTTGTTTAGATCCTTGTTTATCAGGCATCTATTCTGTGTGTAGCATGCTGTGTTGGTTGCTTCTGCCCAAAATCTCTTTGGTAGCTCAGCTTCGGCTAGCATCATCCATGTAGCTTCCTTCAAGGTTCTATTTCGTCTTTCAGCAACTCCAATCTGCTGAGGTGTCCTGTCTGCTGAGTATTCGTATCTGATTCCATTATTTGAGTAGTATGCTTCAATGAATTTGTTCGTAAATTTAGTTCCTTTATCTTTTCTGATCTTTACTATGCTCAGGCTCTTCTCTGTTTGCAGTCTCTTCAGGAACTCTGGCAGATGTTGCTGAGTATCCGATTTCTTCGCAAGAAAAATTGTCCATGTAAACCTTGAGTAATCATCTACCACTAATAAGGTGTATTTCTTCCCAAATATGCTAATCGGTTCACTTGGTTTGAATAGGTCCATGTGTAGCATGTCAGTATCCTGTCTATAGAACGAAGAGTTTTGTTTTTTAAGGAGCTCTTTACTTGTTTTCCTTTTTGGCATGCTCCACAAATAGCTTTCTTTTTATAGACCATGTCAGGTAGCCCTCTGACTAGTCCTTTCCTAGCTAGCTTGTTTATAGTTTTGAAATTCAAGTGGCTCATTCTCTTGTGCCACAACCAACTAGCTTCTGGTGTTCCTTTGACGATAAAACAGGTTGCTGTAGTTACTGATTCCCAATCAGCAACATAGATATTTCCCTTCCTTGTTCCAGTTAGCTTTAATTCCTGAGTCTTGTTATCATTAATTAGGCACCTGTTGAGATTGAACTCCACACAGTAGCCTTTGTCACAAAATTGACTTATACTTAGGATGTTGTATTTCAGGCCTTCTACGTGAGATATATCTTTGATGCAGATTTTTCCTGTGATTAGCTCACCAGTGCCCTTTGTGCTTCCTTTTGAGTTGTCTCTAAATATGACTTTGGGTTCTTTGGAAGCTTTGAAGTTGATAAGGCTCTTCTGGTTTCCTGTCATGTGTCTGGAGCAGCCGATATCAATATACCATATATCTTTGGTGCTTCCTGTCACAAGCTCCTGTAATCAAAGAGAAATGACTTCTTTTTAGGTACCCATACTAGTACGGGTCCTTTCTTATTAGTTTCCATTTTATTCTTAGGTACCCATACTTGTTTTATAACAATCTTTTTGCTATAACTCTTGTAGGTTCCTGAATTTTTACTAGTATCCTTAGAATACTGCATGTGTGCTCTGTGTGTGAAAGGTTTCTTCCTCTGCCTCTTAGGAACGTAGGTTCTCTTAGTTTTAGACATGTAAATCTGTGGTAGATAAGAAGCTGGAGACCTTTTGTTCTTTCTAGGCTGCTGTCTTTGGCTCCTGCTTCCAGTATACTTAGGTTGCTGGAGCCAGCTTCTGACAGACTTATTGCCATAGATATCCGAAAGGGGTCTTGTTCCCTTTCCATCAAAGCTTCATGCACTTCTTCTTGCAATTCCCCCTAAGTTAGACAATTCATTTTGGTGGGGAACAACTGGAGGCATAAATGTAGGTGCCTTTGAGGTGCTGGCTGTTGAAATGGAAGCTTCTCCACAGTAGCCTATGCCAGCATGATCCTTTAGACTACGTTGGATATTTAGCATAGCAACCATGTCTTTGGAGGATTTTTTGAGTGTATTGATTGTCTTAGTGAGAACCTTCTTCTCACTTATCAGCTTAGTGACTTGCAGATTGAGCTTACTGATTTCAGCTTTGAGGTAACTACATGCTTGACTTTTTTATTTTTCTAGGGCTGGGAGCCTTTCTAGCGAAGTATGCTCTCTCTTAAGCTTTATATTTTATAGCTTCAGCTCCTCATGAGTTGTGGTAATCTGCTCGAAGTCACTCATGATTTGTTTGAAAGCAAAAATCATGTTCAGCCTTTCGTCAAATGGAACAGGAGGCTTAAGATATATTACCTCATCTTCCGAATCATCATTTTTTACCATGAGACAGATTAGAGCTTCTTCATCTGAAGATGAATCCTCTGAGTCACTGTCGGTGGTTAATTCTTCCTCCTTTGATGCCTTCTCAGATATTGCTACCTGAGAGGTCACCGATCAACGCTCTCAGCTTCTTGAGCTCCTGTCTTTTTCTTTTTTGCCTCACTTTTTGTTCGTCCTTTGGATAACGATGGACTTCTGGATATGGGCACTCCCTGGCATAGTGACCTAGCTTCCTGCAGCTGTAGCACAGGTCAGTAGTGTTGGTCCCAAAACTGCTGGTAGTAGGCTTAAAGGGTGGGGGGTGAATAAGCCTACTGTATTTTCAAACTTTTCTTCTTCTATCGGCTCATTCCTAGAGTCAGTAACCTTTTGAGAGGTTACTGATCAGAGTGGTTGTGGAAGCTTTTCTCTTATTACAGAGCCAAATATAAAAGATGTGCAACTTATCATGGAATATGCAGGTAAAGCAGTAAGCATATAGAGACGCATGAATATATAGAGGTTCGAAGGTGGAGTAATCCTTCTACGTCCTATCTGTCTCTTCTCAAGAGGGAACCTTTGTTAAGCTAGTTGACTTACATAGACATATCTATTACAACCCTCACTTAACAAGTAAGTAGCAAGCCTTCACACAGTTGCTTGCCTACTTTCCCATTGACCCACACAGGATCCTATTCTACCCACCCAGGGTCTTCACTTTCTCTCCTAGAAAGTGGAAAACTCAGCAGCACTTTGCTCCTCGCACTGAGTACTCCAAGACAGTCCTTTAGAAGGAGTTTGTCTTCTTCTTCTTCAACTGGGTACAGCAAGCTTGGCCTTCTTTTGCAGGTTGATCTGTTGAAGCTTGCTGCTGGACTAACAGACTGAGTATGCGTCTTTTTGGGGTGTTGAGTGTTTGAGCTTTTCTTCTCTTCTTCTGCTCCTCAGAACACTCTTCTCTTCTATTTGTTTTCCCCCTCCATTCATCGCTTTCTTCTTATGAGCCTTCTTTTTGTTGAGCTCTTCTCTCTTCTTTTACGCTTCTCTCTCTACGAGCTTGTATATTCTGTTGTGCTTGCTGTCTTCTGTCCATTTGCATACTCTCTCTCTTTTCTTTTCATCAGTCTTCTTCTTATTTATAGATTAGGAAATCTACCCGTTGAAGATTGGTAGCTTTCCTAATCTATAAATGTCCTGCACTCTTAATACATGCCAGCTTTTCAATTTCCACGTGTCTACTTCTGACTTAATCCTCTTCTCCTCTCTCTACCGGTAACTTCTTGTGTCTACCGATAACTTTTGACTTTCTTCCCATGCTTGCTTTATAGCTTCCTCCTCTTACTTCACTCTGGAGCTTCCTTCAGGTGGCTTGAGGCTTTTGTAGCATGCTGCTCTTGCAGTACGCTTTAGGCATGGTCTCTCAGGTAGCATCCTGTCTCGCTGCATTCGTCTTCGGCGAGGTCCCTTCCAGTAGCCTCCTGTAGTTATTAGTGTTGGAAACGATGAAGTATGTTTTGATGAGACAAAACCTTAAGTAACTCTAACAAGCATAACCAATCTAATTAGTTCACCTGATTTTTTTTCACCATTCTCTTCAGTACCCTTCCTTTGACACTTTCTCTATTCTTTTAATCTTCTTTAGTAACTCTATCGCAGTGACCTATCCTTAGATTGGTTATGCTTGTTAGAGTTACTTAAGGTTTTGTCTCATCAAAACATACTTCATCGTTTCCAACAATTTCCCCCTTTTTTGATAATGACAAAACCCTTACAGAAGATCAAAAGAACATAATCTCTCAAGCACAGAAAGCAGATGTATAAAATAACAAGATATAATAAAAGAAAGGGCACAATGAATGAGCTTTTTAAAGAACAGAAGAATTTTATTTAGATAAAACATTTACAGTTCAACACAATTAAGTAAAGTACAATAAACATCCTATCTAGACTTGTTCTTCTATTCTTCTTGTTCTTTCCTTTCTTTCTTTACCCCTTAGCTTGCTGCTGGCTTCCTTTTTCTGCTTTCCTTCTCCCTCACTGGATGCACGAACCTACTTCCAATAGTTTCTTCTATTCGGCTAGAGAGGAGAGCTGTGAAAGGTGTGAGAGGCGATGAGAGAGAGAGAGAGAGAAGGAATTCGTTCGGAGGGGAACGAGAAGAAGTAGAGAAGTTTAGGCACAGTAGCTTGTTGCCGTCTTTCCTTCTCCTTCAATCTCCACCCTCTCCTCCAACTGTCCCTCCTTCTGATTCACTTGCATTGCAAAAGAGAATCCACCTCATAGAAGAGTTGGAATCTCCTTTTCTCCACCTTTGGAAGTCTTTTGATCTTCCAAGACCCTTCGCAGTTTCTTTCCCCTTTTTGGCATCATCAATGAGATGACGCTCTGGGGCTGCTGGAGAGGGGTCTTTAGCTCTATCCTCTTGCCTTAAAGTGAAGAACTTTAGTGCAAGTTCTTGGGAAGTGGGGTGAGAGCTGAAGGCTAGAAGATAGAATCTTCTGAGAAGAGCTTGCTTAGCAAGTGTCAAGCGTGAAGAGTGACTTTTAGTGATTTGTGAGGTGCTTGGTTGATTATTTGCAGAGAAGGTGTAGTTAGGAAGAAATGAAGAGCAAGGTTTCCAACAGTCTGGTGCCATGATGTATAGAGGATAAGAGAAAGAGAGAGGATATCGATATGCTTAATGAAGAATAAAGAGTGCATGCATTTATAGAGTTTGAGATACTCCCTGTTGCAATTAGTCTTCGAATATCTCATTAACTGTTTCACCGTTTTCCAATAAAGTTGTTGACAGTTTCCACAACTTTATTTCTTTTCTGCTTTGCATGAGTTGATTTGCTTGAGTGTGTGCTCAACAGCTGGTTCTGCATCCTTGGATTCTTCTGATCTTATGGCTGAGATTCTTTTAGGGTTCTGAAAAGGTAATCTATTTCTGGAAAGGTGATCCACTTTTTATGCACGCACGTTACCGAGAAAATCTTCAGTAACTGCTCTGATTTCTAACCTCCAAGTGATCCCTTTTGTCCAGTGACTTGATGATAAGTTCTGATGTTTAGTATCCTAGTATCCAGTATGTTGGTGACTAGCATCCTGATTGTTGGATACATTTGTAGAATGTTTTGATGAGACAAATCCCTAAGTAACTCTAAATATGCATAACCAATCTTAGGATAGGTTACTGCAATAGAGTTACTATAGAAGATTAAAAGAAATAGAGAAAGTGTCAAAAGGAAGGATACTGAAGAGATTGGTTAAAAAGAATCTGGTAAACTAATTAGGATACTATTGACTTCAGGAAGCTACTGGAAGGGACCTCGCCAAAGTAGAATACAGCGAGACAGGAAGCTACTTGAGAAGACCATACTGAAAGCATAATGCAGGAAGCAACATGCTACAGACGCCTCAAGCCACCCGAAAGAGCAAGCAGGAAGCTCCAGAGTGAAGCATGAGGAGAGAGCTATAAAGAGGCATGGGTAAAAAAGTCAAAGTTACCGGTAAACACAAAGAAGTTATCGGTAGAAAGAAAGAGAAGAGGAGTCAATCAGAAGAAGACACGTGGAAAGCGAAAAGCTGGCGTGTGTCAGGAATGCGACGCATCAATGATGGAAATTTGTCTACCTTCAACGGCAGATTTCACAACCTATAAAGAGGAAGATTGAAGACTGAAGAAGTGTGGTTGAGAGAAGAAGTGATCATATCAAAATATCCAAGCTCACAGAGAGGCACAAAAGAAAGAGAGAAAAGCTTAAAAGAGAGAAGCGCAGAAAAGGGGGAAGTCAAGAGAAGAAGAGAGTGTTCAAGTAGAGCAGATGAAAAGAAGAAGAGCTCGAACACTCCACACCCCAAGAAGACGCACACCAGTCTACCAGTCATGCAGCAAGCTTCAGTAGATCTGTCTGCAAACGAAGGACAAGCTTGCTACGCCCAGTTGAAGAAGAAGAAGAAGATATACCTCTCTAAAAGGTTGTCTCGGAGTACTCAGTGTGAGGAGTAATGTCCTGCTGAGTTTACCACTTTCTAGGAGAGAAAGTGAGGACCCTAGGTGGGTAGAGTAGGATCCTGTGTGGATCAGGAAAAGTAGGCAAGTATCTATGTGAAAAACTTGCTATTTACTTGTTAAGGGTGGGTTGTAATAGATAGGTCTATGTAAATCAACCAGCTTAACAAAGGTTCTGTTGGATATATTTGTAGAATGTTTTTGATGAGACAAATCCTTAAAGTAACTCTAATATGCATAACCAATCTTAGGATAGGTTACTGTAATAGAGATACCACAGAAGATTAAAAGAAACAGAGAAAGTGTCAATGGAAGGATACTGAAGAGAATCGTTATAAGGAACCGGATGAACTAATAAGGATACTATTGACTTCAGGGAGCTACTGGAAGGAACCTCGCCAAAGTAGAACACAGCAGGATAAGAAGCTACCTGGAAGACCATGTCAAAAGCATACTGCATAGGCAGCATGCTATAGAAGCCTCAAGCCACCAAAAGGGGTAAGCCGGAAGAGGAAGCTCCAAAGTTAAGCCAGAGGAGGAAGCTGCAAAGCAGGCATGGGGATAAAAGTTAAACTTACCGGTAGAGAGACAAGAGAAGAGGAGTCAATCAGAAGAAGATATGTGGAAAGCGAAAAGCTTTCATGTGTCAGGAGTACGGCACAGAAATGATTGAAATTTGTCTACCTTCAACGGGCAGATTTCACATCCTATAAAGAAGAAGACTGAAGACTGAAAATGGTATGTGAGAGAAGCACAAAGTGTGTAAGAGAGAAAAGAAGTGAGCAAATCAAAATATCCAAGCTCACAGAGAGAAGCGCAAAAGAAGAGAGAAGAGCTTAAAAGAGAGAAGCGCAGAAGAAGTGGGAAGCCTTAGAAAAGAGAGTGTTCAAGGAGAGCTGATGAAAAGAAGAAGAGCTCGAACGCTCCACACCTCAAGAAGATGCACACCTAGTCTACCAGTCAGCAGCAAGCTTCAGTAGATCAGTCTGCATACGAAGGCCAAGCTTGCTACACCCAATTGAAGAAGAATGAGATAAACCTCTCTAAAAGGTTGTCTCGGAGTACTCAGTGCGAGGAGTAATGTCCTGCTGAGTTTACCACTTTCTAGGCGAGAAAGTGAGGACCCTAGGTGGGTAGTGTAGGATTCTGTGTGGGTCAAGGGAAAGTAGGTAAGCATCTGTGTAAAGGATTGCTACTTAATTGTTAAGGGTGGGTTGTAATAGATAGGTCTATGTAATTCAAACAGCTTAACAAAGGTTCCCTCCTGAGTGGGGGAAGAGAGGACGTAGAAGGATTACTCTACCTTCGAACCTCTATACATCCTTCCGTCTTTATCTGCCTTCTGCATTACGTATACTCTCTCTAATAAGCTGCACATCTTCTACTCAGCTCAGTATTAAAAGCTTCCGCAAACCACTCTAATCAGTAACCTCCCAAAAGGTTACTGATCTTAGAAGTGAGCCGAAAGAGCTAGAAGAAAAGTTCGAAAAGATGGTAGGCTTATTCACCCCCCCCTCTAAGCTTACCTATATCAGTTTTGGGACCAACAAATGGTATTAAAGCCAGGTTGGATCATCCATCAGCTAATCAATCTGATACCAACAAGTGGTATCAGAGCCGGTGGATTATTCATCCTTGCTCAATGGTCAATCTGATACCAATAACTAGTATCAGAGCAGATGGATGAATAAAAGATCTAAGCGATCTATCCAGATCCCATCTGTGAAAAAGCCTCTCTCAAAATCTCTCTCTCTCTCTCTCTCTCTCTCTCTCTCTCTCACCCTCACATCAGAAGATTATTTCACTGCCTTTTGCTCTAAAAATGATATGATTAATGTGAACACAACAAACAACTAAAAGATATAGAAAATCAAGCTGTATTGTGAAAAAAAGTTGTTTCTGAGGGGGACCAGCAAACTGCAAAGAAGGAAGCTGTATGGAAAGGAGTAGACCAACGTGAAGCTGATCAACAAAGAAGATATGTTGCTAAACATACAGAGGAAGCTTCAAGGCTGCAGCAATGGACAAGATAGCAACCATGGAGGAAAATGTCGAGGATGCCAAGCAAAGAAGCAAGAAGAAGAAGCTCACTCCATCATCCAGATTGACCTCCAGACAGAAACAAAGAATGAAAGAGGATCTACTTTTCAAAAGAACAAATATGGACAGGTACGTCGTTCTAATTCTATACTCTCCACTTCTAGTCATAATAATATATTTTTCTGTCGAAGAACTCAAGTGACCATTTTTCAAAATAATGGATTTTTAATTGTTGTCACTTGATTCCTATAATGAAAAATGAGAAGGAAGCCTACATGTGTATTTCTATATTATAAAAAGAAGACCATAAAGTAAGGGGGAACTTCCAGTACAAATCAAGGAAATTTTGAAGGCAAAAGGGTTAAAATCCTTGGAGTAACCCAAAAATGGGCATGCTGTAATAAGTCTACAAGAACTGACATTCCATAAGGAATTAAGCAGAACAACAACTCCAGAAAAATAAATAAAATAAATAAATAAATTTTTTTTATATACCTTTGTCTATCATGTTTTGTTAATCTTACTGATATTTATGTTTATTATCTCCATATATGAGTATATCATGTCTATCATGTTTTGTTTATACTCTAAAGTGATACAGTAAGAAAACATCTGCACACACTATAACTTTGTTCTTAATGCTCATAAATCTTGAAGAAGCCAAAACTTTCTCTGCAGCAACCATGGGTTGTAAAGAAGGTCTAAGCTTCTAAAAGATACTTAACTCAGAACGACTCATAAGCATATGAGTACCTATACAAGATAAGTGTTTTGCAGGTACCTCTAAAGGGTTAATGATTTTAGGGGGAACCATTGACAAAATGACAAACTCTGATTATAGAATGCTGAACATCCGGGTGCTGGATACTAGGTCATGGGATAACAGGACGTTGTACACCAAGACTCTAGATACCAAGCTACTGGATGCCATGCTACTAGAAATCAATAGCATTTGTCATTGAGTCAATAGAAAAGGTAGAAGGACTCAAAATGAATAGATAAAATTCTAATGAAGAGAAACGCTAGATAACAGGATATTGATTACTAGCTTGCTGAATAGCAGGATGCTGGACATCAGGATGCTAGATACCAGGATGATTGGAAATTAGGTCGCTGGGTGGTAGGACGCAAGATATCAGGATGCTAGATACCAGGGGCTGGAAACTAGATCGCTGAACACTAGGTCGCTGGGCAACAAGACGCTAAATACCAAAAAGCTGGACACTAGATCACTGAACACCAGGTCGCTGGGTATTAGGATGCTAGACATCAATGTACTGGACACTAGGTTACTTGACATCAGAATTTATCATCATGGCACTAGATAAAGGGATCTCTTGGATGTTACAAGTCAAAAGCAGTTACTGAGGAAATATTTCTTGGTAACTTGCGTACATTTAAAGGATATCACCTTTTTCCAGAAGTAGACTACCTTTTCAAAACCCTAAAAGAATTCCAGTCGTGCGATTAGAAGAATCCAAAGGTGGAGATCAAGCAGTTGACCACATCATCTCAAACAAAGGAGAAAAGACATAAAACTGTGGAAACTGTCAACACCTTTATTGGAAACCGACGGAGCAGATAGTGAGATCCTTGAAGACCTAAACTGCAACAGGGAGTATCTCTATCCCTATAAATACATGCACTTTTATTCATCATAAAGCATAAAAAGATATCCTCTCTCTTTTTCTCATCCTTATGTTCATCATGGAACCTGATTGTTGGAAACTCTTCTCTTCATCTCTTCCAAAAGACACATTATCTACAAGTAATCAACCAAGAACACCTCAAACCTCATATTTTCACCCTTCACGTTAGACATTCGCTAAGCATACCCTTTTCAGAATAGCTGATCTTCTAGCCTTCAACTCCCATCTCACCAGCAAGAACTTGCACTCAAGTTCTTCTCGTCAAGGTTGGAGGATAGAACTAAGGACCCCTCTCCAGTGGCCCAAGTGCGTCATCTTTGTTGATGATGCCAAAAGGGGGAAGAAACTGCGAAGGGTCATGGAAGATCAAAAGACTTCCAGGGGTGGAGGAAAAGAGATTTCACCCCTTCTATGAAGTGAATTCTCTTTTGAGATGAAAGAGAATCAGAAGGAAGGATAGTTGGAGGGATGAGTGGAGATTGAAGAAAAAGGAAAGGCGGCAGCAAGCTACTGGCGTCTGCATTCTCTGGATTCTTTACACATTTTTCTCCAAACGAATTCCCTCTCTCTCTCGCATCACCCCTCACACCTCCTAACAGCTCTCACCTCTAGCCGAAGAGAAGAAACTACTGAGTGCAGGTGACTACATCAAATGAGGGGGAAGGAAAGCAAAAAGAAAAAGTAGCCAGCAGCAAACAAGAAGGGAAAAGAAAGATAGAAAATAGCAAGAAGAAACAGAAGAATGAATTTAGATAGGATGTTTATTGTACTTTGCTTACTGCATTTTAATATGTTTTATCTTAATGAAATGTCTTCTGTTCTTCAAACTAGCTCATTCCTTATGCACTTTCTTCTGTAAAGGTTTTGTCATTATCAAAAAGGGAAAATTGTTGGATATATTTGTAGAATGTTTTGATGAGACAAATCCTTAAAGTCACTGTAATATGCATAACTAATCTTAAGATAGTTTACTGTAATAGAGTTACCACAAAAGATTAAAAGAAACAGAGAAAGTGGTAATGGAAGGATACTGAAGAGAATGGTTATAAAGAATCGGATGAACTAATAAGGATACTATTAACTTCAAGGAGCTACTGGAAGGAACCTCGCCAAAGCATAACATATCGGGACATGAAGCTACATGGAAGACCATGCCGAAAGCATACTGCATAAGCAGTATGCTACAGAAGCCTCGAGCCACCAGAAGGAGCAAGCCGGAAGAGGAAGCTCCAGAGTGAAGCCAGAGGAGGAAGTTGCAAAGCAGGCATGGGGAGAAAAGTTAAAGTTACAGGTAGACACAAAAAGTTACCGATAGAGAGAAAAGAGAAGAGGAGTCAATCTGAAAAAGACACGTGGAAAGCGAAAAACTTGCGTGTGTCAGGAGTGTGGCGCAGAAATGATTGAAATATGTCTACCTTCAACGGGCAATTTCACACCCTATAAAGAGGAGGACTGAAGACTGAAAATGGTGTGTGAGAGAAGCACAAAGTGTGTAAGAGAGAAAAGAAGTGAGCACATCAGAATATCCAAGCTCATAGAGAGAAGCGCAAAAGAAGAGAGAAGAGCTTAAAAGAGAGAAGCGCAGAAGAAGGGGGAAGCCTTAGAAAAGAGAGTGTTCAAGGAGAGCTGATGAAAATAAGAAGAGCTCGAACACTCCACACCCCAAGAAGACACACACTCAGTCTACCAGTCAGTAGCAAGCTTGTGCAGATCAGTTTGCATACGAAGGCCAAGCTTGCTGCACCCAGTGGAAGAAGAAACGAGTATTCTTGTAGTAGCAAACCTTCACACAGTTGCTTGCCTACTTTCCCACTAACCCACACAGAATCCTATTCTACCCATCCAAGGTCTTCACTTTCTCTCCAAGAAAGTCGAAAACTCAGCAGGACTCTACTCCTCACACTGAGTACTCCAAGATAGTCCTTTAGAAGGAGTTTGTCTTCTTCATCTTCAACTTGGTGCAGCAAGCTTGGCCTTCTTTTGCAGATTGATCTGCTGAAGCTTACTTCCGGACTGACTGACTGAGTATGCGTCTTTTTTGGGTGTTGAGTGTTTAAGCTTTTCTTATCATCTTCTGCTCTTCATAACACTCTCTTCTTCTATTTGTTTTCCCCTCTATTCAGCGCTTTCTCCTTATGAGCCTTCTCTCTGTTGAGCTCTTCTCTCTTCTTTTGCGCTTTTCTCTGAGAGCTTATGTATTCTGTTGTGCTCGCTATCTTCTCTCTTTTTGCATACTCTCCCCTCCTCATTTTTTCGTCAGTCTTCTTCTTATTTATAGATTAGGAAATCTACCCGTTGAAGGTAGGTAGGTTTCCTAATCTATAAATGTCCTGCACTCCTGACACACGCCAGTTTTTCACTTTCCACGTGTCTTTTTCTGACTGGCTCTTCTTCTCTTCTCTCTACCGGTAACTTCTTGTGTCTACCGATAACTTTTGACTTTTCTCCCATGCCTGCTTAGTAGCTTCCTCCTCTTGCTTCACTCTGGAGCTTTCTTCAGGTGGCTTGAGGCTTTTGTAGCATGCTAGTCCTGCAGTATGCTTTCGGCATTGTCTCTTAGGTAGCTTCATATCTCGCTGCATTCTTCTTCGGTGAGGTCCCTTCCAGTAGCTTCCTGTAGTCATTAGTATCCGAATTAGTTCACCCGATTCTTTTCATCATTCTCTTCAGTATCCTTGCTCTAACACTTTCTCTGTTCTTTTAATCTTCTACAATAACTCTATCTTAGTAACCTATCCTTAGATTGGTTATGCTTGTTAGAGTTACTTAAGGTTTTGTCTCATCAAAACATACTTCATCGTTTCCAACAAGCCTCTCCATAGTAACCTATACCTGCGTGATCTTTAAAACTTCTTTGGATGTTTAACATGACATCTAAATCTTTAGAGGATTTGTTAAAGGTATTTACTATTTCAGTGAGGTTCTTCTTCTCTTTCTCTAGCTTAGTGACTAGTAAATTTAGCTTACTTACTTCAGCTTTGAGGTTACTGCATGCTTGGCTCTTTTGCTTTTAGAGGACCAGTTGCCTTTCAAGTGAAGCATGCTCACACTTTAGTTTCTGATTTTCTAGTTTCAGCTCCTCATGGGTTGAGGTAATTTGCTCAAAGTCACTCATGATTTGCTTAAAAGCACAAATCATATTCAACCTTTCATCAATTTTAACAGGAGGGTTAAGATAAACTACCTCATCTTCTGATTCTTTGTTTTTGGCCATCAGGCAGACAAGCATTTCATCTTCAGATGATGAATCTTCTGAGTCACTATCGGTGGTTGACTCATCCTTCTTTGGAGCCTTCTTAGGTGTAGCTCTCTAAGAGGTTTCTAATTCACCGATCAGTTCCCTCAGCTTCTAGCGCTCTTTTCTTTTCCTTTCTTACCTTTTGTTTCGTTCATCCTCAGGGTATCGATGAACTTCTAGATAGGGACAATCTCTCGCATAGTGACCTGGTTTCCTACAGTTGTAGCAAAGGTCAATTACTTTCGCGTTTCATTGAGGTGTCTAACTGCTGGTTCCTACATCGTTCTTCTCCTTCCTGAAGTTGTCTGTTCTCGAGTTCTTCTTGATGAACTATTGGAACTTCTTTCATAATAAGGTCATGTCCTCTTCTGTAGTAGTCTCGAAGGTAGCTGTTTGATCCTTATCTTTCTTAGCTTTCTGAGGTGATCTTGCTGTCAGGGCAGTAACCTTACAGCTTCCTTCTCCATTATCAACTTTTCTTCTGTTAATGTCAAACTCGAAAGCTTTGAGGTCTGAGAAAAAGTCTAATGTGCTCATGGATTTCAAATCCATGGACACTTTCATTACTATAGTTTTACTGTCCCATTCTGCTGGAAGGGCTCTTAGCTCCTTCATGTTCTTCTCTTTCTGAGTATAAACTTTGTCCAGTGACTCCAGCTCGTTGACGATGGCAGTGAACCTTAGGTCCATTTGTTCAAAGGTTTCTCCAGGTAGCATTTCGAAGAGTTCGAACTTCTAGGTGGCCGTGGAGACTTTGTTCTCCTTTGTTAGCTCAGTGCCTTCACAAATTTGTTCCAGCTTCTCCCAGATATCTTTAGTCGTTCTACAGGTCTTTACCTTGCTGAATGTTCTTTTATCCAGAGTAAGGAACAGGGTGTTTTTAGCTACATTGTCAAGATTGACTCTTCTTCTTTCATTTTCAGTCCACTCTTCTCGTGGTTTCTCCACCACTGCAGGGTGTGGAATTGCTCCTGCATCCACCTGGACTTCAGCGGCGGCATTGATAGCTCTTGTTAACAGCGGGTTCACTTTTGTGATCTTGGGTGGTCCATCTGTTATGATGAACCACATCTCATTGTGTATCGTTGATAGACGTGTCTGCATTTGAATTTTCCAATCGTTATACTCTTCTATGGTAAACATAGACACTTTGTGAGAATCCATGCTTTGAGTGAATGAAAGATTATGCAGTATGCTGTTTTTAAGAAAAATAGGGATCAGGGATTGACCAGATAGATTGGGTTTTTAATCCAACCTGCTCTGATACCACTTGTTGGTCCCCAATGGTAGTAGGCTTAGAGGGGGGGGGGGGATGAATAAGCCTACTCAAATTTTTCAAACTTTTCTTCAAACTAATGTCTAAGTCACAGAAGGCAGGTAGCTACTAAGCTTTCTCCTTCAAATAGGTTACTGCTTGAGCAAACCTTGAGACTTAGTGAAAATAGAGTTTATATGCACAACGAAAATAAATTTTAAAACAATGCATTTTCTGAAAACCTTACAACAGGATGCTATGACAGATAATATCAAACATAGAACAGATTAAGCAAAGATAGAACAGACAGTAAGCTAAGCGATAAACAGGGAACAACAACTTATAGAGGTTCGAGGGTGGAGTAATCCCTCTACGTCCTCTCTACTCCTTCTCAAGAAGGAACTTTAAGTGATAGTTTGGATTACAAAGACAATGCTTAAACAAACTAAACCTAACAAAAACTGTCAGTCTATCCCACATAGGGTTACTGCACAGTGACCAAATTCTCAATGACCACACAGAGCACTTGCTTTACTATCTAAAGAGAAAACACTTGATCAGGAATAGCCTCCGATCAAGTGACTCCTACAGTCTAAAAGAATAGAAAAAAGTTTTCTTCAACAAAGGGTGGCAGCAAGCTTTGAGTAGTATGCTTCTGAACAGAGTATGCTGGATGCGATTTAGACTGGACTTAAAGCTATAAGATATGAGAGATTTAAATGAGTGTTTGATTGCTTGTATGCGTGAGTTTCAGGGTGTTTTCAAGTCCTTACCACTTGAAACTGTACATAGTTCCTTACAACTTGCATGTTTCTAAGTCTTAAATTTTCTAAGTACAAGAGGATACTCCAAGTATAGGATGCTGGAGAGAAAGGATACTACTTTCTGGAAGGAAAGACTACCAACAGAAGAAGAATAAGCATACTGCAGGATACTGGTATAGAAGGATGCTAAAGTGAAGCTTACTACAGACAAAACGAATACAACAATCTAAAGAGAATATTGGTGCATGATCCAAGGTTACTTCGAGAAAGAGTCAAATCAGTACAAGGATCATACTAAGTTATCAGTAAGGACAAGCAAGATAAAGAAAATCAGAAGAAGAAAAGTGTACAGATGAAGGATGCTAGAAATCAGAAAAGGTCAACTACATTAAATGTGTCTGTATTGTGAAGATCAAGACATTAAGTGCTGAAATTTTGTCTCCTTCGATAGGCAAGTCTATGAATATAAATGAGTGGACACTGAAACAACTACTGAAACTACAACTAATCTACGCGAACTCAAGCTCACTATCTTCAAGCTTAAAGTTCAAAGCTCAAAATTTCAATAACTCAATCTAAGCCAGCAAGCTACCTTCAACTCCAGATTTTAACAGAAGCTTGTTGCATCAAAGTTGAAGAAAAACACATATACTTTTATTCTTAGATTGTTTAGGAGTACTTAGTGTGAGGAAGTGTATTCCTACTGAGTCTTCACTCGTCGAAGAAGAGTAATAACCCTGTGTGGGTTAGAGAATCATGTGTGGGTCATTTGGTCAAGTAGTCAGAACAACCTATGTGGAAGCTTACTACTCTTTGTTAGGATAAGTTTGTAATAGCTTGACAATGTAAATCGAACCCTTTAATGAATTCCTCCTGCAGAAGGAGTAGAGTGGACGTAGAGAGATTACTCCACCCTCGAACAACTGTATATCGCTTGCATATTTTTTTGTCATCTCTATCATTCTAATCATACTGCAAAGCATATTTTAAAAAGCATTTACATGTTTTCCACTGCACAAAACTCCAAGTAAGTTTAGACAGTATTATATGAGTATCAAGATGATAATTAACTGAAAATATAATTAATAAAATTTAATATGATTGTAAGATTAAGTCTAACAAAAATCAAAAAATAAAAATTAAAACTTAATTCAAACATATATGCAAAATTAATACGATATTAGAATCAATATACTGAATAATTTTTTTAATAAAAGTAATAAATATTTGATAATTATTCAAAATTATTTCAAATTAATAGATATGGATAATTTAATTTTTTTTAAAAGCGATAATTTGTTTTGAAAATTAAAATTGAAAAGGTGTTCCGAAAATCTAAAAAAATTAATGTTTCAAAATGTTTAATTAATTTGAAACCTAAATGTTTTAAATATAAACTAAACTTTGAAATATATGCATTGTTTTTTTTTAACATATCCATCTAAAAGTAATGCATAAAATTATTTACAAATTCTACAAATATAAAGGAACAAATATATGAACAAAACATATTAGCAAAGGCAAAAACTTTTATACATCAGGTGCATGGATCGACTCGACCCGAGTATGTACGCACCTCCACGCACGTTCACGCTCCTGCACGTGCCTCCACACGCCTAGAACTCGCGCTGAAGCTCACCCAAGTTCTTCAAATAGACCTACCTTTATTTATAGTTAGACCTACCTTTATGTTATGTTAGACCTACCTACCAGTCTAACTATATATAAAAGTATGTCTAATACACGTAATGGTATATGTGGGCAATCTAGGATTTTTTTAAAGAAAATTAAAGTATGAAATTTAGGCAGAAAGGTAGGCTTAACATAACATAAAGGTAGGTCTAACATAACGTAAAGGTATGTCTAACATAACGTAGTGGTAGGTGCCAAAATTAAAAAACTAAGCGAAAAAAAGAAAAGGCATGAAATTTGGGCATATATGTAGGTTTAACATAGCGTAAAGGTATGTTTAACATAACGTCAATGTAGGTCTAACATAACCTATTGGTAGGTGAAAATTTTCAAAAACCATGCGCCAAAAAATAATAATAATAATAAATAAATAAATAAGTGGGAAAAGCGAGCCCCTGACCCGGATCCGACCCGGGTGCATGGATCAGATCCATGCACCTGATTCATAGGAGACCTACTCATTAGCAAATATAATTAATTACTTGAATTTAAATAATCCATATTGTTGTTAGAGTGAGTCTTGTGTGTGACCGTCTCACGGATCCCATTCTATGAGACAGGTCAACCCGACTCGGTCAACGTCAGTCAATAGTTGGTCAACACCGTTGACCAAAAAGTATTACATGTCATACATAAAAGTATTACATGTCATATATAAAAGTATTACATTCATAATGTAATAATGTTATTCTACTCACATAATAATTCTATGTGTATGATGTGATACTTTTAATTAGTATTACATGATATATATAAAAGTATTACTTGTTGATTTTAATAGTGTTACATGTTACACACAAAAGAATTATATTATGAGAGTATTGCTTGTTGATTTTAATAGTATAACATGTTTTACATAAAAGTATTACATTTGTGTAATAGACAATATTTTTCTATATATCATCTAATACTTCATAGTATTACATGATACACATAAAAGTATTATCTTAGTTGATTTCAATAGTATTACATGTCACATATAAAAGTATCACATGATGTATATAAAAGTATTACTTGTTGATTTAAATAGTATAACATGTTGCACATACAAGTATTACATGTTGCACATAAAAGTATTGCATGGTGTTATGTTCTTATAATGTAATAACATTTTTGTGTGTATTAGGTAATACACTTTTATATATCATTTAATACTTCATAATGTAATACATTCATGTATATTAGGTGATACTTTTTTATAGATCGAATAATATTTTTGTATTATATACATATAATGTATAATATATTACAAAAGTATTAGATGATATATAGAAAAATATTACCTACTACATATAAAAGTATTACATATTTTCATACATTCTAACCAAATCCAAAATCATATTATTTTACAAAAATATTACATAATATATTGAAAAGTAATACCTAAACCTACACAAAAGTATTACATAATTTCTCAAAACTTTGTCACACATGATACACATAAAAGTATTACATTATAAAAGTAAAAGTATTACATTCATAATGTAATATTTTTATGTATATTGTATACTACTTTTACATATAATATGTAATATTTTTTGTCAACGACGTTGACTGACCGTTGACCGGTGTTGACTTTTGACCGTTGACTTTTGCCTTTGACTTTGATCGTTGACTTTTGATCGTGTCGGGTTAACCCCTCTCACGGAATGGGATCCATGAGATGGTCTCATACAAGAATGTCTTGTTGTTATATGTTATTTTCAAATTTTATTTTCAGATTTATTCATTGAATATTGATGTTTTCAAAAAAACACGGATTATTTTACAAAACGTCAAAATAAAAGATCTTATTAATAATTTTTTATATAATATTATTATTATTATACTATTTAAGTCGTATTTTCTCTAGTAAACTATAACCGTGCATTAGGCGATGTAGTGCTAATACATGGAACACAAAATTGAGTGAAACTTGATATACGTGTTCCAAATATTTGAGGATTTCTTTGAACCGCCAGATTATAGCATCACATGAGTATTGTCAACATATATTTATGTCAGCAATTATTATTAATCATAATAATCAGACCAAAACTGAACAAAAATGGAAATACGAAGTTTAAGAATCATCATAAAAAAATGCGAACAAAGTCACAAAGTAGAGAACCAATATTAATTTTTTCCCAAATTGAAATATTAGCGAGTATGATCATAAAAACTAAAAAACTTGCGTAAAATGGTCTCACGTGAGATAGAATATTTTTATCCATATATCAAACTTTTTTCACTACTAAATATATAAATAGTGAATTGTGAGTTTGACTTATCTCAACGTAACCAAACGAATTGGAATATTCAAATATGATTTGGTTAAATGTTGTTAAGATTTGCGATGATTATAATAAAGAGTTAGTCTCCTGTGTAACTAGTGCACATACAATTCGGGTCGGGTCCGGGTCGACCCGGATCTGTGCACTTTTATTTATTTATTTATTTTGAATTTTATTTTTTCGCTTCAGATTGTTACATTTATGTTATATGTACGTGACCTTTATGTTATATAAGTGTGACCTTTATGTACAAATGTAACGACCTTTATATACTCTAACTTATAAAAAAATGAAGAATTTTAGCAAAATGTGTGCATATTTACGTTTATGTAATATTAGCTGCACATATATCAATCCTTAAAATGCACTGACTTTTGAAAATTTCCAAATTTTTTTAAAGTTATAGATTATAAAAGTCATAATATTTGTACATAAAAGTCACAAGAATTGTACATAAATGTTACAACAATACAACATAAAGGTCTTAATCTGAAGCGAAAAAACCTGAAAATCTTCATTTTTTTCTTAAGTTACTGAACATAAAGGTCATAACATTTATTTATAAAGGTCACACTTGTATAATGTAAAGGTCACATCCTTACAATATAAAAGTAACAGCCTGAAGCAAAAAAAAAAAAAGGAAAATACAGGTGCATGGATCCGGGTCCGATTGCCCAGTTGCACCAATCCAGATCCGTGCACCTGGTGTACAGCAACATTTGCGTTGAATAAAACGTAGTTGAGGGTAGAAGTAAGGAATTATTAATCCATAATAATAATAATAATAATAATAATGTGTGTGTGAGAGGGGGGGCATCAAATGAATGGATTGGTTGAAATGGAAGGCAAGAGCAGGTTGAGAAAAGGATAAATGCTACAAAACATAGATGCAAATTGGAATACAACCATCACTCAACTATTTACTCTTCTTTTGGCTTTTTCTATTTCTCCTTTTGCTTTCTCTTCGAATCTATCCTCTCTTCTTTCCATTATTTTCTTGCATATAACAACAAAGATATACCACTGAAATTTTCTTGGGATCTCTAACTGCTTCAATATCAACAATCAGTATATTCCAATAATAGTAGAGAGATTTGATGAAACATGCCTTAAAACCATTGACTATTATTATTTATTGCTTTTTAATTTCTTATTCCATTTCACATTCTACTCTTTTCAATTCATACATGTTAATAAGTAACATAATTCATACACATGATAAATGTTATTATAGAATATAATATGAAACACACAATAAAATTCATAGTCTCTTATATATATATATATATATATATATATATATATGTATTTGCATCTTGTTTCAATAATTGATGATCGGCCTTATTACATGTATGTGAGACACAATGCTCCCATTTAATTTAAGAGTTACTCTCCTGTACACCAGTTGCACGGATCTCAACTGGGCCGTGCGTGGGCTGGGGTGGCCCGTCCAACTCGTGCCTCTTTACTTTTTTTGCGTGTTTTGGTCGTTACCTTCACGTTATGTTAGTGTTACATTCGTGTTATGTTAGGGTTCCCTTCTCGTTATGTTAATGTGACCACATCTCCAGATTTCATACCCTTAGTTTAAAACCACTGAACTAAAATAACACGAAGGTAACACTAATATAACATAAATGTAACACTAACATAACATGAAAGTAACATTAACATAACATGAAGGTTAAAAACAATGTTAATCATACCTTCATGTTATGTTAGAGTGACCCTCACGTTATGTTAGGGTTACCTTCATGTTATATTAGAGTGACCCTCACGTTATGTTAGGGTTACCTTCATGTTATGTTAGTGTTACCCTCATGAGGATAACACGAGGGTAACACTAACATAACATGGGTTAGGTATGACTGCCTAGAGCGAATCTTGGTGGGTTTGAGCGCACCCACCAGGCGCGTGCGGGCGCGTGAGAGCATGTTGGGATGCGTGAAAATGCACGTCAAAGGCTTGTGGGGCGGGTCGACACGAGTGCATGGATCTAGCAGTTGCACAAAATATTTTGTTTTAATTTAAATCATTAGATGAAGTTTTCTTGATTTAATTATCATCATTAGACTAATATTAAAAAAAAAAAAAAGAACTTCATAGCAAATTATAGGGAGGTTAGAGATACACCAAATAGTCATAACGTAGATATTCATACCAGAATCATGGTTTAGGTGGACTGAATCCTATATGATCAAACAAATATTCGTTTCTATATATCTAATTCTTTTGTAATAGTTGGATATTTGTTCTTACATGTTTAATTGTATATAAATATAATACATGAAAATATTATTTAAGAGTTAAAACTCTTCATGAATATCGGTGACTAAAAAATTAAAATACATGTCACTATAATTTAATAGTTGAAATCGGAGAATATTGCAGGATAAAATATTATAGTTGTCAATGTCAATTGATATTGCAAGGATGACTGACGTAATCAATTGGTTTAGTCAATTCTTATATAGAATAATAGAGTTTAGATCCAATTATTAAAATGAAGCATGCACACTCGAAAGCAATTAATAAAGTTTGTAGATTATAAATACATTCATTGACATTAAATTAATTCTATTTTACAAGTTACACTAGTAAGAAAATATCCTTGCGAAAATATATGCAAACCTTATGTAGTACTTAGAACTAAACAGTATAAATTCTAATATGTTAATATGAATTTTTTTCAATAGATCAAATATAAAAAGTAGCTTTCGAATGAGTTTACCATCAAAAATATCTACTCCCTCAATTCCAAAATAAATGTCGCGTTGACCAAATATTTCTTTCCCAAAGTTATTGTAGGATTTTAAGATAATATTTTATCATATTAATTCTACTAATTAAACTGTCATTATTTACTATTCTCAAATTAAATGATATACAAAAAAAATATTGATAATTCATCAATAATGAATGTAAATAAATAACTCGCTCTTTTATCACACTTTTCTTTGATCATTTCTATGCTAAATTCTAAAACGGAATTTTATTTTAGGATCAATGGAACAGTAAACTATGTAGGCACATTTTACTTGATCCATGTAACGCGGATTATTTTGCATGTATTGATTGATTGAAATATGAGGTGAAACGTAGCTATAAAATCGAGATGGACTCCACCAATTAAATCTATAAATGTAGAGAAGGGAGCACATCATTTTCAATTAGTGAATTTATTATGAGAAGAAAATGAAAGAAGAAGAAAAAGAAAGGGATAATTCCAATTAAGGTACTATTGATGCCATGTTACTTGGCATATATAATCCAAACTTAGCCGTCCTATATCTCACATGCGTGGTTTTAAGTCCCACTAATTCTAATCTAATTTTTGGACCAAGAAACCACTCCAATGTATACCTATTATTATATAATCAATTTTCACTCACCTACTACAATACCATCCAGCATATATATATATATATATATATATATATATATATATATATATCAATTACCTGTATAAAAGTATGAATATTTCTTACAAAATATGAATTGCATAATATATCTTTATTAAAGATTTTATTTAAGATTATAATAGTAATTTTTGATATTCATATTTAAATAATTTTACATTAGAATTCTAAATCAGAATCATATAGAGTTCTGTTATGAGTAGGACTCTAATTTACTATACATTTTTTTGAATTTAATTTAATTTAATTTAACATAGATTGTATATCCTTATAAAAATTATTATTTAAAATTAATAGTAATATAATATTTTTAATTCAAAAAATTCAACATTCACCATTTTTTAATTTTTGATTTAAAAATTATACTCACACATACCATCCATCATTTTCTTCTAGGCAAAATATTTTGTGCAACTGGTGTATGAATCTAGGATTCATGCACCTGGGTCGACCCGCTCCACACGCCTTTAACGCACGTTTTCACGCGCCCTACGCGTCTGGTGGGTGCGCTCAAACCCACCAAAATTCGCTCTAGACAGTCATACCCTCATGTTATGTTAGGGTTATCTTCATGTTATGTTAGAGTTACCCTCATGAGAGTAACACTAACATAACATGAATGTAACCCTAACATAACGTGAGGGTCACTCTAACATAACATGAAGGTATAATTAACATTGTTTTTACCTTCATGTTATGTTAATGTTACTTTCATGTTATGTTAGTGTTACAATATTCATGTTATATTAGTGTTACCTTCGTGTTATTTTTGTTCAGTGGTTTTAAACAAAGGGTATGAAATCTTGAGATGGGGTCACATTAACATAACGCGAAGGTAACCCTAACATAACGTGAAGGTAACGACCAAAACACGCGAAAAAAGTGAAGAGGCGCGGGCTGGGTGGGCCAGCCCAGCCCGCACGCGGCTCGCTCGCGGCCCAGTTGCACGGATCTCAAATTAATGCAACTGGTGCACAGGAGAGTAATTTTTTCTTTTCTAATGCTTGTTAAGTATTGAAAAATACAATAAATTTCTATTTTCATTGAGGCCCCTCAACATCTGTGTACATATCTTAAACGTGCATACATTCATGCATGTATGTGGTGATATAAATGCTTAAACTCCAAATTAGATAGATGTATGTGTGTGTAATATTGTATTGATCATGATTGATATTCGGCATTAATTAATTATTATGCTAAATTAAATTACTGGTGTCCCTTAGGTTGGTCAACATGATGATTACATATTTTTAATAACGAGAAAATAAGGTTGGAGACAATTAGGGAATCATGCATAAATTAATGCATGTACATGCTGGCTACGACATTAATTGCCACTTTACCCATTATTAGCGAAATATGTCCTAAACTCCAAATTAGACTATTAATGTCTGAAAAAGAAAGACCCGAAAATCTACGATCACAAACAACTCGCGACAGCAAAATAATTCGCATTTGCATTATTGACAAGTTCATTAATATATATACTCACCACAAAACTTGTGTGACATGATCTTATGAATAGTTTTGGTGAGATAGATTTTTTTTCTCACTACCAATTTTCATAAATTTATATATGAATTTTGAAGTGTGGACTGTGACTTGGTCTGTTTCACATAAAATGATCGAAGAGATTGTTTCACAAGAGAGATTCACTATATATATATATACACACACATGCATCTCTCAGTTCGAACAATATTTCGAGTTTGAATCATTCACCCCGTTTGTAATTAAAGGCAAAATATTTTGTGCAACTGGTGCATGGATCTAGGATTCATGCACCCGGGTCGACACGCCCCACGCGCCTCTGAAGAGCATTTTCACTCATCCCAACGCTCTCTCACGCGCCCCCACGCGTCTGGTGGATGCGCTCAAATCCACCAAAATTCGCTTCAGGCAGTCATACCCTCATGTTACGTTAGGGTTACCTGCATGTTATGTTAGTTTTACCCTCATGAGGGTAACCTGCATGGTAGTCTTACCCTCATGAGGGTAACCTGCATTGTAGTCTTACCCTCATGAGGGTAAGACTAACATAACATGCAGGTAACCTTAACATAACATGAAAGTATGATTAACATTGTTTTTTACCTTCATGTTATGTTAATGTTACTTTCATGTTATGTTAGTGTTATCTTCATGTTATATTAGTGTTACCTTCGTGTTATTTTAGTTCAGTGATTTTAAACTAAAGGTATGAAATCTGGAGATGTGGTCACATTAACATAACGCGAAGGTAACTCTAACATAACATGAAGGTAACACTAACATCACGTGAAGGTAACGACCAAAATACGCGAAAAAAGTAAAGAGGCACCGGCTGGGTGGGCCAGCCCAACCCACACGCGGCCCAGTTAAACGGATCTCAGATCCATGCAACTAGTGTATAGGAGAGTAACTCGTAATTAAAAAGGGAAAAAAGAAGTTAAGGTAGGGATGTAAATGAACCAAGCCATTCGTGAACTATTCACTGGCTCGGCTCGATAAATATTCGTTCGAGATCGTTTGTGAAGCTTAACCAGCCGAACTCGAGCCCGAATTTCGAGCTCGAATACTTAACGAGCCGAACTTGAGCTTGGGCATGTTTGATTCGAAAGCTCGCGAACAGGTTCGCAAACATGTTCGCAAGCCTATTTAACGAACCTGTTCGCGAGCCTGCCTAACAAACCTATTCGCGAACATGTTCGTGTAGCCTGCCTAACAAACCTGTTTGCGAACCTGTTCGTGAATATGTTCGCGAACATGTTCGCGAACATGTTCGTTAGGTTCGTAAAGAGTTCGTTAGCATATTCGTTTAGTGTTTGTGGGCTAATTTATTTATATATTTTATAATAATATTATATTTTAAAATTTAAATAAATATATACATTAAAAATTCTTAACACAAATATTACAGGATTAAATTAAACATATTCATTTTATAAACATACTAACTAATACAAATTCAATACAATTTACTTATTTCTAATATATTAATTGCATTGTCATTTGAATATCTTTAAAATTTTGACATTAATGATACAATGTAGTGATGATATATTATCTTTATATAAAAGATATAATGCTTTAAATATTTATATAAATTAAAGTTTGGGTATCTTAATATTGGATTTTTCATTTATGATATTTTAAATATTTATATATGATATTTGAAGCATACATAAGTATAACCTATCAATATGTATATAACTAAAAATAAAATATGTATTAATTATCAATATCTGCATAATTAACATTTTTAAAATTTTAAAATTAAGATTTTAAAATAATTAAAAATAGAAATATTAATTAGAGTTTAGATTCTTCAATATAATATTATGAGATTTGAAATCCACACAGATATATACGTGCACACACACGCGCCCGTGCACACACACACACACACACACACACACATATATATATATATATATAAACGTAACTCTCGAATGTGTTATATAGTTTTCGAACAAACTAAGTAGATAATTGGTTATATATTGTTAACTTTAAACATAAAACATATCAATAATTATATATTTTACGTTTTTGTATTTATCATCAATAAGAATTTTAGTGTTACAATTATACATTTTACATTCTTATATTAAAATATCACGAGTCTTGTAATGATTTCGCAAATGAGATAAATTATATATTTCATGAAAAATATAACATATTATCTAAAATTTATAATTTAATCATAAAACATATTTATAATTAGATATTTTACATTTTTATATTTATCATCAATAAGAATTGTAGAGTTATAATTATACATTTTACATTCTTATATTAACATATCAACTTATTAACAAAGATAAATTATATATTTCTTAAAAACATAGCATATTATCTAAAATTTATAGTTTAACCATAAAACATATCTATAATTAGTTACTGTACATTTTTTATATTTATCATCAATTAAAAATTTAGAGTTATAATTATACATTTTACATTCTTATATTAACATATCAACTTATTAACAAACATAAATGATACATTTCTTAAAAAAACATTCAACATATTATCTAAAATTTATAGTTTAATCATAAAACATATTTAATTAAGATCGAGAAGTTTAATATTTAGAATATTACGTTGACTTGAAATTTGACTATTTTAATTATTTTTGTACGTCATGTTGAATTGTGAAATTTGTATGTTTTGTTATATTTATTTTCTAGTTAAATCTTGAAATGGAGGCCAAAATTAGTGTTAACGAACTTGAGCCCGAACTCGAGCCGAACTCGAGCTTGCTCTCGAACAATCAAGCTCGAATTCGAGCTTGTACCGAACTCTTTCGAGCTTTTATCGAGCCGAACTCGAACTTGGCTCGTTTGTCCTATTAAAGAGCCTTATCCGAGCCGAACTCGAACGAATACCGAGCCCAATATTTTTCAAACGAGCCGAGCTCGAGCTCCATTCCTAAGGCTCGAACCGAACTCGAGCCGAACTTGAGCCCGAACCGAACTCGAACGAGCCGAACTCAAGCCCAATACTGTTCGGCTCGGTCACATCCCTAAGTTAAGGCCACAATTTGCGTGGTAGTGTCTTGTCATGAGTCCATACAACAACAGTACAATTATGTCGTAGATAATCAAATGTTATTGGGTAATTACAACGTGTTACCTATAAAAATCATTTTTTAAATAATAATTTAGTTTAACTTTAAGGATTAATGAAATACAAAAGCTACCAACTATAAAATATACGACTATTAATTTTGATATATATATATATATATATTATCTGGTCATTCAAAAGCCACCATGTATATATCTTATTTCACACCCCAATTTTCGGAAATATAAACAATAACACATTTTGACCATAAGAAAGGGACGTGAGCTTATAAAACATAAATACCCTTTTTTTTTCAAAAACATCTACATAAATTTTAAATCTTTGTTTTTATAATAAAATTTTACACATCAATTCAAAATCATTTATCAAATCATAATAACCTTTAACAAAACATTCAGCGGAAGCAACTCAAATGAACAATTTTCCAAATAAAGTAACCATGAAAAACAAAGTAACATAACTCAAAAATTTACCTCAATATTTAAATACTAAAGTGAAAAAGTTAATGATTCAAAAGCATTTAAAAGAAATCAATAAACTATTTGTTAATAATCATCATAAACTATCTTCCACTTGTCATTAATTATTAAATCAATTTCCACTAGCATCCACCGTACCACCGCATCCGGGCTCCTCATCTGTAAAATATTGTAATAATATGGAGTGAGCTACACTAGCTAAGTGGGGACATGTTTGTCTAAATTAAAGACAACATGTAAAGCAAAACAAATAACACAACATGCACACTAACATTCCCTTTTTTCTTGGGATTAGCCCATCAATAGCACGGCAGGCAAACCTGAAGACCTACTTATGACCCATGGACCTTTGATGGCCCCTGGCTAATTCTGAGCACGACAGGCAAACCCGAAGATTTATGAAGACTCATAGACCTTTGATAGTCCCTGGCTAATTCTGAGCACGGCGGGCAAACCCGAAGGTCTATGAAGACCCATGGACCTTTGACGGCCACTAACTAGTTCTCATGGATAGATCATAAATCACAGTAAGCATTTTCATAAATAATTTTACTCAAACACATTGCATCAATTCATCAATCACCTCACATAAAGTATTTAATAGAGACAAACACATAAAAGAAATATCGTCACCTCAAAGATGCATTTAAATTTTGGATGCTTGATGCGAATGGATGCAAATATTCCATGTCCTCGTTATCTTCATTCCTATATTTTTGAAAATCAAACAATCTCTTTGCTATGGTTGCATCATGATATGAAAGAAGATGGCTTCATTGCTGGAGAATCATGGTTTTCATATAGATGTAATAGCGTATTTAAGTGTAGTGCATTTAAGTTTCTTATTTTTCAAAAGAACGTAGAATTTGAGTTAGATTAGGTTTAGGAAACTTATATATGTATTTTATTTTGTAATTGGGTTCAACAACTTAATAGCTTATCTTAAATAAAAAATATATTATATTATATGACTCAAATTAATTTATAATGATCTCTTATTATAATTATATTCTAATTATTTATTAAATTTTATATCTAAAAAATTGGGGATATTACAATTATCATATTAAATTTAAATTGATTTGATAATTATTATGACAAGGATGATGGATAGATGTCAAATTGATCAGCAAAAATTATACATTCTTCGGCACAATTACACATTCGTGGGCACCCGGTTCTATTTAATGGGTTAGTATAAATAGATTTTCTAATTTTTTCTCTCGTTTTCTCTCTTGCGCAGCAAAACGATTTTTTTTTTTTTTTTCTGATTTCTTTTGGTTTTTTTCTGCTTTTCTTTCTTTTCTCTTCTTTTTAACATCCGATCTTCTGTTGGTGTTTGTGTTTTGTTCGTGATTTTTGTTAAGTCTCCAACATTGTGTTGCATATTATCAGTGTTTATTGAAGAATTTTTGCGTTTTCAAGTTGCTTCTAGTATGTATTGTACTCTTTGCGGGTTTTTCTTCTGTTTTTTTTTTTTTTTTGTAGATTTTGTTTAGTTCGTCTAATCGATGGTTTTATGTTTGTGTTTATGTTTATATTTGTTTGTGATGTTTGTTTGTTTGTTTTTTTTTTTTTGTGTGGTTTTATGTTAACCCTATTTCCAGGGTTTTTATATATTCAGTTTGTGTATTTGATTTGTTGTGTTTGTTGTAGTTTTTTGTGTTATTGTTTTTTGTGAATTGTTTGTGTGTTTGTTGTTTTGCATGTTGGTTATTTTGTTGTAGTTTTGCTAAACTAAATTTTCTAGCTAGTGTACATGTTTGTGTATTTGTTTTTCATTTCTCGTATCTGTTGCTGGTTTGAAGAGGAAGACGATTTTGTTGGATGACTCAATTTGTAAGAAGATATCTTAGGGACAAAACTTAGGTTGTAACATCCCCAATTTATTTATATTTAAAACCAAGAAAACATGTATAAACACTACAAGAAAAAAGCTCATAGACAAGGGTTAAAAACCCTTGTCGTAGCTTAAAAAACCCTTGTCGTAGGTGGTATTGTCGTAGGGTCTGAAAATTTTCACTCATAGACAACGGTTTTTAACCGTTGTCGTAGACCTCCATGACAACGGCATGACAACGGTTAAAAACTGTTGTCGTAGGTTGGCAATTATAATTTATGCGCCCATAGACAACGGTTTTTAACTGTTGTCATAGACCTTTAGGACAACGATTAAAAACCGTTGTCCCGCTGAAGTCTTTTACTCTACCACAACGGTTTTAACCGTTGTCGTAGAGCTTTACGAAAACGGTTAAAAACCGAAGTCCTGTCGAAGTCCTTAACTCTACCATAACGGTTTTTAACCATTGTCGTAGACCTTTACGACAACGGTTAAAAACAATTGTCCCGTCAAAGTCTGACTCTACCACAACGGTTTTTAACCGTTGTCGTAGACCTTTACGACAACGGTTAAACCCGCCGAAGTCTGACTCTACCACAACGGTTTTTAACCGTTGTCCCGCCGAAGTCTTTTTACTCTACCACAACGGTTTTTAACCGATGTAGTTTACTTTTAAGACAACAGTTTAATGCAGTCAAAATCGTTGTCTTTTTTAGCACTGTCTTTTACTTTTGCATTTTACGATTATTATATATTGGTTGATATGGTAAATATACAAAAATTAAATTTTACCAAACTATACAAAATCAAAATATAGTAATATCAAATTAAAATATTCATCTAATAGTTCATACAACAAATATTCATACTTAGAATCCATTAATCACATGTTAAAGCCAAAGTACAATAACATCAAAAACATCCAAAAACTATAATAACATCAAAGCATCCTAATTTCACTAGCAAAACTACAATACTTCATCCAAAAACATCAAGAACCATTCACATGTTTTTCTACAATGCTAAGAACCCTTCACATCAAGAACCATCCAAAAACATCAAGAACCATCCAAAAAACATCAAGAGAACCATCAAGAAGCCATGACTACAAATATAATCTCCAAGAATCACCGGAGCTCCCCAACAAATCAAATCCTACAATGCTTTTGCCTCCCCCGTAATCTACACATCATATTCATGAAAAAACAACAATCTAGTCACAAAATAGAGTCATTTAAAACAAAACAAATCATTAGATGACCAACAATGGAAGCAACATAGACAATCATGAACTTAGAATTCTACTTCCTCAACAATGGGAGCAATCTGACTTTACATAAACAAAACCACAAGTATCAACAACAAGGGCAAAACCATCATTATGAACAATCCTCATTATCAAATCAATAATCTAGTATATCATAAATCTTGATTATTCGAGAATGAAGTGATTCAATGGACACATCATAAACAAAATATGGGATCTCATATTTCACATAACACTTATTAAAACCAGTCACAATATTCATTACGTATTACCTAATATTCATATATATGCTCTTGAACACGTTCTGCCCATTCCTTGCGCACTTCATTGTTCTCCGCTTCAGTGTATGTCTCTTTAGTGAACTGTCAAAACAAAAATATGCATTATATATAGATTGAATGAATACCTTTCTAATAGCGTTCAAAAATAACATATAAGAAATTTTATATTCTTACCAATGACTGCATCGAAGCAATCTTCTCAAACGGATCACTCTCAACTATTTGCTTCATGTATTTCATCACATAAAAATCACGCTGGAATGCGTCAAGTTGTTTAGGAGCCTACATGTATTTGAATCCAATTATTATGTTTTTTTCTATCAATAAAGCAACAAAGAGATAAAGTCATTACACACCTTTATTATTGTCCATGTAGGTTTCTTCATTCCTTTGCTCATTTTAACTGCACTAAACATCTTCAAGGCCCTACATAAGTGATATGTAGTAGTATAATTGAACAACAAACATATATAAATTAAATAACTATATAAAAAGATAAATAAAATAACAATAAAACATCACAAAACTTACAACTCAACAACTTGTTTCCAAACTCCATCACGGATACCATTACAAAGAGGATCCAATATTCCAACTTCCTCCTTGTGAGGATCAATAACAGTAAGAATCCAATGAGCACTATATATACATACAAACACGAATGTATTAATTGTATGTAATGTTAATAGCAAATTAATTGTTCAAGGTAAATCAAATAATTTCAAATTCATACTTACCCCACATTACATGGAACTAACACAATCTAATTGATCAAGGTACCATCCAAGCCACTTGCCAAATCACATGCTCTTTGTGCCATTGCATCATGAATTGTTTTGTTATCCCTTTTCGTATATGGAACATGACCAATATTTCAGGGATCAACAAATTCAAATTTGTTCAGTCCACTTAAACTCTTAATCTTGTTGTATAAGTGCCTATAATTGAAAAAAGAAACTCGCAATTTGCATTTGATATAAAAATAAAATAAGTAAATTAAATTACAAAAAATTGAAGATGAAATTTACCATATGTAGACAGTAATACATGTGTAGGAGATTGGTTGCAATTGACAAAAAGGCTTGACGTCCTTAATGTGTACATAAAGGGTACACTCACTTCCAAAGACATCTTTATGAAATGGTATTATGATATTTGCATTTACCTTCAAGAGAAGCCTTGCAATAACAATATACCATACGTAATGGAGTTGGAATGGTCGAGAAATCCGTCACAGGCTTCTTAATCTTTTCTAACTTCCTTTTCTTTTTTGCTTTCTATACATTGTAATTGGACTCATATTAGATATGTAAAACAAGATGATATTATTACGTAATAAATAATGAAAATAATTACCACTTCTTGCAAATTCATAAGATGTATCGGCCAAGCAACATGAGATCCAACTGCATCACCAATGCTTAAGCACTCGTGTGTTGGAATGGGCAAAGGAGCATTTTCATTCACTGCTTCATCGATCGAAACCCTCATGCAATTTTCAGGCATTTGCATTCCATGAATCAGCTCATTTGGCCCATTGACTTTCACAATCGTGCCGTAAGCAGCAATGTTTATGCCCGACTCCAAACTTAGTGCGACAAGCTTTCCCTACAAGACACACTTAACATTAAATAATCAGCAGAAACAACTACTATAGTTTCACATGAATGATATACTATTAATATGAAGCACCTGCAATTCAACATTATCTTCAATGAATTGAACATCATCATCGTCTAATTTGCAGACATCAACTGGATTGTCAACTGGAATGAGACTATTTGCATGTTCATGCTGGACATTATCAATCAAATCAGGCTTATACTTCACAGAGCAACTGTCTTTCTCATCAGCATCAACACCATGTCCAACGACTTTCAGTAGAGCAGCTTCAAGTCTTGCAATGCGTTCATCTCGCTCAACATTTTTCTTTCTTTCTTCACTCAACTCACGTTGTTGGAGGTCATAGAGCTTATCTCCTTTTGATTTATCTCTTTTGGGAACTTTATAATAACTTCGCTTGGTGACATGACCTCCAACACCTCTCAAACGCCCGTAATGTTCTTCAGAACCAAGAACTTAAGAAAGGATCGTGTTTTTGTCTCCCCTCAAAACTCAAACTTCCTTCTTTCTTCTTGGAAATAAACTCACCCTAATATTTAAACATGGAAAAAGATAAATAAAATAATTATGAACATAACATTTCAAGCAACTAAATGAAATAAAAAAAAGAGTTTTAGAAACTTACAATATTAGAAACTTTTTCTTTCAAGGCCTCTCCTTCATGATTGCCATCCTTAGTCTTTCATGCTTCTACCCAAAGTATAGCTTGATTGATTTCAGGATCTTCACACAAGATATGAGGTTGCATATTGATCATATAACCCAATCAGGAATTTAAATCTACAAAATATCTATTCATAAAAAACTATCAATTCATATTCAAATATGTGACTTATATTCTTATTTTCATAAAGTAATAACACATAAAAGAGTAACTTACATGATCCCATGCATATTGGGCATATCTCAATCGAGATAAACGATACGGGTATACACACTTCTTTCTTCTTTCCTTTTGTTCCTCCCTCATTTTCTAGAAAACAAATGGGAACATGAAAAGTTAGGTTACATAACATAGGCAACATAACATAAATAACAATATACCTTGAAATCATCAGACAAATGACTTATCACGAAAGAACTCCAATCCTTTTCCTCAATGCATGGATATTCGGCAAGTGATGTGTTCAAATTTGGTGAGCCTAGCCTTTTATAAACAAACTCATTAGTGAGTTTGGTCTTGAATTGACGCCACTTTGTATTAGCTGAGGATAGACATCCCGCCTTCCAGTTTGGGTCAACAATGAAGGAGAACTATACAATGCATGAAGATCATATCAGAAAATATGATATAAGTATAAGAAACTAGTAAATAACATAATTACTTACATTTACCAACTCCCAGATTTGATCCTTCACATCATTTGGAACAGCTTTCCATGTTAGATAAGTGATCTTCACTTTTTCTCTAGCTAGAACTCCAATAGAACTTTGCATCTTACTGGCAATTGGTCCAACTGGCTGCCCCAAAGAGTTGAACTCCACCTCATTTCTTACTCCTTGAACCCTTTGCATTGACAAATAATGCATCACAGTTCGTCTTCTAAGTGATCTTGAAGAATGGGTGCTCGACGTCACTGGATCACCGGGAATATCCTCTGCTACAACTTTTCCCTTGCTTTTCTCTTCCATAAGTCTAGTAGTGCCTTTTTACTCTGTGTGGTCATTGTTGCAAGAAATCTGCAATCAAATAAAGAAATAATGAATAAAGAGTGGATGACTATTAGAACAACAATAATAATGAGACAATTAGAATAACATGAATAAAATAACACTAAAACATTAAATCTCAACAAATAAAATAACAAGAATGAAGAAAGAGACATTGTGATTAATTATTTGCATGATCAATCCATGTCCCTTCATAATCAATACGGACACATGGTGGTTCATTATCATCTGTTACATCAATCGTCATTGGTCTGTAGATATTTGGTAAAACATAGGTGGTGGATTGATGTTTCATCAAATTCATCACCACTCATGCTTTCAATGTACTCCCTAGTAGGTGTCGCAAGCACAACGGACCATTTATTATCCATGGGGTCTTCTATATAGAAAACTTGTTTTGCTTGGCTTGCCAAAATGAACGAATCATTCGTAAATCCAATCTTGTTAAGATTTACCAATGTGAATCCAAGATCACCTATGAAGATGCCACTTTTTTGTCTACCCAATTGCATTTAAACAATGGAATTTGAAACTGGTAGTAATCAATTTCACATATCTCTTCAATAACCCCATAGAAGATCATGTCTGACACAATTGTATTTTTATCTTTTGCACTAGAAAGTTGCATGGTCCTTTCAACTAAGCTAACTCTACAGTTTTGAACTGTTCGTGCTGCATTACACTCTTTTGTGTAGAAAGTAACACCGTCAATCAAGTAACTGTGATACTTCAACACATTATTGCTAGGCCCCTGTGCTATCCACTTCATCCTTTTTGATATGTTCTTTATGGAACAATCTTTTTGTTCCACCACCTAGTACCATCAGATCATTAAAATACAATATTTATTGTTTTTTTATCACTATAATAACGAATTATATATGATACTAGACTTACCAGATTACGTAACCAGCTAGCAAATAGTTTATTATGTTGATGTTGTAACCACTTTATTGACTTAGCCTTTGTCTGTGATGTTGTCTTCAAGAAATTCATGTGTTCACTGAAGATATAACATAAAAATTACTTAATGAAACATGACGTGATCTTTATGAAACATGACGTGATCCTTACTTCCAACAATCTTCAAATCTTTCACTGATACCAACTTGTTGACATTTGATGAATAACCAGTTGGAACCTTCATTCCAGATAGAGAATTACAAACTTTCCTCTTCTCATCTCTACTTAATGTATAACATGCGGCTGACAAAAACGTCTTTTTTCCCCCACAATCGGTGCCAACTCAGTCCTCAACTTCATCTCCAGAAGGTCACGTCTTGAGGACACCCCGTCATTTGTTTTTCCCGGGATGTCAAGTAACGTGCCTACGAGACTTTCACATATATTCTTCTCAATGTGCATTACATCGAGAATATGTCGAACATGTAGATGTTCCCAATATGGAAGTTGAAAGAAAATTGACTTCTTATTCCAAACAAATTTATCTCCCCCATTTGCTTGAGAATTGTGTTTACATTTCCCCCAACAACATTTTATATCAGCTACTCTTCTTAAAACATCTCGACCAGACAATGGTTTTGGTGCAATCATGAGCTCTTTTGTTCCATCAAATGCTTTCTTTTGTCTTCTGTAAGGATGACTTTCATAAAGAAATCTTCCATGACCTGTGAATGACATCTTTCGACTGTGCTTCAACTTTTTTGCATATGTGTATTCACCACATACTGGACATGCATGATATCCCTTGACTATGCATCCTGATAGGTTTCCGTAAGCTGGAAAATCATTTATTGTCCACAATAAGACATCTCTTATAAGTAGGAATGTTTCATCCCGATAAGCATCATATGATTGAATGCCTACTGACCACAATTTTTCCAAGTCATCAATTAATGGTTCTAAGTAAACATCGATATCATTCCCAGATTGTTTAGGACCAGCAATCAACAAGGTAAGCATAATGAATTTTCGTTTCAAACATAACTAATGAGGAAGATTGTAGGTAACTAGTAGAACAGGCCAACAACTGTAAGTACTAGTCATCAGACTATGTGGATTTATCCCATCTGCAGACAATGCTAATCTGAGATTTCTAGGATCAGAAGCAAAGTCTGGCCATCTATGGTCAACAACCTTCCAAGAGGGGGAATCTACTGGATGACGTAGATACCCATCACTGACCCTCTTTTCAGAATGCCAAGTTAAGTCTTCTGAAACTTCTTTATGTCGAAACATTCTTTGAAATCTCAGAATAGGTGGAAAGCACAAGACTTTTACAAGAATTAAGCTCTTCGTACTGCCATTCTTGCCCACCTTCCATCTCAAGGCTCCACAAGTCGGACAACTACTACGTTGTTCATACTGCTTTCGATACATAACACAATCATTGGGACATGAATGAATTTTCTCATAGTCCATGCCTAGAACAACTAGACTTTTCTTTGCACCATATAAAGACAAAGGCAATTCATTTGGATCTGACAGCATATCTTCAACCAATGAAAGAAGATCCGTAAAGCTATTATCACTCCAACCATATTTGGCCTTTAAGTTGTATAGTTTCACAACTGAAGACAACTTGGTGAATTTAGTATAACCAAAATATAATGGTTTTTCTGCATCCTCAAGTTATTTCACAAATTCACTTGGATTGTCAGTGTCTTCATATGCATCATGAACCATATGAATTGGGTCTTCAGAAGAAGAATGGTGGTTACCATCCCCACATCGATTTAAATCATCAATTGAGTTGGCATTTTTTTCCCCATGCCATATCCAAGTATCGTAAGTTAAATCCATACCATTACTCAACAAATGCATCCTAACAAGTTCAACTTTTTTCCTCACTAGGTTCCCACATGTTGAGCAAGGACATGACATTAGATTTTGATTAGGTACATTTTGGTTTGCTACATCCTTACCCCTTTAAATTAATTTCGTCCTCAAAATTTAGAACTTACCAGATGTTGGAAAATATGGATATTTTGCTCGGAATTCATCCTCTCGTTCCCATGTAGCCTCTTCTGCCGCATGATGACTCCATTGTACTTTAATCAGACTTACCTCTCGATTCCTTAGTTTGTGTACTTTCCGGTCCAAAATTTTCTCCGAATACTCCTCATAAGTCAGATTATGGTTGATCTCCATAGTCGCATAGCTGATGATGTGCCTTGGATCATACACATACTTCCTCAACATGGATACATGGAAAACATTATGAACAACTACAAACTCCGGTGGCAAAGCCAAACGATAGGCCAACTCTCCCACTCGCTCCAAAATCTCGAACGGTCCAACAAACCTCGGCCTCAACTTTCCTCTTTACCCAAAACGAATGACTCCCTTGGTTGGTGCCACCTTGAGAAAGACATGATCCCCTACTTTGAAACTTAGGTCCTTTCTTCGTATATCTACATAGGACTTATGTCTGTCTTGAGCCATCTAAATTCTCTCTTGTATCTCTTGTGTCACTGTAACAGTCTGCTCCACTAGTTCAGGACCCAACATTTTCCTTTCTCAAACCTCGTCCCAATATAGCGACGATCTACACTTCCTTCTATAGAGTGCTACATATGGAGTCATTCCGATAGAAGATTGAAAACTATTATTGTAGGCGAATTTTACTAGAGGTAAATATTTCTCCCAATTGCTTCCCAATTCCAGTGTGGTTGCTTGCAGCATGTCTTCCAATGTCTGTATAGTCCTTTTTAACTGACCATCTGATTGTGGATGATAAGCGGTGCTGAAGTTCAACTTCGTACCCATAGCTTACTGTAAGCTCCTCCAAAACATTGATGTGAAACGAGATCTCTATCTGATATGATAGAAACAGGTATCCCATGCAACTTGACAATCTCTCGAATGTAGAGTTGCGCATATTGTTCCAAAGTGAAAGTCATTTTCATTGGTAGAAAATGTGCAGACTTTGTGAGTCGGTCCACCACTACCCATATTGCATAATTTCTTTTACTAGTCCTTGGTAGACCCACGAGTCCATTGTAATCTGTTCCCATTTACACTGAGGAATCTCTAGTGGCTTAAGCAATCCAGATGGTCTCTGATGCTTGGCTTTCACTTGCTGGCAATAAATACACTTTGCCACAAACTCCCCAATATCCCTTTTCATACCCCTCCACCAAAAAGCTCTCTTCAAGTCATTGTACATCTTTGTACCTCCGGGGTGCGCTGTGTACGGTGTGCAATGAGCTTCCTCAAGAATTTATTTCTTCAAACTTTCATCTCCCGGTATACACCATCTTCCTTCAAAAGTTAGAAGACCGTCATCGGCAATAACAAACCCTTTTTTACCTCCGGCTACCATTCGCTCTTTTATTTTACACAAGAAGACATCTTAGTCTTGCGCCTCTTTGATCCTTTCTCTCAATGTGGATTGTATAATTAAGGTTGTCAATACCGACCTTGTATCGCTTGGAGGTGTCACAACCTCGAGATTTAACTTTGCAAACTCTTTCACCAACAGTTCTTGTGTTGTGAGCATACTTGCTAATTCCCCTCTTGATTCCCGGCTTAATGCATCAACTACCACATTAGCTTTGCAGGGATGGTAATGAATGGTACAGTCGTAGTCCTTCACCAATTCCAGCCATCGTCTTTGTCTTATGTTTAGCTCCTTCTACGTGAAAAGATACTTCAGACTTTTATGGTCCGTATATATCTCGCACTTGCCTCCATACAGATAGTGGCGCCAGATCTTCAATGCATATACAACGGCTGCCAATTCCAAGTCATGTGTAGGATAGTTTATCTCATGTGATTTCAACTGTCTCGAAGCATATGTGATAACCTTGCCATGTTGCATTAGAACACATCCCAGTCCTTGTTTTGACGCGTCGCTATAAATGACAAACTCCTCAGTAGGGTAAGAAATAGTTAAAACCGGCGCAGTAGTAAGTCTTCTCTTCAACTCTTGAAAGGACTATTCACACTTATCAGTCCACACAAACTTCTCTCATTTTCTTGTCAACTGCGTCATTGGGGCTGCTAATTTCGAGAACCCTTTTATGAATTTTCGATAGTACCCGGCTAAACCTAAGAAACTGCATACCACAGTCTCACTGGTTGGCGTTTTCCAGCTATTAACAGCCTCAACCTTGCTAGGATCAACCTCGACTCTATGTGAAGTGACCACATGTCCGAGAAAAGCTACACGTTCCAACCAAAACTTGCATTTCTTGAACTTCGCATACAACTTTTCCTTCCGCAATACTCCCAATACGGTCCTCAAATGCTCCTCATGTTGCACCTTATCTCTCGAGTATATCAAGATATCGTCTATGACAACGATCATAAACTAATCCAAATAAAAGTGAAAATACTCGGTTCATCAAATCCATGAAAACTGCAGGAGCGTTGCTAAGTTCAAAAGGTATCATTACAAACTCGTAATGACCATAACGTGTTATGAAAGCTATCTTCGGTATATCCTCCTCCTTGATCTTTAGTTGATGATAGCCCGACCTCAAATCAATCTTCGAAAACACTCCAGTTCCCCTCAGTTGATCAAAAAGGTCTTCTATCCGAAGAAGTGGATATTTGTTCTTTATTGTTAGCCGGTTGAGCTCTCTGTAGTCAATGCACATTCTTAAGGTCCCATCTTTCTTATTCACGAATAAAACTGGTGCTCCACATGGTGAAACACTGGGTCTGATAAAGCCCATATCCAGCAGCTCTTGTAACTAAGTCTTTAACTCATGTAGTTCCTTTGGTGCCATTCTGTAGGGTGCCTTCGATAATGGTGCTGCTCCAGGAATCAAATCTATGACGAACTCCACTTACCGATCTAAAGGAATTCCAGACAGATCTGAAGAAAAACATCTGCAAACTCGCGTACTATAGGAACATCGTCAACAGTATGCTCAACAGACTCTGAACCCATCACATTCACTAGATACCCTTGACAACTCCTTTTTCTCAATATTCGCATTCCCTTCACTGCTGGTATGACACACGGAATAGATAGACATCTTGCCGCATAATACGCTACCTCACCAACCCCGGACAAAACCAAAGTCACGACCCTTTCTTAACACTTAATGTTAGTTTTATACTTAGATAACCAATTCATGCCCAGAATCACATCAAAATCTTTCATACTCACCACATATAAGTTGGCCTCTAAGTTCTTCCCACAAAAGGTACATTTACCCCTTTCATCATCGAGCTAGCAGTTATAGGTTTTCCCGACGGTAAACAAATTTCAAGCGGTTCAAAAATGGTTACCCTTCTACCCTTAATTAGATCACAAAACTTGGAGGAAATGAAAGAGTGTGTGGCTTCGATGTCAAATAACACATAAGCATGCACGTTGCATACCTGACAAGGTCCCTTGCTCCTGATCATCGCTGCGCTCAACCATTGCAAACATACGCGATTTTTCTCCAGATGCTTGTTCTGTTCTCCCTCCAGCTGACTGCCCCTATCCTGTCGATCCATCACGAATTACCCATGGGCAATTATAAAACACATGTCCTGATTGGTGACACCTAAAGCATTTCCCTTGTCTAAGCAAACATTCTCCTCTATGAAGCTTTCCACAAGTAGTGCAAGGTGGTCTGGTCGTCGCCACACTTGGTCGTACAACCTGACTGTTTGACAAGTTGCCTCAGGTTCTAGTTTGTCCTCCCTGCTTCTAGTTTCTATTCTGACTAGAGCTTTCTCATTTCCTTTTTCCTGATCCTTCAGTCTGTCCCCGATAGCCTCCTTCCATATCCATACTCACAGAGATCACTTGAGCTCTCGCCACAACCTGTGAGTAGTCTAGGTCCAGATGTGCAGATAGAATGTTACGGATATTCGGCTTCAACCCTTGATGAACCTTTGTGCCTTCTTTCGTTTAGTGTCAATCAAATGCGTAGCAAACTGAGTCAGCTGGTTGAACTTCCTCTTGTATTCGGTCACTGAAAGTCCTCCCTGTTTAAGAGTTAGAAACTCATTCTCCATCAGGTCACAGACACCTGGGGTAGTACTTATCCATCACAATATCCTTAAACTCGGTCCAGGTCAGTGCATCCCTTTCCTTTTGTGGCCTCAATCTCCAATATGCCTCCCACCAATGGTTAGCATCCTCTATTAGTTGATAGGCGGCACAGTCAATCCTCTGAGCATCAGTGCAGTCGATGAGTGCAAAAGTACACTCCAAGGATCAAAGCCATTCCTCCACGTAAGTAGGTCCTTGTCACCCATTAAACTTTGACGGTCCATGTCGGTGAAACTGTTCTACCACTTGCACCCGATTGTTCGCAGCGTTGGGTGCATTCTGGAGAGCATTCTTGAATTGATTCAGCAGATCCTGCCCTGCATTAGGGGCTGGCGGTCGCTCCCGACCCTTAGTGGTTTGGTTTTCCTCAGTAGCTGGGTTTTTATGTGCAACATGATCTTGATTCACAATGTTACGTCTTGTAGGTATTTTCTATGTCATCACATAAATTCTTCTTAGTTGCATCCAAATTTGTTCCATAAGGATAAATATGAAATAAATTAAATAGCAACTCATAAAGAAAAAATATTTTATTTTAAAAAATAATAAATAATATTATATATATATATATATAAAGCTTAATGATGTTAATTACATCTACTTCGTCTTGAATAAGAAAAAGCTGCAAATCTAGAATTAAAGTGTAAACTGTCTCAAAATAGAAGTACCCATAAAATCAAATAAAAATTCATTTACTAAATACTACTATAATATATATGCATCTCAAATGAACTACTTCGAATCCTCCCTAAGTATCCATAACTGCACCACCAGTCGATCCTTCTCCTTCTTGTGGTCCCTTATCGGGTTCCTCTTTGAGTTCTTTCTCGTTATCCTCATGAGGCTCCTCTTCCCAACGTGATGTGACGTCTTCGCTTCGTATAACCCACGTTGAATAAAGCACTCCTGAGAACCTTGCATAACTTATAGTTGGCACATTGGATTGTGTGGTGAACCTTGTCATCTAAAATAAAATGTGCCTAGCTCGTTCTTGACAAGCTCTGGAGAGGGTCTCCATAAGTTTGCAACACGCCCAATAGTCAGAAATCCCCTTTCCAAAGTCTTTTACGTCCTCCCACTTTTTCAATAAGGTATCGATATTGGTACCCAAACTAAGTTCACTATCGTACTTATAGTTCTCATACGACTCCACTCTAACCTCAGGAGGCAAAATGGGCATGGTCCTCTTAGCATACGAAAACCTTTGTGCCATCTACTCACATACATAAATAATTTTATTCTTAAATTATTGCTAAGGCATGAACTCTCCATCTATTAAGAACATGCATAATGAAATGTCATGAAATTTTTTATAAACATGGGTTCGAAATTAAAAATTTCCTTTCCTCGTGATCATTGATCTCTTTGAAAAGAGTACATAATAATTCATTGTTTCATACCTCGACATTGTTGACGTGATGGAGCAGGGTGGCAGTAGCTAATGTCTTTATTTATTTTAGTTATTTATTTATTATCTTAATTAAAACACATTTTATTGAAAACAATTAATTAATTTCAATTTTTTTAACGAGTCTACAGAAACGTCGACCCGCTCTGATACCACTATGTAACATCCCCAATTTATTTAAATTTAAAACCAAGAAAACATGTATAAATTAATTTTCTTTTCTTTTCTTTGCAGCGGAAATTCATAAAATAAAATTTTGAAATAAAGATTCAAACGATTACTCAAAAACAATTTCATGGGAATGTTATAGAAAATCCTTGACTAACATCCAAATTAAAACGTCATATAATCTCAAAGAACTAGTGAAGACAATAAAACACTAAAATGAAATGATTTAGAGAACAACGTCCAATCACTAGTTATTTTAAACAAAAGATAATAAATTGTCTCTAGCCACCACGCAGCCACCATCTTGCGTCCATGAAAATTACTCTGAAATGTTAGATTTGTTTGGGGTGAGTAAAACACGAGCTCAGTGGGGACATGTTTGTCTAAATTAAAGGCAACATGAACAAGACAAATATCACAAGATGCATAAAAACATTCTTTTTTCCTTGGGATTGGCCAATCATTAGCACGGCGGTCAAACCCAAAAGCCTACATAACCATGGACCTTTGACGGCCCCTGGCTAATTCTGAGCACGGCGGGCAAACTCGAAGGTCTATGAAGACCCATGGACCTTTGACGGCCCCTGGCTTGTTCTCATGCATAGATCATAAATCTTAGCAAGCATTTTCATAAATAACTTTCATCAGACACATTGCATCAATTCATTAATCACATCACATAAAGCATTTAATAGAGACAAACACATGAAAGAAAATCCCCACCTTAACAGTTGAAAAACCTTGAATGCTATGAGAATGAATGTAAGTTTATTTCTCGTGGTTCACACCTTTTTCGTCACCTAGTCACCCAAAATAAAAGGAAAAACACACTTAATATTTATTCTATATTTTAATAATATCTATTATTTATTTTAGGTTGGACTAAGACTCTTAAGGGTTTTAAAATAAATCTGGATTAATTTGGAAATTACATTATAGTCTTTTTGGCTTAATCTGAAATTCTAAATACTACTTATATTTGATTTAGAGTAAAAATACGTTACAACATAATCAATTTCAGGTGTGTTAGACCACAATATAATACAATTCTTCTCTCCTCAATGGACCCCACACCACTTTCTCTCTCCCTTTCATGCGTCATTCATCTCTCTCTCTCTACCCTCTCTCTCCCTCTCATCTCTCTCTCTCCTCTCACACATTATCCCCCCTCTCTCTCCTCCTTTCTCCCTCTCTCTTTCTCTCTCTTCTCTATGGATCCTCTCTCTCCTCTCCCTCCTTTCTCCCTCTCGTCCACCTCTTCTCCTCTTCACTTCATTTTTTTTAAATCAAAACATACCACATCTAAAAAAAATAGCATCAACATGAACCACAACCTAATTCCTTAAAGAATTTTGGAATTATTGCAGAATTTAAGTATGAAGAAATTATCATCTAAGTCTACTTGATTCTACTCCTAATCAATTATATCATATATCTCTAATTGATTAACTAGAGATTAACCTATATCGATTCAAATACTACTTTGAAAGGTTTGAAGAAAAGAAACTGGGAGAGAAAGAAAAACACGTACCTTTATAGCCGTTTTTTTGAAAACTATGATACCCTAGAATCCTATTTCTAATTATTTATAGATTGCTTTTACGGGCCCTCAATCCTTGTTGGGCCACACTTAATAATGATTTACTTATGGGCTCACCACTAACACAACCCATCTTACTTTTATTATCTTAATTAATTTAATTTGCTATAAGGTACCAATAATTTATTAATTATTATGCTAGAATGCTATTAAATCTGGGTTGCTACATGGGTAATCTGAAAGGACTTCAAAGGCAGAATAAAATGGGTAATCTGAAAGAAGGACTTCAAACGAAGAATAAAATAGAAAATGATGAGGTTTCTACTGGCAGGCAAGATCTGATATGTTTGTATGAGATATGTATGTGTTTAAGATATTAGATGAAGACTCTTATCATATCACATGTGTTAATGTAAGGTATTATGTGTACATACATTTTTTTTTAGTTTTTATGAGGTATCATATGAACATACTTTAGGTATCATACCTGTACAATTAAGGTATCATGTGAACGTATGTAGTTGTTATAGAGATGTATTTTATGATTTAAGTTATATCACTTTGAAATTTAGATGATTTTTTTTATGAAGTGAAAAACAATTGTGTGTAGTTGGGGAGAAATCAATAAAGGTTCTTCGATGGCTTAATGGTTTGTAGGTTGCTTTTATTATTTAGGTGGTATATGGATAGTCTTTAGGTGGTATATATAAACATTTAAGGTATCATATATATTATTTAGTATTCATGAGATTTCTATTCAATTCAATGATGTATTTGATTTGATTTTTTTATGAGTTTTTTAATGTTTCTCTTATTCTCTCCTTCAGCGTAGTTACGATTCTTCTCTTTATCTCTTTCTCCTTGCGAAGTTGAGAGCGCAAAAGTTTGTGGGTGTGACAGTGATGGAGTTGTTAGGGATGCATCATCGTAAGTCCTTGATCTAGCGCAGATCTGTCCCTTCTCGTAGAGGATGATGCTAGCACTCGTATCGAAGAGGGCGATGCTAGCACTTGTATGTTTGGGGGATTCGGGTTGGGCTTCCATGCGAAGGAGGAGAGACAGATTTGCAAAGAGATTTCCTTTTGTAGTAATTGATTTGAAAATCTTAAAAAATAGCTGTTTTTTAGGATGTATAATTGGATTGGATGCTATATTGGAGTATTTACTTGTTGTGTAATTACCAGTTTACATCAATTGACTCAGTGATGTTATCTGCAACAAAAAATGTATAATATATACCTTTAGAAAGTGTATGCAATACGATGGCAGTGACCTTCACATGTGTGAGATTTCTTTTTCAATACGGTGGCTCATCTACAATAGATAGGAAAGTGAATCAGAATTGTCTAAAAATGTAGGAAACATGTGAAGAAATTTGGAAGAAAAAGCATGAAGTTGAGGATGACAAAACCAAATGGAGGATACCCTTGAAGGAGAGTTTCAGTACACAAGAGCTGGAGTGGGTTGCTGAATATGTGCAAGGGTGGAGAAACATGAGGCCATAGTGGGACCACATACAATGTGTAAGTGTTGTACTTGTTAATTCTATATCACAATTAATCTTGTATAAAAATTAAGTGACTCATAAATACGTGTAAAAATTACAGGTTGAGACGATCGTGAACATAGATGCACGTTGGGTTGCATGTAAGATAGATCTCATTGAGTCTCACATCGTACTGATTCACAACCTAAGGTGGCAATACACCCTAGAATTGCCGAGTTACGCCTTAAACAGACTCTGCCACTAGGTCGTATGTTGCCACTGATGTTGGAATACACTAGATTTTATCAGCGGAGCTCGGAATGGTGATACAGCCCTGCCCAGATGAGTTTCAGATGCATCTCTTACGTCCGACTCTATGCTATTAGCAGAAGGATAACCACTCATGCGGGCATTTCTTTATTGGGTATTGAGAGCGAGCTTACAGGGCAGTGGCCTAGGTAGACTTTGAAGAAATATCAAGGTATTAGAGATGTTCAGAGACTTATGGTCTTGACAATGTTACGATATTCCACAGATGCAGAGACCATAGCAAAAGAGTTTTTCAATGATTAGGGTGCTTTTGCCAGTGGAGCTATGATTTATTTTTATAATTATCGTAAATGACATTTTTTTCAAAATCTAAGTCTTACTGTAAATTCATGCTAATTCCGGAACTATGTCATAATCATTTACTTAAAAACATTTGACATGAAGTACATGTTAATCTATTTTGTATCCTCATGTACTTGACTCAAATACACAGGGCACCTCCTTCTAGTGTGTGCTTCTGATTGACATACTGAATATTTTTTCTTTCTTCTTGGTTTCGCTTGAGTTGGGGCGAGCAGTGCATTTTCCTTGTCCAGCTCAGATGGTGTCATTTATAAGATGGATATATGTATTGAGAACATGTGGTTATGTTGTGGCCAGGTTGACCACAACGACAACTAGGATTACGAGATTGGTTCGACGCGCACCTGAATACTCACAAGTAAATGGTATTCGATTGCCTCTCGTTTGACTCGCTTGCTATGGTTGATCTGGCGTGACACAAATTTATTTACGCGTATTGTCATATACAACATAATCCTATGGATCGGGCACTGGATAACTTCACTAGCCCATATCCCCTTGCATCATAGGTTCGTTTAATGAGGGGCAATGTAAGAGGCCACCAACTCCTTTACAAAGCTGAGGTGAATGTTCCAACAGTAAACACACGTGTATTTGATTGCATTCAGATGCACATTTTTAACACATAAAAGTAATTTTAATAACAAGAGCGAACCTGATGGTTGCACATGCGTGAACACATGGAATAAACTTTTCCGTTGGAATATACAACCACCAATAAAATTCCAATATTGTTCCAAAGGAATTTTCCAACGGCGTTGAATTCCGTTGGAAATTCTATTGAAAATTATAAAAATTCCGACGGAATTTCAAACAACGTTGAATTTCGTTGGAAATTCCGTTCGAAATTCTGTTGTAAAATTCAAACTGTTATTATTTTCGTTGTAATTTTATATTGGAATTTGGTTGTTTTCCAGTAGTCGTGGATCTTTGTTTTGTTCTTTTGTTAATACGTTTGGGAGGAGTGGGAGGAAGGGTTAAAAAAAAAAAAAAAAACTTGCATCTCCTTGAATCAAACCCAAATCATCACACTATAAAATAAGATATCACTTGAATTACAAGTCTCTTGGGTACTGCGCGTTGCTCTTAAATTGACAGAAAGTATTAAATTATAGATAGATTGTGGGGTTAATAACTTTCTAGTTTCTAATGCTATGATGTATAAGCCAAAAGTACCAAAAAGACCCCATTCCCCAATTCTTTGTTTACACATCTTGGATCCCTCAACTCATTAAAGAAAGAAACATCTCTCTCTCTCTCTCTCAGAGTAAGAGCAGTGTGTGTATGTGTGTGTTTTCATTCATTCTCCATGAAAGAGAGAGTAGTACTGAATTCTTTATCATCTCTCATCTTCCAATTCCTTGCACTACTTTTCATGGCATTGCTAACTTTCTTACCAGAGCCCTCTTCTGAGGAGCTGAAGAAACAGAAACACATGACTCCCAACTCCAAACGCAAGAAAAAGCAGACAAGCAAGCCACCTTCCTCATGGGACCAATTCAAGAACCTTCTCACCTGCAAACAGATCCAAATCCATGACCCCTCCAAGCCTAACCCTAGTTATACCTCCTGCAGCTCCATTTGTACCTTCCGGGACGTGGTCCATGCCAACACCAAAGTCGTGCACCGAGCTGATAACTCCCCAGAGAGCAGCACCCTCGGCCAAGAAACAAGGCTCCTCAACAAGAAGAGTAGCCACGGCTCCTCGTCTCGCTCCGTTAACTCCACCGCCGTTAGATCCACCGCGGCTGGTGCTTCGTACACCAGCCGCGGCATCCAGCTCAGGAAGCTCTCCGGCTGTTACGAGTGTCATGCCATTGTTGATCCTAGAAGGTTAATTAACTCAAATATTTTTTATTACGATTGCATAATTTGTTATTATTGTAATAGAGTGAAATTAAAAGAGTTAATTTGTTTCAGGTATCCATTGCCAAGAACAACAATATGTGCTTGCTCTGAATGTGGAGAGGTTTTTCCCAAGATAGAGAGCTTGGAACATCATCAAGCTGTTAGGCATGCAGGTAATAACTTCCCTTGTCTTGGATTATCCCAATTTTGATTTATCATATGATTTTGCTCCTTGTTTAGAAAAAAAAAAAAATCGAATCTTTTTCAAGATTTTGATATGTTTTTTCAATTTTGTCTTTAAAAATTGATAATTACTTTTGATTTTGTCAATTTTGATGGTATTTTGATCAATTTGTGATATTAGTACAAATTTTGCTAATGATAAGTCCAGTTTATAATCTTAATTACACACACACTCAATTCATATGTCGTCCAATTATTGCCAATGTTACCTAATTCTGTACTTGTTTCATAAATTGATGAAAGTTCATCTGGTCAAAAAAAATAATGACCAAACCCACAATTTTAAAATAATTGATCAAAATAGCTAAATTTCACCAACACTTTGGATAGAATTATTAATTACTGTGGTTTTGTAATAAATTCTACTGCCATTTTACCCACTTTTATTATGGTCCCAAAAAGGAAAATTGGAGGACATCTATTTTTTGACTATAAGGACAGTAGTTACTTCGTCATTCTACATGGCCTACCACCCCTTTTTCCCTACAACTTTAGAGCTGGTCCTTTTCTTCAATTAAAAATAAAGAATTTTCATTATTCATTTTGTTGACTTCAAGAAAATATTGCATTTTTAGAGAGGGAAATATGGAGATTGAAGTAGTAAGTGAAGGCAAAAGGGCTTTATAAACAATATTATTTGCATTAATACTTGAATTCCCATTCATCTTTGCCTTTCTTTTTCCCAGCACACTCCTTGTACCCTGCCACTTCATTTTCTAATGGACCATCTCAATTTCATTTTACATCTTTCAATAGAAATATACCACTCAATATGACGTGGCGTTTTCTCATTGGTCTTGCATTAGCTGTTAGGGTACGACTTACGAGTATCTCACCGACACATTGTTATCCATGTTTCAATGCCCAACTTTCTTGCCCTAAACCTTCCATTTAATTATATGTATTAAATATAATTTCATGTATAGTATTTAAATATAATTATCTCTCTTAATTATATAGTAGTACTATCGATAAGTTCATGTAATGTATCTTAGAATCAATGGAGGAACATAGTTGGTCACATGTTATCAATGAATATGTTCTGTGAGTCTAAATTAGCAATAAGATCTTTAGGATGGTGAATGCAACCCATTATTACTGGGCTTATTGATCATCGTATAAGGGTTTATGTTTTTTTTTTTTTTAAATAAATTTTTATTTTATTTGCAATTTGATCTGATATTTCTAAAGGTTGTGAAAACTTAGTTCTTAAATCGGTTGAATTCCGTAAGCTTGTCCTGTATTTCTTGGCTAAGTGTCATTAGAAATTACGACTACTTAAAATATATAGATTTGAATTGCAAATATAAAACTGCCAATTGTCAATTTATTATAGTCGAAATGACTCCATTGCCACTCTCACTCTCGAATAATGTCCAATAAAACGAGATTCTAGGACAATCATGTGATCATTCATTACATGAAAATGTCAACTAGTGTGGTAAATTTCCCAAGACTTATATGGTAATTGAATATCTTTAAAATGTAATAAAACAGTAAAAAAAAAAAAAAAACAGGTAAATGTAAAATTAACAGCATTGTTTTCCTAGTACAGTATCAGAATTGGGACCAGAGGATTCGAGCCGCAACATAGTGGAGATAATCTTCAAATCAAGCTGGCTCAAAAAGGACAACCCAATCTGCAAGATCGAACGGATACTAAAAGTCCAGAACACGCAGCGAACGATCCAACGGTTCGAGGACTACCGGGACGCGGTGAAGACACGCGCCGCCAGCAGCGCCAAGCGAGACGCCAGATGCGCCGCCGACGGGAACGAGCTGCTGCGGTTCCACTGCGCCAGCCTCACGTGCTCGCTCGGCGCCCGAGGCTCATCCAGCTTGTGCGGCTCCGTTCCGGCTTGCGGCGTCTGCACCATCATCCGCCATGGATTCCAAGGTAGTAAAATCAACGGAATCCGCACAACCGCCAGCAGCGGACGCGCCCACGACTGCCTCGCGGGGGGGACAGCCACGCGCCGCGCGATGCTGGTGTGCCGCGTGATTGCAGGGAGGGTCAGGCGCGCGGCCGAGGATGACGGAGGAGATGCGGGTGGCGCGTATGATTCACTGGGTGGCTTCGCCGGGGTTTACTCGAACATGGAGGAGTTGAATGTGTTTAGTTCAAGAGCGATTTTACCCTGCTTTGTCGTCATCTACAAAGCGCTTCAATCGTAGCCGCACATCATAATTTTATTTTTAATTACAAAAGTTTTAATTTTTAAATATATCTATGTAGTTGTTGGTGGAATCAAGTCACATTACTGAATGAAGGTTGGGTAGTTAATGGAAAAGCTGAGCTGTCTGTGTTCTGCATATTTGTTGTTGTACTTCAACTGCTGTACCTGGCATTGGAGTGACTTCCTTCAATCGAAGAAAACAAAATAACTTATAAATAGGATCATTTTACTCTAATTACCATGCATGCAAAATTGCATCAAAATCTTTTATCAACTAACTTTTCTTGGCACCTGCCTTATTATAATGGAGTGTAGTTCTCTAATACACCTGGTGTATTTAATACACCAGAGTTTTTTACCGCAATATTTTTTTTAAGGTAACTTTTTGAACTTTGGACTACGGGAGCCGTGGGCTGTGTAATATATGTGGGCTGTGTAATAACTTATGATATCTTTGGACAATGGGCTAGCAATGCTTTGATTTGTGAAGTTAAAATAAATTTCATAATAAAATTAATTTTATTGCATTTTTTTTTAACGATGGTAACAAATCCAATTCATGGAACATTGGTTACATGATATTTTAACAATTTGATGTCAGGGCAACCATTGTAACCTTACATGTTTTTTTAAATAGGGACATTGGTTACATGATATTTTAACAATTTGATGTCACTGCAACCATTTTAACCATGTTTATACAGTGCAAGCATTGTATTTCAACCCTGCACTATTATATGTTTCAATCATGATATTAAAATTAATTTCATAATCAAATAACTTTTATTGCATGCTATATCAATGATGGTTGGAAATCAAAACATTTGTTGCATGCTATTAATTGCAACATTTTATAACCATGTTATGTCTACCGTGTAAAATAAAATCGGTGAGCATGATAGAAGTATTATTATTATCCTAAATTGAGGAAATAACATGGAAAAAACTCACCATGATATATGGTTATGGATATTTCTTTCGAGATGTCGCTATGAATGGAATGCTGCAGATATATCAATTGCATGCAACCATTTTATTTTAACTCACCAAATGTTATCATTGTAAATTGTATATATTGCATATTACCTTCACATTCTATTTGAATTCACCAATGTTATCACTGTATATTGTATATATTGCATATTATCCTCACAATTTTGGATGTCATTAAATATTACAAGCATTCTATTTTATGTGGCAATATATGAACCAGTCATAGGATATTGCTTTGCAATCAATGATATGAATTGTATATTGCCCACAATTTTTATTTTAGTTCACCAACGTTATAATTGTATATTAATGTATATATTTACATATTACCCCACAATTTTGGATGTCATTCTTGCAATAAATGAGCGGGCCATATATTGCTTTGCAACCAATGTTATGAATTGTAGATGCCCATAATTTTTATTTTAATTCACCAATGTTATCATTGTATATTGTATATATTTGCATATTACCCCACAATTTTGGATGTCATTAACCATTGCGTGATGACATGCAACAAATGTTAAGAATTGTATATTGCCCAACAATTTTTATTTGAATTCACCAATGTATACATTTGGGTGTCATTAACCATTGCGTGATGTCATTGATAAAATACAAACTAGTTTGTATATGTTGAAACTACTGGATATGCTAAGATAAAATGTAGAGAGAGAAAAAGTATTTATTTATCAATCTGAATCAAATCACATAACGAGAAAGGAGCTGAGATATATATACTCTAATAGCTCGATTACACAACATATTTCATAACTAACCCTAACCGTTTGAGTCATGTGGAGAAGATTAATAAAAGCGTGAGAATGAAAACGCGAGTTTACAAGTGTAAATCAACTAAAAGGCAAAACACAAAAAAGCCCTTGATTTATTAAAACGTGGACCAAATCCTGCTTCTTCTTCAATCAGCTCCAAACTCCATGCACTCCAACTCCATACATGCAATCCTAGCTCTCAATACTTCAACATCCCCCCTCAAGTGGGAATGAGGTGAAAACTAACCATTCCCAACTTGGACAATAAGAACTGGAAGCGAGTAAGACCAAGACTTTTTATAAACAAATCAGCAAGCTGTTGCTGAGAAGATACATGAAGTAAGGTAATAAAACCTTCTTTAAACTTATTTCTCACAACATGAATATCCAAATGTTTGGTGCGTTCATGAAAAATGGGATTGACAGTGATGTGAATAGCAGCTTGGTTATCACAATACAAATGTATGGGCAAAGATAGAGGAAGCTGGAAATCATGGCAAAGAAAAGAAATCCATTCCAACTCACTAACTGTAGCACTGAGTGATCTATATTCAGCCTCGGTTGTGGACTTTGAAACTGTGGTTTGTTTTTTACTCTTCTAAGATATAAGAGAATTCCATAAGAAGACACAATATCTTGTAATGGAGCGTCTTGTATCCTTGCAAGCGGCCCAGTCTGCATCACTGTAGGCGGTGACAGCCAAGGAGGTGCTAGAAGGATAGAATAAACCAAAAGCAACAGTATCCTTGAGGTATCTTAGAATATGTAACAAAACATTCCAATGAGATGTAAAAGGCTTTGTGACAAACTGGCTTAACTGTTGCACTGAGTAGGTGATATTAGGCCGGGCAAGGCTAAGATATAAAAGGTTACCAACCACTCTTCTGTACTTGTCAGGATCAGCAAGTAAATCTCCATCATTAGCTTGTAAATAAAGACCAACAGGCAGAGGAGTAGAGATAGCCTTGCAATTCATCATTCTTGTATCCATTAAGAGATCCAAAATATATTTCTTTTGACAAAGATAGGTTCCAGCTGAACCTCGAGCAAGCTCAACACCCAGAAAATACTTGACATAGCCCAGATCTTTAATGGTAAAAATCTTATCCAAGTACCTTTTGAATTCATCAATCAACACAGAATTTGAGCCTGTAATCAAAATGTCATCAACATAAACCAATAGGGCAATGAATGAATCTCCTTTAACCAATGTATATAAGAAGTGATCATGTACTGACTAAGCGAAGCTAAAAGCCAAAAGTTTATTAGATAACTCCTGACTCCACTCCCTAGATGCCTGTTTCAGACCATTTAAACTCCTCTTCAATCTGTAAACTTGGCCTGGTTTAGCAATAGAATAGCCCTCAGGAGGCCTCATGTAAACTTTATCATGTAAATAGCCATGCAAGAAAGCATTATTGTCATCAACCTGATATAATGTCCATTGTTTTTTAGTAGCAAGAGCAATGAAGAATTTAACTGTCACCAATTTAACCACGGGGAAAAAAACTCTCTTTATAATCCAATCCATAGACCTGATTAAACCCTTTAGCAACAAGTTTAGCCTTGTATCTATCAATGCTCCCATCAGGCTTAAGCTTCAACTTAAAAACCCATTTACATCCAATACCTTTCTTCCCCTTAGGAAGATAAGTGAGATCCCATGTATGATTCTGCTCTAAGGCTGTAACCTCTGCCTCCATAGCCTTAATCTATTCAACATACTCAAGTGCCTCAGTATAAGTAGAAGACTCTTTGACACTAGATGCCAGGTTTAAGTAAGACACATATGTGGGATGAAAATAAACATGCTTATGTAATGATGTTGTTCCATGGAAAGGTTCAGTATGTGTATGGTTAAGAATGTAGTCTTGATGCCAAGCTGGTTGATGTCTGATTCTGGTAAATCTTTCAAGTGATGGAGGAAATGGATCAGAATTCTGACTAACAAAAGTGTTGGTCCCAAAAAGAGGTGGTAGTATGCTTAGAGGGGGGGGGGGTGAATAAGCCTACTCAATTTTCAAACTTTTCTTCTTTTTTAGGAGGCTTTAGTCGAGTGTCAGTAACCTTTTGGGAGGTTACTGATCAGAGTTATATGCGGAAGCTTCCTCTCCTGTAAAGACCAATTATGCAAGACATGCATCTTAACAAATATAGAGAAGTAAGCATGAATAGACATATAGATATACAGAGGTTCGAAGGTGGAGTAATCATTCTACATCCTCTCTGCCTCTCTTCAAGAGGGAATATTTGTTAAGCTAGTTGATTTACATAGCCCTATCTATTACAACCCTCAATTAACAAGTAAGTAGCAAGCCTTCACACAACTGCTTACTTTCCTAACTGACCCACACAGGATCCTATTCTACCCACTTAGGGTCCTCACTTTCTTCTTCAGAAAGTGGACAACTCAGCAGGACTCTATTCCTCACACTGAGCACTCCAAGACAGTCCTTAAAAAAGTTTGTGTTCCTTCTTCTTCAACTGGATGCAGCAAGCTTGGGCTTCGTTTGCAGATTGATCTGCTGAAGCTTGTTGCCGGACTGACTGACTGAGTATGCATCTTGGGAAGTAGAGTGTTCGAGCTTTTCTTCTCTTCTTTTTATATCTTGAACACTCCTCTTTTTTTTGGTCTTCCCCCTCTTTCTAAGCTCTCTATGCGCTTTTTCTTCTTCTATTCTTTTCTGCGCTCTTTCTTCTCTTGCATGCTGCTTGTTTGCACAATTTGTGCTTCTATCTTTTGCATACGTTTCTCTCCTTCTGAGCTCTCTCTTTTCACGCACTTCCCCATATCTCAGTCTTCACTCCTCTTCTATTTATAGTTTAGGAAATCTGCCCGTTGAAGGTAGGTAGACTTCCATCATTGAACGCGTCACACTCCTTCTGACACACGCCATCTTTTTTCTTTCCACGTGTCTTCTTCTGATTGGCTCCTCTTCTTTTCTCTCTACCAGTAACTTCTTATTTCTACCGGTAACTTTTGACTTTCTTCCTATGCCTGCTTTGTAGCTTCCTCCTCGCGCTTCACTCTGAAGTTTCCTTCTCTGGCTTGCTCCGTCAGGTGGCTTGAGGCTTCTGTAGCATGCTGCTCTGCAGTATGCTTTGGCATGGTCTCTTCCAGGTAGCTTCCTGTAATCATCATTATCCTTTTAGTTCACCAGATTCCTTTCATCATTCTCTTCAGTGTCCTTCCTTTGACACTTTCTCTGATCTATCTTTCTTCTGCAGTAATCTCGTTGCAGTAACCTTTCGAGCTAGGTTATGCGTATAGAGTTAGGGTTACTTCTTTAAGGTTTTGTCTCATCAAAACATACTTAAATGTTTCCAACAACTCCCCCCTTTTTGATGATGACAAAACCTTTACAAAAGATCAAAAGAACATAATCTTTTAAGTGCAGAAAGCAGATATATAAGATATAACAAGTTAGATCATACTACTTTCATTAAATTACATATATGTCTAAAGAAAGGTCACAAGGAGAGAGCTTTAGAGAACAGAAGACATTTTATATAGATGAAACATTTACAATACAACGCAGTAAGAAAAGTACAATGTAAATATTCTATCAAGACTCATTCTTCTATCTCTTGCTCTTTCCTTTCTTTCTTTTCCCCTTAGCTTCTTGCAAGCTTCTTTCTAGCTCCTTCCCCTTCTGTGCAGGTTCTTGTTCCTAAACGATTTTCCTCTTTGATCATGGAGGAGAGCTGAAGGAGGTGAGATGGTCGCAAGAAGAAAGAAGGGAGGTTTATACATAAGAAAAGGGGAAAGAGCAGAGAAGTCTGGGTACAGTAGCTTGCTGCAACCTTTTTTCTCGCACTATCTTTACCGACTCCTGTGTCTGTCCCCTCTTCCTCATTCTTCTTGGACACAGAAGAAAGCTCACCCAATGGAAGGACTTGCATCTTCTCTTCTTCACCTTTGGAAGAATTTTGATCTTCCAAGATCCTTCGCAGTTCTTTCCCCTTTTTGTCATAATCAACAAATGAGCTAAAGCTCTGGGGTCACTAAAGAGGGATCCCCCAACTCTACCTCCGGACTCTAAGAGGAGACCTTGGTGTAAGTCCTCAGACACACTCGAGTCTAAGGTGAGGAGAGAATGCTAGAAGATCAAGTCTTCTAAAAAAGCCTTGCTTTGTAAGTGTCAGGCGCGAGAGGTGACTATAGGTGATTTTAGAGGTGCTTGATTGATTATTTGCAGAGAATGTGCGGTGAGAAAGGAATAGAAAAAATGGTTTAAACAATAATCTGGTGCCATGATGTATCAAGGATGAGAGAGAGAGAGAGGATATATGGATAAAACATGAAGAATAAGGAGTGCATGTATTTATAGAGTTTGAGATGCTCCCTGTTGCAGTTAGATCTTAAAAAATGTCATTAACTGCTTCACCGGTTTCTAATAAAGGTGTTGGCAGTTTCCACAACTTTACTTCTTTTCTCCTCTGCATGAGATGATTCCTTAAGTGTTTGGTTAACAACTGGTTCTTCACCCTTAGATTCTTCTGATCACACAACTGAAATTCTTGTATAGTTCTGAAAAGGTAGTATATTTCTGGAAAGGTGATCCACTTTTTATGTGTGCACGTTACTAAAGTTCTTCAGTAACTGCTCTGATTTGAAAGTTGTAACCTACAAGTGATCCCTTTATCCAGTGACTTGATGAAAAGTCCTGATGTCCAGTAACCTAGTATCCAGTATATTGATGTCTAGCGTCCTGGTACACAGCGACCTGGTGTTCAGCGATCTAGTGTTCAGCATCCTGGTGTTTAGCGTCCTAGTATACAGCGACCTGGTGTTCAACAATCTAGTGTCCAGTATTCTGGTATCTAGCATCCTGATATCCAACGTCCTGTTATCCTAGCGACCTAATATCCAGTTATTCTGATATCTAACATCCCGATATCCAGCGTCCTGTTATCCAGCGACCTAGTTTCCAGTAGCCTGGTGTCTAGCGTCTTGTTGTCAGAACTTCATTTTGTTCCTTAGATTCGTCAATTCTTTCCCCTTGAATTCAGTAGCCTTTTGTCAGAGGTTCCTGCAGAACGAGTATTCTTGTATAGGTACTCATATAAGTATAAGTCCTTCTGAGTTAAGTTTCTTTCAGGAATTTAGATTTTCCTTATAGCCCATGGTTGCTGTAGAGATAGTTTGATTCCTTCAAGACTTTTAGTTAAAGAGCAAAAGGATGGTGTGTGCAGGTGTTTACTTACTGTATCTTTCTGGTGTATAAGCTTGTTTAGATATGACAAATAATGATACTAGTAAGGTTGACAGTTTTCATGCAGTCACTTGAGTTTTAAGATAGAAATAAGCGAGATTAATAATATAAGAGCAAATTAGAACGAGGTATCTGGTCATCGTTTATTCTTTTCTTGAGAGATGGTTTAAAGAGTAGATCCTCTTTCATTTGTTGCTTCAGTCTGGAGGGTGGTCTGGTTGGTGGAGTGAGCTTCTCTTCTTACTCCTTTGCTTGACTTCCTTAGTACTTTCCTCCAAGGTTGCTTGTTTTCTCATTGATGTAAACTGAAAGCTCCAGTATGGTCCATACTTCCTAGCTTCGCTTAGTATTAGCTTCCTCTTCATGCTCAGCAACTATCTTTTCTTGTTGATACCACTTGTTGGTATTCTTCGTGATGAGTAGAAGCTAGCACCTTTAGGTACAACTTCCTGCTTCATATTTCGTTCCTCGAATAGCTTGTTGTTCACTAGTTTCCTTCTTTAGAACAACTTTTCTTCACAACTCAGCTTGATTTTCTATGTCCTCCTTAGTTATTTGTTGTCTTCACATCAATCATATCCCTAAAACAAAAGCCAATGAATTGATCTTTGATGTGAGGGAGAGAGAGAGAGATTTTCTAGAGAAAGATTCTTCACAGATGGGATCTGGATAGATTGATTAGATCTTTTATTTCATCCATCTGCTCTAATACCACTTGTTGGTACAGATAGATCAGTGAGCTGGGATAAATACTTCAACCTGCTCTGATACCACTTGTTGGTCCCAAAAAGATGTGGTAGTAGGCTTAGAAGGGGGAGGGGGGGGGTGAATAAGCCTACTCAAATTTAAAACTTTTCTTCTGCATGCGTTTCTTTCCTTCTGAGCACTCTTTTTTCGCGCACTTCCTAATTTCTCAGTCTTCAGTCCTCTTCTATTTATAGTTTAGGAAATCTGCCCGTTGAAGGTAGGTAGACTTCCATCATTGAACGCGCCACACTCCTTCTGACACACACCATCTTTTCACTTTCCACGTGTCTTCTTCTAATTGACTCCTCTTCTCTTCTCTCTACCGGTAACTTCTTCTTTCTACCGGTAACTTTTGACTTTCTCCCATGCCTGCTTTGTAGCTTTCTCCTTGCGCTCCACTCTGAAGCTTCCTTCTCTAGCGTGTTCCGTCAGGTGGCTTAAGGCTTCTATAGCATGCTGCTCTGCAGTATGCTTCGGCATGGTCTCTTCCAGGTAGCTTTAGTCATCAGTATCCTTTTAGTTCACCAGATTCCTTTTACCATTCTCTTCAGTGTCCTTCCTTTGACACTTTCTCTGATCTATATTTCTTCTGCAGTAACATCGTTATAGTAACCTTTCGAGCTAGGTTATGTGTTTAAAGTTAGGGTTACTTCCTTAAGGTTTTGTCTCATCAAAACATACTTAAACGTTTCCAACAAGAAGGCTGAGAACTGATAGGTTGCTCAAAAGAATCACCATCCATATTGGAATTTTCATCAACAAGAGGTAGGACATGAACTATATCTGGAGTTGCTAAATTAGAGTATGGGAACTGAGACTGGAAGAATTTCACATCTCTAGAAATGAGAATCTTATGAAGGTCTAAGTCATACAACAAATAACTTTTCTTCCTGTAATGTAACCCAAGAAAATGCATTTATGTGACCTAGAACTGAACTTAGACTTATTTGGAAGAATATTTGCAGAGTGAGCTAAATAGCCAAAAGGATGTAATGTGGTGTAATCTGGCTTTTGACCATGTAATACCTTATAGGGAATCTTCCAATGAATTACTGAGCAAGTTATTCTGTTTAGAATGTGGGTGGAAAAAAGTATCGAATAAGGCTAAAACTGAATAGACAAGTTTGAATGGAACATAACATATCTTGTTATATCAAGGAGAGTTTTATGTTTCCTTTCAACTTTACCATTTTGCTGAGGTGTGTATGGACATGTGTTTGATGTACTATTCCTAGGGTGGAGAATAAATCAGAACATTGAGCATTAAGGAACTCAAGTCCATTGTCACTCCTAATGACTTTAACAGTTTTCTGAAATTGTGTAAGAACCATAAGAATGAAGGATTTAAGAATATTTGGGACTTGACTCTTGTGTTTGAAAAGATATGTCCAGGTTGCTCTACTGAAATCATTAACTATAGTCAGAAAATATGAAGTATTTGTGATTGACTTTTCTTTACATGGTCCCCAAACATCAACATGAATAAGATCAAAAATGATTGAGGAAACAATGAAAGAATTATGAAATTTCAGTCTATGAAACTTTCCTTTCAAGCAATATTCACAGCTCTTTATTTCATTGATAGATTCAGGAGTACAAAGATGTTTGAGGAAATCTAAATGCTCTAACACTCCAATGGAAGCATGACCTAGTATTTGATACCAATAAAACAAGGATATGGAATTACAATGGACTTCAAAATCAAATTTAGAATAAGAAGTAGAATATGAATTTTCCAGTATGTAGAACTTTCCAACCAAGTTTCCAACAACAACAATCTTCTTGTTAGGGCCCTGTAAAACACATTTTTGTGAAGTGAAGGTACAATGAATATTTGATGTGGTGGTTAGCTGAGGTATGGATAAAAGATTGTATTTAAAAGAAGGGATATAAAGAACATCTGTGAGTATAATGTCACCATTAAGATCAACACTACCAGTGTGAGTAACAGAAATGGTAGTGCCATTGGGTAAATAAACAGTGACAAGCTTGGGTAAAATGTAAATGTGATGCATGATTGTTCTATCCCAACACATATGTTTACTTGCCCCTGTATCCAATATCCAATATCCAAGTGCTACTACCAATATCATCAACAACATTCAGAGTATAGCAAATACTAGGATAAGAAGTACCTGTTGTGTTAATAAAATGCATGAATTCATGTTCTCCACCATCACCTTTATCTGCAGATTGTTCCTTGCCACCAAAAAACTTCTTAAGTTCCTGCTGTATCATCCTTGAAATATCAGTGCTAGTGACTGTAGCAACAAATTTCTTCTTATCAACAGTGCCTTGAGAGTTATCTGCTGCATTAGAGTAATTAGCATTGCCATTTGTCCTTTGAGAATTCTCTTCAATGCTAGTACAATTTGCATATCCAGCATTTCTTTGCTCTCTATATTTCGTGTACCACTCTGGAACTCCATGTAATTTGAAATAATCTGCCATTTCATGTCCAGGACCAAAACAATGTTGACAAATCAGCTTTGCTTTCTCCCCCTTATACATTCTAAAACCTCTACCTCTTCCACCTCGACCATTAGATTGAAAGATATTTTGCTGAAAACCAGATTGTCCTCTTCCACCATTTCCTCTTCTAGATCCATGTGTTACTCTTTCATTTATTCCCTTTCCATAAATATTTCTACCAACTATTGCAGCACTTTGATATCCATTACTAAACAATATATCTGGGGATTTCTGTTGTTTAACTCTAAGAAGCAATGAATAAGCCTTATCAATATCAGACAGTGGTTCCATAAGAAGTATATGTGATTTAATCGGTTCATAGACTTCATGTAATCCCATCAGAAATTGCAATAACGTTGTTTGCTTCTCATCGCCAACCATATTCCTTCCCATAGGGCAATCACATACAGTAGGCAATCTCAGATTATCTAATTGATCCCATAATATTTGAATTCGTGAGAAATAGATCATAACAGTGTCATTTCCTTGAGCTATGCTAGAGATTCCTCTCTGCAATTTATAAAGTAAAGGACCATTGGATTGATCATACCTTTTAGCAATTCGTTCCCATAGATCCTTTGCATTCTTCGAATAAATGAAGCTCTCCACAATCTCCATGGATAAAATGTTTGGAATCCATGAAACAACCATGTAATCATTCTTCTTCCAGATCTCATATGATTCATCACCTTCTGATGGCTCTGCAATAGCACCATTAATGAAACCAAGCTTCGATTTCGCACCAAGAGCTATAGTCATGGAAGTCTTCCATGAAAGATAATTTGCACCATTGAGTGGGTGTAAAGCCAGCACCATTCTAGGATTATCTGAATTAACAATGTGAAATGCTTCATTCTCCGATGTAGGCCAAGATGTAGTGGATCCACTTCCATTGCCAGCAGCAGCTAACGTCAGCCAAGTATTACCAAATTGCGCAACCATAGCTAAAAACTTATGGCTCTAGATACCATGTTGAAAGTATTGGATATGCTAAGATAAAATGTAGAGAGAGAAAAAAATATTTATTTATCAATCTGAATAAAATAACAAAACGAGAGAGGAGCTAAGATATATATACTCTCATAGTTCGATTACATAACAGATTTCATAACTAACCCTAACCGTTTGAGTCATGTGGAGAAGATGAATAAAAGCGTGAGGATGAAAACGCGAGTTTACAAGTGGAAAGCAACTAAAAGGCAAAAGACAAAAAAGCCCTTGCTTTATTAAAACGTGGACCAAATCTTGCTTCTTCTTTAATCAGCTTCAAACTCCATGCACTCCAACTCCATACATGTAATCCTAGCTCTCAATACTTCAACAGTATATATTGCATATTACCCTCACAATTTTGGATATCATTAACTATAACAAGCATTCAATTATATCTTCCAATATATGAACGAGTCATAGGATATTGCTTGCAACCAATGTTATGAATTGTATATTGTCCCACAATTTTTATTTTAATTCACCAATGTTATCATTGTATTTTGTATATATTTGCATATTACACAAAATAGTTTGTATATATTACGTATTACCCTCACAATTTTGGATGTCATTAACTTATTACAGGCATTCTATTTTATTTTGCAATATATGAACGAGTCATAGGATATTGTTTGCAATGTTATGAATTGTATATTGCCCCACAATTTTTATTTTAATTCACCTTATCATTGTATATGGTATATATTTGTATATTAGCCCACAATTTTTATTTTTATTCACCAATGTTATGATTGTATATTGTATATTTGCATATTACCCACAATTTTTATTTTAATTCACCAATGTTATCATTGTATAATGTATATATTTGCATATTACCCCCACAATTTTGGATGTCATTAACCACTGTGTGTCATTTATAGGATACAAACTACTTTAGCATGCAAGGATGTGTTTCATAGTTGTGTGTCATTGTAATCGAATGGAATGACAAGCGGGTTATAGGATGTTGCAATGCATGATGACATTGCAATTGAATGAAATACTAATATATATGAACGACTTTCAATTGATAGCGATGCATAGACCAACCAAAATAAAAATGTATACAAACCATTTTACCCATTCACAATGGACCATGCATAATAATTTTTTGGAAATATATTGCATATTACCCTCACATTCTATTTGAACTCACCAATGTTATCATTGTATATTATATATATTGCATATTACCCTTAATTGAATCTATGACGTTGCAATGTGTGATGTCATTGCAATTGAATGAAGGGACAAACTATACACACCCCATCAATTCCTAAACACACCCCATTTAAAAAAAATAAAAAGTATATATATATTAAAAGTCCAAAATACCCTTACTATTAACATTTCTAAACACACCCACTTCATCTTCTCCAAAACTATATATATATATATATATATATATATAAATGTAATTACAGAAAAATCAATTTCATATCAATTTGGCCATGAACCTTGTGGAAATGTCGAATCCTCCCAATTCTCAGGCTCGAGATTTTGTTGCCTCTCATCCTGCTCTCTCTCTCTCTCTCACTTGTACTCTCTCTCTCTCTCTTATTCTCTCTCCTACTTTCATGAAGAGCTTCGAGGAGATTACTGCATCCCCATCCTCCGCTGCTAGCACCGGTGGAGAGAGTGAAGTGGTCGATCTAGTGTCTGATTCTGGCGAGTCTCGGGCGGATTTGGGGTACTTTGTTGGGAGCTTCTGTCGACGAGCTCGGGATTCCTCCTCCCGTTAGATGGTGGTGGAGGGCGACTCGAGAGAGGGAGAAGTCATTGTGCCCACTTGACTGAACTTACTAATCTATCTGAGATTTCAATGATCGGGATGCATTAGACTAACCAAAATAAAAATGTAATAAACCATTTTAACCCTTCACAATGGACCACGCACAATAATTTTCAATTGATAGCGGTGCATTATACTAACCAAAATAAAAATTTATACAAACCATTTTAACCCTTCACAATAAACATGCACAATAATTTTTTGGATGACTTACAGCAATGCGTTGATGCATTGCAATTGAATGGAATGTCTTGCACCGTGATGCATTGCAATGTAGTACAAATGAACAATAATTTTGATAGCTTACTGATCACTGATGTAATGTTATTTAACCTGTGACGATGCACAATAATTTTAGATGGCTTGCACAATGCAAGCATTGCAAGTGATGTTGCATATAATTTTAGATGACTTGCACAATGCTACCATGCATTGCATATTTAACCTGTGCAACGCACAATAATTTTAGATAGCTTACAGTGCATATTTTACCGTTCACCCATGTACAATAATTTTGGATGGCTTGTAGATGCACGTGATGGTTTGCAACTAGCATGTATTGCATATTCAACTGTTCACAATATGACCCATGCTAGCGTATGATGCATTGCAATATTGAATGCTAAGGTGATACATTGCAATTTAATGGAATGCTAACCATAATAACAGACGTGTACAAACTATTTTAAAATGTGTATTGCATATTTAACTCATGCACAATAAATGTGTACAAATCATTTTAAAATATGTAATGAAATGCTAACCAAAATAAAAAATGAAAAAACGTGTATGATAAGTTGCAAAAATGTCACATTTAAGGTCATATTTTCCCATGTTTGGATGTCAATTAATCCTTAAATGTTTGTTTTGATTAAGTCTTATATGCTGCATATATGAGAAGGATTTAATTGATTCAATGGACCATTTGGAATGATTTTTGAAGATGTTGATTAGGAACCTCAAGAAAATGGGCAGAAGAGCGAATTCTCCATAAGGGATGGTCACTCCTTAACTGTTGGTAGAAATCCTGAAGTGAAGAAAAGATACAGAAGCGAGCTCCTCTGCTAAGGCGTGGGCACGCCTAAAGACCTAGATGGAAAAACTTAACTTTTGCAAGGTTCAATGCAATAAATGAGATCTAACTAGTTTTTATACTCTTTCATTTTTTCAATCATCTGTATAATCCCGGTGCTCGATTATATTATTTGGCAGATTGTTTAACTTGATCACTTAATCAATTTGTGAAAATGATATGTGCCAATTAGATCGTTAAATCCGTAATTGTTTAATGTTTCTAATATTTGTGGCAAGTAGCATAATTGATCGCACCCCACTTTCGATTATTGCTATAGAGGATGCAACCTAGTCTAAATGAACCTACATGTGTGTTTGTTAGCTAGAATTGAGTCTTTTTAGGTTGAATGCAGTCGGTAAATTAAATCCTACGATGATATATAGGGTTGTTTATTTGGCTAGGGAAATTATTAGAGATGTCTAATTATCGACTAATTATGGAAAGATTAGGTTGTTATGTGGTACCAACAACTATAACCAATTTGGTGTTAAAGTGAAAGAGTCATCCTTGCATCCTAGAGCATATGAGTTGAACCATTTCGAAGATTGTCTCGGCTAGATATTTTATTTCATTAAATCACTTCATTTTTAATTTGCTACAGATTTTGTTTGAGAGCAAAATTCTGTCCCCCCCCCCATCTTTGTTTTATAATTTGCACTAAGTTAATCTGTTTTACCGATCTCTGTGGATATGATCCAACTTACCCTTGATAGTGCATAGATGAATTATTCCACCACTGAAAAAGAGCTTTTAGCAGTCGTTTTTGCCATAGAAAAATTCCGTTCATATTTGCTTTGTGCTAAAGTTATTTTTTATTCTGACCATGCAGCTTTAAAGTACCTGATGTCAAAGAAAGAGGCAAAGCCCCGACTCATCCGCTGGATACTCTTAATTCAAGATAAGAAAGGCTCAAAAAATTTGGTTGCAGATCACCTCGGTCGTCTAACTATTTGTGAAGAGCCTTCACCATTGAAAGACGAGTTTCCAGATGAGTTTTTTTTTCCATTCAAAAGATAAATCCTTGTACGCTGATATTGCCAATTTCTTAGTTACTAAGACTTTGCCAGATGATTTGTCTAAAGCTCAAAAGGATAAGTTAAAAAGAGATGTAAAATATTATGTTTGGGATGATCCTTATTTATGGAAATATTACTCTGATCAGATTACTCGTAGATGTGTTTCTGAAAATGAGATTCATTCTATACTTAAGTTTTGCCATGCATATGCCTGTGGCAGTCATTTGGTCCCAAGAAGACTGCTCGTAAAATTTTAGAATGTGGATTATTTTGGCCTAACTTGTTTCGTTATTCATATATGTTTTGCAAGACTTATGAAAAATGTCAGAAAGTTGGGAATTTAGATGTCGAGATCAAATGCCACTGCATTCAATTAGTGTCTGTTAAATAATTAACGTGTGGGGCATAGATTTTATGGGTCCTTTTCGATCTTCCAATAATAATGTTTACATTTTTCTTGCTATGGATTACGTCTCGAAGTGGGTGGAAGCTAAGGCAACCCGTACTAACGATGCTAAAGTTGTTGTAGATTTTGTCAAATCTCAGATTTTTGTTAGGTATGGTACGCCAAGAGCTATGATAAGTGATCGTGGAACTCATTTCTACAATAGAGTTGTGGAAACTTTGATGAAGAAGTACAATGTCACACATCGAGTTTCTACTGCTTACCACCTGCAAACAAGTGGTCAGGCCGAGGTATCTAATCGGGAAATCAAGTCGATTATTGAGAAAACAGTCAATCCGAAGAGGAAAGATTGGAGTTACAGACTTGATGATTCACTTTGGGCTTATCGAACTGCTTTCAAGACCCCGATTGGTATGTCTCCTTATCACTTGGTCTTTGGTAAGCCATGTCATCTCCCAGTTGAACTAGAACATAAAACCTATTGGGCCATCAAGCATTGCAACATGAACATGGATGAAGCGGGTGAGATGAGGAAATTGCAATTGCAGAAGCTTGAAGAAATTTGGAATGATGCATATGAGAGCTCGAGGATTTACAAAGAAAAGACAAAAGCCTTCCATGATCAAATGATTTCCAGGAAAGAATTTAGAGTTGGTCAGAAAGTGATTCTCTTCCATTCGAAACTTAAAATATTTCCTGGAAAGTTACGTTTTAGATGGCTAGGTCCTTTTATTGTTACTAATGTATTTCCTCATGGTGCAGTAGAGATTCAAAATCCGGAGTCCGGTAAGGTCTTTAGTGAACAGGCATCGTTTGAAACCTTTCTATTTAGGATTTCAAGTGAGCAATGTTGACAATCTTATCTTAGATTGTCCAGACTATCATGAATGAAAGAAATGGAAAGTTATAGCCAAAGATGATAAAGAAAGGTGCTTCTGGGAGGTAACCCGACGTTTAGTTTATTAATTATTCATTTAGTATTTTAGTGCTTATTTTCGTTTGTGTGTATGTTTGCTGCAGAAGAGAGATTTCAATAAGACGTTGACATGCCTAAGCAGATGAACCTCTTTTGCCCTTTTTTATGAAAATTCTATAAGAGCCCCATTCAATAAGGCTTGACCACGCCTAAGGAGATGACCACTTTCTGTATCTTTTGTCTATTCCCCCCCCCCCCCTTTTTGGATGATTCTCGTTTTCTCTTTTCCAAATCACCAGTTGAAGTCTTCACTTCTATTTGCTGCTTCTAGTTTCCACTTCCTTTAATTAATTTCTCTCCATTGTCACTACGCGACGGTTTCCGTTTCCAGATGGGTCGCACAAAATCGGGCTCTCAATCCAAGCAGCTGCAAAAGAAGTCCAAAGCACCGACGCTACCACCCCTCCTCCGCCGGACCGACCAGCGTCGGAATACCCTTCTCCTCCACCGTGAAAACGCGCCAGTACATGTATGAAATTACCTCTCCTCCCATTCTCCGACTCTGACTTGAAGGGCCACTTAAATTTCACTAAGAAGAGTGAGAAGGAGAAATGTAGAGTAATTTGTGGAAAGAGCACTGTCTCTTGCAAATTTTTACATCCTGATACATTGCGTGCATTGGGTATTGAAGATGATGTGAATTCTCTTATTTCAAATTTTGTATGGGTGCCTTTCTTTGAAAACAATTTTCCTACTTTTGTTGAACTCGTAAGAGAATTCTACACCACTTTTGACTTTAAGCCTGCTGAAATTGAAAGTACCACTTGTTACAGGGGTAAAAAGGAGCACAAATTTTTCACCTTTAAAACCCACCGTGCGGCCTAGCTTTCCCACAAAACTAGTCAGCCTTCCCCAACGTTGGATTGTTAGAAACCTGCAACAAAAGATCCAACAAGCAACACACAAACACAAGACAAGTATAAACGTGTTTGCAGCGGAACAACATAAAAAACACACAAGATTTACGAGGCACCATGCCTCAACCCGTACTACTCTCAATTCGTACAAGGAAACTCATCGCGGCTTGCAAAGCAATTTCTTTCCGCTTGTTAGGCAAGACATTTAAACTTTCGGTGACAAATTTTAATATTGCACTGGGCTTATCACTGAGCAATTTGCTAAGATTGATGAATATTTAGCTATGCGTTGTGGGTATCCTGATGATTTGGTCCCATTAGATGTGTATCAAAATTGGACTTCACAATCATCTTATGATCCTAGCAAATCTAGGGATATACACTTGCATGATAGAGCTTTACTGTACATTCATCGGTTGTTAGCCTTTTTCGTTCTCGGGTAGGAAAGATTCTGCTGCCATATTGTCCAAGGCTGAGTTGTTTTTCTTGTGGTGTATGAAGGAAAATAAAAGTGTGAATTTTGGTTATTGGCTTGCTTCCCAGATCTCTAGGGTGACTGTAGATAATAAAAATCTGATATTAGGATCGCTTATCACTATGTTGGCTGTGAATTTGAATAAGTTTGATGCCTGAAAACAATGATCTGCATATTGCATGTGTTACATCCCCTTTGGATTTGGTCTCTCTGGAAAAAATGCATCTAATAAGCAAGTCCAATGGTGTTTATTCTTTTTGCCCTGTGGGATCACATTTGAGTCGAGCTCCTACTAACCATTTCTTATCTAGTTCTGAAGTTGATCCCAGCACTAGAGGTGATCCAACTAGCTCCCATTCGAGTGGTGTTCCTCCATGGGTCGCTATGTTGGAAGCCAATGTAGCCCATTTGTATGAACAGGTGCAAAAGAATAGCGAAACATTGGAGCGGATGGGAAGAGATATGAATGAAATGAAGGAACAGATAACGAGGTCGGAGCAGAATTGGATGGCACTATATAACCACGTGGGGATCACACCACCATTCCCACCTCCACCTCCCCAATAGCCACTGTTGCAAATAGATGCTCAACATTTTTCAGGGAAGTATTTTGTTTCCTTTGGTCTTTCTGTCCCTGGGCATCTATTTAATTTTGGAAGCATTGAGGGCAATGCTTCATTTAAGTGTGGGGGAGGCATTATGCTAATAAATTTGTGGTGCTTTTGGTGTACATTTTGATGGTTTGTTGAGAGTTTTGTTTTGTTTTGCTTTTTTCTTGAAATTGCTGGTTTAGTATTTGTTGTCTCTCTTCTTTTGAGAACTTGAATTCTCTAATGCTCACCCTTAGAAAAATTGATGGTTTTTGTGCATGTTAAAATGTTTTGAATTCTCATAGCTATGCTGTGCAAGTTGCTATTGATGGTTGATTGAATGATAAATGCTTGGATCTACACATAAATGAACCCTTATTGTTTGTGAGCTTTGAGCCTTAAGAGCGGCATCATTTTAAGCTCTAATTTTTGTTGTTGTGTGTTGTCATGCTTGGTTGATTTTTCTAGAACTTGCACCGTTATACATGTCTATGTTAATCCTCATTGATAAGTCGGATGTTGGAATCACAAAAGGATATTAGGATTAAACCATGTTTCTTGTTATACCATAATCCATTTTCTCCCTAGTGAACCAAGTTTGAGCCTTGAAGCCTTTTCTTTGAACAAATAACCACATTACAAGCCTTTACACCCATTCTTTCAAACCATCTTTGAACCTTTGAATTGAAGAGTCATTTCTTGGTTATTAACATTATTTGCTCAAGTGAAGCTCCACATGTCGTTGTAAAGAAAGCAAGCCACTTTGAATAATGTTCAATTACAATCGACAATTTTAAAAATCCCAAAAAAAAAAAAAAAAATGAATGTGGTCTTGCATGTTTGGAATTCTTGTAATTATGTGGAGCTATGTCATCACTTGGTTGAGCATTTCATGAAAGTTAAAATGATATCTTCGATTCTCTTTGCCAAAGAAAACCTTCTATCCACTTCCCTTACCTAAACCTCATCACTACATACCCATTTTAAATCCTTAGATTCTTGCATTTTGATTCGTTCATTGATGGAGAGGATGTGATATATGTGCAAGCTTATGGTAAAGGTCTTCCATGCATTGACTTGAGTGATCCAGTGTATTGATTATGAGCCTAAACACCTTGAGTGTATGAGTGAATCCTTCGTGAGGTGTTTAGATCTTATGTGTTTGAATTTGATTCAATTGTTGATGTGGCTTGCATAAGCATTGATGGATGAGAATTCCTGTTCAAAATCTCTTTCAATCGCATGAAAATTGTTTTGGGATGAGAAAATGAAGATGATAATAGAAGAATGAATTGAGATAATGAATTTAAATTTTAGCATGCTTAAGGACAAACAATGTCAAAGTGTGGGGGAATTTGATAAGTTGCAAAAATGTCACACTTTAAGGTCATATTTTCCCATGTATGGATGTCAATTAATCCTTAAATATTTGTTTTGATTAAGTCTTATATGTTACAGATATGAGAAGGATTTAATTGATGCAATGGACCATTTGGAATGATTTTTTAAGATATTGATTAGGAACCTCAAGAAAATGGGCAGAAGAGCGAATTCTCCATAAGGCGTGATCATGCCTTAACTGTTGGTAGAAATCCTGAAGTGAAGAAAAGATACAAAAGCGAGCTCCTCTGCTAAGGCGTGGGCACGCCTAAAGACCTGGACGGAAAAACTTAACTTTTGCGCCCAAATCTCACCTCTCACATTCAAATCTGACTTTCTCCTATATTTTAGGAACCTATTATCCCCATGAACTTATTTAAGACATCCTCTTTGTATTTTAATTAATTATCTTTGGCAGTTTTTTTAGTCAGTTTTTTAGGGAGTAATTGGGGGGGATCATTGGGAGAGGGGGAAGGAATAAAAAACTCCCAGGGAGAATTCTCTTTGTTTTTATCAACGTATTATTATGGATTGCTAAATTGTTCATCTAGCCGGATAATTTGAGGCATGGTTCAATGCAATATGTGAGATCCAACTAGTTTTTCTACTCTATCATTTTTCCATCATCTGTATAATCCATGTGCTCGATTATATTGTTTGGCAGATTGTTTAACTTGATCACTTAATCAATTTGTGAAAATGATATGTTCCAATTAGATCGTTAAATCCGTAATTGTTTAATGTTTCTAATATTTGTGGCAAGTAGCATAATTGATCGCACCCCACTTTCGATTATTGCTATAGGGGATGCAACCTAGTCTAAATGAACCTACATGTGTGTTTGTTGGCTAGAATTGGGTCTTTCTAGGTTGAATGCAGTCGGTAAATTAAATCCTACGATGATATCTAGGGTTGTTTATTTGGCTAGGGAAATTATTAGAGATGCCTAATTATCGACTAATTATGAAAAGATTAGGTTGTTATGTGGTACCAACAACTATAACCAATTTGGTGTTAAAGTGAAAGAGTCATCCTTGCATCCTAGAGCATATGAGTTGAACCATTTCGAAGATTGTCTCGGCTAGATTTTTTATTTCATTAAATCACTTCATTTTTAATTTGTTGCAGATTTAGTTTGAGAGCAAAATTTTGTCCCCCCCCCCCCATCTTTGTTTTGTAATTTGCACTAAGTTAATATGTTTTACCGGTCTCTGTGGATATCAGTAGCGTACACCCTCGCCCTTATCTTCTTCAATTTTGTGGAAGTGGCTTTCGTGGTTTAAAGAATTAATCGTGAGCAAGATATTGAAAGTGAAGGAGATCTAACACATGAAAGAAGACGAAAACTAACATTGATGGAGGTGGTTGGAATTGTTGTCTGAGTTATTAATCAAGAAGTAGAAATAGTGACAATTGCTGAAATTGCAGAGGAGAGAATCGTTTTTGTCTTTACAAAAGAACTCCTCGCCTAGGGCTTTAAATTTGGGGATTTCTCAGCTGAGAATAAAATTATATTATTATAATATTGCAAAGTTTCATCAAATCGGGGTTGTTGCCCATTCGGTTCTTCAATAACGAAATGTGCCTGGGTTTGAGTCCAGTTGTTACATTTCAAAAATTTTCTTTTCTTCTAACTTATTTCAGGACTTAATTTATATACATATTATATATAATATATATGTGTAATTAGTAATTTCAGGACTTAATTTATATACTTATTATATATAATATATGTGTGTAATTATTAATTTCAGGACTTTTAATTACTATAATATTATATATAATATATATGTGTGTAATTATCAAATTAAAAAATGAAATTTACACCTTATAACATAAAATTGACATATAAGCTACTTAGTAAAGAATTCATATCTATAAAATAAAAAATAACGTTGACATAGAGGTGACAAATTATTATAATAAAATAAATTGTCACCAGCATTTAATTAATGACGAAACAACTTCGTTAGTTTTTCATTCAATTAATTAATGACAATGTAATATCTTGTTATGATAAAAAAAAAAAAAAACATGCCTCCAAATGAAGAAGAGTTGATATATATCACCGTGAAATATGAATATTGGTGACGAACCAAAAGTGTTGGTATATTTTTTAAATTATTCATGATGAAATTTTTCAATATCAAGAAATTTAATAAACTTCTGACGGTAAATATTGTCACTAAATGCAATAAAATTTGTCATTGAAATACCTACCACCAGATTTTTGGTGGGAAATTCAACCTTATATGGATGTTGTGACGAATATTTGATAATTGTCATAACATATGTAAATTAGTGACGACAACAACAATTAATGATGACAAAAGTATATGATGTCATGAAAATACATATAATAATGACAAAAATGGAACTCGTCCCCATTAATTAAGAAATTGTGACAAAATTCCATGCGTTGCAAAAAAAATCGTTATGAAAGATGTGATTTCTTGTAGTGTTATACAAGCTATCTACTTATACCCACCATCTGCACGTTTGGGTTTTGAAAAGTTGTGCAGAGGAATAGGTAGTCATGGATAACAATGGAGAGGAGTACAAATTAATAACACTGATACCTTCACCACAAATGATGGCTGTGATACAAGGATGAACGAAGATTTCTACAATGAAATGAACTATATAGCACACACCATGAAATTTCGATCAACAGTAAGCTATTGATTATACAATCCTTGTTATTTATAATTACTAATGAATATTCTCATAATAATCTAACAATGAAGGTAACAATGCATGCGACGAAGACCTTTCAACAACAAAGACAAAACCTAGAAAACTATTTTTGATGCATGCCCACTACTCTTCGACGACGTGACGCAAGGCATGCACAACACATACGGCTTCCTTATTCATGACGAGGAGCGACTAAATGACCAGAGACCTCGTCCATCACAGCATCACAAGGAGTCTGTCTTTCAACAAAATTATATTGAAGGGAGGACACTTGAAAGGCTTTACATAGCTAGATCTAGGATATCACTTGGAAACTTCAACAAAATGCTTCAAAGCCTAAATAAAAGGAGGATTGAAGCAATCGAGGAAAGTGGATTTGGTGGACTCCTCGACCTTGCAGGTGTCTCTCTGCATAATGAACTCATACTTTCCCTGATTGACGCATTTGATGCAGAGAGGTGTCTGCTACAGATTGATGGAAGGACACATAATATAACAACAAATGATTTCTCAGTGATGATGGGAGTGCCCGAGGGAGATGACCAGATTAGATTGTGTGGGACTATAAATCCATTGCTGATGTATGACAAAGATTGTGTTAGGAATCTGCAGAGGGAAGATTGGTTGTCCGTCTAAGGAAGGTGGAGAACGACTTGTTGTCAACAAACGACTCTGGAGAAGACTTTGTCAGGAGATTCATTCTGTTTGCAGTGGGAACTTTACTTTCCATAACAAGCACATACGATAGCAACGTGAACTATTTGTTCGCACTCATGGACGTCCCTAGCATAAGAAAGAAGAGGTAGGCAAGCTTGTTTTATCGCAAGATGATCGATGGTATAAAGAAGTATAAGATAGGTAAGCAAAAACTACATTTGATGATTTTTGGTTGCACGTTGTTCTTCCAGGTAACAGATATATTGGTAAAAGCTCAGTTTATCCATTGTTTCATTTTTCAAGTCGTCTTTATCTGATAAAATATTGTGATACATTGTTTTATTCGTAGATCTATTACCTGAGTATTGTGTTAACCAATGGACCTATTAGTTGTATATCCTTGTGAAATATTGGTATAACAGACGATCATACACAACAACACTTGGTTAATCTGATTAACAACCATGTCTGGTATTTGTCTGTCATGAACATGCAGGTACACCTTTTTATAGTGGTGTTTCATAGTAATAGCATCATATTGAATGTACACCATCAGTTAGTGTTATATATGTTGTTTAGGTTAATGTAAGAGAAAATGCAACTATCACTAAAGAGTTGTTTAGCTCGATGTGTATGTGTAGATTTTAGTATGCTTGACTAATATTGCTTGCATATATAGGTAACTGCATTTGCTTGTCTAATATTTCTTTTATACATAGGTGACTCATTTTTAGATTTTCTTTTCAAATTTAAGTGCATTATATAGGGTTAGATCTTATTTAGATTTACATGATTCAAAGCTTATTGTTACAACAGTCATCTAACATTATTTGTTTTAAATTTACATTATCTATAGTTTACAATAGTTATCTATTGTTATGTGACATTAATCCAGGGTTAATAAATCTAAAATTTATATTCTAAGTTTTATCATTGTTGTTTTTACTTATAAGTTTTAAGCTAAATTTAGATTATCTATAGATTACAATACACTACACCAAAAACGCTTAAAGACAACAATTCTAAAGTGTTGTTGTTCTGGGTATAAGAATGTAGTCTATGTCACTGTTGTCGAAGAGGGGCGCCCAAAGACAACACTTCAAAAGTGTTGTTGATTACTCATAGACAACACTTTGAAAGTGTTGTTGATATATGCCAAATGTTATCTTTTACATAGAAAAATCGAACATAGACAACACTTTGGAAGTGTTGTTATTCTCGTCGTTAGACAACACTTTGGAAACATTTACATAGAAAAATCGAACATAGACAACACTTTGGAAGTGTTGTTATTCTCGTCGTATAAAATAATTCACAACACTTTGGAGGTGTTGTTATTCTCACCACTAGGATTTGAACCCTTGTCCGCCACCACTGGGATTTGAACCCGCCACCACTGGGATTTGAACCCTTGTCCGCCACCACTAGGATTTGAACCCTTGTCCACATATATGAAAGCAACTCAAGTACCACTAGACCAAAGATGTACATTGATTTATTTATTATCTAATATATATATATATAAAGTGAAAAAGATAGACCTCCAATTTTCTTATTTTTTCCACGCGGAGTTTGACTGACTCGTTTGCTTTTATAAAAGGTTCGCCTCATAATGAATTATATTATCCACCAAAAATTAGTACATCAACCTATCACCATTCAAAAGAATAAATATGAATAAACAATAATTTACTCTCAATATCAATGATTAAATAATATCAATAAAAAAAGATCTCACCAATTTTTAAGTTAAGATTCAGCAACATCATCAGTATTTGATAAACCAAAGATGAAAAAGATAAGGAAATTTTAATCATTATAATAATAATAACAAAATAACAATAAATATTAGTATATTCCTCAAATATAATTATAATACTTAATTATTAATAAATATTTGAACAGGTATGACATCCATTTCAATATAAATTAATTTCATTATACAAAATTAATTTCTTAAGAATTTAAAAATAAAGCAAAGTTAAAGTAGTAATCATAATAATAATATAAAAAAAATAACGATAAAATTATATATTAATATTATTAATAAATAATCATAATTATTAAATATTAACAGTTATTTTGGAAAATGTAAGACATCATTTGTATATCAATTTACCACATTTCAAAAATGATTACTTATAATTAAAAGATAACACTTTTCAAGTGTTTCCATAATAAAAAGAGTATGCTTAAAGACAACACTTGTAAGAAATGTTGTTATTATCTAAGAAATGGAGCTCAAACACAACACTTCTCTAAAATTGTTGTCATTGACAGAAAAAAACACGCCCAAAGACAACACTTCTCTAAAAGTGTTGTCATTGGCAGAAAAAAATACACCCAAAGACAATACTTCTCTAAAAGTGTTGTCATTGGCAGAAAAAAACACGCCCAAAGACAACACTTCTCTAAAAGTGTTGTCATTAGCAGAAAAAAATACGCCCAAAGACAACACTTCTCTAAAAGTGTTGTCATTGGCAGAAAAAAATACGCCCAAAGACAACACTTCTCTAAAAGTGTTGTCGTTGGCAGAAAAAAACACGCCCAAAGACATCACTTCTCTTTTAAGCTAAATTTAGATTGTCTATAGATAAATTACAATAAAGTTTTGTTGTTTTTACTTATAAGTTTTAAGCTAAATTTAGATTATCTATAGATTACAATAGTTTATCATTTCTTATGTGACATTAATCCATGCTCAATAAATCTCCAATTCATGATTCTAAAATTTCGCATTGTTGTTATTACTTGATAAATATTAAGGTAATAAAGCTTCTTTATTCTATGACACATATGGAAAAACTCCAAGTCATGTCATTCAGAATAAACAAAACAACGTTCTTAGAGGAAAGGGATTGGAATGTCATGTTGGTTTGGAAAACGTGGTTCAGGATTTGCACTCCATGGTCGAACAACTAAGGAGCCAAAATGTTGAAATCATAAATGACATAAGAGAAACTCTGGCTGAGTTGAATTTCATACAAGATGCCAATGAGATGCTACATTTCGCTGTCATGGAACTAATGTGCAATGTAAAAGTCCAAAGTGCTCACAAGGTTAAAATGAAATTGCCCAATCCTCCAAACAAGACTGAGGAAGTACCAAGGTGTCGAAGGATGATCCAGTCGGAAAATATTGTGGTCCTTGATCCAGACACAGAGAAAGGAAATAGAAGTGTCACGAATGATATATGTTCGACTATATATCCTGAGGATAATTTGCAGGTAATGATTTCTGCATAACTTCAATATTTTTATGGTAGAACCTAATATAAAATTCATCTCGTCCTTACCCTACCCAAGTGACAAAGGAAGGAAATAGAAGTGGCATGAATGAACCTAACATAAAATTCATCTCATCTTTAGGTTACCCAAGTCATGCCAAATGACATTTTTTGGAGGGCAAAAACTTATATACCCTGGGGCACATAGGGACATGGATTCAGGTGTTATATAAATGTTCTTCTGGTGTTATATATATACTCTATAGATATTATGTTTTTTGGTGTTATAAATATACTCTACAAGTATCATATGTATATAAGAGTATAGATGTGATACCTGAAGAGTATATACATGATACCTGTAGAGTATATATTTAACACCATATGATAATTAATTTGGGAGTACCGTGCCCCTGGGGCACACAAGTGTCACTCTTTTTGGAGAATGACAAAACCAACTGTACGTACATTTGGATAAAAAGGAAGGTGGCCATGTGTTCTATGGCATGGAAAAGAATCAGACCCAAATGGATGGAGGGTTCACGAAGTACATATGTTCCAATGCTTTTATTATGGCATGTACATAACCTTCAATGGTTAGTCGAGATGAAGGCGTATCCATGGATGAAACACCAACACCAAGTGATGATGATGGTGATTCTGAATTATGTGTTATGTTATCCTCTCTTTCTACGGATTCCAATATACTTAATTTATGCAAGGAGTTAGGATTGTCGGTTGGTGATCTAAAATACAAAGTACCAGATAAAGACCAATGTTCCATGAAGACACCGAGTCACACTAACCGCAATCGAGACCTAGGGCTGAATTAAAACCACCAAGTGTTTCCAGTAAGACTTATTTGTTTGTCTCATAAGTCCTATGTCGCTAAGAATAATATTAATATAAATTGTGTTTCTAATTGCAGATAAACCAAGTCACACTAACCATCAATCGAGACATATAAATTAATTAAAACTACCAAGTGTTTCCAGTAAGACTTATTTGTTTGTCACATAAAGTCATGTGGCTCTAAGGATAATATTAATATTATTTGTCAAATAAGTCTTATACTTGTAAGAATAGTATGAATATAAATTATGTTGCTAATTGCAGATGAAGGTTTAACACTTAATTCTGTTCGAGCATTTCGAGAGAATCTTCGTCCTCAAAGTACTGCAAAGGAGTTTGTTGATGGTGGTCCTGTAGCAAAACAATTCAACATTACATCCGATACACCCAAAATCAATGCAATCGAGAATGTACATGGTGTACATGTTATGGATGCATTGGACGACATGTGTACAACTCATAGGACATCATCTTCGAAAAGGTCAAGATAGGATATTGGATCAGGTTTTAACGACGGCGGCATGTTCTCCCTTTTGGACGAGGATTGGTTGAACACGAGACAACTCATTCCTAACTCTGATGATCTCAATGCTATCAGGCCCTTCTCTAACGAAGACATAGTCCAAAAGATTGCAAATAATTGCATCCAGGTATGCATACCATGACATTTTATTATAGTTTTTTCATTCAATTTGTGATACGATGACATTTTAATAAAGTTTTTCACTAATGTTTCAAAAAGTAATGATTCTGTTGTTTGAAGTTGATGCATTACAATATTGTGTTGGATGAAAGACTACAACAATATCAAGTTTTGGGTGAACAAGGTAAGGGTGAACTACATGAGAAGGATATTCAGCTGCAACTCATGAATGATACTATTAAAAACTTGGAGAGAACAAAACAAGAATTATCTATGGAGGTGCATGATCTCTCAGTGAAGTATGCAGCCGAGTGCTCAACTGGAGAGTCTTTTCTACAGAGTGAAAATGGGTGTCAATTATTGGAAACAACAAGAATGTTTGCAGTTGAAACATTTCGTAATTCGGATGGCTTTAATATGAAGTGTAAAGTCAGTGCGCTTAAATTGTGGGATGAAATAGTTATCGACTGTCAGAGAGTGCTAGCGAGAGTCTGACCGTGTACCAGAGGATATTGTTCAGATTTTAAATGTTTGCTTAACCCATAAATCATAATATGGATCATATTGTTTATGAGTTTACCAGGGTGGATTGCATTTTTCGACTGATTTCTAATTATGATTTGTTTTGAACTATGAGTTTTTAGACAATATTCGACTGATTTCATAATTATGGTTTTGATTTGTTTAGACAGTATTAAAAGTTTCTAAGTGATTTCATATTTATGGTCAGCATTAAACCATGTGTTTTGTATTGTTGGTTAGACAATATTAAATCTTTCTACCTTATTAAATATATGTAAAATATGCAAAAAAGAATAAAAAATGCACGCCATTTTCTTGATTAATTTTCAACATGTGTGTGAGATACAAGCAGATAAATATTCAAACATGCAATCAATTCTTAAGAAGTATTGTGTTGATATGTATTTGTGTTAAAATCTAAACACACGCTTGACCAAATAATTTTTCAAACCCATACAAAACATGGAGGTTTGATCACTATTGCAATTGCATGCTATCAATTTAAAGTTAACATGTTCATAAATATTCTAGTGAGTAAAGGATTTGGACGTATGAGAGTTGGTGAATTTTCAGGAGTGCAAAGTTATCATGTTCATAAATATTCTAGTGAGTAAAGGATTTGGACGTACAAGAGTTGGTGAATTTTCAGGAGTGCTTACATTACATTGAGAGGGCATTTTTGAAACATTCATGTTATAATGTAATTTAAATTTGTTTTAAACTTATTGAGTATTTTACATTATTAATGCTTAAAGTGATTTTTTTAATGACAGATTTAGATGTGATGATAAGAGTTGGTGAATTTTCAGGATTGTTTACGTTGAGAGGGCATTTTATAAATATTCATTACAATTGCATATATGCTCATAAATATTCTAGAAGAGATATGTGACCCGTTTTATTATGGCAATTGCATGCTATCAATGTAGATTTTATTTTTTTTTCTGACAAAGATTTGGATGTGATGATATGAGTTGGTGAGTTTTGAGGAGTGTTTATGTTGAGAGGGCATTTTATAAACATTCATTGAAATTGAATATATGCTCATAAATATTCTAGAACAGATATGTGACCCGTTTTGTTGGTCCAAGTGGTTACAGAGGTTCAGAGGGGGGTGAATGAACCTCTTCACTTTTTTTGCACCTTTCTCTCTATCGCTACAACCTGCTGTAAGCTATCGCTACTTGCAGCAAATTAACAGTTAAGTGTTTTGCTTGTAGCAAACTAGTTAATGCAACCTAATCACTTTCAGAGTTTATGCACAGTGGAATTGCAAGTTGTAGAGAGTACAACAAATATACTACGCCTTTTAACTAATCAGTTAACAGACTAGTTCACATATAAGCACATTCAAGCCATTAAGAATGCATGGAACAAGTATATAGAGATGTATGCTGAAAACAGTAAATAACACAAAACCTTTACAGAGGTTTGAAGGTGGTGTAAGCCTTCTACGTCCTCTCTTCTCCTTCACAAGGAGGATATCCACTAGAGCTTTAGATTTACAGGACTCTTTTCCTACTAAAACACTCTAAGTATTCTAACTAAGCCTACTAAAGTTCTTACTCCCTTCTTAGGTTTTAGCAACTAGATAGGATCCACACAGGATGTTGTCTTCAACAAGACTAAAACGCACACAAGGATTTAATTCCTATCAACTGTGAACACCTAAATAAAACAACCTACACACAGTATTTAAAACGTTGAAAACATGTTCTTCAACTGTGGTGAAGCTAGAACACTCTAAAGATCTTCAATGGTAGAATGCTCTGCTTCGGGTTGAGTGAGGGACTGAAAGTGTTGGATAATTTTTTAAGCTTTGTTGATCGCTGAATGCTTGAAGTTCAATATGCGATACAAATTTTCAGTCCTCCCTATCCTTCAGCCTCACTCCTTCCTTTTATAGTTGTTGGAATGCACCAGTTGAAGGGTGCACATTCCATGCGTCTTCATTTCAGCTCCTTTCTTGTGCTGCTGCATCCTGATCGTTGATCAATTCATGCTCAAGCATATTCTTGTTTGATTTAATCTGGATGGTCTGCATTCCTCCTCCTTGATCCTCTTGATCTTCCAGGTACGCCCCAATTAATGCTCTCCTGAAAAAGGTGGAGACAACCTCCTCTTTAAGCTCCAGTGTCATCAATTACGGTTGTCCTTTTGTTACAGTTTACAGGCAGTTGCTCAGACCAGGTGGCAGCTCTTATTTGCTCGTCATCCTTGAATATGTCATTTATGCTTCAGCCTATCGAGCACTGCAGTTTCAACTGAAGTTGATGTTTCCTCGTATCATCAAAGAACATGCAGCGAATGTTTGGTTCTTCGATGTTGATTCCGCTTGTCATGTCTCTCTTCAGTTGCTGCAACTTATTGCTGGTTGTTGCATCCAAACTCACTGCATCCAGTAAGTTTCAGTTTCCAGCATGCAGTAAAACAGTTCTCCTTTACCTCTTCCAAGTGTAGCTCACCACACGCAGACTTTTTTCTCTCCATATTATGTACAACTTGCAGCTCTAGGTTTCAGTGGAAGACTTCAAGGCAGACTTTTTCTACTTATTAAAAATGCAGTACAAAATGGGAAAATATAAGCAGTTAAGAATAGTAAGGTTACAACGGGTTTTGTCTCATCAAAATACATGAGGCTTCTTCTTACAATTTCCCCCTTTTTTATTATGACAAAACCTTTGATAAAAGTTGTTGTAACATACTAAAGTTTTCCCTTAGGTAAAAGTAAACATGAGACTTTTGTTTTTACTCATTTTCTGGTTTTCTCCTTTTTTTATTTTCTTGGAGTCTTCTATTATTGCTCCTTTTTTATATTTTTTTGAGTTTTCTGTTTTTTTCCTCTTTTTTTTTTTTTTTTTGATTTTTATGGAGTCTTCTGTTTTTGCTCCTTCTCTATTTTTTTTTTTGAGTTTTCTGTTTTTTTTATTGGTTCCCTTGTATTAATGCTGAATCTAAAAAATATCAGAAAAGAAAAACGAAGGAACTGTGTTCTGAAGAGTTGAACACTTATTGGAATTACAAAAATACAGTGCAAAAAAGTAAAGATAGGTAAAGGGGTGGAGTCTGCTGCATTTAGTCTGTAAATTCCAGTCTTCTTGAAGTTGCAGCATGCTCTTCATTCTTCTCTTCGGGCTTCAACAACTTCTTCCACCAATTCAATATTAACTCTTAGTAGGTCTTCTTAAATTGCGCCTTCATCTTTGGATCATCAATCTATCACAGCCAGAAGTCCTCCCAGAAGGGTTGTTGTATTCCCTTCTTTATCTCCTCTAACAATTCCTGTTCCAGCGGGAGCTTTCCAGTGTCTAAGCATTGTTCATAGTCCATCATTGCTGCAGAGACAGTTAGGATACCATTTGAAGTAGTCTCTCTTGCAGAGTAGTTTGAAATATCTCGAGATCTTGTATAGCTTGATCAGATTAAAGGTTGGATTCTTGTCTCTGGCTAGTGATAACTTCGTGAAGATATCCAGGTTCCAGAGGTCAAGATCCTTTGTTGGTTTGAGGACGAGCAATATTGAAACTTGTGGAGATTTGTTGAATTGATCCATACTTGGAACTTCTTGTGGCAGAAACTTCTGCAGCGCTGCATCCACCTGCTGCATGGCTTTAGATTTTTCCTCGCCCACAATACCAAGTCTGCTTTCCTCCTCAGCCTTCTTCTCAGCTTCAGTCCTTCCTTGCAGCATAAAACTTTTCATCCTCCACCTTAAGTAAGACTCGTTTAGAAATCTTGTGCCTTTTTTAAGATGGTGAGTCTCCTCTACTTCTGCTGCTTTGGCCTCTTTTCTTGCTCCTAGAAGAACCAGCTACATCTTTTCTCTCAGACTCCTTAGATGCAGTGTCCCCTGCTATCCTGCTTGCAGCACCCCCTATACCGCCAGCATCATCATCATCATCTTTCTTATCTTTCTTTTGCTGGGGTTGGGAACTTGTCCTTCTCTTCTTTTCCCGAGGACGCAACAGTTCTTCTTCATCATCCTCTTCTGCTGGATCGATCTCCCTTGTAGTGTCCTTCGATAGCTTGCATTAGTAGCTTATCTGCCTCAGTTGAACAACCTTTTGTTAAGGCAGGAATTTGCAACTTTTCAGTGGCATCTTCCCCCTTTTTGGCATCATTAAAACTTCTCTCCCCTAGGTGGTCTCTTACTGCATTCTGTGGTTCAGCCATCCTCTGGAGAGCTTGATGCATCTTCCCCAGCAGCAACTCAATGTTGCCAAGCCTGTCATCCATACTTTTCACCTTAGACCCCTACTCATTGACTTCACTCTGTATGGTTGTCCTGAGTGCTGCTATGAGCTGTAAGTGTATCAGTGGCAATGCCAAGTGTTTGATTTGTCTCACTTCTAAAGGCAGCAGCTTGCAGATCCTTTTTGTTCTAAACAATGTATTGTTTTGTCCATTCCTCATTCAAGGCATCCCAAAGGGCATTTGTGATCTTCTCAAGTTGTTCCACCACTTTCTTCAGATCGACGGTGGGTTGAGGGTTGGCTGACTTGTGCTCCTGTAGGACACTGGCAAGACTATCAATTACAGCGATAATCTTGGATAAAGATTTTGTCGGGGTTGGAAAACTTGCAGCTACTGGAGTTGAAGTTTTAGCAGGAGCAGTTATAGTTAGCTGTAAGTTCTCTCTCTTCATTCCCCTGTCCCGGTTGCTGGATTGGGCTCCTGATGGATTCATACCAAACCTTCAGTGCTTCAGGATCCATCACAACTTTACCCTTCATCTGATAGGCTGCAGCACCAGAAGTGGAAGACTTGTCTTCTTTGTCAAGTTCATCAGCGAAGTCGTTAGCCTCTCCATCAGATCCTCCAGGAGAATTACCGAGGATGTCTTCAAGGGTCTCTTCTGCATCCTCATCCTGGTTAGCAGCATCAACCTCTTTGGGTTCCTCTAGCTGCTTTGGCTCTTCTACAACAACCACTGGTTCGTTGCTCTCCTTTTTCTCTTCTTGGCCATCCTTCCTTTCAACAGCATCAACCTCCAGTAAAGGTGCCTCTTGCTGCATGGCCTCTTCTGTTCCTTCTGCTGCAAGCTCTTCATCAGCCTGCTTGCAGCCTTCAGCTCCCTCTACAACAAGTTCTTCTACTTGCTTGCTGCATTCCTCCTTGTCTTCTGTTGTAGCTGCAAGCTCCTCCTCTTCATGCTGGCAACCTTCATCTTTAAGTCCTTCCTGACCAGCATCATCAGTGGACTAGTGTCTTGCAGCATCACCCAGAGAAGGTGTTTGCTCAACCTCTATGTCCTTTGCTGCATCAGGTGACTCTACTGCATCTAATAATCCTGCAGCTGACAATACTGCAACTTCTGCTAGTACCGGGAGACCTGCCTCCGCAACCTTTTCCGTCATTGCATCATCGGCTGATTACAACATCTAGAAGACCAGCAAGTACAAACTTGATGATGTCTGATGGCTCCTTGTCTTCTGCAGCATCTTCCGGATACTTAGGTGAATCCTTGTAGTCCATCAGCTCCTCCTCAGTCGCTGATTTGTTGTAATGTCATGATCGGAGGTAGACTACTCATCACTGTATCAAAGGTTGGAGAACTCTCTACTTTCATCGTGAAGTTGTCAAGTTGCAGTGACCTAACAAGGGTCTCAGTTCTCCTTCTTTCATGGCTGAGTTCTAAGGACTCGTGCAGCTGCGGCGCATCAATATCATCTACCGGCTTAGGTGCTGCATCCTTCAGAATCACCTCGATCAGAGATGAATTTACCTCTAGAACAGTCGTCAGGACATTTTCTGTTGTTTCATCGATGTGTGCAGGCTTGGATTGCTTGCGCCTCTTCCTACAAGTGATTGTAGAAAAGTAGGCTCTGGTCACAGCAATCCTGACTTGAGCGTCTGTAGGAGGGATATAGTCAAGCAGCATCTTGTACATCTCGAGTTTCAGCCCAGAACATGAAGGATTCTTCCATGACAGTCCAATCCTCCCAGTTCTGCAGCATCTGGCTTTTCTGCATCCGCATCTCCTTCCAGACAGGGAGGCTGGTCATCATCTGGTCATCAAAAAATCTTGAAGGAGATTTTGAATACTTCTTTCACCAGCCCCTCCAGAACCTTCTTTAACTTCTGCTCTTTTTGCTGTAAGGAGAGGATCGTGGCTCTCGAACTCTTGCCCGGCTTCTCCTTCAGCAGCCTCCGGATTAGCCTCATGCACATCTCTTCCAGGCTCTTCCTTCTTCCGAAGAACTATCTTCTTCTTTGCTGAAGTAGATGGAAGTTCAGCTGCTCTTGCTTGCAACTTCCGGAGCATCTTCTGAAATCACAACACCTTCGCCGATGGACTCTCTGTTTTCTCGCCATCATCTGCAACTTGGATGGGAGCTTCTTCTCCTCCTTCATTCCCTACTGCTTCTCTCTACTCCATCGTGCTAGCATCTTGTATTTGATCCACACCCTCCATCTCCATGGTGTGATCACCTTCCCTAGATACAGTAAATGCACTGCTGCATTCTATGGGTGCAGCAAGCTGACTGCTCTAGCAGACTTCTTAGCTTTCTTCTTGCCTCGGCTCTTCCCGAGTGTTCCTACAACCAGCATCTCTTCAACCTCTGCTGCAGTATCAACATTATCAGCAGCATCACTAGCTGCACCCTTCTCCGCTATATCCATCCTGCTTGTTGCAGTCTTCTCTCTCCTGCTGCAACTTTTTTTAGCTCCATCTTCTGCAGCGGCTTGAAGGCCTTCCCCATCTTCTTCTTAGAGGCCACCTTTGCAGGAGCTCTATCATTTCTCGAGGCTCCCCTCCTTCTCCTTTTTCTTCAATTTCTCTACAGAGGGGGTGCTGGCTGATTTTTCCTTAGGAGCTCTATCATTTCTCGAGACTCCCCTCCTTCTTCTTTTTCTTCGATTTCTATGCAAAGGGGTTGCTAGCTGGTTTTTCCTTGGGCTGTACTTTCTTACCCTTCTTTGGTTCACCAAGGTACTAACCAGAAACAATGTGAGAACTGGATCTTGTAGTGGGATGCCCAAATAGTTCAAGATCACACAAATGACAATGCCATAGCTTCTCCGAGGAGTAGCCTTTGAAGCTTCTTCTCAAATCCTCTGAAAGATGAACCTGCTCCAGTTGACATGTTCTTCGGCCATGATCGCCGACATCATCCTAAACCGGAGATCATGGCCTAATTTTGAAATTCAATTCACACTTAATTTATTCACATCATGACTCAAACTATTGAAACTAAAAATATAGAATATAAATGAATTTTTTATTTTTTTTTTAAGTTTGAGGATTTGTTTAAGATTCATTAAATATTCATTGAATAAAATTGTTTTATTAAAAATACTGCAAAAGCTTTTTTTCCTCATCTCCAACCTCCTAAAATACTATCTATGTTACAGACACACATATCGACTATCTATGTATCGTAGACCTTCTGTAATAATGAGACCAAAATAATGATGATGGATTAGACCTTCTGCAGCATTCATATAGACACTTTTAGAAGACTCGTCCAATTTTCCAAATCCAGAAGCATCATATGAGTATTGAACATTGGCGGTTTTTATAACCTCAAAACAATGAAAATTTCATTAATCACTTAGAATTCTCCATTAAATTTTATTTCAGAAGTCTCAAGTAAAAGAACATATCCTTTCACGATCCACTTGGTGTCAATCAGGCGATGATTTTCCTTCATGAAATGAAAACAAAAGAATTTATATAATAAAGAAACAAGAAAAATAAAGATCTTGTGCTACAAGAAACATCTAACTCAATCAACAATAATGAATGATGAACTTCACATATAACTCAATCAACAAGAATGAATGATGATCCACACTTTCTTTAATCATGAAACCACAGTAAATTACTTTCACACGCTCTACAAGCTCAATCTCAAACAATCTCTTTTAATATATGGGTTGTTGCAAACAAACTCTTCACAAAAAAATGCGCATAAAAAATAAATCATTCGTTTACTCTTCTATGTTAAATGCCACTGTTTTAGGAAACAATTAAATTACAGAAATAAATATCGACAACAGAAAAAAAGATATTAAATATCGACAATAGAAAAAAAAAAGATATCTAGAAAGAAAAGATATCAAATATCGACAAAAAAAAAGATATTTAGAGAACAAAAGCAAATGTCACAAGAGAAAAAAAGATTAAAAAAAATAGAGTAAGTCTCTTGTGCATCAGGTACATGGATCTTAGATCCATGCAACCGGGTCGGATCCGGGTTACCCGACCCGCTTCTCTATTTTTATTTTTTTTTCGCGCTAACTTTTTTAAAAATTGGTCATGACTTTTAGTTATGTTAAGGATACCTTTATGTAATGTGTAAGAATACCTTTACGTTATATTAAGGATACCTTTATGTCCAGATTTCATACATTTACGTTATGTTAGACATACCTTTAGGTTATGTTAAGGATACCTTTAGGTAATGTTTAGGATACCTTTAGGTTATGTTAAGGATACCTTTATGCCCAAATTTCATACATTTACTTTACGTCAGGCATACCTTTAGGTTATGTTAAGGAAACCTTTTATGTTATGTTAGAAATACCTTATTCATAACATAGTTGTGTTACACATTTTGTACACAAAGGTATCTCTAACATAACATAAAAGTATTCTTAATATAACCTAAAGGTATCCTTAATATAACGTAAAGGTATGTGACCAGGATTTCAAAGGAACCTGGAATCACGATTTCAAAGGTATCTTTAACATCACCTAAAGGTATTCTTAACATAACCAAAAGGTATGCTTAATATAACCAAAAGGTATTCTTAACATAACTAAAGGTATCCTTAATATAACCTAAAGATATGCTTAACATAACTAAAAGGTATTCTTAACATAACGTGGCATGTAACCTGGAATCAGGATTTCAAAGGTATCCTTAACATAACTAAAAGGTATCCTTACCATAACTTAAAGGTATCCTTAACATAATTGAAAGGTATCCTTACCATAACTTAAAGGTATCGTTAACATAACTGAAAGGTATCCTTAACGAGCGAATTTGAGCGCATCCGCCCAGGCGCGTGGGAGCACGTGAGGGCGCGTGGGACGCGCGTACACGCGCGGGTCGGGTCCACAAAAAAATTCATGCACCTGATGCATAAAAGTTTTTGTGAAAAAAATATTATAGACACAATTCTATACTAAGGGGATATATCGATGTATATACTGCAGAGATACTATGCCATAAAACAATGTATGATCACCATGATATGTGTATCTAAAAATCAGGGTTATGTCCTCAGCTTTTAATTCATCCATCAAGCATTTGAAGAAATCCTCATGAATTATATTACAATTAACTTCATCAACGACTTTGGGAAAATAGGATGCGAGATAGTGAGACCAAAATAATGATGATGGATTAGACCTTCTGCAGCATTGATATTAGAGCTGTCAAAACGGGCTGGCGGGGTGGGCCGACCCACAACCCACCTTAACCCACCATTTGGCGGGGCGGGGCGGGGCGGGCTTTTTATATGGCGGGCCTTCAAATCCCAACCCAACCCAACCCACCGGTGGGTTGTGGGTTAGGTGGGCCAACCCACCTTTTTTTGACTTTTTTTTTTAACTATTTGTCCATTTTATTTATATATGAGTACACTTTATATGGCTACTAAATAATGTAAAGTGTTCACAAATTAAAATGTAACATTAATCACATCAATCATAGGTAATAGGTCTATAATCAACAATCCAAAGTCCAACATAAAAATAAAAAGTTCACAAAATATAAGTGTATGGCAAATAAAACACAAATATCTTAAAAGCTAGAGTTCATCAACCATTGCATCATCAAAATCATCTTCATTTTCTTGTTCTTCATCAATATTCTCTATGATATTGGACGCTTCACTCGAAAAAGTTGCCTTAATACTTGTGTTTTCACCATCTACAAACAAAATAAACAAAGATATAGTGAAAAACATAATAACAAAATATATTAACACATAAAATAAGAACATATTTAAAATATCTCTAAAATATCATCACTTACCATTACTAGTTGTGAACCCATGCAACCAATTACGAGTGCAAATAAGAGTTTGAAATTTTTACGGAAGCAAGCAACTTCTATACTTGGTAAGCACACGAGCACCAATAGAAAAGGCAGACTCTGATGCAACATTGGTTATTGGAATAGCTAAAACATCACATGCCATCAATGCAAGGTCAGGATATCGATTCCTCTTATCCTTCCAATATTCCAAGACATTCAACTCTTCAAAATAGGAAAATTCAAGTTTTGGCTCCTCCAAGTACATGTCCAATTGAGATTTTCCAGCACTCGTAATAGATTGGCTCTCAAAAGCCATAATCTCCTACATTAATTGAATATATTATTGCAAATTATCACAAATTAATAATCAAATCAACTAACTAAATTAAAATATTACTTACATCATAAAGTCGTTTGCCCTTAGTTTTAGCTCTTCCACTTTGATTTGGTGTAGAGGACGAAAAAGACAAGGATTGTGTTAAAGAACTTGAGTTGCTACAAATCGCATATTCCTCAAACAACTTATACAGTTTGCCTTTTATATGTGTCATCTTCTCTTGACATTTAGTGGAATCACTCTCAACTCTAGAATAAAAATACTCTAACATTTGAAGTTTTATCCGAGGGTCAAGAATAGCCCCAAATGCAAGCACTCTACTATATTCACTCCAATACTTGTCAAACTTTTGAAGCATAATTCCGCACATATTACTTATCATCAAATCCTCATTGGCCAAGTTGTCCTTCAACAAAGTTTCAATCTTCCAAACTTGCATAAAATACAAATTTGATGTAGGATAAGAAGAACTAGAAATCAAGTTCGTCGTTTCATAAAATGGCTCAAGAAACTCACATAATTTTTCACCTCTTTTCCATTCTTCATTTGAAGGAAACCATTTATAATTCCTATCATACAAAGGAAGGGAAGCAAAACCCCACTACACAACAAACTATCATTCAAAGAGAGTTGGTCTTTCAAAATAGATTGCATACTGTCATTACTTGTTGCATTATCCAATGTTAAAGAGAAAACTTTTTTCTCAATCCCCCATTCCTGCAAAAAGCCAATTATTTTTGCAGCCAATTCAACTCCGGAGTGTGGAGGAGGCATATGATCAAAATTAAGGATTTTGCTATTCAACTTCCAATCTTCATCAACAAAATGAGCAGTCAAACAAATATAACCCTCACTTGTACATGCAGTCCACACATCTGAAGTTAAACACACTCTATGACGAATATTAGCCAAAATCTTCTTCAGTTTTGTCTTCTCCTTCAAATATACTTGGTTAATATCATTTACTAGAGTGTTTCTTGAAATGCATGCAAGAGTGGGATTTACATACCTCTGATAAGCTCTAATACCTTCATACTCAACAAATGAAAATGGAAGATCATGTTGAACAACTGCAGATGCTAGTAACTCATGTGCAACTTTTGGATTTATTTTTCTGTTCTTTAATTTTCCATCATGATCAACAAACATTTGTCCAACATCATGAAACTTCAACTTCTTGCAACTTTCCATATGTCTTCTCAATGTAGAAGTCCCATATTTCTTACCTCCACTTTTATATGTTTTATAGCATCCCTTGCACTGACAAAATGCATCTTTACCAACCCCTTTCTTGATAAAATAATTCCAAACATCAGAACGCTCTCTAGATTTCTCGGACACTTATCATCAATTTGATCTTCATTATCATCCAAGTTGATACTTTAGATTTCTCGGACACTTATCATCAATTTGATCTTCATTATCATCCAAGTTGATACTTTGATTCATTGTACTAGACTCCATGTTAATTTCTGTTATCATCAAAATAACAACCATAATAGAATACTAAAATACTTTAATAAAAAGCATGTATGGACAAAAAGAAATTAACAATCACATAAGAATTCAGCAACTAATATGGCAACACTGTGTATCAAAAAAGGTCAACAAAAAGCATGATGGTTTAAAAGGACAACACTGTGTATCAAAAAAACATGTATGGATGTATGGACAAAAAGCAATTAACATAAAGAAAAGTCAACAAAAATGGCTAGATGGGTGTATCAAAAGGTCGAACAGTTCATCTGCATATACTTCATCTGCATATACTTTCAAAGATTCAAAGCATGGCAAACTTGTACTTACTATCAAAATCTGAAAAAATTTTACTCAACATAAAAATAAATTTGAATTTACAAAAACTATATTGAGGATTGAAGAATGTAACGGCGCAGAAAAACAAAATCAGTGCAGAAAAAATAAATCTGAAAATTTTCTACTCAACATAAAAACAAAAATCTGAATTTCTACTCACCAAATCTGTGCAGAAAGAATGTAACGAAGGATTGAAGAAGAAAACTCACCCGAATTTGTGTTGGACGAATTGAAGATTGAGATTTGAGAATTTCTTCTTCTTTTTTACGAGCATAACAGAGAGATCGTAATGGGCCGTCCGCCGTCACCGCCGTCGTTCCCCGTCACCGCCGTCGTCCGCCGTCAACTATGTGGTGTTCTTGCCCTCCTAAGCCTGAATGGCTGCCATGCCACAGTGCCACTGAAACTGAATATAAGGATAAGGAGGACCTACTCTGTTTTTACTTACATTATTTATGAATTTAACATTTTTTAATAATAAATAAATTTTTTTTTAAATAGTGGGTTAGCCCGCCCCGCCCCGCCCTAGCCCGCGGCCTAAATGGGCCAGCCCGTTTAAGGCCGCTTTTTTACGGGCCTTTAAATATCTGGCCCAACCCACCTTTTATATATGGCGGGGCGGGCTGGCCCAACGGGCCTGACCCATTTTGACACCTCTAATTGATATAGACACTTTGAATAAAAGGAAATTAGGATGCTAAATACTGAGACCAAAATAATGATGATGGATTAGACCTTCTGCAGCATTGATATAGACACTTGTAGAAGACTCGTCCAATTTTCCAAATCCAGAAGCATCATATGAGTATTGAACATTGGTCGTTTTTACAACCTCAAAACAATGAAATTTTCATTAATCACTTAGAATTCTCCATTAAATTTTATTTTAGAAGTCTCAAGTAAAGGAACATACCTTTCACGATCAATTTGGTGTCAATCAGGCGATGATCTTTCCTTCATGAAATGAAAACAAAAGAATTTATATAATAAAGAAACAAGGAAAATAAAGATCTTGTGCTACAAGAAACATCTAACTCAATCAACAATAATGAATGATGAACTTCACATCTAACTCAATCAACAAGAATGAATGATGATCCACACTTTCTTTAATCATGAAACCACAGTAAATTACTTTCACACGCTCTACAAGCTCAATCTCAAACAATCTCTTTTAATATATCACAAAAAAATACGCATAAAAAATAAATCATTCGTTTACACTTCTATGTTAAATGTCACTGTTTTAGGAAACAATTAAATTACAGACATAAATATCGACAACAGAAAAAAAAGATATTAAATATCGACAATAGAAAAAAAAAAGATGAAAGAAAAGATATCAAATATCGACAAAAAAAAAAAAGATATTTAGAGAACAAAAACAAATATCACAAGAGAAAAAAGGATAAAATTGTAGACACAATTCTATACTAGGGGATATATCGAGGGAAAAAAAGGATATCTAAATAAGAGAAAAATATATTGTAGACACAATTCTCGACAACAGAAAAAAAATATCTAAATAAGAGAAAAAAAATATTGTAGACACAATTCTCTACTAAGAGGATATATCGACAAAAAAAATGATATCTAGATAAGAAAAAAAATATTGTAGACACAATTCTCCAGCAAGAGGATATTTATTATAGATAAGAGAGAATTTTGATGATTTCTAATTCTCATCTCTCTATAAGAATTGTTTTCTATTTTTATATAGAGTTAGTCTCCTGTGCAACTGGTGTATGTACAATTCGGGTCGGGTCCGGGTCAACCCGGATCCGCGCACTTTTATTTATTTTATTTTTTTTTTAATTTTATTTTTTCACTTCAGGTTGTTACCTTTAAGTTATATGCATGTGACCTTTATGTTATATAAGTGTGACCTTTATGTATAAATGTAATGACCTTTATATACTCTAACTTAGAAAAAAATGAAGAATTTTAACAAAATTTGTACATATTTACGTTTATGAAATATTAGTTGCACATATATCCATCCTTAAAATGCACTGAATTTTGAAAATTTCAATTTTTTTCAAAGTTATGGATTATAAAGGTCATAATATTTGTACATAAAGGTCACAAGAACTGTACATAAAGGTTACAACAATACAACATAAAGGTCTTAATCTGAAGCGAAAAAACCTGAAAATCTTCATTTTTTTCCTAAGTTACTGAACATAAAGGTCATAACATTTATACATAAAGGTCACACTTATATAACGTAAAGGTCACATCTTTACAACATAAAGGTAACAGCCTGAAGCGAAAAAAAAAGAAAAAAAAAAAGAAAATCCAGGTGCGCGGATCCGGGTCGGGTCGCCCCAGTTGCACCAATCCAGATCCGTGCGCCTGGTGCACAGCAGCATTTGCCTTTTATATATAGATAGATAAAAATGAAATGAAGAGATACAAAATTAAACAAAGTGTTGTGAGTTTTTTTTTCTTCTGTTTTTATATATAGATAGATATCAAATAAAGAGGAGATTGCAATGTAAGAATTTTGCTTCTTCAGTGTTTTATGACAAAACACTATGAGAAGGACTTATGTGCACCTGTGGCACGGATCCTTGGATCCGTGCCCCCAACCCGACCCGCCGACCCGCCCCTATTAATTCAAAAAAAAAATATTCTTCTTCTTCCTCTTCTCCTTCACGCAGCACTTTTTTTTCTCTTCTTCCTCTTCTTCTTCTTCTTCTTCTTCTTTCTCCTTCTTCAACCCAATCTGCTTCCTTCTTCTTCTTCTTCTTCTCCTTCCTTTTCAACCCTTCTTCTTCTTCTTCTTCTTCCGCCCTCGTCCGCCACCAGCGACGACTGTCTCTCTCTCGCTCTCCCTTTCTCACGTCGTTGCTGCCTCGGTGTTGGGCGGCGCAGGGTGTGTGTGCGCGCTCACATGTTGAGAGAGTTACCAGATGGTCTGGAGACCCTCAATTCTCTCAAGGTGTTGGATATATATGGATGCCCAAATCTGAAGTCAATAGCATATAGAAGAGATGGAGAATCCCAAGGCTTAACATCGCTTGAATCCTTGTCAATTCTTAACTGCAAAGGGCTCATCAGTTTGCCATGTGAAATGCTAGAGTCATGTGCTCTATCACTTCAGAGATTGAGGTTGTTGAACTTAAGAAGCTTAATGAATTTGGCAGAGATAATTCATTGTCTGCCTAAGATGTCTAGTCTCAACTCACTCGAAATCAGGAATGTTCCCAAACTCATGTTACCCGCCCCTGCTGTTTTCCCCAACTTGCAAACATTAAGGATGAAGCAATATGATAGAGATTCAAGTGAAAGTGCAAAAAAGGGTGTTGATGGAATGTTGTGGGCTGCGGTTTTGGGCGAGTTGGGTGTGTTGGTGGGTCTGTAGTGGTCGCCGACGACCTGCTCGTCGCCGGCAGTTGTGCAGCGGCGAAGGAGGGGCTGGGCGATGAGGCTTGGAGAAGGGGGAAGGGAGGATTCTTAAATTAAGCATATTATATATACATATCACTTAATCTTAAGAACAAACATTTAACACCTAAAAAGTATATATATATATAACACCTATAGAGTATATATTAAACATATCAGACATATCAGACATATAATATGAAAATATTCTAATGGTATTACAAATATACTATATAGGTGATATAAGATCACATGCATCTATAAGATATAATAAATACAATTCTTCCTTCAAATGTTATGAAAATATTTTAAAGGTATTACAAAGATACTCTATAGGTGATATAAAATTACATGCATCTATGATATATAATAAACACAATTCCTTTAGGTATTATGAAAATATTATAACACCTAAAAAAGATACATATAACACTTATAGAGTATATATATGACACCTATCATTCATTCACATAATATGAAGTCTTCTTTATATGTGATACCTCAAGAACATACATATAACACATAAAGAGTATATATATAACTCATATAGAGTATACATATAACATCTATCACTGAATCACATAATATGAAATCTTCTATATATGTAATACCTCAAGAATATAGATGTAACACCTAAGGAGTATATATATAACACCTATAGAGTATAACTATAACACCTATCACTGAATCATATAATAAAATTTTAACACCTACAAAGTACATAAATAACACCTATAGAGTACATATATAACACCTATTACTGAATCGCATAGTGTGAAATCTGGTGTGCGTGGCCGCACACCAGATCAGGTGGGAATGTGCGTGGGCGCACCTGGGTGCGGCCCACGCACCGGGTCGGGTCAGAGGCACGGATCTAGGATCCGTGCCACAGGTGTATATAAGTTTTGTTCAAAAACTATACATCATATATATATAATAGGAGAAAACATTGCAAAGTATTATTTATATCTCTTCCACATCTTTCCATCTCCTTCCCCATTATAATATTATCTTCTATGTCAAAAATCTTCCCATTTTCTTCCATGTTAAAATGTAAAAACCTCTCGTAACACTGAAATTGCTTATGAATAGGTTAGTTTGCCAAAAAACTGATATCATGGTTAAATTTGGTGAGAAAAATCGATTTTCCTAGACAGTTGAACTCATTCATCATATTCATCACTTACCTACCATGTTTAAGCAAGTTGAACTCATGCATCATATTCATCACTTACCTAACATGTTTATGCATCACTTACCTAACATGTTTATGCATATACTGCATAGATACTATGCCATAAAACAATGTATGATCACCATGATATGTGTATCTAAAAATCAGGATTATATCCTAAGCTTTTAATTCATCCATCAAGCATTTGAAGAAATCCTCATGAATTATATTACAATTAACTTCATCAACGACTTTGCAGAAAAGGAAAATAGGATGCGAGATACGAGATACTGAGACCAAAATAATGATGATGGATTAGACCTTCTGCAGCATTGATATAGACACTTTGAAGAAAAGGAAATTAGGATGCTAAATACTGAGACCAAAATAATGATGATGGATTAGACCTTCTGCAGCATTGATATAGACACTTGTAGAAGACTCGTCCAATTTTCCAAATCCAGAAGCATCATATGAGTATTGAATATTGGTCGGTTTTACAACCTCAAAACAATGAAAATTTCATTAATCACTTAGAATTCTCCATTAAATTTTATTTCAGAAGTCTCAAATAAAAGAACATACCCTTTCACGACCCATTTGATGTCAATCAGGCGATGAACTTTCCTTCATGAAATGAAAACAAAAGAATTTATATAATACAGAAACAAGGAAAATAAAGATCTTGTGCTACATGAAACATCTAACTCAATCAACAATAATGAATGATGAAGTTCAACATCTAACTCAATCAACAAGAATGAATGATGAACCACACTTTTATTAATCATGAAACCACAGTAAATTACTTTCACACCTTCTATGCTCTACAAACTCAATCTCAAACAATCTCTTTTAATATATGGTTGTTCCAAACAAACTCTTCACAAAAAAATGCACATAAAAAATAAATCATTTGTTGACTCTTCTATGTTAAACGCCATTGTTTCAGGAAACAATTAAATTGCAGATATAAATATCGACAACAGAAGCAAATATCGACAACAGAAAAAAAAATATTAAATATCGACAATAGAAAAAAAAGATATCAAATATCGACAAAAAAAAAAAGATATTTAGAGAACAAAAGCAAATATCACAAGAGAAAAAACATAAAAAAAAAATATTGTAGACACAATTCTATACTAAGGGGATATATCGATGCATATACTGCAGAGATACTATGCCATAAAACAATGTATGATCACCATGATATGTGTATCTAAAAATCAGTGTTATGTCCTCAGCTTTTAATTCATCCATCAAGCAGTTGAAGAAATCCTCATGAATTATATTACAATTAACTTCATCAACGACTTTGCAGAAAAGGAAAATAGGATGTGAGATACGAGATACTGAGACCAAAATAATGATGATGGATTAGACCTTCTGCCGCATGACACTTTGAAGAAAAGGAAATTAGGATGCTAAATACTGAGACCAAAATAATGATGATGGATTAGACCTTCTGCAGCATTGATATAGACACTTGTAGAAGACTCGTCCAATTTTCCAAATCCAGAAGCATCATATGAGTATTGAACATTGGTCGTTTTTACAACCTCAAAACAATGAAAATTTCATTAATCACTTAGAATTCTCCATTAAATTTTATTTTAGAAGTCTCAAGTAAAGGAACATACCTTTCACGATGAGTATTGAACATTGGTCGTTTTTACAACCTCAAAACAATGAAAATTTCATTAATCACTTAGAATTCCCCATTAAATTTTATTTTAGAAGTCTCAAGTAAAGGAACATACCTTTCACGATCAATTTGGTGTCAATCAGGCGATGATCTCCTTCATGAAATGAAAACAAAAGAATTTATATAATAAAGAAACAAGGAAAATAAAGATCTTGTGCTACAGGAAACATCTAACTCAATCAACAATAATGAATGATGAACTTCACATCTAACTCAATCAACAAGAATGAATGATGATCCACACTTCCTTTAATCATGAAACCATAGTAAATTACTTTCAGACGCTCTACAAGCTTAATCTCAAACAATCTCTTTTAATATATGATTGTTGCAAACAAACTCTTCAAAAAAAATGCACATAAGAAATAAATCATTTGTTTACTCTTCTATGTTAAACGCCATTGTTTACTCTTCTATGTTAAACGCCATAAGAAATAAAATTCATAATCCAACAATAAATCAAAGAAAATATATAAAAGATCTAAATCTCAACAAAATCTCCATAAAGATCTATCATATCAAAACAAATTAATTTGTACTGACGTAAATATTTTAGATTGTTGAGATTCTATCTTCCGTGTAAATCTGTTTTCTTGTTGTACATTGGTGAAAATTATATACGTTCTATTATCCTAAATGATTGTCTTGAGGAAATATCCTATAAAAATTATATATATTCTATTATCCTCAATAATTGTCTTGAGAAAATATCATCATAATATTTATATGGTGTCAGAGTGTCATAAGTAAATAAGTTTATGATTTAATTAATTAATATAATTTATCTAAGATTTATCTCATAACAAATTATACGTAACTTTCCAATCCAATCAACAAAATCCTTATAAAAAAAAATATGTCATATCAAAACTACAAATTTAAATGGATTAAGAAATTCCTTTACTTCATGCCTATATATATTTAAAATAATATCATTAGAGAACCCTAAGCTTTCAAGAAAACTATCGTAAGGTAATTTTTCCAGAAATCTTTCATCTTCTCTATTCTCTTTCTGTCATTAAACTCCATCTTCTCTATTCTCTTTTGTCAAATTAAATTCTAGAAAATGTATGTCTCTTTTCCATCTCAGTTTCAAAATGAGTTTTAGAAATTTACGTTTGTTTGTCCATCTCGATTCTTCTTTTTGAGTCTTGAATTTCATCGTCGATTCTTCTTTTTGAATCCTGAATTCCATCGTTAATTTCCTATTGTCAAAACGACTTTTAATATGAATCATTTTTCCATCTGGAAATTAATGCGGTCCTACTTTTTGTAATTACCATTCTTTCTACTTTTTGTAATTACCATTCTTTCCACATCGTCATTACGATTCTTTTCAAATAGTCTCTTTCCGTTTCAATAGTTAGTAATCTTTATTTTCAATTTCTGAAAATTCCGATTTAACTTCACTCCATTCCAAGTTCACTCACTTAACTTTTGATCTCAATTTCCAAGTTCTATTACTACATTCCACATTCCACATCGTATCTTATTCCTTCTATTCAATTTTTCACCACATCGCATTCAAGTTGGGGTTTTCTTTCCTTGTTTGTCTTTATTAAATGCATGTATGTGTGATGTGGATGGGGCAACATATATGATTTTAATCAATCGTTAAGTGGTTGATAGCAAGAAAATTTTAATTGGTCATTAAGTGGCCAATAGCATGGTTATGAATTATTCAGTCGTTTAGTGACTTATAGCATGGATACGGTTTTGTTATTCTGTGTTGCATATGCTTGTTTTTAATCTTGACAAACAGTAACCCCACTGAGCTAGCTCATCCCGAATTATTACATCCTTTTACAGATGAGAAGTCCCGAATTATTACATTCTTTTACAGATGAGAAGTCGGACGCGGTGGTACGATGGATGCTAATGGGAATTGATTTAATAATTAATGACAAGTGAAATATAAATTATGGTGATTGTTAATAAATAGTTTATTGAATTATTTGTAAATACTTTTGAATCGCTAACCTTTTCGTTTTGGTATTTAAATTTTGTAGTTAGATTTTTTAGGCGTGTTTACTTCATTTTTTTATGGTAACTTTATTTTAATAAGAAAATTATTCATTTGAGTTGCTTCCGCTAAATGTTTTATTAAATTTGGGATTAAACGATTTTCTAAATGATTTTGAAAATAATCTGTATAATTTTATTTTAAGAAAATGGGTATTTATGTTTTATGAGCTCACGTTCCTATTTCAAGGATAAAAATTGTGTTATTGTTTACTTTCAAAAATTGGGGCGTGACAGTGTGATATCAGAGCAGGTCTATGTTTCTGTAGACTTGCAGAAAAAAAAAATGTTTTATAGTCTCTTAAATAAAGTCATTTTGAGTCCAAATGTGACTTTCTTAAAAAAAAAAAAAGAAGGGAAATTTCAATTTCAAGTCTCTTTAGCAAGATTATTTTAAGTCAAATGTGTGATCTTTTACTTAAAGAACGAAAATGATCCACTAGTGTCCTTCGTCTGCTGCGCCGGCCCGAACAAGGTACAAGTGAAAGAAAGTTCATGATAGAAAGTAAATGCTATGTTTCATGAGATGCATTCAAAGCATACGAATGAAAAGAAAGTTCATGCAAGAAAGTAAATCATATGTTTCATGGGATGCATTATTCAAAGCATGATTATGAATGTTTAATCATGAAGAAAGTTTTAGCATAGAGATTAATATATGAGCATTGTTTTAAGCATGATAAGCGATTTTGTTTTAGCATAATTTGAAACATTTACAACATGATTTTATCTTCATTTAAGCATGACACACATTATATTTAGAATTGATTGAAACTGAAAAACATTAAAAATATATGCAAGTCTTAAAATATAAATATTTATTATGTGAACTTAGAACGTGAATGATAAAGTGTAAAAAAAAAAAAAAAAAAAAGGGCATGTAGAATGATAAAATTCATACTATCTTATATTAATCAAAAATAATGATAATTAAAATTATAGGAAAATATTAGAGAATATAATTTGATAATATACGAAAGTTTTACTATAAAACGAGTTCCTTGATTTAAGACAATGATAATATAGGAGTAGACCTCTTTCTTATGGTAAAGTAGTATATGCCTATATGATAAACTAGTGTATGATTTTCTAATTAAAGAAATTAAATTAAATTTTAAAAAGTTTGAAATTTTTAAATACTATTTGCATATTGCAATTAAATTTATGAACTGTTTAGTACATATCTTCTTATTTAATATTATTATGACGCATTCTTGCTAAATAATCATTTAAATGTCATTTATAAAGGATAGTACATAATTTATTTTTGTTTATTATTCAAAAAATAATATATATTATTTTTAATATTATTCAGTACACCTACAATTTTAAGCTTTTTATGTTAATGTCTCTAACAACCTGGCCCCATTTTTGTTTTCATTAGATGATTAAAAAAAAAAGGGTCCAAGATTAAAAAAAAAAAACATAAATTTATTTTTAAAACATACTTTCGAAAAAAAAATATATATATATTATTTAGTTTCAATAACTAATAAGTTTGAATGATCATGTACCATCAAGTCATCTCTATTTTAGTTTTCCTTTCTTTTATAATATTTTTGAATTTAAGGAATTCCAAATATGAAAAAAAAAAAAAGAGAAATTATTATAGTGTTGAAGTTTAGCATACGTTATTTAGAAAATTTAAGTAGAACTTCTATTTTATTTCATTATATTTCTTAGTAATATAAATTTTGAAGTAATTAATTAGCTATATTTAATGTCAGAGTTTTGTATGATAATATATATGTGTCCTTTTAGTCATTCTTTGATATATATATATATATATATATAAAGGTAAGAATAAACATTGAGAATTCAAAAAATGACTTTCCTACCACAACTATTATCTTAATTTCGAGGACGAAATTATTTTTAAGGGGTAGGGATGTAATATCCCAAAAATTGAGATATGAAATCTGAAAGATAATTAAATAATATTATAAAAAAAAAGAGCTTATATATTAAATTGAATCTTATGATGACATATATTTCAAATGTAGATATAAGTTTATTAAACTGTTAAAGTCCATTTAAAAGAAACATATAAATACTCGTGTTCTTTCAATTCAAAAATTCAATTCGTGATTACACATCTCCGAATTTAATAAGATTTTAGTATGTTGTCCCTTTATGTGTTTTTAAGATTCTGTTAAATTTTCATGTCAACCGGATTTATAAATTATGTAATACGATGTTTATATCACTTCAACTCAAGAGTAACATCTTTAACGTTTCTGATTTAGAAATTTTAAAATGATATTTATAGATCACCAAAGTTTATTAAATTTTATCCGATTGTGTAAAATATTTATTTTCATCTACAGTATAAATTTCAGTTCAGTCGGACATGTATTTGATTTAAAAATTTTTAGTCATCTTTGAAAGATTGACAAACTTACGATGCTACTGATTTAAGAATTTAATACTTGATGGTTTTTAAATGACTTTTTCTAAACCGTCATACTTTTACAAGTTCTTCATCTCTCGAGAAAGTTTTTCTAACTAAAAATATTTATAATTCTTAAGATATTAAATTTCTTCTACAACTATGCAGAATTCATCATTTATGTGATTTAAATTTCAAAAGTAAAAACCTATATTTATATTACTTGGGATTTTATGAAATTAATTATGTCTTACTAATTACTACTTATGAAGTACATTTAAAATTAAAAATCGTTTGATCTTATATTCCTTGAGAAACAAATATGGCTAGTGAACTAACATGTGAGGTTTTTCTAAAAGTTTGTCTTTTAAACTTGATCTTTTGATTTTCTCCAAAGTCCAATACGATCTTATCTTTCTCAGTGAATTCTCTAGAAGAAACTCTTTAAATTTCAATCAAATCAAAATTGTTTACTCTCTTGTCAAAATTATTTCTCTCATGTTGGATCTCAAACTCAATATCTCTTTCATTTTGTTTATTAAATAATTAAAGGCATGTAAGCAAATAAACATGTATATATATTGATGTAATAACCCAAAATTTTCATAATTTAATATTAAGATAATTTGATCTTCATAATTTAATAATTTCATGAGTCATTTGAATTATCAAAAACTTATTGATTTAATTATTTCATATTATAAGTATTATTTAAACCCATAATACTCTTAATCTTAGAATCTAATAACTTTCATAATCTTATACCTTTACCAATTAATTGTATCTATTATACTAATAACTTATTTTGAATCTTAATAACGCCCAAAATCTCACTCATGTGTTTTTAATTAAATAATAAGATTGTTTAAGTTCTATCCCCAACAAGTTTATAATTCTAATTAGGTAATGGAATTTATTTACAATTAATCTTCATGACAAGTTTATGATCTTAATTAGTTAATAGAATTCATTTATGATTTAATTAATGCTTATAATTTATCTATGATTTATGTTCCCAATAAGTTGATACATAAAATTCATAATCCAACAATAAATCAAAGAAAATATATACTAAAAGATCTAAATCTCAACAAAATCTCCATAAAGATATATCATATCAAAACAAATTAATTTGAATTGACGTAAATATCTTTAGATTGTTGAGATTCTATCTTCCGTGTAAATCTGTTTTCTTGTTGTACATTGGTGAAAATTATATACGTTCTATTATCCTCAATGATTGTCTTGAGGAAATATCCTATGAAAATTATATATGTTCTATTATCCTCAATAATTGTCTTGAGGAAATATCGTCATAATATTTATATAGTGTCAGAGTGTCATAAGTAAATAAGTTTATGATTTAATTAATTAATATAATTTATCTAAGATTTATCTCATAACAAATTATACGTAACTTTCCAATCCAATCAACAAAATCCTTATAAAAAAAATATGTCATATCAAAACTACAAATTTAAATGGATTAAGAAATTCCTTTACTTCATGCCTATATATATTTAAAATAATATCATTAGAGAACCCTAAGCCTTCAAGAAAACTATCGTAAGGTAATTTTTCCAGAAATCTTCATCTTCTCTATTCTCTTTCTGTCATTAAACTCCATCTTCTCTATTCTCTTTTGTCAAATCTATTCTCTTTTGTCAAATTAAATTCTAGAAAATGTACGTCTCAAAATGAGTTTTAGAAATTTACGTTTGTTTGTCCATCTCGATTCTTCTTTTTGAGTCTTGAATTTCATCGTCGATTCTTCTTTTTGAATCCTGAATTTCATCGTTGATTTCCTATTGTCAAAACGACTTTTAATATGAATCATTTTTCCATCTGGAAATTAATGCGGTCCTACTTTTTGTAAGTACCATTCTTTCCACATCGTCATTACGATTCTTTTCAAATAGTCTCTTTCCGTTTCAATAGTTAGGAATCTTTATTTTCAATTTCTGAAAATTCCGATTTAACTTCACTCCATTTCAAGTTCACTCACTTAACTTTTGATCTCAATTTCCAAGTCCTATTACTACATTCCACATCGTATCTTATTCCTTCCATTCAATTTTTCACCACATCGCATTCAAGTTTTCACTACATCTAATTGAGGTGGGGTTTTCTTTCCTTGTTTGTCTTTATTAAATGTATGTGTGATGTGGATGGGGCAACATTTATGATTTTAATCAATCGTTAAGTGGTTGATAACATGCAAATTTTAATTGGTCGTTAAGTGGCCAATAGCATGGTTATGAATTAATCAGTCGTTAAGTGGCTGATAGCATGGATACGGTGTTGTTATTCTGTGTTGCATATGCTTGTTTTTAATCTTGACAAACAGTAACCCCACTGAGCTAGTGTAGCTATCCCGAATTATTACATTCTTTTACAGATGAGAAGTCGGACGCGGTGGTACGATGGATGCTAATGGGAATTGATTTAATAATTAATGACAAGTGAAATATAAATTATGGTGATTGTTAATAAATAGTTTATTGAATTCTTTGTAAATACTTTTGAATCGCTAACCTTTTCGTTTTGGTATTTAAATTTTGTAGTTAGATTTTTGAGGCGTGTTTACTTCATTTTTTTATGGTAACTTTATTTTAATAAGAAAATTATTCATTTGAGTTGCTTCCGCTAAATGTTTTATTAAATTTGGGATTAAACATTTTTCTAAATGATTTTGAAAATAATCTGTATAATTTTATTTTAAGAAAATGGGTATTTATGTTTTATGAGCTCGCGTTCCTATTTCAAGTACAAAAATTGTGTTATTGTTTACTTTCAAAAATTGGGGCGTGACAAAAATGCACATAAAAAATAAATCATTTGTTTACTCTTCTATGTTAAACGCCACTGTTTTTGGAAACAATTAAATTGCAGACATAAATATCGACAACAGAAGCAAATGTCGACAACAGAAAAAAAATATTAAATATCGACAATAGAAAAAAAAAAGATATCTAGAAAGAAAAGATATAAAAAAAAAAAAGATATTTAGATAACAAAAACAAATATCACAAGAGAAAAAAAGATAAAAAAAATATTGTAGACACAATTCTATACTAAGGGGATATATCGATGAAAAAAAAAAAGATATCTAGATAAGAGAAAAATATATTATGGACACAATTCTCGACAACAGAAAAAAAAATATTGTAGACACTATTCTCTACTAAGTGGATATATCGAAAAAAAAAATCTAGATAAGAAAAAAAAATATTGTAGACACAATTCTCCACCAAGAGGATATTTATTGTAGATAAGGGAGAGAGGATATTTATTGTAGATAAGGGAGAATTTTGATGATTTCTAATCTTCATCTCTTTATAAGAATTGTTTTCTATTTTTATATATACATAGATAAAAATGATATGAAGAGATACAAATTAAACAAAGTGTTGTGAGTTTTTTTTTTCTTTTGTTTTTATATATAGATAGATACCAAATAAAGAGGAGATTGTAATATAAAAATCTTGCTTCTTCAGTGTTTTATGACAAAACACTATCCATCATATATATATATATAATAGAAGAAAACGTTGCAAAGTATTATTTATATCTCTTCTACATCTTTCCATCTCCTTCCCTGCTGAAAGTAATTTGTAATTAAGAGATGGTCCAACTTCATTGCAAGCATACGAGGAGGCAGTCAAATGAGTCAAGTCATCATTCAACCTAGAAGTTTCAAGAACATTGCTAGATGAATGTATTCATTAAAAGCATGCATTAAAATCTCATGATTATGCAATATATAAATTGTACGTACCTGCTGTAAAAAAAATAGAACAAAATAATAAGAAGATTTCATTTTGCACTTAAATATTTATCTAACTTCACAAAATAATCTATATACCCCAGCATATTTTTGGTATCAGAGCAAACCTTGAATCTGATCATTCCTCCAATATTCAAGCATGGCTAGCAGCAGCGATCTCGCATTAACTTATTCTCAACAAGGAATTCCTATCTTTGTTGGTCAAGACTAGCAGTGGAGTGTTCTAATGAAAACTCTACTTATATCTCATGATATATGGGATATTGTTGAAGATGGATTCACAACACTATCTCCAGAAGATGTGGCTGCGTTAACAAATGCACAAAAGAAAGAGCATAAAGAGAACAAGACCAAAGATGCACGAGCCTTGTCTTTTATGCACCAAGGGGTAAGTCGATCCATTCTTCCACGTATTACTAATGCCAAAACTTCAAAAAATGCTTGGGATATTCTGAAAAATCAATTCGAAGGGTATGAAAAAGTGATTACAATCAAGCTGCAAAATTCATGGAGAGATTTCGATAACTTGATGATGAAAAAAAATGAAAGCATACAAGAATTTTTGTCTAGAGTATCTACTGTTGTCAACCAAATTAGAGGCTACGGTGATTCTTTACAAGAAAATAAGATAATTGAAAAGGTGTTGCGTCGTTTGCCGGCGAAGTGTGAACATGTAGTGGCAGCAATAGAGGAATCAAAATCCAAATTAACTTGGATGAATTAATGGGTTCGTTGGAAGCCCATGAAAAGAGGATGAACAGGTTTTCAAATTAAAACTTGGAGCAAGCCTTTCAAGGGAAGGTGAATATCTCAGAGTCTTCAAAAGATGGTGCATCTGATAGAAATAAATCTTGCTCACAAACTGCACGAGGAAGAGGCTGTGGAAGAGACAACAGTAACTTCCGAGGTCGAGGTCGAGGAAGAGGACAAGGAGATTCCGGCAGCTCGAGATATCATAACACTGATCTAGACTCTTATTGTCGTATTTGTCGAAAAAGTGGGCACGACATCAATAGCTGCTGGAGCAAATGCAAAAAATGCAAAAATCCAAATCATTCTCAAAAGGATTGCTGGTATCAAAATAATGGTGGATCAAAGGAGGCAAATTTAACTGAAAATGAAAAAACTGATCAGGTATTCTACTCGTGCTTAAATTCTCAACAACCTCTTGAGAATGTTTGGTATGTCGACAGTGGTTGCAGTAATCACATGTCTGGAAACAAGAAGATTTTTGTGCATTTAGATGAATCCTTTTCATCAGAAGTGAAGCTAGGAGATGGAAAAGTTCTCAAAATTATTGGAAAAGGTTCAATTGTTGTTCGAACAACAGAAGGCAATATAAGCAAAATTAAAGATGTTTTCTTCGTGCCTAATTTAACTCAAAATTTGTTGAGTGTTGGTCAGCTTATGCAAAAAGGCTACCATGTGGTTTTCAATAATGATCATTACATCATTATTGACACACAAAAAAATCTTACAATGGCGAAATTCAAGATGAGAATGAACAAAGTTTTTCCTCTCAACTTGACATATTCTGACGAACTTGTGCTCCAAAGTACAACAGAAGAAGAACACAAATTGTGGCATTTGAGGTATGGGCATTTGAATTTCAAAGGTTTAAATTTGTTGCGGAGAAAAAATATGGTGATGGGTCTTCCTAACATTCAAGAGCAATATGGTCCATGTGAAGGATGCATTTACGGCAAAATGCATCATCTACCTTTCCCGAAAACATCTTTCAGAGCTAAAAATCCTCTTGAGCTTGTGCATGCGGACATTTGTGGCCCGACTCAGACAACTTCTCTCAACGATAACAAGTATTTTCTGTTGTATGTTGATGACTATACGAGAATGATGTGGGTGTATATTCTCAAGCAAAATTTTGAAGCCTTTCCTAAGTTCTTGGAATTCAAAACATTTGTGGAGAATCAGAGTGGCAAAACAATCAAGTGTCTTTGCACTGATCGAGGTGGTGAGTTTATTGGAAATGCCTTCATGAATTACTGCAAAACCAAAGGAATTCAAAGGCAACTAACAGTCAGATATAGTCCGCAGCAAAATGGAGTCGCGGAACGGAAAAATAGAACGATTGTTGAAATGGCATGAAGCATGATGACAAGCAAAGGTCTTCCGAAATCTTTTTGGGCTGAGGCTGTAAATTCTGCCGTCTATATTCTCAATAGATCACCTACAAAGGCAGTACCAAACATGACTCTATATGAAGCATGGCATCGGAGAAAACCACAGGTAGATCATTTTAAAGTGTTTGGTTGCATTGCCTATTTTCTTGTTCCTTCACAGCAAAGAGAAAATTTTGATGAAAAAGGAGAAAAGCTTATATTTATTGGATATAGTGATGAGTCGAAAGGCTATCGTCTACTTGATCCAAAGACAAACAAGCTTGTTACTTCACGAGATGTTTTTTTTGATGAAATGAGTTCTTGGAACTAGGAGAATGAAAATCAAAAAATGAAAGCAATTATCATGCCTTCTTCATCAAAGGAGAACGATGGAACTACTTACAGCACCATGTCTGGTCCAAGTTCATCAGGTTCACAAGAGTTGCATTCAGACTCCGAAAGTCCGATTTCAAAATTTCGAAGCTTGGCAGATATTTATGATTCTTGTAACATGGCATTATTCACTTGTGAACCACAATCATATGATGAAGCTGCTAAAGATATCTGTTGGCAAGAAGCAATGAATGGTGAGATAACAAGAATTGAAAAAAATCAAACTTGGGAACTTGTAGATCCACCGGAAGGAAAAAATGTGATTGGAGTCAAATGGATTTACAAAACAAAATTCAAAGAGGATGGTTCGATTCTCAAGTACAAAGCTCGATTAGTAGCGAAAGGATATTCTCAGCAGCCCGAAATTGATTTTACAGAGACATTTGCACCAGTCGCTCGAATGGAAACAATTCGGATTGTCCTTGCAGTTGCTGCACAGTTGGAGCTACCAGTATATCTATTGGATGTTAAGTCAGCATTTCTCAATGGTGACTTAAAGGATGAGGTCTACGTACAACAACCAGAAGGTTACATTGTCAAGGGCGAAGAAAGGAAAGTTTGTAGACTCAAGAAAGCCTTATACGGGCTGAAGCAAGCTCCAAAAGCTTGGAATAGCAAGATTGATAGCTATTTCCAGAAAATCGGATTTTCTCGAAGCCTTAATGAGGCTTCATTATACATAAAGAATGAAGCAAATGATTTCCTTATTGTTTGCCTATATGTGGACGATTTGATCTACATAGGAACTAATGGTGTGATAGTTGAAAAATTCAAAGAAGCAATGATGAAAGAGTATGAGATGACTGATTTGGGTCTCATGAAGTATTTTCTCGGGATTCAAGTTCGTCAAACAAAGGGTGAGAATTTTTATTTCTCAAGAGAAATATCTTGGTGAAGTCTTGAAAAGGTTCCAGATGAGTAGTTGCAAACCTATCGCAACCCCAATTGCGTCTAAAGAGAAGTTGCAGCTGGATGATGGAGCAGCAAAGGTTGATGAAAAAATGTATAGAAGTTTAGTTGGTTCCTTAATCTACTTGACAAACACAAGGCCTGATATTGTTTATCCAGTAAGTTTGATCTTAAGATTCATGCATAATCCAAGCAAGATACACTTTGCTGCAACAAAAAGAATTCTGTGGTATCTTCAAGGAACGAGGAAGTTTGGCATCAAATATGTCAACGAAATGGATGACAAGCTTGTTGGTTTCACTGATAGTGATTGGGCTGGTTCACTTGATGACCGCAAAAGCACATCTGGATACATATTTTGCCTAGGATCAAAAATCATTTCTTGGGCATCAAAGAAGCAGAAGACGGTTTCGCTCTCGTCGACTGAAGCGGAGTATATTGCTGCATCTGATGCAGCTTGTGAAGCTGTTTGGTTAAGAAGAGTACTTGCAGATATTTAGCAAAATCAAATCAGTTCGACGACAATTCTTTGCGACAATATGTCAACTATTGCAATGACAAAAAATCCAGTTTTCCATGCAAGGTCCAAACACATTGAGTTACGGCATCACTTCATAAGGGATCTCGTAAGTGAGCAAGAAATTCAGCTGGAGTTCGTGAACACAAAAATGCAACTTGCAGATGGCTTTACGAAAGCATTCACTTCAGAAAAACTTGAGCAATTCAGAGGACATGTCAACATTACAAATTAAGAGAGGGTGTTGAAAGTAATTTGTAATTAAGAGATGGTCCAACTTCATTGCAAGCATACGAGGAGGCAGTCAAATGAGTCAAGTCATCATTCAACTTAGAAGTTTCAAGATGACTGAAACTATTGAAACTAAAAATATAGAATATAAATGAATTTTTTAATTTTTTGACTATCTATGTATCGTAGACCTTCTGCAGCATTGATATAGACACTTTGCAGAAAAGGAAATTAGGATGCGAAATACTGAGACCAAAATAATGATGATGGATTAGACCTTCTGCAGCATTGATATAGACACTTGTAGAAGACTCGTCCAATTTTCCAAATCCAGAAGCATCATATGAGTATTGAACGTTGGCCGTTTTTACAACCTCAAAACAATGAAAATTTCATTAATCACTTAGAATTCTCCATTAAATTTTAATTTAGAAGTCTCAAGTAAAAGAACATACCCTTTGACGATCCATTTGGTGTCAATCAGGCGATGATCTTTCCTTCATGAAATGAAAACAAAAGAATTTATATAATAAAGAAACAAGGAAAATAAAGATCTTGTACTACAGGAAACATCTAACTCAATCAACAATAATGAATGATGAACTTCAACATCTAACTCAATCAACAAGAATGAATGATGAACCACACTTTCTTTAATTATGAAACCACAGTAAATTACTTTCACACCTTCTATGCTCTACAAGCTCAATCTCAAACAATCTCTTTTAATATATGGTTGTTGCAAACAAACTCTTCACAAAAAAATGCGCACAAAAAATAAATCATTCGTTTACTCTTCTATGTTAAATGCCACTGTTTCAGGAAACAATTAAAAAAACAACAACAATTTGCATCCACATATAATCTGTCTAATATTACAAACTTTTCATTTAAACATACAACATCATCTATTAAATATTAACATTATGGCATGCATGTTGATACACAACAATAATGTAGGTGGTGCTCTATTTACATTTTACAAGGTCAAGTCCTTTGATGAGAGGCACCAGACATATCTATTGCTACAACCAATGACAGAATGTTAAAGTGTAAAATCAAAATTCCAAAACTTAGGGTGGAGGTAGTGATCTTTGTATAGAAATTACAAATAATATTTTGAATTCTCAAAATCATGCCCACCAATTGAAAAATAAACGAGAGAAATCGAGTCATCAAAAGATAATAAAAATAACAATATGTATATCTTATTTTATAGAATGTACATAACCATAGTAGATGGAGATTAATTACTTAATTACTTAATTTATTTGGTAGTATGGGGAATGAGGTTGGATTCAGAGGATTCTTAACTTGAATTTAAATGATCTAGTTTTTATTATCATTGGAAGTCTACTGACTAGAATAGATATGCGAGGTGTGACACCGGCGGGAGCCTCGTAGTGGATTAAACTAAACACAAAACCTATCTCGTCCTCTACAACCACACGCAACAATCCATCACAGATCAAAACCCTAGACTCGGAATCAAGAACTTGCACACATCGAATTGGCGATAATTAGAAAAGAAAACTCTAGTACCGTTCTTGGCGTGCTTCGACAGGGCGGACGTGTATGGCTCGTTTGGCGGAGGAGAAAACGGAATCGAGGATCTCCACTTGACCACAAATTTCGAGCTCAAGATCCTGGTGTGATTCGACGGTATTGGGAAATTTTTACTGGTAGAATTATGATTGACTTGGGTGAATTTTGACATCTCTAGCTGCCGTTCCGACCGCCGCTCGAGAGAAACCTAGCTCAGCAATGGTATTGGGAAATTTTTACTACTAGAATTACGATTGACTTGGGTCTACCATTGACTAGGGTGAATTTTGACTCATGGTAGATTTCCCCTCTTTTTACCAGGGAGTGGAATTTTTCTAACTCTTAGAGTGTGTTTGGTGTGTGTGTTTGGGCTGGGCTAAGTTTATTAGTTAGCCCAAACTAATGTTTTGTGTATTAGTGAAGGGCCCGGGTTTAAGCTGATAAAGGGTGACTACCAGTGGGTTTCACAAGGATTATGGGCCTGAGTATAAACCCACCATTTTTGGTGGGTTTCAAGTTGTTCCAAAGTGTACTTAGCGAAATTACATAATTGCGCTTACTGTACCTATTCCAATTACCAATATGCCCTCCAATTTCGAATAAACTACAAGGTTGCCCTTGTATATATAAAAAAAATCCACCGACATCTAAACCCTCCTCCAATCACTGACATCATTTTTACCTCTCAGCGTCGATCCATCGCTACCATCACCGGCACCGTTGAACGCTGCAAATCAAGGAGGCGAAGGCGTCCCGGTGTAGGATGACAGTGCACCTCAAAAGCTTCACTAGGTAATCCATGAATAACAGTTTGATTTGCAAGCTTCGATTATAACACTTCGATTTACTTTGATTGTTTACTTCATTTACTTCGATTTTGGTAATAACACTTCGATTTACTTTGATTGTTTAGCTTTGATTAGACTTTGTTTCGCTAAGTTGGTTTTAAAGAAGTTCTGAAATTGGGTCTTGCGTCGGACAATTTTGTGGGCAACACTTTGAACTGTTATGTATTCTGTTGTAGATGAAATGGGATTTGCAAAGCTTATGTTTGATGAGATTTCTTGGCCTTGTGTTGTTTCTTGGACTGTTTTGATTTTTGGGTATGTTAAAAAGGGGGATGTTTTTTCAGCAAGATTGGTTTTTGATGAAGCCCCTTTTAAGGATAGAGGGATCTTGGGTGCGACGATTTCTGGGTATGTAAAAGATATGGTTGTTTTAAAGAAGGTGTGAAGTTGTTTAGATTGATACAATTGAGTGGTATAAATCGTGGTCCAATCTTATCTTTTATAATATGAGTCCTACACACTACTGGAACAAAATATGTTTTAAAAGGAAGCAGATTTGTGCGAATTTTAAAAAGGAAACAAATTTATGACATGTAGATTTAGGAATTTTGATATGTTTGATTAGGGGAAGAATAAAAATGAGTATTTGGTATTATACCGTGAAGACGATGATATGGTATACATTAATACTGAATTCTATTGATGCAAATTGTAAGGTGCGGGTGTGGTGCATGAGAGCCGCATAAATAAAGCTTTATGTTTCCCTTTGTTGCTTGGGGGCCTGGAAGACTGAATAGTTTATGCCTATTAATGGACCATGCTAAAGTTAATTAGCATAAGAAGAAGAATTGTTGTCCAAGAGCAAGCTCTTGGAAGAGTATGGTTTAAAGTAAATCTTGAACCACTATACCGATATATATTTACAATATTAATTTTCAAAGAGTAATAAAAATGGTTATGTTGCATATACTAAATTCCTGGTTATGCTGAGTACTGATACTGGTTATTAATTTTCAAAGCCATACTGATACTGATTATTAATTTTCAAAGAGCTTACTCTTATTCTCTAAAAACTCAACAAGAAAATTGTTTAGTATACATGCAGACAAGTTATCCCTCTCATTCTTCATGTCTTTGATCTACTATTTATGCTATATTTAAGTTCTTGTCTCTATTTAATTGTTTAGTCTAGAACAATTAATGCAGCATAACTAGGTTATTAGAGACAAATAAAAACTAGTAGAATACCCATGCGATGCACGTTTTGTAATATATGATTGATTAATTTTAAATTTTCTAATACAATAATGTAATAATATTATTTTAACTTAAATTATATATTAATAAGAATTTAATTCTTTATCTTTAATTAATTTTTATCACATCTTAAATAATATTATAATTTTAAAATGCAAACAATAATATATATATATATCTATATTTAACAATGAATTTTAAATCTATATTTGAAATATGAGATTGTTAAATAAACACCAATTTTATACACGTACCCATTAATATTGTAAATTAAAATAAGTTGAATCAAATTTAGTACTGAGAAACATTTATTGTAAACGATAATTTATATCTAAAAAATATGTTACTTTATAAAGATATGTTGTGCATGTTACAGATTAATATAGATATAAGTATCTTGATTAATATATTATTGTATTTTTTGATTCATACTTATTAACAAATGTGTTAGTAAATAATTATTTTGCATTCACAATTATAGATATATTTAAAGAAAATATATAAATCTCATCAAATAACTAAAAGATCTTGATATGTATTTAAATAACATAGCTAGTTCACTATTCAACCCACTCATATTGACAAATATATCAAACAATTATACCAAAATGTTTTTCATTGTTATTAATTTCTCAAAAAACCTAAGACTTTTTATTTTAAAAATTATTTTTTAATTTTCTAATCTGTAATGTAATTTAGTCATTTATCTTTGTATTTGTAATCTTGTTAATACAATTTTGCACCAAAAGGTAAATATAAAATTTATATTTTTCATAAACTAAAACAAAATTTAAAATAAAAAATAATTAATTTAAAGATTATAATTTATATGAAATAGAGAAAAAAGATAAAATATACTTCATAACCTACCTACCTATACACATAGTCTAACCTAGTAGACCCCATAACCCTTAAAAGTATAAATCTTTTTATTTTTGATTTATTTAATTTCTTGTAACTACTTTCTTTCCATTTATAGTATGTTAATTTGAGAGGGAAAATTAGTTATTGCTATTTTTATTGAAGGTCTTCTTTTTATATATATATATAGATGAAAGACCAAAACATAGGTTAAAACCATGTTTTGTAGTTATGCTGGCTTGTGACTTTTGTCTTATATGTGTCATAATTTTCAATTTATATGAGTCCACATTTTAAGAAATGTCTGATTGATTTCAGTCCTATTTTTGGCAAATTGCATGCTTGTCTTCTGCCTTTGATCTTCTGTAAAAGAATAATTACTTGTGCATGTTAACTTGGCAAATTGCATTGCTCATTCTGATTGAGTAGTGTTGTTTCAATATGTGCATGTTAACATGTTTGTTTGAAGTTTATACACTACAAAATCTTGACACACTACACTCTTAAAATGCAACCCTTCATTTCCTCATCTTATAACCTGAGGTTGATCATTGACCTTGCCTGCATTCATCTAATTTGGCCTTTTGGTTTTCCTAGTGACAAGGTGAGTGGTTCTTCATCCACAATTTTCTTTCTGTTTTTTAGTAATTGCATTGCAGTACATTAGTCAGTGTAGGCTCTGGTTTGCTTGTTGTAGATGTAGGACTTGGGATTGTTTGTTGTAGATGTAGGGATCACGTGCTTTTATGGAATACAACTATTTGGAGATGTGAAAATTAAACATATCATGTCAAAATTATGTGTTGCATGTACCTACATAAAATATAAAGAAAAAATTATGCTAGTTTTAGGAGATCCTCACTGGATGGTATTCATGATTGTGCATGTCATCTTTTCCTTGTTTTGCACGATTTCCTTGTTTCTAGAACTGATTTAAGTGTTCACTAATAAATGCCTACATATGTCTTCTACCAATGTGGAATGTTGAATGTTTCCCTTTCTAACACAATTGTTGAAATGATATGAATTACTTAGTCCTAGACCAAACCTTGCGCCATATCTTCAATGCATCCTTGTTCACACCAGTCACTGTAATTGCATTTATTTTCTCAACCATATGGCCTTTTGTGTTAGAATGAAGCTATTTGTGTCAATCAACTCATGCATCGAAATTTGTGTTAGATTTCCTCCTTCCAAAATATCGATTAGGCAGATGCTTGAATGAAGTGTAGATTTCTAAAACATCTAATTAAAAATTCTTGGAGTGTTAGACATCATGCTTACAATATCCTTGCATTATGGCCTACTTAGTGGTCTTTAAAAAAATGGGGGTAGAATTATCCTCTATGATTAAATCTTACACATCTAGGTTGCCACATTTTTTCCTTACTTTGTTCAGTCGTGCTCATATGTCGGAATAGTGTGCATTAGGCTGAAGTTAAAAGTTTTACTGCATGGACATCATAAAAACATTCCCCTACAATCATTGGTGTTCATTTTCCATCATGCATCCACGATGGTGTTTGCAATTTACTTGGAGTCATTAGGCAGTTTTGTGTTTCATTTCAGCAATGCATTATAACGATGCATGTTGTCTTTCTTACTTAGATACAAAAACAATGTCGGAAAACTCTGATTTCAAGGTTCTTACTCATGCGCTCGATGCAATGAATGCCCTTTCCAAGTCTTTGTTGACGTTGATGACATTTGCTTACATCATTAGATGAAATAGGGCTCGGGTTCACTCTCGTAGGCGTCGTAGATCGAAAAAGTATTATGTGCCTAGTAAAATAACCTGACAATTGGATCACATACGCAGTCTTACACTTATAAGTGATCACACCTATGTCAACCAACTTCGTATGAACCGTGGCACATTCAGCCGACTTTGTTTTCTGTTGGAAAATCTTGGAGGTCTTCAACCTACTAGGTACTTACAAATTCCCGAACAAGTTGCCATATTCCCATCCATTCTAGCACATCATAAGAAGAATCCATTTGTCATGCATGATTTTGTGAGGAGTGGTCACACGATAAGCACACATTTCCATAGTGTCCTACGCTCTTTGATTTCTCTACACACCGTTCTTTTGGTTCAACCTAGTCCCATTGCTGAAGATGAGAAATCTGAACTGTGGAAAATTTTTAAGGTAATTATCTTACATTCAACTTCGGTATGACTTGTGTTTTTTAGGTTACACGCTAGAGGCAGTGTAAATACTTTTGATCATCTTCTATAGGGGTGTCTGGATGCCCTAGATGGTACTTACATTCTTGTGCTTGTGTTTGCTCATGATAAACCACGGTATCGAAACCAAAAAGGGTTCATATCTGTGAACGTCCTAGGGGTATGCGATAGGAACATGAATTATGTGTACGTGTTGACGGTATATGAGGGATTAGCAGCTGATGGTCGTGTGTTACGTGATGCCATATCTAGACCGGATGACTTGAAAGTCCCAATCGGTAATCATTAACAATTCTTCCCAATGTTTTTTCTAATTACACCTCCAACGTAAACCTATGCATCCACATGTTAATTAGCATGAGTTTCTTCACTAGTGTTGTGTCGTAGAGTGTTTATGTCATAACAACTAATGGGATTTCATGGGCAGGAAACTACTATTTGTGTGACGAGGGTTACACGAATAGAGATGGATTTCTAGCACCTTATCGGGGTCTTAGATACCATCTCCAAGAATGGCAACATGCTCCTCAAGCACCACAAACACCCCAGGAATATTATAACCTCATGCATGCTAGAGCCCGTAATGTCATCGAGCGATCCGTTGGGTTATTGAAAGCACGTTGGGGTATTCTTAGGAGCAACTCATTCTACCCCATCAAAATCCAGAATATAATCATCTTGGCATGTTGTTTATTGCACAATTTCATTCGCACCAATGCCACGATAGACCCCATGGAGTGTGAGGTGTCTGACTTCTTTCCAATTCCTGATTTCGAACTTCCTCATGATTCTGCCTACGTTGATCAGGTTGAGTCGTCGACATAGTGGACTGCCCGGAGAGACAGTATTGCCTTAGAGATGTGGGCAAATAGGCACAATTGATGAAGTCATATAAACTGAATTATAGTTTTCCGTAATACATTTATTTTCCCATTGACATTGCTGTAGGACTTTCTTGAAGAGTGTATGAAAAACAACTAATGCCCTTGCTACCTCCTTATTACTTTACTATTGAGATGTTCAATGATGTGTATTAAGATCACATGTTATGCTTCAATTTCCAATCAATCATGCTTGTTCAACATTTGTCAAATTTCATATATCATTCCAGAACTACCACTGAACAAAAACACTGGGAACTCGAAAAGGGTGACTACCACACAATCAAGGCGGACTTGGAGTCATTTAAAAGAGCTACATCTAATTGTTGTCTTGAAAGAGTTGGTTGCAAGGGGATATAAGTCCGACAATCGATTTAGGACTGGATATCTCAATCTGTTGGAGCAGTCCCTTGCACAACAATTTCCTGGAACTGACTTGAAAGCTGAACCTCACATTTCTAGTAAGATTCATGCTTGGAAGAAGAGTTTCAACTCACTCTCACAAATGTTTGCCAAAAGTGGTTTTGGACTCGGGAGTAACATCATGATTGATGTCTAGGACGATGTGTGGGATACATATGTTAAGGTAAACTTGAAGTTTCAAATCATTTTGTAAAATAACAAACTTTGTGAAGAGAGTAGATCTCTTCAAATTGTGATTAATTCAATGTCCTATGAGTCGACTTCTACATGTTTTGTAGAGTGAGCCCTTAATTCGCACAATGTGTTTCAAGACATGGTCGTTTTTCAATGATTGGGCTAAGATCTTTGGAAGAGATCGGGCAACGGGTGATAATGCCCTTAGCTTTGTGGATGCCATGCAGGACTTCCTTAATACGGGCAATACAGAGCCCTCTAATATCCCCTTCCGTACCGACTCATTTAGCCTTCGTTGAGGAGTCATCAACTGCTTTTAATACCAAAGGGAATGCTGAAAGTTCAAACACTTTCTCTCGCACCAAGAAATCAAAAGCCCTGAAATTCAGATCGACTAAGAAGACCCATTATTGGAGAAATTTGATCACTACATTGAGCGAAATGAGAAGAATATGAGTGAGATAAAGTATGAGTGGAGTTCTCATTTTGCCGAAAAGAAAGAGCTAAGGTTGGAGGCCAAATAGAAAATGAAACAAGTATACAACATGCTAGAGAATCTTGAATTCCCTTGCTTCGAGGCGAAGGTGCATTTAGGATTGTACTTATGCAAGAATAAGGGGGAACTCGACTATTTCGAGAGCGTCCCAGATGAGGCTAGACAAGTCTTGGTGAAGGCAATTCTCAAGAAAATGTAGTCAAGGGAGACATCAGACTCATTGGGAATGAAAAACTTGTGTTGTTGGAAAACGGAGTCATTCCAAGTATTTTGCTAATTATGGATGGTCAATGTATAAACCCATCAGAAGCCTTAGTGTGGGATTATGGATATATGTAATGGGCTTATAGTAGACCCTAAAAAATATATATAATTATGGTATTATGTAATTGGGCTAATAGTAGACCCCAATATGTGAACTGTGATGTTTTGTATATATTAAAGTATCCCTCTATTTTGAGATATGCATGCTAGTTTCTCATTCTGTTTTTGATAAAACAAGGGCAACATATTTGCATTAAACATACCACATTCTACACCAACACATAACACTACATCAAACGATTGACGAAGACAAGGTATGGATTTTAGGGAAATAAGTGCAGACAACATAGCACATTGGCTTACTTGCAACTAAACACCACTTGGTCTAAAGCACATAACTACATCCATTCCCCTCAACCTTCATCGGAAGTGGGTTTCCACAATGCCTTGTAACAATGGTCCCCGTGCATCTTTTCTTTTCCTTTAAACTTTGAGTTGGGAGTGGAAGAACTCATCTCGGTGGTCAAGGACGGTGACTTGAACGACCCATCATCATCGGACTCATTCAAGAAAAAGCCGACCTCCTTCTTCAAGGTGTTAGAATGAGTTGCCTATACATCACTCGAAATGGTAATCACTTCATTCAAGGGTGTAAACACCGGGGGATTCGGTAGAGAAGTTGTCATGCCCACTTTTCTTACATAGCGATATTTATAATAGGCTTCATATAAAAAGACATCAAAGTGAGCGTGTGCATTTTTTTTTCTTTTTAAAACTTAAACATAATATCCCTCTTTTCCCACAAAAACCATTTAGGGTTATAACATGCTTCTTAGCGTATACTGATGTCAAAATCACTCACTGATATATTTACATATTTAACAAACATTTAATAAAGTATTCTTTAAAGAAAAATAAGCTCATAACATAGCTTAGTCCAACAGGTCGTCATCCATGTACACCATCTTCGAAACCGTAAGAACTCAACACAGCATCAGTAAGTCCAAGAACTTACACATCATTTGATTCACCTACAATGCATGAACTATATGAGCTAAAACTCAGTAAGGAGAAAATATGCATGTGCATAACATGAATGATATGAATGATGTCAATGATGCATGTTAATGAATCAAAACCTTCCTTTCAAAATCATTTTCTTTCATTGGGCCCTTGACTACCATCTACGAGGCACTGGATTGAGCTCAACATAATATCATTCATCATAGCTATATCCATGTCTCACATGCCACCGGCTAAGCATATATCATTAATAGCCATATCCATGTCTCACATGCCACCGGCGGAGTAAATCCAGTCTATCCATGTCTCACATGTCTCCTGCTAAACATATAGTATTCGTAGCCATATTTACGTCTCACATGCCACCGACGGAGTGAATCCAGCCTATCCACGTCTCACATGTCACTGGCTACCCCATATAATATAAGCATGAATTTCATGCCTCGGTGAACTAGTAGTGGTCAATAAAATACTTTTCTCATTTTAAAATCATGTCATGCATGTAAAATGCATTAACCTTCATCATTTGCTTATGCACGTGTTGATACTCATGAATGACATTCTTAATGCAATCCATATATTTCATCATACATCCATTAAACACATCAATTCTCAAGGATACATAAACTCATATAATATCAATCAATTGAAAATATAACGAAATACTATGGTGAATGACATTCTTAATGCAATTCATATATTTCACCGTAGCATCAATTAAACACGCTAATTCTCAAGGATACATAAACTCATATAATATCAATCAATCAAATATAACACGAAATACTATGTTCATGCATTGTAGTTGCAAATGATTTTCTACTTACCTTATTTCTCCGTGAAATTCCTTTCTCTCGTGTTATCAAGATAAATCTAAAAAGCAAGTTAAATATTTTATTAGGCTATTAAAACATACTAAAGAAATTTTGATGAACTACAATGGTTTTTATCCATAAACTTCTTCAATTTAAAATAAGTTTTCTAAATCCATTTAGTTTGTAGGCAACTTATCTGAAAAGTGTTTTTATTAAAGCTTACCTAATTTAAACCATCGGTTATAATTAACTAATCTAAAAAAATTAGAATTAAACTTTAAATGATTGAACAAATCACTTGAATGGTTTTATTCGAAAATCTCTTGATTCTCTTGTATTACTACCACTAATCTAAACTAACATACGGAATAGTATTATTACATTAGTATAATAAAATTTTAACTAAAATAACTTATGGAAAAAATTTGAACATTTGTAAGTTTAAGAAGAATTGGACTGTAATTCATCAAATAGTTGTTTATCAATTTACATAATCATAATTGAGTTTTAGGTAAATCAATCTAACATCAATAATTAAATGTAATTAATCTTCAAGAATCACACAAACTAATTATCATTTTTATTTAAACTTTAATACAAAGAAAATAAAACTAAATAATTGTTATATTCTATAATTTCATTTCGAAGACATGTATACATCGATGGATTGTCATATGATAACCATTATAAATCCTAAACTTAATTAATGGAAGTTTCATATATTAAAATTTAATTAGAGGTCTTAATGATACAAAAATTTAAATATATATCTTAAAATGGTAGCAAAAGTAAAGTGGTTACCTTTTCTTAGCAAAAATTTTCTCCCACTTTGTTTTCTTTTCTTTTCTTTTTAATTCTATTTATTTTTAATTTCCCAAATTATTGAAGTGGTTCTTGTAAAGAGTTGGTAAGATTATTGACACATACTCTAGGCACGTGTGAGGCGGTGGAGAATTAATGAATTACTCATCAAAACTAGTAGCCTCCTCTTTTTTTCCTTTTTCTTTTTACACATTAATTTATTTATTTAATCATTTGCTTATTTTCTATATTATAATATAGATATATATATATATATATATATATCACACAATTAGACATATGATCTTTTTTTTTCTTAATTAATGTATTTTAGTAAACTTTCACTTAATAAATTGAATCAGAGATAATTAACTCATCATGAGTTTCAGTTATACCTAATTCCTTCTTATTTATAAAGCATCCATAAAGAAGGTATAAGAACCTTATTTAAAATATACTTTACGCGATCAAATATATAACAAACGAATTCGCTAGCTAAAAAGTCATATATGCTATTATTTTACATACATATATCACATTAACAACATGAAATTCATAAAATGCATAGATGCATAAAGAAAAGAGACTCGGGGTATCACAGGAGTGTTGTCATCAATGACGATGATGTCCTTCCCTTTTCCAATGGGTTCCACGTGGGCTTGGCCTTGACAAGGATCTCCGAAAAGGACTTTCAGATCCTCCCAATGTGGGTCACCACTAGTAGCGTATGCCCAAGCAAAAGGGTTCGACTGTGGTGATGACATGTTAATGCAATGTTATAGACATCATAATAATTTTCCTTGAAAAGGTACGAGAAAAGAGGATCAAGAATGTACCCTAACAATGTCATCCCAAACCTCGTCCCTAAATGTGATCTTGTTAGTCTCAGCTTAAAAATGCACATCATCACACATAATTATGCTCGTGAAAGTTTCATGTCTTTGCAGCAACAAACGAACCTGCCGAAGGCAGTCCTTGAGGGTGAAGTTCTTTTGGAACAACTTTGAAATCACGTAGTGTGCTGTCTCAATTTCAGCCTTATTGTTTTCTCCTACCTTGATGTTTCCCATTCTCACTTGGTCCGCTAGAACCTCCACGAACAAACCAACAACCTTAGCATCCCACTCCAAATTATAGATGTAGTTTTCATGTCTAGCAATTCATGGTTGCATGACATTGTAGCATAAGTTGAAAGCACTCATGCAAAGCTGCCTCAAATATTTTTCCTTAAGTGTTGTTAACTTAATCGGCTGTCCACTATTAAATAATGAATTCACCCCATTACTTTGATTGAGTAGTGTTGTCAGAAGTGGTAGTTGTCATTAATATTGCTATGTGATCAATTTTGGATTGAATATGATCTTATTCACTTGCCAAATCTACTTACATTAAAAGAAAGGTGTAGGTTCTACTTGAGTAGCCCACTATAATTGACTTATGTGAATTAATGCATAAATGTGGATTTTGCATGTTACTTTGTGCATTTTTGTTGAATTTAATTGTTATCAACTGGTCTAAAAACATTCTTGCTAAAAATTCATAGTCCACTGTAATTGAGATATGAATTAATGCTGTAAATGTGGATTTTACATGTTGCTTTGTGCATTTTTGTTGAATTTCATTGCTGCCACTTGGTCTAAAAACATTCTTGCTGAAAATGTATAGTCCACTGTAATGGAGATATGAATTAATGCTGACAATGTGCATTTTACATGTTGCTTCCTGCCTTTTAGGACAAATTTCATTGTTGCCACATTTTTTATTACAAGAAGAATTGTAGAAAATGCATCACATGTACACTGTCACAAGTTTGTATTTAACTCAAGCTTGTTTCTTTATATTATTTCATATGTCATTTACATTTGTGTATGGATTTTATGATAAAAAGCTATTTTTTTATTTTCTTACGCAATGATCTCGTCTAATTGCAGTAAGAACATGCCGAAGAGAAACACGAAGCTGCAGAATTTCTACAACTTCCTCACTCATGAGGAGATAGTTGAGCTGACATAGAGATTGTGGAGGTTTGAGTTCAAACGGAATCTGAAGGATTCATTGATACTAACTAATGTGTGTGAGAACCTCGCACGTGAGATGTTGGCTGAGACCGACGACCCACGTTGGACAATGACTGTTGTGAAGGAATATGTTGCTAACAACACCCGACTTTGGCCGAAATTCAAAGACTACGTGAACAACATGCAGGGGGGTGAAGTATTGCAAGGAGTAGAACTGTATTGTAATTAACCCTGAGTACTGACATTTCAACAAGAAGGTTAGACACACTTTCAAATTCAACTACAAAATCATGTTTCCATGCTTACACTCACGGATTCTTTGCAATAATGATTTAGGACATATTTTACATATGGAATAAACTTGTATTGGAATGTGGGAGACTGAGGAGCAGAAGCTATTTCATGAGTGCAGGTTTCCGATGTACACAGATTGGCTTCGCATCATGGATGTCCACTTCCCTGCCGAAGTTCTGTTCGAGGAGACGGGCTCATCACCAGCCACTCCTATTGTTGTTCGGGATGGACCATTCGATCCCGAGTGCGTGGACACAATGGATTCTCATTTCCCAAAAAATAAAAGGCTAGATCCAATCTCTTATGAGAAGCTCACAAAATTCGCATGAAGTAAATTTTGAAACTTTGAGAAGATATCATTTGTTTCGACTAAAGACCTAACAGTGGTTTAGAATAATCGTATCTACTAGGTACTCATGGGATCATCTTGTTTAGCATAAGTGTTTTGTCAATATGTGCAATGTTATATCCCATGAATTGTCATTTTGTGGTGAAAAAAAGAAAACAATAGCCAACAAGTAAATAACCTATGTAGTGTATGGACAGAACAACTAACCACTATGAATTTGCTAGTCTTTTCAATTACTCTCTTACACATGCCATGACAATATCTTTAATTAACCTTCAAATGTCTGCACACTACACATTCGTATGTATTAGGTGTTAACTATTCACCCACAAGCATGATATGAAAATTAATAATTAGATAGTGCTTGCAAGAAGTGTTTATGAGCCACAAAAATCCTTTTACATTAGTGATGAGGAATTTGTATTTATGATATATGCATCATATATGGGTTCACAAAATATATGATTGAAATAGAAAGTAGGACTCATAAAGTATTTTCACATATAATCCACAATGCTTGAAAAGAATAAACAATTTAGCTTATATTTATACAAATTGAGACAATATTAAATGCAAGATTGTACATATACATACGAAACTTGAAATGTGAGGTCACATATGGTTTAGGCAAAATAACAAACACGCATGAGGATCAAGATTAAATCCAAACAAAACGATAGGGTGATTTGTTTAGCATACCCTATAATATACAAAATAAGAGGGTGAATTGTTTAACATACCTTAAAACATCCAAATTGCATTGGATCGTGGACAACTAGCCTTGGATCTCGTTGCCCAAAGTAAAAAAACGACGATTAACATACACGCACCTAACATGAGTATTGAATGAGTGCATCTCTTTTTTTCACGTGCTTTCAAAACAGCAAGTTCCTCCTTTAAGTGCTCAATCTTCGATAGACAATTTATGGCTACTTCCCTTGCACGTCCATTAGACAGTAGCTCCAACCCAAGGAACATCCCACAACTTTCATCCTTGTAGGTGGAAGACAATATACAAGCATCAACAAACACATACGTTAAAGAAAGGATGTCAACAAACACATACATTAAAGAAAGCATGTAAGGAGTTTGGACATTCAACATTATTAAATTATACCTCACGAAAAGGACAAGACATGAAACGTCGCATTGAATTCTTTCTTGTCCGTAAAGTTTGGATTTGCAATAGTATCAAATGTCGACAACGCACACCAACATTTGGGAATTCACAATTCACACTTGAACCTCCGCAAGGAATCGAAGTGGAGCTAAGTGACATGTTTTCAACAAGAAGCAGTAAGTAAGCAGAAAAATAGCAACCATCTCAGTTTCTTTCATTCTTAAATGAATATTTTGAATTAGGCAGAACAGAATGAAGACCCACGTTTCATTAGGAGCAAACAACCTCAGTTTCTTAAATTAAACATGTCAGTATCATTAGGCAACTCTTAAACCATCTCATTTTTTTCATTCTAAAACCTCAGATACAACATAATTAGTCAGGTAAGAATCATTCATTCATCTTTATTCGTAAATGAAGCTTTTGAATAATACCTACTAGACATTTTGCAAGATTCCTCCACAAAATATCAGGGATTTGTGAAGGAGTCGGATAACAAAGTGCTCGACGAGGTTGATTTGATTGAAATCTCAGATCTGGATGAATCCTTTGCAACAAATTACATTCGACCGAAATAATAAGATATGGACAAACAAAATCCACTCGATTAACTTCGAAAATTTCAAAATTGCAATATTTCTATTACGTTCTATTCATTTGGGGAAGTAGCCTTACTCTTAAAAAATGCATCCACGAAATAGAAATGTAGCTGGGGAACTTCTCAAAATCGAGCTGAGAGCTTCATAGCCGGACTTCCATAGGAATGGGGAATCAAGCTCGAAGAAGAATCGTGCCTTTAGCCGAATTTCAGAGACGATTCTACAACACATAACTCTGAGTTCTCTTTCGGAGTTGAAGGTTCTAACCTCCGCCAAATGTGTTGAAGAGAATGAAGAAAAAACAACTTTACTATTTTTCTATTCCATTATTATAATGAAGGGGTATTTTGGTCATTTGTCATAATATATCAAACTCAACCTATATACCAAACACAAATTTATAAACTATACACTTTATAAATATTAATACCAAACACATATTACAACTAAACTCATCCCAAAAAACCTCCACACCAAACATCCAAATTATACTGCATGAATAGTAAAAAACCCGAAATTATTACAATCCAATCCAAACCCAACCTTAGAACCAAACGGATCCTTAGGGTGGGTTTGGAGTGAGTGTTAGGAAAACAAACCCAACTTAAACCTACTAAATTGTTGTTTGGATTATGGGCTAGGGCCCTAGTTAGTTTATTTGGCTCGGACCAAAAAATGTCAAATCAAAGGATTGTGGGTGGGTTGTACAAGGGTTTAACAAACCCACCTCAATAGGTGGGTTTAAAATCCAACAAGTTAGCCCACCATTAATGTAAGCATGAAATGTCTACAATATCCCTCCTTGTTAACATTATTGCATGAGTGACCCATATAAATAGTGAGAAATCAAGTTGAAATCCCTCCATTGTTGATTGTTGCACCGATACAACCTAGCCGCTGTTAAAACCTCCTTCCACATAATGTAGATCAACCATGCTAAACCCATCATTTCCTTACGCAAATCGATTAGTTGTGAGGGATCACTGAAGACCCATTGAGGAGCATCTTGTCAAGGCTTCTGTAAATCGGAAAGATGATCTTCCGACCCATTTTGGTTGCACTTTATTGAAGTTCTTCTTGTGTGTAAGATCATTTCGATTCTTTGTTGTTTATGGGTTTCTGAGCATTGTCATGAATTTATGGGTTATGAGGGTTTCTTTCTCATTTATGAATTGATTGGCCACTAATGTTATGAGTTTGTGAATATAAAGTGTTGTTATATTGTACCGTGTTGTTTAATTATTGATGTCACTGTGAATGAAACACCACAAGAACACAAGAACAAAAAAGGAATAAAACAGTTTTTTACTTGCTAAAGAAGAAAGAGAATGTGTTTCTTTGATTGAAAATGGTGAAGTCCCTTTACAACATATAATTTCTCCTATTTATACTATTCTTTTACAAAGAGGGGTATTTCTGTCATTTCCCCTTAATATTTCCTTGTTGCCTAAGCCATCTCAAATATTCCTTCCTCAAGGTACTTTTTTTACTGCTCCAAGTACCCCTCTCCTCCTCTAGAATCTTCCATTTTCTGTTATATGGGAAGATATTTTCCTTCGTCCTTTGTGGCCACGTCAGCAAAGCCATATAGCATGCTTGTCATCCTTGCTTTTGAACTATTATCCTCTACTCCGAGCGCACAGAATCCGTTCGTTTGCAATTCAACATCTCTCCGTCACATCAGCCATAGAGTAAAGCACCTAGGGTTTCTCGGCAGATCTCTCGACCGACACCCAAGGTATCTCTACCAGTTCTGCAATTATGTGGTCACGCGGGGCTTCTCGTCTGCAGTTCGACATACCTTTCCCACTTCTACCACCACGTCTGCCTATGCAAGAGCAGTTTTGCAAGATCACTATTTTATGCTTTTTTTTATTAGAGGCTAGGTATCCAAGAATAATGACGCAAGACCCTTTTTATATTCTCCTTCTTCCCACATCAGCTACTCCCCCTGGTGTAGGCGGGCAGATCTGGTTTGGCAGAGCTGGTCGGCTGCAGCACTCCTTGTATTTCTTCTCGATCAGAGAGCTAATTTTCCCCTTAGCTACTCCCCCTGGTGCAGTCGAGCAGATCTGGTTTGGCAGAGCTGGTCGGCTGCAGCACTTCTTTTTCTTCTCTCGATCAGAGAGCTAATTTTCCCCTTAGCTACTCCCCCTAGTGCAGTCGAGCATATCTGGTTTGGCAGAGCTGGTCGGCTGCAGCACTTCTTTTTCTTCTCTCGATCAGAGAGCTAATTTTCCCCTTAGCTACTCCCCCTGGTGCAGTCGGGCAGATCTGGTTTGGCATGGCTGGTCGGCTGCAACACTTCTTTTTCTTCTCTCGATCAGAGAGCTAATTTTCCCCTTAGCTACTCCCCCTGGTGTAGGCGGACAGATCTGGTTTGGCAGAGCTGGTCGGCTGCAGCACTCCTTGTATTTCTTCTCGAGCTCCTTCTCTACCAAGAGAATATCTTTTCCACGCGCCACATTCTACCTTATCGTCAAAGATTTGGTAAATCCCTTGACTCTGACAGTGAGTGTCCTTTCATTTTTGCTTTTTAAAATGTCATACTTGATGTGCACAATCTGGCTCCTACACGTGTCAATCATCATGTGGTGTATTACGAAACGTCGCGCCTCTTCCCAATGCCATATTCAAATTTGCCCTAACTTTCTCTCACATTCTCTCTCTCCATTCTTGCGCCTTCATTCTCTTTCTCTTGTGATTTCTTTTTCTTCTCCGGTGATTCTGGTGTGAGAGACTGCTAGAGATTTTTTCCGGTGAACCTTCTTCTCCTTCTTCTTCCTTTTCGTACGTTTTACCATGGCGAGAGGAGGTAATTTCTAACCTTTCCTGTTTTGGTTGTTTGCAGTGGGTATTTTTTTCTAAAACTTGCGATCTTGTGGTCATACTTGTTGGATATCTGGTTTGTTTGGTGAGGTTTGAGATTTTCTGGTGCTTTCTTGGGGTGATTTTTCCTTCTGTCTACTTCCTTCTTCTCCATGGCCTCCTCCGACCATGAAACTGATTCTTCCCCTTCTATTCTTCCCGCTCCCAGCGAGCAGTCCACTTCTTCCTCTTCTACCAGGGTTTCTCCTCCTATCGAGAAGGAGACCTCTGCTGTAAGCGTTGACCCCTTAAGTTACAGCGCTTCAGACCCAAATTTTGACTATGTTAGCCATCGTACTTCTTTTACTCCTGATCGCGTTGATACCCTTCGTCTGGCTTTTGATATTCCTCAAAGTTTCTGTATATATTGTCCCGCTGGACATCATAGGCCTAACTTCCTTTCTCGACGTAAGTTGGCCTTCTGGACTGCGCAGTTGAGGGCTAGGGTTAGATTCCCTGTGACCTCCTACCTCTGTAGATTATCTTTCTTTTATCAAGTTCCTTTGAACCAGTTTACGCCTTCTGTCATTCGCCTAATGCTTGACTTCTTCATAATTTTAAAAGGCAACGGTGGAAATCCTACCGCTAAGCTCTTCTTTTCCAACTTCCCTCTTAAATTCAAGCCGCCCTTCTTCTATGTTACTGCCGATCCCAGAGGTTTAATCCATTTTTTGGGCAAACCCCAGAGCTGAGATAAGCAGTGGAAAGAAGATTATTTTTTTATTTCTGGTGCTGATACATGGGATTTTCCAACGGGTCCCTGGGTGTACACCAAGCCCTTAGTGAAGAAAGAATTTTACATCAGCTGTCCTCCTTCTGATCGAGCAATAATTGAGGAGCTGAACTCTTCTGTAAATACTATAGGTCCTTTTGACGTAGTTAGTTTAGTTGAACAGCCTTCTATCTTATCTTATTTTGCCCTCTGTTCTGGAGAGACTTCTTACCCTTCTGATCTTGGTATTCTTCTCTTTTCGTCGCTCTTTTGTGTGCTTATCTCCTTTTTGTCAGTTCTGTTTATGTTTTGTATTAGTTTGGTATCGCATAGCACACATGGAAAAGGGCTCTGCCCCGTCGAGAACCGAGCTCTTCTCCTCACTCTCGACCAGGCGGCACGTCTGCTACCGAACCTCGCTCTTCCACTGCGGCTCCTGCCGCTACTCGGGGTGACAGGGGAAAGCTCCCTCAGAGTTCTACAGAGTTGCCTCCAGAAGCTCGCCGCCAACGTCTCCAATCTCCAACTAGGGGGGGACTTGAACTGGCTCAGCCACCGAAAGACCGCTCCCGATCAAGCCGGGTGAGGGCTTCTGCCAGCGATGCTTTTACCCTGAGCATCCCAAGTCTTTGCTTGAACTCTCTGCAGAGGAATCTCGTCAATTCCTCCAGCTCTGTTTGACTCCTGCCGACACCTACACTCTTAGTCGGCTTTCTCAGGAGAATGAGCTCTGCATGGGAGTGAATCACATTTTGAAGGTATCTTATAATTGCTGGATTCCCGAATTCTCTTTAGTATGAATTAGGCTTTCTTTTTCACCTTTTCACTTTCATATTGTAGGGACTGGTTCACTTCAGCAGACTCCAGTCAAAAGCCATGTCTGCAGTTGATCCTACCCCTATTCTCTCGGAGAAGGAGAATGAGATCTCTGCATTGAAGTTCAAGCTGGTGGAACAGGAGAAGGAGCTTAAAGAGCTACGACAAGGGAGTGAGCAGGCGAAATAGGAGGTGGAGTTCTGGAAGAAAAAAGCCTCTGAGGAAAAAGCTCACAGCCGAGAATACGGGCTTCGGAAATTTTCCAAAGGGATAGAGGCTTGCAAACGGAATCTTCACATGACGGCTGCGGGGTAGAGCTTTTTGGAGGAGGTAATAACAGGCTTGAAGGAGGCCTATCTTAAGAGCACAAGTTCCTTGGCTGATTTCTGCCCGCACATTGGTTACTATTATGGCTTCGACTTTGATGCGGCGCAGAAACAGGCTCAGGACTAGGGTTTCGAGGGCATCTTTGACTTCAATAGGCCCTTGGATGATATGCCGGCTTCCCCCTATTTTGAGGGGGATCCTTCAGAGGACCCTGACTCCCCTTGGTGGTTGCCGGTTCTTCAAAAGGCATATGCTAGGTTGTGCTCTGCTCCAACTGAAGCATTCACACCTGTGGACCCTTCTTCATGCAAGTTCCCACTTCTGCCTGCGCCAGCTCTGCCTGCACCCTCTGTCGCCGTTTCTCAGCCTGATTCGGTAGATCTAATAGTCCTGAGTGGGGATTCTTCCGAGGTAACCCCTGTTGTTGATGCACCTCTCGAGCGCTCCTCAGATGAGCTGACAGAACTCCCCCCCACAGATCTCCCAATCGGGCTTGACTCCGCTGGCGATGCTCCTCCCTCACAAGAGCCCCTGCCTCTGCTTAACCAATCTCCTATTTGATACACTTGATGATGTTTAATTTGATTTTTACGTGAACAATGCTTTTAATTTTTGTATCTGTTTACGCAATGCTTCTCATGTGATGTTAACTTAATTCTGTTTATCATATTTACGTATGTCTTACATAATTCTTTCATTATCTCATCAACTTTTGATATTTGGAAGCAATTGTCACAACGTATATAAGCATGAGTAAAAATAGATGTAAACAATAACGATTAAAAAAGAAATACTCATAGAATAAGCTAGTTTTCCATAAGGCGCTCTGCTTTTCCTCTTTTTACATCAATTTTTGGCGATTCTAAGAGCTTTCCTTGTTTTGCCTTCTTTGCCCCTACTCTTACCGGCCTTCCCTTTCCCCCCCTTCCTGTATGAAAAACATAGGTCGCATTTGTTAATATTAATGAAGTTATTTTGGCTTTCTTATGAATCAAATCAACCCTGACCCCACCAACCCTTGTCAAAGGTGTGCCAGACCCTAAGGTCTGCCTCTGCCAGGGTGGCTACTTTCTAGGGCGTAGTTCTGTTTTGGCCCCACCAACCCTAGTCAGAGGTGTGCCAGACCCAGAGGTCTGCCTCTAATAAGGGAGGCTGCTTTCTAGGGCAAGTTTCTTTTTTGGCCCCACCAATCCTTAGTCAGAGGTGTGCCAGACCCGGAGGTCTGCCTCTAATAAGGGAGGCTGCTTTCTAGGGCAGGTTTCTTTTTTGACCCCACCAACCCTTAGTCCGAGGTGTGCCAGACCCGGAGGTCTGCCTTACCAGGGTGGCTGCTTTCTAGGGCGAGTTTTGCTTTTTTGGCCCCACCAACCCTTGTTAGAGATGTGCCAGACCCGGAGGTCTGCCTCTACCAGGGTGACCGCGCTGTCGCGACGCGATAAAATTAATTAATCCTTCTTATCCTAACCAACTAGTAGTTAAGGCAAGTAAGAGTCGATCCCACGGAGAATGACAGTTTAATTGTGTTTACCTATGTCCAAACTCAAAGAAACAAAAGAGTATGGGGGTTATTAGATTGATTGATAATTGAACTAAAAGAAATACTAAAGATGTAGAAAACAACTAAACAATGATCAGTTGATAAAAAGCATTCCAGTTAACAGTTCAGTTATCCCTCAATATCAATTACGCCTTAATCAATGTTACCCCCTCTCTTAGTTTATCATGGAATTATCACCCCTAATCTAACAACAAGCTCTGCTAAATCAAATCTTCTCTTATGATTAGTTAAATTAGGATAAGATCACTAATTAACCCTATTTAATTGAACAACCTTGAATAAGCTCTCTAGATTTAATTCATTAAACGCATTAATAACCAAGACGATAGGATGAACTAGACTCCAAATACACAAGCTCGATTTGATAATCTAGGATTGTGTTACCCTAGAGATGCACGACCACTAGTTTACTACCAATGAAAATTAAACCACAACAATTAGGATTCATGATTTAAAATTCTAGCAATCAATTATCAAACACTTAACCTGGGTGGCCAATCTAAATCCAGCATCAATAATTGAAATCATTCATCACAGATAACACAATCAATTCCAATGAAAACATCAAGAGGGAGAAACGGGATTGATTAAAACATAAAACGATAATTGGGTTCAAACATCCCTGCTAACCGGAATTAGGAAATTAGCCGATCGTTATCTCAATCGAATCCACAAAAGTTATTGTTAAATCCATCAAAGCAAAATAAAGTAAAAATATGTTTTTCAGGAAAATTCTCTCTCCAATCCCCAAATCTTCCAAAACTGCCGTGAATGCCCACAAGTATGTGACTTGGGGATTAAGTAGCATTAAAATGGGTTTTTCCTTTCCAAAGTGATTTTGGGCTTCTTTGCATAAGCCCATTTACTTTATTTTCAACATTTGGGCTTCTTTCAGTTACCGGGCCTTCTCTTTGATCTTCATTACGTTTGGGCCTCGGTCCAATGAACTCCAAAATACTTAAAAAATTCTTACATTAATCAAGAAAATAACATATGAAGTATCTCGAGTTCAACAACGCAAATAGGTATGAAATTCAATCGAATAAAAGATAATAAGAATCCAATTAAATCAACAATTAAATGCATATATTTTCAACCTATCAAATCCCTCCCCACTTAAACCATTGCTCATCCTCGAGCAACAAAAGAATTGAAGTACATCGGAAGTAAAACAACAAAAACGAGTATTGCTTGCTCAGATCCTTACTACACTCATAGGAATTCAAATTTATGTCAAATAAAGCATATGCAGACAAAAGCACGTTGTACTGAATGTAATTATCTCAAGAAATCACACTTATTAGCAGGGCATCAGAGATCAAATCTTTCATAGACAAATTTTATCAATTCATTTCGCTACCCACATCAATCGACATATTCAAATTCCATTTGCAATTTCTTTCATTTTAGATCAAAATTTGTTAAGTTGTAACACATAATGATTCACCCCTTTTATTCTCCAATCAACAATTTTTTTTGGATGAGGTTGGCAGCTCCACACCACTCTTAGGTTAGTCCTTCATTTTCGTTGCGAATTTTTTTTTCATTTTTTTTTTCGCATTTCGACTTTTCACTCGTAGACCCCTAAGAGCAGGTAGCTGATTCCACACCTCATCATCATTTGCAACTTGTTTTCAACTAAACACCTTTTCTCCCTATAACCATAAACAATTCCAACCAAGGGGTTCATCAAAAGTGGTTAAACTCTCACAAATTCTAATCTAAACTACTTCCATCAAGGAATTTAAAAGTATATCTCAAAACGCAAGTAAACAAAACAAATCAATTCATCATCATAGATCAATTCTCAACCCAACGTTATCCTTCCTAACAGCAATTTCTCAAGACTATTCAGCAAATTTTTAACCAACAGAAAGCAATGTCCACAACACTTCATCCAACACTAACGAATTTCCCAAAACAAAATCGAATCAAACACCTCTCGAATTATCATTGCAAGCGTACGTACTCAACACTTTATCTTTTTTTTTATGCAAATGCAAGAGAAAATAAACGTGCTAAAGTAGGTAAACGTGCAAAAACAAAAACATCCTACATGCAACTATATATATGAGCCTAAGAACTATATGAACTCAACAGAAGTACCAATCCCCTCCCCTCTCATTTAGATAGTGCTTGTCCCAAGCAATCACAATCGATTCAAAAACAAATAGTGCATTAGGCAAGCATACATCAAGTCATAACAGTAAATGAGAGCAAGGAGAAGAAAGCACCTGATCATCGGCGAGACGAGCGGCCACGTCGCCAATGCTGCAACTCTCTTTCTAACTCCGCCACCCGGGCTTGTAATTCCTCCTGATTCAGCTCCAACTCATCCACACGCTGCTCCAAGCAAGAATGTGATCTCGAATGAGAGGTTGGATCCTTCAAACTGGACGGTAAAAGACGAGCCGGGGTCTGTTCAAACACCGTGTATGCCATGCGAACATTAACTTGCAACCTCAAGGTCGTAAACATCGGGTTTGGCAATGTGAGGGTCTCAGAATCGGAGACATGCCACAAAAGGGTGTTTCCCTGTCAAACTAGTATTCCCATTTTAAGCAACAAGGTCTTGTCCAATCGAGCCGGTGCTGTAGGACTCCGCTCCTCTAAATCGATCCCAATAGCTTGTGCAATAGTGGTCACATACCCTCCGAGGACCAATGGTTCCTGAGTGCTAAGGACGCCAAGGAAATGTCGGACGAACTCGGGAATGGAGGGTACACTCTGGCCATAAAGCATGGCGTGTATCATCTGAAGCTCAAAGTTCTCTGGGACATTCCTATTTGTGCAGCGTCCAGAAATCGTGCAAGCCATCACACGCTGAAAATAGCGTAGAATAGGATTACGGATAGCGCTAGCCTTGCTCCGACCCGCACGAAATGGTCCGACATTCAAAGTGATCAACTCCCAACATGCCGATGAATCTAAAAGCATCGTCGTCGTGTCGGGGGCATCCATCCCAAAGACAGCCTGGAAATCTTCCAATCTCCACTCATAACGTCGTCCACCCAAACGAAATGTGGTCCCCCCCTCGACTAACCGATCAGTTTCCAGTGAACTATAGAATTCGTAAACCAGATCCTCATGCACAGCCCACCCTCCAAGAACTACTTTCCTCCATCTCATGTGCTCAACAAATGCCATAACATCATCATATAAACCCAACTCACGTAAAACACATTCATCAAGATAATTATGAATTAACACCTTCCGATTGGTGAGTTGAACATACCGATTATGGTGTCCCGGTCCCTCAAAAGTGATATTGTGTGGATTGGGGATGTGCATGAAAGTACGTCTCAAAATTGGCCTCTCGGGGGATGGCTGTGGTCGATCGGTGTCCACCAATCCGGTGGTGGCTGCAGTCTGAGAACAAGTACGACGAGGCATGACACCGAGAAGGCGAGGGGTGCGGCTTAGCACGGCGGCGGCGCTGGGTACGGCTGTGTGTTGTTGGCCGCTGCTGGATTATGCTCAGCGGCTGGGCTGCGACGGCGGCCGGAAGGAATGTGCACGGCGGCCACGACTCTGAGTGACGAAGGCGGCGGTGTTGGGCAAGACTCCGGATTGAAGGCGGCGGCGCTGGGTGATAGTTGGGCAGTGTGTGTGCCAGGAAGGACCCTGTCGTGGCGGCGGCTCTGGGTGACGAAGGCGGTGGCGCTGGGTGACAGCAACGGTGGCGGCGGCTGGGCTAATGCTTCTGCAAAATTAGGGCAAAAGATTGGTGAATTGGGGGAAAGATTTGAAAAAAAAAATGACAAGTCCTTTGAACTTAGAGAGATGAGAGATTGATGTGTGACGGGCGACCCTGCCGGGCTGCTCGGCACCCGACCCGGATCATACCATCGACTTGGTTGCGCAAAAAGTGAGACTCACGACCCGGCCGGGCTGCTCGGCACCCGACCCGGGTCGCAGCTACAGCTCTCGACGCTCTTTACCTCAACTCGCGACCCGGCCGGGCTGCTTGGCACCCGACCCGGGTCGCAGCTACGTCCTTCTACGCACAAATCAGCAACTCACCCAACCCGGGTAGCTCAAAATATTTTTTTTGTTTTTTTTTTGATTAACATAAAGGAATAGAGATAAAGAAGTGTGGGTTGCCTCCCACAAAGCGCTTTTGTTTAATGTCGTTTGCTCGACGGAACTCCCTTATTGGATGGATGGTGGGTCTTCAAGTGGGGCTTTCTCAACTTCCACATCTCGGAATCTCTCAAAATATGGTTTGAGTTGATGCCCGTTGACTTTGAATATTTTTCCCGTTCGGTGGCTTTGAATCGTAACTGCACCATGAGAAAATACATGAGAAACAACAAAAGGACCTAACCAACGTGAACGTAATTTACCGGGAAACAGTTTGAGACGAGAATGATAAAGCAAAACTTTATCCCCCACTTCAAAATTTTTCCTTGCAAGACGCGTGTCGTGAATGATTTTTGTCTTCTCTTTATAGATGATCATGTTCTCAAATGCATCATTTCGTATTTCCTCAAGCTCCCTCAATTGAAGCTTCCTATGCATCCCTGCTTCATCATAGTCCATGTTGCACTTTTTAATTGCCCAGAAAGCTCGATGCTCAATCTCCACCGGAAGATGACATGCTTTGCCAAACACGAGCCGATATGGTGACATTCCGATCGGAGTCTTGTACGCCGTTCTATACGCCCAAAGAGCGTCTTCAAGCCTGAGGCTCCAATCTTTTATGTTTGGCTTAACGGTCTTTTCCAAAATGGATTTTATCTCTCGATTCGAAGTTTCCGCTAGACCATTCGTTTGGGGGTGATAGGCTGTAGAGATCTTATGAGTCACACCATATTTTCTCAACAAAGCTTCGATTGTACGATTGTAAAAATGTGTGCCTCGATCACTAATGATGGCTCTTGGAATCCCAAACCTGCAAAAGATGTTAGATCTCACAAAAGAGGCTACAATTTTTGAATCGTTTGTTCGTGAAGCCTTAGCTTCGACCCATTTGGAGACATAATCAACCGCAAGTAAGATGTATGAATTACCAAAGGAAGAGGGAAACGGTCCCATGAAATCCATCCCCCAAACATAAAAAATTTCACAAATCACAATAGGATTTTTGGGCATTTGATTTCGACGAGAAATATTACCTGTTCGTTGGCAATTATCACAAGACTTACAAAATTCGAACGCATCTCGAAAGAGAGTTGGCCAATAGAACCCACATTCCAAGATCTTGTGCGCGGTACGCTTGGCTCCAAAATGTCCTCCACAAGCTTGTGCATGACAAAACGCAAGTATGGAGTGAAATTCAGAGTCTGGAACGCACTGTCTTACGATCTGGTCCGTGCAATGCTTCCACACATATAGGTCATCCCACACATAATATTTTGCATCACTTCGAAGCTTGTCCCTTCGAGCCTTCGGCATACCTGGAGGAAAAATTTTGGCAACAAGAAAATTTACAATATCAGCAAACCAAGGTTCAGAATCAGGATTTGACACTGGATCGCCCAGTGTTGTCTGCCCCTGCCAGTGTGACATCACAGCGAACAGCTGCTCATCTGGGAAGATCTCGACGAGTGGGGGATCCGTCTCAGAGTGCACCAGCCGACTGAGATGATCAGCAACACAATTCTCAGACCCCTTTTTGTCCTTAATCTCTAGATCAAACTCTTGGAGAAGCAAGATCCATCGAATAAGTCTCGGTTTGGCCTCTTTTTTCATGAGTAGGAATTTAAGAGCTGCATGGTCAGAAAATACAATAACCTTAGTTCCCAACAAATATGATCGAAATTTATCCAAAGCAAAAACAACAGCCAAGAGTTCTTTTTCAGTGGTAGTGTAATTTGCTTGTGCTGGGGTTAAGGTTTTTGATGCATAATAAATCACATGCGCAGCCTTCCCAACTCTTTGACCCAAAACGGCTCCAACGGCATAATCCGACGCGTCACACATCACTTCAAATGGCAATTCCCAATCTGGGGGCTGAATTATAGGTGGTGATGTTAGCTTTCCTTTTAACTCATCAAATGCCTTTTTGCAATCTCCATCGAATTCGAACTTCACATCGTTTTGAAGCAACTTGCACATTTGAGATGCTATCTTGGAGAAATCTTTGATAAACCTACGATAAAGACCTGCATGACCAAGAAAAGAGCGCACTTCCCGCACATTTGTCGGGTAAGGTAAAGCCGAAATAAGGTCTATCTTAGATTTATTAACCTCAATTCCCTTTATAGAAACAATATGGCCCAAAACTATTCCTTGTTCAACCATAAAATGACATTTTTCCCAATTCAAAACAAAGTTAGTTTCTACACATCTCTTCAAAACTAATTCAAGGCCTCTCAAGCAATTTTCAAAAGAGTTGCCATACACACTAAAATCATCCATGAAGACCTCAATTATACTACCCACATATTCCGAAAATATGCTTACCATATATCTTTGAAAGGTTGCCGGTGCATTGCAAAGACCAAACGGCATTCGACGATAGGCAAATGTTTCAAATGGGCATGTGAATGTGGTCTTCTCTTGATCCTCCGATGCTATGGCAATCTGAAAATACCCTGAAAAACCATCTAAAAAACAATAATGAGAGTGCCCGGCAAGTCTTTCAAGCATTTGATCGATGAAAGGTAAAGGGAAGTGGTCCTTTCGAGTTACGGAGTTCAACTTACGATAGTCAATACAAACCCTCCACCCGGTTTGCACTCGAGTAGGAACCAACTCACCTTGTTTATTTTCAACCACAGTGACTCCCGATTTCTTGGGCACAACTTGCGTAGGACTTACCCATCGGCTATCAGATAATGGATAGATAATTCCAACATCCAACAGTTTCAGCACTTCCTTTTTCACTACCTCCATCATTGGTGGGTTTAGCCTCCTTTGGGGTTCTTGAGATGGTTTAGCTTCATCTTCAAGGAGGATTCGATGCATGCACAAGGAGGGGCTGATTCCTCTAATGTCTGCGATTGTCCATCCAATAGCCTTCTTATGCTCCTTCAGCACTTTCACCAAGGCTTCTTCTTGATTGGAGTTCAACTTTGCCGAAATGATCACAGGTAGTGTGTCATTTTCTCCAAGGTAGGTGTTTTTCAAGTGATTGGGCAGCACCTTCATTTCAAGTTCTGGGGCCTGCACAATAGAAGGAAGAATCTTTTGGTGAGATTCAGGCAAACTAATAAAATGCAAGTCATACCTTGGTGGTAAAAGAGGTTGAGCTTGAAGTGCAGCAACAATCTCTGATATATCTTGGCTTTCATGGGAAGTTATTAACTCTCTTTCATCCTTCAAATTCCTAGTCAAAACAACCTCCAATGTGTCCCTGAAATGCATCTCAAAAACATCCTCGACCAACGGGTCAATCAAGCTCAAGGCAAAAACAACATTATCATCGTCAGGATACTTCATGGCATCAAAAATATTGAATTTTATGATTTGCCCATCAAATTCCATTGTGAGAGTTCCCTCACGGACATCTATCTTTGTTTGAGAGGTATTCAAGAATGGCCTCCCTAACAATATAGGTGCTGAAATTGATGGGTCACCATTCATATCCAAAACATAGAAATCTGCAGGAAATATTAATTCATTGACTTCCATTAGAACATCTTCAATAACCCCATCAGGATATGCGGTGCTACGATCGGCTAATTGAATAACAACGCGTGTATCTTTCAATGGCCCTAAATCTAAGGATGCATAGATGGATCTTGGCATGACATTTATCGATGCTCCTAGATCTAGCATAGCACGCTCAATTCTAGTGTTTCCTATACGACATGGGATGACGAACATACCTGGATCTTTTCGTTTTTGAGGGAGCTTTTTCTGAAAAATAGCAGATACATTCTCTCTCATCACGACCTTCTCATCTCCCTTGAGCTTTCGTTTGTTCGTGCACAAATCCTTGAGGAACTTTGCATATCTTGGAACTTGCTTAATTGCATCGATCAATGGTATGTTGATCTTGACTTTACGAAACACGTCAAGGATCTGCTTTTCCTTATCTTCCTTCGCTGCTCGTGCCAACCTGGAAGGAAAAGGAACCAAGTGAATAGGAAATTTTTTGAAAGATTCATTTTTTACCTCTGCAGACTTCGGAGTTTTGACACTGGATGACTGCTTCGACACTGGAGGCCCAGTGTCAGACTGCTCGGCAGCTTTGTCTTTCTCATCGATTTTCTGAGTTTCAGCAGGTAGTTTCGGACTTTCCAGCTCCTTCCCACTCCGTAGAGTCATGGCACTGACATTCCTTGGATTTATTTCTGGTTGAGATGACAATTTCCCTCCGCTTTGGGCCTCAAGATGACTCACGGCTGTCGCCAATTGACTCATTTGCATCTCAAGATTCTTGATGCTTGATTGGGTGTCCTTTTGAAATTGCATGGTGTTGGAAGTCAGCGTCTTCATCATCTCCTCCAAGGATGAACTCGAATTTTGCCCGGATGATTGCCCTTGATAATTGGGATTTCCTCCTTGATGATTCGGATTCCTCAAGACTTGTGGAGGCCTATTAATCTCTCCATGGATAGCACCTTGCTGATTTCCCCATCTAAAATTTGGGTGATCTCTCCAACCCGGATTGTACGTGTTCGAGAAGGGGTCGTATTTTCTCCCTTGATAATTTCCACTTCCCACAGCATTGGCATGAGCTTCTATTTCGTCAAGCAGGATTCGGCATGCGTCTGTGGTATGCTCGATGGTGTTGCAAATACGACATGGCTTCACAAGAGGAGCACCTGTAGCAACTTGACGTACAAGAGCAGTTAATTCAGAAATTTTATCCTCAACAGTTGATTCATTTACCTCTTTTACGCTCCAATACGAATAATCTCGGCTGCCATATTGATGTGAACTTTTGGCCAGCATGTTCGAGATGAGAAGTCTTGCTGCTAGGGGTGTCTTATCCATCAATGTTCCCCCACTTGCTGCATCGATTGCATTCCGGTCCATTGGAGATACACCCTCGTAGAAATATTGAATCAGCAATTGCTCAGAAAGTTAATGATGTGGACAACTAGCTTCCAACTTTGTGAAACGATCCCAATAATCATACAAAGTTTCTCCCTTCCTTTGTCGGGCTCCACATATCTCCCTTCGAATATGAACAGCTCGAGATGTAGGGAAATATCGCTCCAAGAATTGACATTGCATCTCATCCCAAGTGGTGATGGACCCCGATGGAAGATAGTGGAGCCAATCTTTTGCACCATCTTTCAAAGTGAAAGGAAATGCACGAAGTTTGATTTGCTCCTCCGTCACCCCTGATGGTTTCATGCTCGAACAGGTGGTGTGAAATTCCTTCAAGTGTTTGTGGGGATCCTCACCTGCAAGACCAAAGAAAGAGGGTAAATAGTGAATCAAACCAGATCTTAATTCAAAATTAATAGCATCAGGGAGTTCAGGAAAAGTGATGCAAAGAGGTTGTTGAGTGAGGCTCGGATTTGCTAGCTCCGTCAAAGTTCGTTCTTCAGCCATTGTTCCTTCTTCTTCTTCGGAATCATCGATATCCGACTCAGGAGGTGGTAGCGTAAATTCCAAAGCTCACTTAGCTTGTTGCCTTATAACTCGATCTCTCCAGGTAATTTCAGGGTAAAATTCCAGGTCCTTATTACCCTGAGAACGAGTGCGCATCCACAACCTGAAATCACAAAATTCGAGTGTGAAGATTCAAATTTTCAGCAAAGAAATCAAACTAATTCGATGAAACAGTCTGCAGAATTCGACACTGGAAGAAATGAGTCACACTAGGTTCCCAGTGCGAAAAACAGAGCAGACTTGGAAACAGTGAAATTCGACCAAAATTCAGAAAATTTAAATTTTTATTTAAAAAAAAACAATAAAAGACAAAAGATGACACAATCAAATTAAATCATTCCCCGGCAACGGCGCCAAAATTTAACCGCGCTGTCGCCCATGGAGAATGACAGTTTAATTGTGTTTACCTATGTCCAAACTCAAAGAAACAAAAGAGTATGGGGGTTATCAGATTGATTGATAATTGAACTAAAAGAAATACTAAAGATGTAGAAAACAACTAAACAGTGATCAGTTGATAAAAAGCATTCCAGTTAACAGTTCAGTTATCCCCCAATATCAATTACGCCTTAATTAATGTTACCCCCTCTCTCAGTTTATCATGGAATTATCACCCCTAATCTAACAACAAGCTCTGCTAAATCGAATCGTCTCTTATGATTAGTTAAATTAGGATAAGATCACTAATTAACCCTATTTAATTGAACAACCTTGAATAAGCTCTCTAGATTTAATTCATTAAACGCATTAATAACCAAGACGATAGGATGAACTAGGCTCCAAATACACAAGCTCGATTTGATAATCTAGGATTGTGTTACCCTAGAGATGCACGACCTCTAGTTTACTACCAATGAAAATTAAACCACAACAATTAGGATTCATGATTTAAAATTATAGCAATCAATTATCAAACACTTAACCTGGGTGGCCAATCCAAATCAAGCATCAATAATTGAAATCATTCATCACATATAACACAATCAATTCCAATCAAAACATCAAGAGGGAGAAACGGGATTGATTAAAACATAAAACGATAATTGGGTTCAAACATCCCTACTAACCAGAATTAGGAAATTAGCCGATCGTCGTCTCGATCGAATCCACAAAAGTTGTTGTTAAATCCATCAAAGCAAAATAAAGTAAAAATATGTTTTTCAGGAAAATTCTCTCTCCAATCCCCAAATCTTCCAAAACTGCCGTGAATGCCCACAAGTATGTGACTTGGGGATTAAGTAGCATTAAAATGGGCTTTTCCTTTCCAAAGTGATTTTGGGCTTCTTTGCATAAGCCCATTTACTTTCTTTTCAACATTTGGGCTTCTTTCAGTTACCGGACCTTCTCTTTGATCTTCATTACGTTTGGGCCTCGGTCTAATGAACTCCAAAATACTTCAAAAATTCCTACATTAATCAAGAAAATAACATATGAAGTATCTCGAGTTCAACAACGCAAATAGGTATGAAAACAATGCATTCAATCGAATAAAAGATAATAATTAAGAATCCAATTAAATCAACAATTAAATGCATATATTTTCAACCTATCAAATCCCTCCCCACTTAAACCATTGCTCGTCCTCGAGCAACAAAAGAATTGAAGTACATCGGAAGTAAAACAACAAAAACGAGTATTGCTTGCTCAGATCCTTACTACACTCATAGGAATTCAAATTTATGTCAAATAAAGCATATGCAGACAAAAGCACGTTGGACTGAATATAATTATCTCAACAAATCACACTTATTAGCAGGGCATCAGAGATCAAATCTTTCATAGACAAATTTTATCAATTCATTTCGCCACCCACATCAATCGACATATTCAAATTCCATTTGCGATTTCTTTCATTTTAGATCAAAATTTGTTAAGTTGTAGGGTGGCTGCTTTCTAGGGCAAATTTGCAGGGTTGAGGAGGTGTTTCTTACTTGTTTCTTTAAGCATAGTATTTCTTGAGGTTGTAGATATTCCAGGGCCTAGCCACCCCTTTCCCTTCCTCTGTCACCAGGCGATATGCTCCTCCTTTCAATACCTCAGATACTATGTAGGGGCCTTCCTAGTTCGGCTCTAGTTTCCCCTTAGGCTTCAGGGCATCAGCTCTTCTTAGGACTAAGTCCCCTTTTTCCAGACGTCGTAGCCGCACCTTTTTATCATATGCTGCCTTAACTCTACTTTTGAATTTTTCGACCCTCAACCGCACTATTTCCCTTTCTTCTTCCAGCAAATCTAAATTCTCCCTCATCAGCTCTTCATTCTGCTCCTCTTCGAATGTCATCACTCTGTGAGTCTCCATCCCCACTTCTGCTGGGATCACGGCATTAGCACCATACACAAGATTGAAAGGAGTCATGTGCGTAGCCACCCTAGGTGTTGTCCTGTAAGCCCATAGGACTGAATCTAGTTCTTCCGCCCAACTGCTCTTAAGGGTTTCTATCCTCGTCTTTAACCCGTTAACTATGGTCCTGTTGGTCACCTCAACCTGACCATTTGCTTGTGGATGCGCCACCGCTACGAACCTTTGAGTGATTTTCATCTCTGCACACCAGGCCTTTATCTTCTTTCCGCAGAACTGCGTACCATTATCTGAAACTAAAATTCGTGGAACCCCGTATCGGCAGCAGACCTGTCTCCATAGGAATTTTATGACATTCTGCTCATCTATTTTACCCAGTGGTTCTGCTTCTACCCACTTCGTGAAATAATCTATTGCGACTATCAAGAACTTCTTCTGCCCCTTAGACAATGGCAATGGTCCAACCAAGTCTATCCCCCACTGAGCGAAAGGATATGGTGAGCGCATCTTTCCTAACTCCTCTGCTGGGCTGTGGATCAGGGGACCATGGATTTGGCAGCTATGACATTTTTGCACCAGTTCTCTTGCGTCTGTGCCCATCGTAGGCCAGAAGTACCCTGCACGTAAGGCCTTTCGCACCAGCATTCTTGATCCCACATGATCACCCCCGCAGCCCTCGTGCACTTCCCGCAGCACATATAATCCTTCTTCTCTACTGAGGCATCGCAGGTATGCTTGCGAAAAAGAACGCCGAAAGAGCTGCTCTCCAATGATGTAAAATTTTAGCGTTTCCTTTGTCCAACTCGGGCTTGTTAATGCCCCCGCTTTTTTCAGTTCAATGATGATGGGGGTTCTCCAATCATCCAGTTCTTCTACTTCTGCGACCTCTGTCTCCCCGCCTTGTTTCTCTGCTACTAGTAGGGTTATTTTTCTTGGTTGCAAAAGCGGGTACGAGCTAGCAATTTTTGCTAAATAATCTGCTTGGACGTTCTCTGCCCTCGGAATCTGTCTCAGCTCAAATTTTTTAAAGGACAGCTTGATCTTGGCAATCTCCTTCAGATATCCAGATAATGACTCTTTTTTCACCTCGTATGACCCTCCATGCTGTTGAAACACTAGTTGTGAATCAGTATGGGCTACGAGGTCGCTTCCTCCGGCCTCTTTCACAATATCCATACCCTGTATCAAGGCCTCGTATTCCGCCTCATTATTGGATACTGAGTAATTCAATTTGATGGCGTACTGCATGCCCATCCGGACATTCCACTAAAACTCCTACGCCACAGCCGTCTTTGGTTGCAGATCCATCCACAAAAATCTTCCAAATCCTTTCCTCCTCTGGCAGAGCTCGCGACTCTTGCAAAAAATCTGCCAGAGCCTGTGCCTTAATAGCTTTCCGCGGCTCGAATTCCACGTCGTATGCCCCTAGCTCTACTGCCCATTTCACCATCCTTCCAGAGGTGTCAGCTCTGCCCATGGTCTGGGCTAATGGATAATTTGTGCACGTGATGACCTTTTTGCAAGAGGAAGTATGGACGGAGTCTCCTAGCCGTAATGATAACAGCCAGCCCTACCTTCTCAATCTCTGCATATCGGACTTCTGGGCCCTGCAACATGTGGCTTACGTAATATACCAGCATTTGTTGATGTCCCATATCTTTTATCAAGACCGTGCTGACCGCCACCTCTCCTACTGAAATATACATGAACAATGTTTCATCCTTCTCTGGTTTAGAGAGCTGGGGTAAGCTGGCCAAGTACTCTTTCAATTCTTTGAAGGCTCGATTGCACTCTTCCGTCCATTGGAACTTACACCCTTTCCTCAAGATTTTAAAGAATGGGTGACTCTTGTCGGCTGATTTGGAGACAAACCTACTCAATGCGGTTATTCTCCCCAGCAACCTCTGCACCTCTTTTACATTTTTGGGCGGTGTCATATCCATCACAGCCTTTACTTTCTCTGGATTGACCTTTATTCCCTCTTTGGTAACCATGAATCCCAGAAACTTTCCCGACGTTACTCCGAAGCTACACTTTTCTGGGTTTAGCTTCATCCCGCTACTTCGTATGACTGCGAAGGCTTCCTCCAAGTCTGCGATGTGCTGTTCTGCCTCCCTGCTTTTCACAAGTATGTCATCCACGTAGACCTCCATATTATGCCCTATCATGGACTTGAACAGGTTATCCACTATACGTTGGTATGTGGCCCCGGCGTTTTTCGATCCGAAGGGCATCCGTACATACCCATACGTGCATGCAGCTGTGATGAAACAAACCTTCTTAACATCTGCAGGATCCAACTGAATCTGATGGTACCCCTGGTAGGCATCCATTAAGGACAGACGTGCGCACCCGGATGTAGAGTCCACCAACTGATCGATGCGGGGCCGCGGATAGTGATCCTTGGGACAAGCTTTGTTCAGATCACGGAAGTCAATACACATGCGCCACTTCTTATTGGATTTTGGCACTAAGACAGCGTTGGACAGCCATTCAGGGAATTGGACGGGCACAACATATCCTGAATCCAACAGCTTTTGCACTTCTGTCTGTATAATTTTGTCTTTTTCCACCCCCAAAGTTTCGCAGTCTTTGCTTAACGGGCCGAACATTTGGGCAGATGTTCAGACGGTGCACTGGCACCTCTCGATCAATACCCTTCATGTCTGCTGCCTGAAAGGTGAATAAATCGGCATTTTTTCTAAGACATTCAATCAGTTCTGACTGCTCTGCTGCTGGGATCTCTGCACCAATTTTCGTACAAAATCCCTCCTTTTCGGGGTATAATTCCACCAACAAAAGCTCTCCTTCCACCACCATCTTCCCGTGTCTTCCTCCTCCTTCTCCACCCTCTGTCGTTTCACCCTTGCATCCTCTTTTGCCGCTCTGCTTGCGACCGGCAAAGCCCACTTGTATGCCACTCTTATGGACTCGACGTAGCATTTTCTGGAGTGGATTTGGTTTGCCTTTAACTCCCCGATTCCAGCAGAAGTTGGGAACTTAACCTTCATGTAGTAGGTAGAGACCACTGCTTTGAGTTCATTCAGTATGGGGCGCCCAAATATGACGTTGTATGCAGATGGCGCGTCCACTATTAAGAAGTCCATTATCAACCGCTTCTGACGTGGCCACTCTCCCACTAGAACATGTAAGGTCACCGCTCCCAAGGGGTGAACTGCTCCCCCAATAAAGCCGTACAACGTTGTATTCACTGGACGGATCTGCGTCTTGATGTCCATTCTTTCAAAGCAATCCTTGTATATGATGTCAGCAGAACTGCCTGTGTCTACAAATACTCTCACCACATCGTATCCGGCTATTTCTGCTGTTACTACCAAGGAATCGTTGTGTGGCTTCAACATCGGAGTCTCATCTGCCGCGCCAAACACGATATCCGGAGAGAGTTGAACCTCAGACACCTCCATGTGTTGGCTATGCCAGCCTTGCGCATATCTCAGAGCCGACTTCCTAGCCCTGTTTGAATCTCCACCGAGGGGACCACCCGCAATCATATTAATGAAGCCCTTCTTTGGAGGTGGTGGCAGATCTCTTTCCTCCTTTCTTTCCTTGCTTGGTGTGACTTCTCCGTCATCGGGCCTCTCGTTCCTTTTTCCGTGGTTTCCTATGTCTCCTCCACTTTTGTCTTCGAAGCCTTTCAATACTCCTGCCTTGACCAGGCACTCTATTTCATTTTTCAGATGACGACACTCGTTTGTGTCATGTCCGTACTCATTGTGGAATAAGCAGAAGTATCGGCTCTTTGGTTGTGTTGGGGCCTGGGCTCTATTTGGGGGGAACCTGAACGGTGCAGTTTTCTTAGAGAGTTGAAACACCCTAGCCAAGGGAGCTCTCAACGGAGTATACTTGGTATAATCTCCTCTGCCCATATCCTCTTCCCGTCTTCTGCCTTCAGGTCGAGGTTCCATCGGTCTCCGTATGTTGGCGTCTTTAGGAGTTGGCCTTTTTGCCCTCTTTGCTCGGCTGACGTCCTCTAAGTTGATGAATTTGTCTGCTCAAGCAAGGACTTCCTCAAACGTGTTAGCCGGCCTTTTCACCAGAGAACGAAACAAGTCTCCCTCTCGCAGCCCTTGGACAACCGCGCTGATCTTCACCTCTGCTGTAGCGGAAGGAACTTCTAAAGCAGCAGTACTGAAGCGCTTGATGAATGCCCTCAGAGATTCTTCGGCCCCCTGCTTCAAATCGAACAAGGATTGGGAGGTCCTCCTCTGGCATCTTGCACTGGCGAATTGATGCAGAAACGCAGAACTGAAGTCATGAAATGAGTGACTGCTATCTTCTGCCAATTGTCCGAACCACCTCTGGGCTACCTGCGTGAGGGTGGTTAAGAACACCCGGCACTTGACTCCGTCTGTATATTGATGAAGAAGGGCCACGTTCTCGACACGTAAAAGGTGGTCGTATGGGTCCGTGGTTCCATCATATTCAAAAGTTAGTGGTTAAAAACTCGCTGGCAATTCATCCATCCACACGACCATTGTGAATGGGCTCCCTCCCAGTACCTGGATCTGGCTCGCAACACCTACCCTTTGTCGCAGCTGCTGTATTTCTCGTTGCATCTCCTCCATTTGTTTCAACACTTCTCGATCCTGTGTGTGCTGTGGGGGAGTTTAGACAGATGAGGCTTTGGGCGCCTGGTATTTCCATTGCGGTAGATGACTGTCCGCGATGTGCTCGAGAATCGTCTCCAGCCGATATGAATGCAATCCTTAGGTAAAGATCTTTGGGTCTCTTACTTCTGCTATTTTATGTCTCTCCTCCCCACCTCCTTCTTTTATCCTTCTCTATAGCAGCTTTTCCTAAAGCTTTTTGCACAGCTGAGTGAATGAAACTGTCCAGTTGCTCCGGAGTGAAGGTCCACACTCCTGGGACAGCGGTCTCTCTTCTCTCCTCCGATCTCCCTCTCACTACTCCCGATGTCTCCGGCTCCCCCGCCTCTTGAAACTCTCTCCCCAGATCTCGAATCAACCGATCAGCCATCAACTTACTACCTCCAACCAACCTTTCTAGGTTCCCACAAAAGCAGATGTGCAAAGCAGAAGAGTATCCTCTACACGATAGACAGAAAAAATGGAAAGTAAGTAGGAAAAGAAGGAGACTCACTTCCTTTACCCCTTTCCCATAGACGGCGCCATTGACGTCACAAGAACAAAAAGGAATAAAACAGATTTTTACTTGCTAAAGAAGAAAGAGAGAATGTGTTTCTTTGATTGAAAATGGTGAAGTCCCTTTACAACACATAATTTCTCCTATTTATACTATTTTTTTACAAAGAGGGGTATTTCTGCCATTTCCCCTTAATATTTCCTTGTTGCAAGCCATCTCAAATATTCCTTCCTCAAGGTACTTCTTTTACTGCTCCAAGTACCCCTCTCCTCCTTTAGAATCTTCCATTTTCTGTTATATGGGAAGATATTTTCCTTCGTCCTTTGTGGCCACGTCAGCAAAGCCCTATAGCATGCTTGTCATCCTTGCTTTTGAACTATTATCCTCTACTCCGAGCGCACAGAATCCGTTCGTCTGCAACTCAACATCTTTCCGTCATATCAGCCATAGAGTAAAGCACCTAGGGTTTCTCGGCAGATCTCTCGACCGACACCCAAGGTATCTCTACCAGTTCTGCAATTATGTGGTCACGCGGGGCTTCTCGTCTGCAGTTCGACATACCTTTGCCACTTCTGCCACCACGTCTGCCTATGCAAGAGCAGTTCTGCAAGATCACTATTTTATGCTTTTTGTTTTATTAGAGGCCAGGTATCCAAGAATAATGACGCAAGACCCTTTTTATATTCTCCTTCTTCCCACATCAATTATATTTTGTTCTTCGTTCTTTATTTTGCTTATTCTGAATTTTTCTTATAGAGGCATAAAAATGTCCATATCTGTATTCAATGAAACGGGAAAATCCACTTAATTTTGACCATATTAGCTTAAATTAAAACTTGTATGTGTGATTATTATGTTGGGGTAGAACACTTTCTGATGTACGTTCATGAGAGACTTCATTTTTTTGTGAATCCATTTTGGGCATGGACACATGTTGAAGATATCTTCGGATTAGTCAATTTCAAGTGTTGCAGCTTCTTAACTGTTAGATAACCATCGTTTCGTATTCTTCTATATGTTTGTTATATTTTCAACGGTTTTGATGCATATATGATTCACATGTGTAACTTATTAAATTGTTCATGATCTTTCTATTCTTGTTATGATTATGTTAATATTATCTAATGATTAGGCATATTCAAGAAACTGAATATGTGCTAGTTCGTTGTGTTCTTGGTCATTGTAAATCATTTGTTTCTGAATTTCTGGTTGTTGTTGGATTATTTTTATGTAATATAGTTCTTCTGAGATAGTTCCCATATCCTTCATTGTGTATATATCTAGCTGCACTCACACTTTGTTTAACAGACAACATGATTTGTACACAATTTTTGTCCTCCTCACATGAATTTATAATGTGAGTTTGACTTGAAAGTTTGTCATTAGAATTCATAGTTTGTTTGAGTGTATATATTATAATTAATCCATGAGACTGAGAGATGATTTATGGCAGCATTACATTGAATGGTGTATGAATGTAATTTGAGAAAACTTTATCAGAATAAATTGGAATCAACTATTATGTTATCTTAATTCAATAACCATCTCATCCATGTTTTCTCCCCTTTTCTTTTATGGATAGACGGACGGACATGAAGAAGTCCAATCCGCTATTCATGTAACGGAAGCAGTCACACTGTCTCTAAAGGCTTTCCTAGTGTTATTTACAACGATATATATACGTTTAAAGAACAAAAAACGTCTTAGGGGGAATTTAAGAAGTCTAAATGCACATTACAATTTACGATCTAGGATCACAAGAACAATAGACCACACTAGGAGAATCTCCGAAGTCAATGATGCCACTTGTCTAAACCATCTTCGAATGAGTTGTGATTCCTTCTCTCGTTTGTGTTATTTGTTAGGAAATGTAGATTGTCTCCACTCATCACGTCATGTAACCATCTCTGAACAAGTCGCAATCTTCCTTAGTATTCTATCTCACCACAAGAAAAATCGAGTCGTGAAACATGACTTCAATCGTAGTGGTTACACAGTTAGTACCCAATTTCATGTTGTACTTAATGCTCTCCTAAAGTTGCATGAAATCCTTCTTGTAAAACCCGAACCTATTCCTGATGATTGTATTGACAAGCTATGGAAATATTTCAAGGTAACATAATCCTTTTGAGTATACGGTTCAAATTGCAGTCTATAATATTTCACCACCTCTACATTCTGTAAAACTCAAACTATAGTTTCATCACTCCTCTTCTTTATTCTTTCTTTGTAGGGTTGTCTTGGTGCACTTGATGGAACTTATGTACCCGTCAAGGTAGCATTACAAGATAAACCACGCTACAGAAATCGTAAAGGAAACATATCCGTTAATATTTTGGCAATTTGTGATCGGCATATGAGTACTATGTGTACATTTTATCCAGTTGAGAGGGTTCTGTAGCCAACAGTATTGCGTGATGCTATTACTCGACCACACGGGTTGCAAGTTCCCCAGGGTAATACTAGTAATGACTTCCCACTTATTTAAAATTACTTTCACAAAAAATACCATTCATAATCTAACCCCATTGTTCAAAGATTCAAATTATCATAATATGTATTAAGAATAGCCTCCAATAATTACATCCCTTTCAGGAAATTAATACTTAGTCGATGGAGGTTACAAAAACGGTAACGGATTCTTAGCACCCTACCGAAGTGTTAGGTATCATTTACAAGAGTTGGAGAATTGTAATGTTAATCCACAAACCCCTCAAGAGTACTTCAACTTAAAGCATGCTAGGGCACGTAATGTAATTGAACGTTCTTTCGGTATTCTCAAAGCCCGATGGCATATACTTAGGAGCAACTCGTACTATCCCATTAAAACTCAAAATGCAATTATTATGGCTTGTTGTCTACTACACAATTTCATCCGAACTAACACTTCTGAAGACCCATTTGAATATGATGTGCCGGAGTCGCATGTTGATGTTGATGGGCACAATTTATTTGAAGAGATACCCATGATCGATCAAATTGAGACTTCCCAAGCTTGGACCAATTGGAGAGATAACATTGCATTGCAATTGTTTAATGAAGTCTATATATAAATTTGATTCCCTATTTTGTAATTTACGCCAATAGTGAATTTTACTCTATTTAAATTTGATATTAAACTGTGTATTTACTTTGTAAAGAAGTATGACATATACTAAGTTCTACTTGTGCTATTCAGTTATAGTGCAGACTTATGTGTGTATTAGAATAAAATATGCTAAGGTATGGATGCACAGAATGCTCAAGTCCCCAAACGTTTAAAGATAGAAAAGAGTAGGAGGTCGTGGACTCACAATGAGGAGCACGCCTTAGTCCACGCACTCAAGGGTTTGATTGCAAAGGGCTATAAATCCGATAACGGGTTTCGGACCGGTTATCTCAATTTCTTGGAGCAACCGATGACACAGAGTTGCCCGGGGACAGATTTGAAGGCCGAACCACACATCCTAAGTAAGATACATGCATGGAAAAAATGCCACAACTCATTGAGTCATATGATGGGTCTCTCGGGTTTCACATTCACACCTACATGGGTGATTGACGTGAAAGAGGATGTTTGGCAAGAGTATTTGAAGGTAACCTTGGTTATATTTTCTAATATTTTGTGAATGTTGAAGTGAAAGTCATACTCTTTCATTCATATTAGAAACACATGATATGCACAGCTAGAACTATGAGGCATAAGTGTTGGCACTTTTATAACGACTGGGGTGAGATTTTCGGTAAAGATCGTGCAACTGGAGAACATGTCGTGAACTTCCATAACGTGCTGAATTCGGAACATCATCCCCACTCGTCTTACGATGCGACGTCCAAGATGGCCCCAACATCCATTATAAATGAGTCCACGACTGAAACTACGTCTAAACGTATGGCGGATAGTGGATCTTTTCAACATAGGACGGCTGCATCTAAAGGGAAACGACCCAAAAAGGGAGACATCGATGAGAGGCTTGTGTCTACAATGTCAGATTGTTGTGCTACAATTACCAAAGAAATGGAGGAACTCAAAGAACGTGTAGGGGCCAAGTATGATATAGAAGACAAGTGAGAGAGAGTATTTGGCGAACTTGGCAAATTTGACCACCTTAGTTTGGACACGAGAGTGCTACTTTCAATGAAATTATGCCATAATGAAGATCTCCGAGTCCCCTTTTTCAGTATTCCGAAAGATGCACAACTTTCAATGATCAATCACTTTATCCACGGTGGGGGTGGTGATGTTTAGAATCTTCATCATTTTCTTCAAGAAGGGTTAGGTTCCTCGGGGTATTTAGAACTGCAATATTGTATTTAATAAGATAAGACATTATAGTATTGGTATTTAATTTGCTGACTTATGTAATGTGTATGTTTATGGAGACATTATATATATTTATATGTAGGTTTCCTATTTATATTCTCGTTTATGTCCTTTATGGAATTTTTTTGTCATTTTATATACGCATTTCACTCAGTAATATGGTGTTATCTTCTAAACTGGAAATCAAAACATAATAGATGAAAACTTTTTATACAAACACAGTACTTCATTACACCAACATCGATGTCATATATACATTATATATTTGATTATAAACAACACTTAAGCATCATATCATTGGACACTGGAATCATGAAAATTGCCAATATGATATGGACAAAATATAAAATAAGCATTATGTCATAGTAGACCGGAATATATACTGAAAACATACAAAAGATATGCAATTCAGACACCACCCAAATCAGACTGATTCACTTAATTCTTCGAGCAGGGACTAGCATCCTTACTTGAAGACGAAGCGTACGAGGTGTCACACAAATTTTTCGGCTTAACATTCATCACATACCAGTTCTTATCCTTCTTCGGCGTAACACTTGAGCTCATCTCGGTTTTCAACGAAGGAGATTTGAAAGAGTCCTCTTCATCGGAGATGCCATAGTATTTATCAATTATGTTTTTCTACTGATTTGTATTCACGCTAGCCTCATGATCACTTGAAATTTCGATGACGTCTTTGGTAGGAACTGTTATCCCCGGAGACATCAGATGAAATAATGATGATGTCATATGGATCGTCCCTCATCTTGTAGGGTTGGACAAAACAGTCCATCTTTGTTTCAAAGATCACCTTCATGTTGTTCCAACTCGGATCGCCATATGTCTTGTAAGGTAAATTGATTCGATAACGTAGCCACACAATCGCACACTCAGATTCACCTCGCCTTGCCCAACTCGCTCAAGAAGAAATGCAATTCGATAATCGAAAAATAAGAACGCAAGAATTACGTGGTTTGATCACTTCCACAGTGATCTATGTCCACGGGACAAATGTAGAACTTTTATTACTCAGAATCAAATCAAGAACAATAAGATTACAATCACTCCCTCACACACTCTATTCAAGAACCCTAGAACTTGCATGTATGATCGTAACTCTCAACTCTGATAGCATGGTGACTCCAAACTACAACTGAGTATACCTATTTATAAGAGAAACAAAAGCCCTCAACCAATTTTGGAAACCGCTAACCGAAACTGAACGAATTTAACAAACTAGACTAACAAAACCCTAATTTGCGCTGAAGAACCCTAATTCCCGGTCCATGCACAGCGATCCTTTCCAAGCCCGGTTCAGTTTAAATTTGCCCGGTTCTCAGCCTCCAAAGCCCGGTTCCGAACATCTCGACTTATTTCTGAGCAAAACCAACCTACAATTTCTCCACCTTTGGCCTGAAATATACCTGCACAAAACTTTTAAAATTGCCTGCAAGGAAACAAACAAAAAAACTTACAAAATACAGCTGTTAGATAGTACATCTACTATAAAAGGATACTGGACTCTGAAACCTTTATTAGTTCCAGGTCTGAACACGAACTAAATCCATACAATAGCTGAATTTGGGCCATGGCAATGACTTGGTCAAAATATCAGCTGCATTGTCTTCAGTCCCTATTTTCTTAGCTTCAATTTCTCCAGATTCCACCATATCTCGAACGAAATGAAGCTTTATGTCAATGTGTTTTGACCTTTCATGGTAGACCTGGTGCTTTATCAAATGTAGGGCACTTTGATTATCACACCAAATGACTACCTTTTGTTTTTCAAATCCCATTTCCATTAAAATTCCCTTGAGCCAAACCGACTCCTTTGCTGCCTCTGTCATGGCTATGAATTCGGCCTCAGTGGTGGACAAAGCTACAACTGATTGTTGGAAGGATTTCCAACTTATAGCTGTTCCAAACAAGGTGAATACATAGCCCGTTTGACTCTTCCTAGTGTCACAATTCCCAGCAAAATCTGAGTCCACAAAACCTTGGATAAGTTCTTGTGTATCTTGCTGCCTTTTGAACATTAGACCATATTCTAATGTACCCTGAATATATCTCAAAATCCACTTCAATGCGAGCCAATGTTCCTTCCCAGGATCTTCCATGTATCTGCTTACTGTGCTTATGGAATGAGCAAGATCTGGCCTAGTGCAAATCATGGAATACATCAAGCTTCCCACTGCACTTGCATATGGGATGCCTTGCATAAAACTCCTCTCTTCTGTGGTTTTTGGTTTCTGATTTGCTGATAATCTGAACTGACTTCCAAGAGGAGTCTTAAGTGATTTAGCTTGATGCATGTTAAACCTCTTTACTACTTTTCTTAGATAATCTGCTTGGTAGAGAAACAGGAGCCCCTTCTCTCTATCTCTTTTGATATCTATGCCAAGGATCCTTCTTGCTTGTCCCAAATCCTTCATTTCAAACTTCGATCTAAGTTTCTCCTTCAAATTATCAATCTTGTCCATGTTCTTGCTAGCAATGAGCATATCATCTACATATAGTAGAAGATATGTGTGAACCTGCTCTCCTTCCTTTTCTAGAAACACACAACTATCATAGCTACACTTGGTTAGACCAATACTCAGCATGAATTGATTGAAGTGCTTGTACCACTGCCTTGGACTTTGTTTAAGTCCATAGAGAGATCTTTGTAATAAGCACACTTTCTCTTCATTTCCTTTCTTTATAAAGCCTTCTGGTTGTTTCATATAGTTGCTCATCTAGACTTCCATGGAGAAAAGCCGTTTTCACATCCATCTGCTCAAGTTCCATATCAAATTGATTCACTAGTGCCAGAAGTAACCTGATTGAGTTATGTTTGACAACTGGAGAGAATACTTCATTGAAGTCTATTCCTTCCCTCTGTGTATATCCCTTAGCTACAAGTCTTGCCATGTATCTCACTTGCTCAGTTCCAGTGACCTCTATCTTCTTCTTAAAGATCCATTTACTTCCTATGATTTTCTTTCCCTTTGGTTTGTCCACTAGAATCCATGTGTTGTTCTTGTCCAGTGAGTGTAGTTCTTCTTCCATGGCTGTGATCCACTTGTCCTTTTCTTTTGATCTCATTGCCTCTCTATAGCTCCCTGGTTCTTGGTACTCTAAATCTTGAGCTACAGTGAGAGCATAAGAGATACAATCTACTTGACCAAATCTGATAGGAGGTTGAATCACCCTTCTTTCCTTATCTCTAGCTAGATGATAGTCCTTGAGACTCTCTGATTCATTTTCTTCAGTTTCTAAATCAAGTTGTTGACCTTGAATCTCCACCTCAGGTTGAGCCTCTTGATGTGTGTTAGGTTCCTTCTCAGTTTCTTCTTCTGATTTGTTTCCTAGCTCCCCCTTAGCCTGAATTTTATCTTCTTCACTAGATTGATCTGATTCTATAACCTGATCATTGGTCTTGTAGGCCATCTCATTCTCTTTGAACACTACATCTCTACTCACAAAGCACTTTTGATGACCTGATTCTAAACACCAAAGCTTATAGCCCTTAATCCCTTCTGGATATCCTATGAACATGCATCTCAAAGCCCTTGATTCCAGCTTATCCTTCCTTATATGAGCAAAGGCCTTACACCCGAATACCTTTAAGTGTGTGTAGCTCGGGAGTCTTCCATACCATAGTTCATCTGGAACCTTAAAATCTATGGCTGATGAAGGAGATTTGTTCACTAGATAGGCCGCGGTATTCACAGCTTCACCCCAAAAACCTCTTGGCAGATTAGCATCTAGAAGCATGCATCTAACTCTCTCTAGAAGGGTTCGATTCATCCTCTCAGCCACTCCATTTTGTTGGGGGTTGGCTGCCACTGTCCTATGCCTAGTGATGCCTTTCTCATTGCAAAAATTAGTGAATTCTTCAGAGAGATACTCTAATCCATTATCAGTTCTCAAGTATTTAACTCTTCTTCCAGTTTTATTCTCTTCTAGAGTTAGCCAATCTTTGAACACATGAAATGCTTGACTCTTTTGTTTCACTATATAGACCCATACTTTCCTACTAAAGTCATCTATAAAGGTAATGAAATACTTCCCTGCACCATGAGTTTCTACCCTTGAAAGACCCCAAATATTAGAATGTATGTAGTCCATACACTTTAGGGTAGTATGCTTACCTTTGGAGAAGTTTTGCTTCTTTGACTTTCCCATGATGCACATATCACACAGCTCGGTCTTTAAGATCACCCCTCCTCCTAGTAGCTCCTTCTTAGCCAAGATTTGCATTCCTTTTGTTCCTATATAAGCTAACCTTCTATGCCAAAGAGCTGAATGTGCAAAACTCATTACATTGGAAACATTAGTAGCAACTATTTCACCCATAAGGGTGAACAACCCGTTTACCTTTTGTCCTTTGAGGACTTCGATCACTTTCTTTGTGACAATGATGCTTCCTTGATGTGTGTTAAATTCATACCCTGCAGAGGTTAGAGTGCCAAGAGAGATTAAATTCCTTTTCAGTTCAGGGATATACCTTACATTAGTGAGAGTTCTTATCATGCCATCATGTATCCTTAGCTTGATGGTTCCCTTGCCCTCTCACTTTGCAAGCCTGATTATTACCCAATAAGACCAGCCCTCCATCTTCAAGCCTTAATTCTTGAAACCAAGATTTCATTGGACACATATGAAAGGAGCATCCAGTGTCCAATATCCACTCTTGTGAGGTTTGATCAGTGGAAACACAAAGCATGCTTGCACTATCATAGCCTCCTTCTACCACGGCTGCGTTGGAGGTCTTTTTCCCAGGGCAATTCCTCTTGAAGTGGCCTGGTTTGTGGCAGTATAAACACCTCTTATTTGCCACATCTTCTTCAGATTGCTTGTCTTGATTTGGATTTCTATCTCCATTCTTCTTCTGAGTTTAGCCCTTCTTTCCTTTTGATTTAACATACAAGCTATCTCCTTGATTTGGCTGTTTAGTATCTGTAGATACATTCAAGATTTTGGACTTGATTGAAGCGAATACATCCTCTAGAGTTAGAGCAGTAGTCCTTCCATATATCAAGGTATCCTTGAAACTTTCATAGGTTCTTAGTAATGCGTTCAAGAACATTAGAGCCTTATCTTCATTGACAATTTTTCTCCTATGCTTTCCAAGTCATCAGTCAACTTGGTGAACTCATCGATCTTGTCTCCTATCCTCTTTTCATCAGTGATCTTGAAGGCAAACAGCTTGTTCTTCAAGAATAGCCGATTCGCAAGACTTCTTGTTAGATAAATCGATTCCAGCTTTCTCCATACCTTTAATGCAGTTTCCTCCTTAAGAACTTATCTGAGAACCTTATCACTGAGACATAAGATGATGGAGCTATGTGCCTTTTGATTGATCTCCATTCTTTTCGCATCAGTCATGGAGGATGAAGCCTCACCCTAATCTTCCTCTGAAAACGCGGAAGCCACTCCTTCCTTGATCAGTAGTGCTTTAATCTTTGCCCTCCATAAATTGAAATCAATGTTGCCATTCAATTTCTCGATTTCGAGCTTCGTAGACCCCATCTTCTCCGGCGAGCTTCTTCCCACAGCCGGCGCTACTTGTAAGGTAAATTGATTCGATAACGTAGCCACACAATCGCACACTCAGATTCACCTCGCCTTGCCCAACTCGCTCAAGAAGAAATGCAATTTGATAATCGAAAAATAAGAACGCAAGAATTACGTGGTTTGATCAATTCCACTGTGATCTATGTCCACGGGACAAATGTAGAACTTTTATTACTCATAATCAAATCAAGAACAATGAGATTACAATCACTCCCTCACACACTCTATTCAAGAACCCTAGAACTTGCATGTATGATCGTAACTCTCAACTCTGATAGCATGGTGACTCCAAACTACAACTGAGTATACCTATTTATAAGAGAAACAAAAGCCCTCAACCTTTGGAAACCGCTAACCGAAACTGAACGAATTTAACAAACTAGACTAACAAAACCCTAATTTGCGCTGAAGAACCCTAATTCCCGGTCCATGCACAGCGATCCTTTCCAAGCCCGGTTCAGTTTAAATTTGCCCGATTCAGTTTAAATTTGCCCGATTCTCAGCCTCCAAAGCCCGGTTCCGAACATCTCGATTTATTTCTGAGCAAACCCAACCTACATGTCATGTATGCCTCAACAAATGGCTTATTCTTGTGTTTAGGCACAAAAGATTGTGAGTAAGTCTCTTGTGAATCAGGTGCATGGATCTTAGATCCATGCACCCGAGTCAGATCCGGGTCAGGGGGACCGCACTCTTTTTTTTTTTTTGAAAAAAATCACATACCAATAGTATATGTTAGACATACCTTTAAGCTATGTTAAACATACCAATTCTGCCCAAATTCTATGCCTTGTCTTTTTTTGGCTTGATTTTTAAATTTTGGCACATACCACTACGTTATGTTAGACATACCTTTACGTTGTGTTAGACATACCTTTATGTATACTTAAACATACATTTGTATATGTTAGAATACTTTTACATACAGTTAAACATACCTTTATATATGTTAGACATACATTTGTATATAGTTAGACCTACCTACACATGGTTGGTCTAACTATACACAAAGGTTTGTTTAACTATACACTAATGTTGGTCTATTTGAGCGAATTTTGGATGAGCTTCATCACAAGTCTTCAGCGCGTGGGAGTGCACCTGCTCATAAAAGTTTTTGCCAAAGATTGTAGGTTAGTAATGAAAGGCAGTGTGGAAGATTAGAAGCTTGGAACGATAAAAGAACGATCATACATTTCTTAAAACTTAATTCCACTTATTTTTATAAGCTCAACCCATGCAGATCAGTCACTGATGATCTCATTTGTTGAAGGATTGTATGCAACCCCATTCAAAAGACTTCATACCTTTTTCGGATTAGGCGCATAAACTTCGTGCATTCGGTGTATGTATCATGTAACTTAAGACAGTATATTGTTATATAGTGTATTGGTTTATATTTAAAGTGAAGGTAGGGTGTTCAAATCCCACTTTTTGCCTTAAACTTTATATATATATATATATATATATATATATTTATATATATATATATATATTACTAAAAATTGGGGATCATTAATTCATATATTTATTAATTTTTTATTTAATTTCATTATAGAACAATTATATACTTAGTAAATATATATATATATATAGTAAAGTGGAAATACCCCCGATTACCCAATTTAACATGTCAAGGAACTTGTTTACCCATTTTTCTGGAAAATTATTTTTTTACCCAATTTGAGGCCGAAATGTCAATAATGCTCTCAACTTAAGTTTATATTTACATAAACCACAAATATATCAGCATATCGTGAACACAATATTATATTCTGTGTTCACGACATGTTGAACGTTGCTGCATTTCGTGAACACGATATTATATTTCATGTTCACGACATGTTCACCTTATCTGAAAAGTTGACTCGAGTCCAAGATATTTTATGAACTTTTCTTATGTAAATATAATTTAAGTTGAAGGTATTATGGACATTTCACTGTCCAAATTGGGTAAAAAAAAAACTTACTTTCTAAAAAAATGGGTAAATAAGTTCATTGGCTCATGAAAATGGGTACTTTAATTGGAAATTGACCTTAAATTAAATTACTAAAAATTGAGGATTATAAATTCATTTTCATATAAATTGCTAAGTGTGAGTTATGGATTGATCCGTCTGATATTACTAAAAAATGGGATTATTAATTCATATATTTATTAATTTTTATTTAATTTTATTATTGAACAATTATATACCTAGTAAAGTTTCATATATATAGTAAATTACTAAAAAAAATCATATTTATAGTAAATTACTAAACTGGGGATTATTAATTCATATATTTATTAATTTTCTATTTAATCTCATTATAGAACAATTATATACTTAGTAAATTTTCATATATATAGTAAATTACAAAACTGGGGGTTATAAATTCATTTTCATATAAATTGCTAAGTTTTGGTTATGAATTGACCCGTCTCACAGAAAAAATCCGTGAGACGGTTTCACACATGACCTACCTATATATTTTAACACTAAATATTTTATGCAACAGGTGTATGGATCCTAGATCCATGCACCCAACCCGACCCGGTAACCATACCCGACCCGGTTCCATTAATATATATAGTTTTTTAATTTTTTTGAAATTCAACTATTCTCACCTTCATCTTCTCTCTTTCTCTCTCTCTCTCTCTCTCTCTCTCGATTCGTGGTCGTGGGTTAGTGTCGCCGGTTTTCTCGTCGGCGGTTACATCGTGCCGGTTATCTACAGAGTGTTTCGACAGTCGTTGTGTCGTTCTCTCGGTTCTCGGTTTGGTTTCTCTCCTTTATCGTCTTCGCGACTTTGCATGCTATAGTTTACTTTTTTTTTGGTTTGATTTTTGTTATCTACATGTATTTTTGTAGTTTCTGAGTTCGTTTGTAGTTATTGTTCTAGTTATTTTTGTACAGAAAAAGTTATGGTTTCTATATCTGTGTGTTTTACATGAGTTTGATTTTTTGTATCACTGTTTTGATTTTTGTTAAATACATGTGTTTTTGTAGTTTCTGTGTTCGGTTTTTTGTTATTGTGCTTGATTGTCTGTCCTTTTCCTGATTTTTTTAGCGAATTGTGTATGTTATTCCTTTTTGTTTTCTTTTTTGGTTTGATTTTTGTTATCCGTATGTATTTTTTTAGTTTCTGAGTTCGTTTGTAGTTATTGTTCTTGTTTTTTCGTACAGAATAAGTTATGGTTTCTATATCTGTGTTTTACATGTGTTTTTTGTAGTTTTTGAGTTTGGTTTTTGTTATTGTGCTTGAATTTCTGTCTTCGTGTTTGTAACTTGGTGTTTTAGTTATTATATTGTGTTTTTTGTTACTATTTGAGACTGAAATCATGTTGTTATGTATTTAGATGGCGTCTTCGAAGGATTTCTTGTTACTGTTTGAGACTGAAAAGTTATGGTTTCTATATCTGTGTTTTACATGTGTTTTTTGTAGTTTTTGAGTTTGGTTTTTGTTATTGTGCTTGAATTTCTGTCTTCGTGTTTGTAACTTGGTGTTTTAGTTATTATGCTGTGTTTTTTGTTACTGTTTGAGACTGAAATCATGTTGTTATGTATTTAGATGGCGTCTTCGAAGGATTTCTAGGCTGTTCCAGAGCGTCAGGCTGTAAGGAAGAGATCTAGGAAAGCTTTTAACACTGTATGTGTTGATAAGGATAGGTAATTATTTTTCCTATCTTTTTTGTGTGTATTGCATGTTAATGTAGTTTTTGTTTCATGTGTGAATTTGTCTTTTAATGTAGGGGTTCTGTTGTTTATGAAGGTATTGCATTGTATATTTTTGTCTAAAGAGATTAGGGTAACACTATAATTGAATGAAGGTAACCTTAATACATCACGAGGGTAACATTATCATAAGTGAAGGGTTAACCACAAAGTACTAAGGGTAAATATATTAGGGTAACTCTATAATTGCATGAATTTAACCTTAAGACAACATGAGGGTAATCTTATCATAATTGAAGGGTCAACCACAGAGTTCAAATGGTAAGTATATTAGGGTAACTATATAATTGCATCAAGGTATCATTAAGACAACATGAGGGTAACCTTATCATAATTAAAGGGTCAACCACAGAGTTCAAATGGTAAATATATTAATTAGGGTAACTCTATAATTGCATCAAGGTAACCTTAAGACAACATGAGGGTAAGCTTAATACAGTATGAGAGTAACAATATTTCTGTCTTTCATTTGCAGTTTGATTTTGACACCATGCAGACCAGGGATGATTGTTACACTTTTGGAGAGTTTGAATGATAGGCAGAAGGCTGATGTGGAAAGTATTGGTTTTGGAGGTTTGTTAAATGTATCAGTGACGAGGTTAAATAGGATGATGCTTACATGGTTAGTTACACGTTTTAATGGTGTTAGTAGGATGTTGAATGTAGATAAGAACCGTGCTTTTGCTGTTACTGCTGACGATGTTTTTGATGTTTTCATGATTCCAAGGGGGATGAATAAGGTCGTAAAAATTGAAAAAGGTGAGTGTGATGATATTATAGAGGGGTTGAAGAATAGTTATGGCGTACAGTCTAAGACTTCTGTTAACGTGTTGTTAGATGTGCTGACCACACGTTTGGTTGATGGGGGGATGACTTCAAAAGAGTTTTTGTGTTATATGTAATGTCAGCTTTCTTGAGCCCGTCATCCAATCGTTTATTGAACCTGAGTGTTATGAAGGGGTTGGTCGATGTGAATAATATTGTAAATTTTGATTGGTGTACATTTCTGTTGGATAGATTATGTGAGTCTGTTACTAGTTATCAAATGGGGAAGACGAAATATATTAGTGGTTGTGTTCTATTTCTGCAAATTGTGTATTTGCATAGGATGAAGTGGCGTGGTGTGGAAGAGCCTCGCACGCTACCTTTAATACAACATTGGACAGACTATAGGATGGATGTGAGATGCAATGAAGAGGCTGAAGCTGGCCCTTATGGTGATGCTGAGATCTTGCTGTCTGTATACCCTGTGTCTGACAGAGGTCGAATTAAGGGTAATTCTGTAGATGGTGGTGTTTTTTACGGCGTTGCTGGTGCTCTTGGAGGTTGTGATTGTGGTTCTGGTGGTGTTGCTGGTGGTGATGGTGGTACTGGTGAGGGTGTAAGATGATTGTGGAAGATTCATAAAGTTCCCTCTACCAGACGACGAGCTTGATGATGAGGGTATAAAAAAAAGGCCAAAGATGTAAGTTTACTTTGTACCTTTATGTTTATATATGCATACCTTTATGTTTAGTTAACTATACCTTTTTGTTTATTTAACTATACCTTTTTTTTTTTTATCATTATGGTTGATTTTTAATGTGCAGTGTACTCATGAGTCATTATTGCTATTCAAGAGAGATATTGCTGTGGTGACAAATTACCACATGACAAAGCTATTGGGTGTGAAGAAAAATATTGGGGAAAAATCATCAAGTACCCCTTCTGAAGTTTCGGAGTCGCAAGCTTTCTTTTCTGATGCTGAAGTTTAATCTTATATTGATAGTATCGTAGCTAACTTTTTGGCTATGAATAAGTTAGCATCAGAAATGCCTTCCTTTGAGATTCTTACACCCGAGCCTGAAACTACGTCTACAAAAGAAGGTAAAGTTGCAGCGAGCTCGTCAGGAGGAGTCTCTGGAGTTGATGATTTTGAACCATTTTCCAAGATTTCTGAAGAAATTGGATATGTCTCTGAATTCATGATTCATTCAAGTAGGCATTTGAATAATTTGAAACAATTGGAGAAAGAAATTGTTGATTATTGCTTCTACAATGATGAGAACAAAAAGTCTGCCTAGTAAGTAATTTACATTTTATTTTCCTTCAATCCAATGTATTATATGTGCTTTACTAATATTTTGATTTTTTTTTTTGTTCAACAGTGAAGAAGTATTCAGGAAAGGGTATTTTAATTTTGTTGACAAGGAAGACATTATGTCTTTGTGTCCAAATGTAGAAATTTTCCAATCTGTATTAACAGGCTGGAACCTTATTGTGAATGCTGATCGTGATTACAATGATAGACGAAAGAGGTTTGTTTTTAGGCTGGAGCACAGTGTAAGTTGTTATATATTGCATTGAAGTTATTAAGATTACTTTGTTTTTATTTTAGTGTTACCCTCATTTTTTTATTAATGTTACTATGATGTTGTTTTAGAATTTGTGTTCATATTTTATTGTTATTATTATTAGAGAAATTTGGAAAATATTCTGAAAGATCAGAACATTGAGGAGAACAAACATCAGATGAAAGCCTGTTGGGACTCGTGGATGGCTTCAAATGATAGAAACTATTTTAGCATTGCTGAGATGGTATGTATACGTAGTTCTAAATTTATTTAATTAAATTTATGTATATAATATTACTGATTATTTATATTTTGTGTTCAATGCAGGTCTTTGTCCCGTTCTGTCTTCAAGGACACTATACAGTTGTTGAGAAGAAAATTCAGTATTTGGACAACAGAAAATATTTAGATTCTGAGAATGATTTTTTTAAGGCTGCTGCAATTCTGGTAAGTTTTGAAAGAATAATGTTTTACCCTTCACTTATGATAATGTTACCTTTTACAGTAAATTTTTAATAGTGTTTCTAGTAAATTTTATTTGTTCTAATTAAATTTTTTTTTTTGTAGAGACGTGAAATGTCAAATTTTATTGGATATAGAAATAGTGCAAAACAGAAGGAGATCTTGAATTATGAGTTTGAAGTTGTGCTCTTTAAGTGGACGACGACGAACAAGGATCTTGATTGCGGGGTTTATATATGATGCACCATGTCAAGTTTTTTAATGGTGTTCCATATGACAATCCTGATTTGTCAAAGGTATTATGATACTCTATTTAAATATTCTGTTGGTAAAGTTAACTATATTGAGTAATTAATTAATTTTTCTATTAATTATGATTTTTAAGGTCACTGTACGTCATTCCCTTCGAGCTGAAATATGCGTTACACTAGTTCTTTCATGTCTGAATGATTTGAGAAAACAAATTCAAGAAAAGGTGCATGCATACTACATTGGAAAACCAGATTTGAAAGCAAAAATTGCAGAAGAGAAGAAAAATCAGAATATTGGCAAGAGAAAGTATAAGCAGGTGATGCAGAAGTCATACAAGAAGAGAATTCCATTGGATGATTGATGTTTTTTAAAATGCAAAATGTATGAGGTTTTGGCTGGTTTTGCGGGGTATATACAATTTGGTTCTTCGACAGGAATTGGGTTTTAATGGTGCTGGTGGGCATATACATTTTTAATGGTGTTTTGTTGGATATGGAATATGGTTGTGTTTTGACAGGAATACGGTTTTTAATGCTTTTAATTTTGTGTTACTTATATAAATTTTTTTTGTAGTGAAGGTAACCTTAATATATCATAAAGATAACCTTAATACATCATGAAGGTAACCTTAAGATAACATGAGGGTAACCTTATCATAATTGAAGGGTCAACTACAGAGTTCAAATGGTAAATATATTAGGGGTAACTCTATAATTGCATCAAGGTATCCTTAAGACAACATGAAGGTAACCTTATCAAAATTGTATGGTCAACCAGATTTCAAATGGTAAATATATTAGGGGTAACTCTATAACTGCATCAAGGTAACCTTATGACAACATCAGAGTATCCTTATCATAATTAAAGGGTCAACCATAGTTAAATGATAAGTATAGTAATCAGGGTAACTCTATAATTGCATCAAGATAACCTTATGACAACATAAGGGTAACCTTATCATAATTAAAGGGTCAACCATAGTTAAATTGTAAGTATATTAGTGAGGGTAACTCTATAATTGCATCAAGGTATCCTTAAGACAACATGAAAGTAACCTTATCAAAATTGCAGGGTCAACCGGAGTTCAAATGGTAAATATATTAGGGGTAACTCTATAACTGCATCAAGGTAACCTTATGACAACATGAGAGTATCCTTATCATAATTAAAGGGTCAACCATAGTTAAATGATAAGTATATTAATGAGGGTAACTCTATAATTGCATCAAGGTAACCTTATGACAACATAAGGATAACCTTATCATAATTAAAAGGTCAACCACAGAGTTCAAATTGTAAATATATTAATTAGGGTAACTCTATAATTGCATCAAGGTAACCATAAGACAACATGAGGGTAACCTTATCATAATTGAAGGGTCAACCACAGAGTTCAAATGGTGAACAAAATTTTTACTACAATGTATTAAAATAAATGGTAAGTATATTAGGGTAACTGTATAATTGCATCAAGGTAACCTTAAGACAACATGAGGGTAACCTTATCATAATCAAAGGGTTAATCACAGAGTTCAAATGGTAAATATATTAATTAAGGTAACTCTATAATTGCATCAAGGTAACCATAAGACAACATGAGGGTAACCTTATCATAATCAAAGGGTTAACCACAGAGTTCAAATGGTGAACAAAATTTCTACTACAATGTATTAAAGTAAACGAAGATTTGGTGTTTCAGAACCAAATTCTTTGCCTGTTTGTTTCTCTTTGTCCTTATTCTTCTTTTGGAAGTGACCCTTGATTCTTTGTCTTCGTCCCTTTGTGGTTGATCGAGGAGGATCATGGACAGTATTTGATGCCTCAGAACAAATAGTCTCTGCTGATTTTGTTGTAATGATTCCACTAACATTTGACGAGTCCCTTTCATAACCTTCTTCCAGCATTCTTCTCATGTCATTGTTGTCTTCACATCTCAAGACAAGGTTGTAATATTTTCTAGCCATTTCATGCCTCCAAATAACACAATCACGAGACTTAGTTAGTTCACTAATTCCAGCAGCTGTGAAAGTATCCCAGACTTCTGATTTGGCTTGTTTTGTCCATCTCTTCTGTATATAAGTATCAGGTATGCTTTCGATAGAATTGATGTGAAGTATTCTCAAAGAGTGGGAACACAACATACCATATTCTTCAAACCTCTTGCAAGTGCAAGCAATCAAATTCATTTGATTATCAAAGATGACACGATTGATGTGCTCATTACCACCAGAAGAAGAAGAAACATCATACACAATAGAGTTATCTTGAACTGCAACAACTGTGGAAGTAGTAGATATGCATCTCATGAATTCACTCTTAAATTTTCTGAAAAGAGGTAGAGTATACACCTCAGATGCATGCTTCAACAAACCCATCATTGGCAGAACTGAATCAGGTGCACATCTGGAACCCTGAAATTCATCTTCTTGTTCTCTACTCCTCCAATTGTTGATTGTCTCCTTGAAAACTGTATAAAATTCAGTTAAGCTAGTAGTTTTCTTAACATTGAATGAAATCGCATGGTTTGTGCTTTCACTTCTTTGTGAAGATAGTAACCCAGCTGAGAAAAAGTCCTTATTCAAGGCAGTACACCATTTTGATCTCAAATTATATAATCTTGAAAGCTATGCATTGTCTTCTAATCCATAAGTCACTATCATTTGTCTCCAACAATGCTCAAATTCACTTTCATCAACACATCCTGTCAAACACTTGTTGAATGAGTCCTTAAATAAGGTATTACTTTTCAATTGTGCAAACCTGCTGACCGCATTCTGTTGGAGGTGCCATATGCACAACCGATGTCTTGTTGTGGGAAAAACCTATAAAATATAAAATATATTAATAGGGTAACCCTATTATAGAACCATTGTATCATTATTACAACGTGCAGGTAACATTATCATAAGTGAATGGTCAACCACAGAATTAAGAGGGTAAACAGATTAGGGTAAATCTATAATTGCATTAAGGTAACCTTAAGTAAACATAAGGGTAACATTTTCATAAGTGAATGGTCAACCACAGAGTTCAGAGGGTAAACAGATTAGGGTAAATCTATAATCGTACCAAGGTAATCCTAAATAAAGATGAGGGTAACATTATCATAACTGAAGGGTCAAGGTTAAACAGATTAGGGTAAAGACATTGGTGTAATATTATCATAAGTGAAGGTTCAACCACTGAATATAAAGGATAATATAAATGTACCTTCTCAATTTCATTTGGAATGACAAAATCCTGGTCAGTGAATACAGTTATCGGTGCTTTCCCTCCCATTGATTTTTTTAAATACCTCAAAAAGCCACTCAAATGATTCTTTTTTTTCATCGGCCAAGAATGCACAACCAAACATTACATTTCTCCAATTGTTGTTAATGCCAACGAAAGGAGCACATATCAAATTATACCTATTCGTTCTGTAAGTTGTATCAAATACAACTACATCACCGTAAATCCTATAATCTTTCTTCATCATTGAATCTCTCCAAAAAACATTGTTTAATCTCCCTTCATCATCCAATCTCACCTTATAATAGAAGTCATCACAATCTTCTTGCTGTTCTTGGATCATTTCTATAACTGTTTGAGCATCTCCACCTTCGATGACTTTCAATTGGATTTTGTCCTATAGAGTATCTACTTGTAGATTTCCGAACACTAAATCTAAGCAATCAAGCATGCTTGCAGTAAAGTTTGTACATGTCATCAATTGTTTTCCTTTTTAATCCAAGAAGAGAACAACTGAAATCATTCAGCTCATCAGTGTGATCTGGAAATTAAAATACCATATATTAATCACAGTGTTACCTTTAGGATGTAATAAGCATACCATTATGTGTTAATAAGATTACCCTCATCTGTTAGTAAGCATACCTTCATTATATCTGATTTTAATTATAATGCAGTTATCTTCTTTTGGAAACTAGCGATACCTTTATGTGTATATAGCGTTACTTTTACTATATAATAAGTATACTTTTATGTGTAAATAGCATTACCTTCATATATGTTAAGCATACTTCTTTCTTTAAAGTATAAGTAAGATTACTTACCGTCGTTCTTTTCAGGAATTGTGTGAACTTCATCAAGTGCATCAACAAATTCATCTTCATCACTATTTAAGTCGATAACTTGAATACATTGTTGATCACCTATAATACAAGATTTTAAGAATGCAATGTAAGTTAAAAATTTACATGGATAATCATACCACATTATAATTCTTACCAGCGTCTTCCATTTTTTTCACTGTTTTTTCTGGAATTTTACAGATATGAACGATGTAGATTCATATGAATTTGAACAGAGAAATGGGGAGAGAGGAGATGAAAATCAATCGCATCGATTCTGTATGTTGATCAGAAGATGAGAAATTCATGATTTGAGCTTGGAGAAGACGCGATATTTTCGAGCTGAAAGAGGCGAGATTAATTAGGGCTCCATTAATTAGAAAAAACGGGATTAAAAAATATATATATATATACCTCTTTAATTGGGGCGGGTCGGGTCTTAGTTGCACGGATCCAATGATCCGTGCAACTGGTGCATGCAAGAGTGACTCATATTTTAATAGAATACATTTTTTAAAATATATCCTCCTATAATATTTTTTAGATATATTTATAAACATTTAAATTTATTATTCAATTTAAGATAACATTATATAATATTTTAACTTTTTAAAATTTGAATTTGATAATAAAATAATATTAATATTGAAAATTGACAATCCCATAAAATGTGTTGCACAAAAGGGTTGTTGATTAGCAAAAAGATAACTGAGTGTTGTACAAAAAGATTGTTTTTAATGAATTGTCTTTCTACATTTTTCTTATAGTGCAAACACATTATATTATTGACGGATGTTAGTACTTATTAACAATAACATAATAAAGCTAAATGGCTTTAGGCCTTGCTGAACATAAGAAAATTTTCTAAATAGGTGCCATAATAATATATAAAAATTTAAATTGTCATACAAAATAATTTATAAGTGATTTTAAAAGTTCACAAAAATTGATGTGAGACGGTCTCACAGATAGTTTCCGTGAGACGGATCCTTATTACCTATGAATTGAACTCTTATCCATAAATTTTCATATAAATTGCTAAGTGTGGATTATGGGTTGACCCGTCTCACGAAAAAAGATCTGTGAGACGGTCTCACACAAGACCTACTCTTAAAATGTTAGTTTATACATTTCATTGAAAGAAAAAAGTAAAAGACATGATCACATTTACAATTAATCCAGACGGTTTATCATATTTTGAAACTTGTGAATGATAGCTTCATTGTAAGTAACAAACTCGACTACAATTTTTAAAGATAGACTACCAAATTTTCATTCATTCATTCATCACTTATTTGGTTGTGAAACTGTACTTTCATAAATGTTCATAAAAAATGAGAAATTCATCTAAGTCACCTGCAACTAATAGAAATTTTAATTAATATCAAATTGGAAATGCCCTAATCAACCATAACAATTAATTTTTTAAACTTATGGTTCTATATAAATCAATTTTTTTACGTTTTACGTGAGAACCACTATCCACCAATAATTGTTGATACATTTTGATGTGGTCGAACTGACCACATCCGAACTATTTGGGAAAGCAAACCGGTTTGAAGACCAATCGACGCGAACAGAACGGAGAAGCAAGCAGAACATGGATGCAAACAGGAGAGTTCGCATTTCACAGGAAAAAGGACGCGAACTAACTAAACTTTCTAGATAAGAAGACGAACTAATCCTGAACATATGAAGCGAACTAGTGTAAATTTGAATAACCGCCACGATCGCGGATATCTCGCCCACTTTCCACTTTTTTAGGAAAAGATCTAACTGCCACGTTCTTCAGGGAGTATTTATAACCTTTATTTTCCTATTCTTTAACACACACGAAAAAATACATAAAATTACTAGAAGAAAAATAACTACTAGCTTTCTCGGATCACTAACTTGAGCGTCGGAGTCTCTTCACCGGGAAACATCCCCGGTGTTCTTTGTTTTGCAGGTAATTCTGATCGGAGAATTCTAATCGGCATCGGAGAAGAAGAAGATCGGAGCGGGAACGAATCAGGACAAATCAATTGGTGCCGTCTGTGGGAAATATCATAACTTTGAGTTCTTAAGACGTTGAGAAATTGTGAAAAATGGTGAATACGAGGGGATCTCGAAGGAGGTTAGAAGAAGGGCACAGTCTGTAAGGCAGGATGAGTACCAGAGTTCTGCACCGGTGAATCCTCCCGGCACTGTCACTTTGACGCCGAATGAACTTTCAAATCTGATAGAAGCGGCTGTTCAGAAAGCTTTAGGCAAACAAAGGGTCGAGTCACAACAAGGTAACACTGATATTCATGCCAGAAAGGAGCAAAAAGATGACAAATCTCGAACGGATGAGCAGGAAAGTCAGTCCGATCATCCTTGCGGCCAGAAGCGAGGACATGTAGAACTATCCGAGAAGGTGGATGATCTGAGAAAGGAGTTGCGAGAAGTCCAGAGGACTGTTCGACGGATTCCTAGAAGCTCGAGGGGAAATCCTTTCTCTGAGGAAGTCATGGAGGATGAATTACCGGCTTCCTTTCGGCCGGTTAATTTTGATTATGATGGTACCACAGATCCATGAGATCATTTATGTAGATTCGAGAATACTACTTTACAACATCGGTATTCAGACGGCATTAAGTGTAGGGTGTTCGCAACTACTCTTACCAAGGCCGCCCAGACATGGTTCAGTCAGTTGAGTGATGGGATGATTCACAATTTTGAGCAGTTGTCGCAGTTTTCCTACATCAGTTCTCTAGTTCGAGGAGATAGAGGCGATCTACTCAAACTTTGTTTGGTGTGAAACAGAAAGGGAATGAAACATTGCGGAATTACGTTAAAAGATTTACAACTGCTACTTTAGAAGCTCCTGAAGCTTCAGATGATTTGGTCGTTAGTGCTTTCATTCAAGGTCTGAAAGAGGGTGACCTTCATACTTCGCTGGTTAAGAAAACACCCAAAAATTTCGATGACCTATTGCAAAGATCTACCAAGTACATTAACTTGGAGGAAGCAGTTCGGTTGAAAAAAGGTGAGAGCTCGAATCGAATGAGTAGACCACAGGAGCATGATGTGACAAGGAAAAGAGAAGGAGGAGAACACCGAATGAGATTTGCACCACCCTCTTTGAGAGATAATCGGACAGGACGGAGATATGAGCAGTACACTCCCATGACTATGCCACCTGGACAGGTGCTAATGGAAATATGTAATCTGCCCCAACTAAAATGGCCGTTAACTTGGAGCCCTAATCCGAAGAAGCCACCCACCTTTGGCAATGGTAAATTGTGTCGATTTCATAATGAATATGGGCATGGAACTGATGAATGCTTAGATTTATGAGATGAGCTGGAAAGATTGATCAATGAAAATAAATTAGCTCGGTTTGTCCGTCGGACTCAATCAAATCGAAAGCAGAGGAATGATCGAGAGGAGCCGAGACGGGAAAGAAGGCAAGAGCAACAAGAACTGCCTCCACCTCCACCTCTCCCACCGCGAGCTAGACCCGAACGGGAAGAAAGACCCACTATTCATATGATCATAGGTGGGCCAACAGATGGAGATTCCAACAGAGCTCGGAAAGTGAGACTTAATTCTATTAGGCAAGAACAGAATACGGTTCATTTGATCTTCGAGGATGTGGTGATCGAGTTCGGAGTTTGAGATCGCGTTGCTATTCAAAGTCCCTAGTTCGATGTTATGGTGATCGTTGCTGAGATAGGAGACTTTAATATTGAGCGGGTGTTTGTTGATACTGGAAGTTCGGTGGATGTTATGTTCATGGATTGCTTCAAGAAAATGAGATCGACAGTGGAGGTAAAATCTGTGGAAACTTCACTTTATGGTTTTGCAGGAGAATCTGTGACGGTATATGGCAAGGTCCAACTTCCCATGGTGCTAGGAGATGGGGAATGGAGACAAAATAAGACAATGACTTTTCTCATAGTGGATGCACCCTCTCAATATAATGTGATTCTAGGTCGTCCTTCTCTAAGCTCATATGCTGCAGTCATTTCGCCTGCACATTTAATGATGAAATTCCCTATTGAAAACAAGGAGGGAAGCGTAGTGGGAGTGGGAGTGGTTCATGGTGACCAGCAAACTGCCCGACGTTGTTATGTAGCAGCAGTTCGACAGTCCAAGTCTCGAAAACGCCATAGCGAATAGAGGGATGATGTTGATCGAGGAAGGGATAAGAGTTTAAAGAAGGGTGATGAAGCAAAGACTGCAGAGTTTGAAGAGGGTGAACTGATGAGTGTGGAGTTAATCCCAGAGCTACCGGGACATTCAGTTCGGCTTGGGAGTCAATTGTCGGAACATGTTAGAAGAGGAATAGTGGCAGCTCTTCAAGATAATGTGGATTTGTTCGCATAGAAGCCTGAGGATATGAAAGGTATAAACCCAGAAGTGGCAGTTCACAAGTTAAACATCAAGCCTGATGTTCGACCAATTAAACAGAAACTGAGACGTTTTGGGGATCAACAAAATGAAATCATCAAGAGAGAGGTCGAGATGTTGCTAGAAATTGGGCATATTGAAGAGATCCAGTATCCTCGATGGCTGGCCAATGTTGTGCTGGTCCCAAAACCAGGGAATAAATGGCGGATGTGTATCGATTTCTGGGATTTGAATAAAGCTTGCCCCAAGGATCACTATCCTCTTCTGCGGATCGATAAGTTAGTAGATTCAACCGCGGGATGCGAACTTCTTAGTATGATGGATGCAGCACAAGGATATCATCAGATCATGCTACATCCGGAAGACAAACCCAATGTAGCTTTTATTACTTCTTTAGGTACATATTGCTATACGGTTATGCCATTTGGACAGAAAAATACAGGAGCTACTTATCAGTGAATGGTGGACGAGGTGTTTAAACACCAATTAGGTCGTAACATGGAAGCATATGTCGATGATATGTTAGTGAAGAGCATACAGGCGAACACACATGCGGAGGACTTGAGGGAAATGATGGCAACAATCCGAAAGCATGGGATGCGGTTAAATCCAGCCAAGTGTTCATTTGGAGTAAAAGTAGGAAGGTTCTTGGGATATATGGTTACGGATAGAGGGATAGAAGTTAACCCCAACAAAGTTCAAGCTATACAAGGAATGTCGCCCCCTCGAACCATAAAAGAGGTACAAACACTAACTGGTCGTATCGTTGCTTTGAGCAGGTTTATATCAAGGTTGGCAGATAGGGGTTTACCTTTCTTCAGAATCTTAAGAAAGAATGGCCAGTTCAGTTGGGATGCAGATTGTCAAAAAGCATTCGAGGATTTGAAGGCATTTCTCCTCTCACTCCCTTTGTTGAAACAGCCCGTTAAAGGAAGTACGATGATTGTGTATCTCGCAGTCGGAAAGGAATCGGTCAGTTTGGTTCTTATTCGTGAAGAAGGTAAAGATCAGTTCCCTGTATATTTTGTTAGTAAAGTTCTCCATGGAGCCAAAATCCGCTATACCGAAGTAGAAAAGGTCGCTTATGCCTTAGTCACTACGGCGAGAAGGTTGAGACCATATTTTTTGGGGTATGCCATCACAGTACGAACTAACCATCCTTTAAGTGTAGTGTTGGGGAAGCCGGATGCGTCAGGAAGGTTAGTAAAGTGGGCAATTGAGTTGGGACAGTTCGACTTAAAATACGAATCGCGAACAGCTATAAAACGCCAAGCATTGGCAGACTTTATTCAGGAGACAACCAGGGTACAAGACAAGAGAGAATGGGAAGTGTTTGTGGATGGATCGTCATCCCTGCAAGGAGCAGGAGCTGGGATAATGTTGATTAGCCCAGAGAAAGATGAGTTAGAATTTGCCATAAAATTTCAATTCAAGGCATCTAACAATGCAGCGAAATATGAAGCTTTTTTGCAGGGATTGAGAATAGCCGAACAGGCCAGAGCTCGAGATTTGATAGTTAAATCAGATTCACAACTTGTGACCCAACAGCTTCGAAACCAATGTGAAGCTAAAGAAGATCGCATGATTTCTTATGTGCAGAAGATAAGAGAAATGGAAAAATGATTTGAAAAACTCCTGATCGAACAGATACCTCAGAATGAAAATCAGAAAGCGGACTATCTGGTAAAGATTAGGAGTTCGTTACAAGATTGTTCATGGAGAAGTATTACTGTTATAGGAGTAGGAAAGGAAAATGAAGTAATGAATGTCAACCTGGCAGAGCATGATTGGAGAGTTCCTTTCTTGAACTTTTTAGGAGGAGCGAGAGAAGGACATGCAAAAGATCTCGAGAAATTGGAAAAACAAGCTCGATTCTATTACATTCTTGATGGAGTGTTGTACCGAAAAACCTTTTTACCTACATATGCGAGATGCTTGTCCCAAGAAGAAGGAATCAAGGTTCTAAAAGAAACACATGAAGGAGGATGTGCCGAGCATGCAGGAGCACGGGCGCTCACTCGAAAGGTCGCACGAGCTGGTTTCTATTGGCCTACAATGAAGAATGATGCTGAAGAGATAGTTCGGAAATGCAACTCCTGTCAGAGACATGGGTGGAGAATTCATACTCCGGTGACAGATATGCTTACTGTATGTTCGCCTTGCCCTTTTGCTAGATGGGGAATTGACATAGTCGGCCCACTTGTTAAAACCAGAGGAAATAAGCAGTTCTTGGTGGTGGCCGTGGATTACTTCACTAAGTGGGTCGAAGCTGAACCTTTGGTTAAAATCGCTTAGCCCAATATGATCCACTTTATATGGAAAAGTATTTGTTGCAGGTTTGGTTTGCCAAGGATTTTGGTGTCAGACAATGGAGCTCAATTTAGAGGCAAAAAGATCACAGAGTGGTGTAAATAAATGAAAATTTTACAAGTATTTACCCCAGTGGCTCACCCTCAGGCAAACGGACAAGTTGAAGTGGTTAATCGAATCATATTGGATGGACTCAAGAAACGGCTCGAATTTAAGAAGTCAAATTGGGTGGATGAACTGCCATCAGTTTTGTGGGCGTATCGAACTTCAGCTAGATCGACCACTAAAGAAACTCCTTTCAGTCTGGCATTCGGAATGGAAGCGGTGGTCCCAGCTGAAATCCAAGGAAAAGCTCTACGGATTACTAACTTTGATCCTCAGCAAAATGAAGAATTGATCAGAACTGATTTGTTATTTTTAGATGAGGTCAGAGATGAAGCCAGAATTTGGCATGAGCTATACAAAAGACGTATTCAAGCGGTCTTCAATAGGAAAATTCAAAAGAGAGAATTCCAAGTAGGGGATATGGTTTTAAGGCAATCTGATGCCTTGTTGGAGATCGAGAAATTGGATGCCATTTGGGAAGGGCCATATACTGTTTCAAAAGTTTTGCCCAGTGGATCTTACGAACTCACTGATGAAAGAGGAAAGCTGTTGCCCAGACCATGGCACATCAATCATTTGAAGAAATTTTATACTTGAAGTATCGCATGTCAGTATGTTGCTTTTTACTCCTTTTTAAAATTCCTGTTGCCTTAATAAAATAAGAGATATTTTGCACTCCGTGGATGTAGGTCGACTTGACCGAACCATGTTAAATCCCTGAGTCTTTTTTCGCTGGTTTACATATAATTATTTGTGTATCTGTTCGAACTATATGATTAAGCGAGCTTAAGAGTTCCCTCGGAACTTAATGATTAAGCAAATTGAAGAAGTTCCCTCGGAACTTAATGATTAAGCAAATCGAAGAAATTCCCTCGGAACGTAATGATTAAGCAAATTGAAGAAGTTCCCCCGGAACTTAATGATTAAGCAAATTGAAGAAGTTCCCTCGGAACTTAATGATTAAGCAAATCGAAGAAGTTCCCTCGGAACGTAATGATTAAACAAATCGAAGAAGTTCCCTCGGAACTTAATTATTAAGTAAACTGAAGAGTTCCATCGGAACTCTACAATTAAGCAAATTGAAAAGAAGAAAGAGTTCCTTCAGCATACCCTTATTCGGCAGAACAAAGTACTCGCTCTGAATACCTCAATTTCTGAATGAAGTATTCAGCAAAGTGAAATGCATGATTGAATGAAGAGATATATCCTTTCGAAATGAAGAGTTTGTGATTAAATTGAACTACTCATTTCTGATTGTTTTTCAAAAAAGGGGTACAAGGACAAAAAAAAGAGAACAAACTTATCTAAAAAATTGTTACAAGGAAATTGATTAAAGATTATCAGGAGACGGAGTTGACTCGGATGTTAGGTGGTGGATCGAAGTCGGAAGCAGGGGATTAAACATGTCCTCTGGCAAGTCCACAGTCGGACTAGGATCCAGTTCGACGGGTGCTGGAGGAGACGAACTGGGACCAGGATTGTCGAGTCCGTTGTCGGGAAGAACTTCTTTGAGCGCTTCCTCTAAACAGCCTGTCCACCAGTGTGCGCCAACATCTTCATCTGGATCCCCGTGCCAGCCAGGAAGAATGGGAAATGTTTGTTGCAACTTCTTGCCCAGCGAATTCATATCGAACTGGAAGGCCTGCCCCATTTCCTCTTGGCAAAGTCGGACCCCCTCTCTAAAGTAAGCCTCGGCCATAGGAGCTGCCTTCGAAAGGAAGAGGACAGAATTTCAGAGATGGAATAGGAGTCTCTCTCGGAAGTTCTCCGCTGTTAACTCCATTTCCGCACTCCGAGCAAAGTGATAAAAGCCCTCGTTCCACATGGCTTTTCCGAACTCAGCTCGGGTACTTTTCTCCTGCTCTAACTCCTCCTTCAGACTCCGAATTTCAGCCTCCGCATTTAGATAAGCAGAGTGCTTTTCCATGGTGAACTTCTCCTTGGCCAGCAGCAACTCTTCCCTCCTGGCTACCTCCGAACGAGCAAGTGCCAGCTCCACTTCCCGCTCCTCCAACTTAGCGGACAAATTTTCGGCTTTGCCGGCGTTGATAGTCAGATCGCTTTCCAAGGTCTTCTTTTCCTCCACCACCTCCCTCAATCGATCCTGTCAGCGGAGGGCCCTTTTGCCCACAGCCTCGAAATATTTGGTCAAGTTCGCCGCCTTAGTCAAGTTCGCTCTCAACTCTTTTGCTTCAGCATCTTCCTCCTCCTCTGCAGTCTTATCACTCCGAACGATTGCTCCCTCCTGAACATCCAAACTAGCCTGGGTTCCTCCATCAGTTCTCTTCTTCTTGGGAGTTTTTTACGAACTGGAGGGCCCTTTCTTCTTCTTGCGTAGGGAAGTTGTAGCTTCAGTTGCCTCCTCGTTGACTTCTTCTACCGGGTCAACAGCATCAGAAGCCTGGGCAGCAGGCAGCGAAAAAGAAGGACGAGCACCCATGACAGCCGGGGGGGATGCAACAGAAGTACTACCCCCCTCTGTCGAGCTGGGAGCTTTAGGGGCTAGTTCGCTAAGACGTCTCTCCTCTTCCTGGCGGAAGGTCACCGCTTGCTTAACATTTACTGCTCCTTCAGAAGGAGAAAAAATAGTCTTCTTTGCCTCAAGGGCTGCTTCGTCGAATCTGAAGAACTTGTTCATCGTCTTGTCTGCAATACAACAATTCAAGTGATAAATATGATACATAGTGATAAAAGTTTAAGCAACCTAGATTGAATTTGCGGGGAACTCGACTGTTTGGATAAAATCCCCAGAAAGACAACAACAACTCACAAGAACTCATTTGAACTATATCGAATGACCCCCAACGGAAGAGCCTATCCAAGGCCGCGATCTCAAAATCCCTAGGAGGAGCAGGATCAGCCTGGTTTGAAGTCTCAGCCCAAGGAATAGATTGGAAAGGCTGGTTCGCTGGCGCACGAACAAAAAAGTAATATTTCTCCCAGGAGCTGATCTTATCATCTCCTGACAATAAAAATTGAGCTCGTTTTCCTCCGCTACGGGGACTCAAATAGAAGCGGTAGGGATTAGTGTGTTTAAGAACAAAACAAGAGCGGAATCGATCAGAGATTGGTTCGACGCCCATCCACTTGCACACCATATAAAAAGATATGATGTAACTTATGGAGTTCAGATGCAATTGGTTTGGAACTAAACCTAAAGTGACATGTTTCAAAAACCATGTCTGACAACCAGCCGGGGCTCGATGTGGACGATCATCGGGGCTGGGAATCACAACAGTATAGCCCCCCACCATGAGCGAACTCAAAAGAATAGTGTGGGTTTGTGTTGTTTTGGTTGCAGAAAAAAGAGTATCTACAGTCTTTTTGCGAGATCGTTTAGGAGGATTGGAAAGGTTTTAACGGCCAGAAGAAGAAGGTTTGGGAGTTGGAGATTCAGAAACAGGGCGTAGAGGGAATTCTTCAAATCCATCCTCTGATTCGCTCTCGTCTCTCAGAAGGATTAGAGAAGAAGACGCCATTGCAATGAAAAAGGAGAAGGAAGGGAAAAGGTACCTGGTTTGTTTGAGAAGTCCTAGAAATTGCAGAAGAGGAGTTCTTGTTTATGTGAGAATATACAGTAATTTTGCAGAAGAGTTTTATTGAGAAGAGAAGATAGTATATATAGGAAGAAGACGACTCTTCGTTTCTTGGGGGGAAATATTTGAGCAACTCTTCAGTTTTCGGGGGAAAACGAAAAGTTGCAAATTTTCGGCCATTAGATACGATTTGATCTAACGATGGAGGCGAAAAGGTGCCTCGAGATGAGGGAAATGACTAGCATGCATCGTATAAGAATGATTGATGGGACGCATTGCTTCTAGAGAAAGCATCACATTTAGCAGCAATATGAGCTACATTAGTACGTGAATATACGCACTTCGAAGGGGGGGAGTACTGATGTGGTCGAACTGACCACATCCGAACTATTTGGGAAAGCGAACCGGCTTGAAGACCAATCGACGCGAACAGAACGGAGAAGCAAGCAGAACATGGATGCAAATAGGAGAGTTCGCATTTCACAGGGAAACGGACGTGAACTAACTAAACTTTCTGGATAAGAAGACGAACTAATCCTGAACATATGAAGCGAACTAGTGTAAATTTGAATAACCGCCACGATCGCGGATATCTCGCCCACTTTCCACTTTTTTAGGAAAAGATCTAACTGCCACGTCATTTAGGGAGTATTTATAACCTTTATTTTCCTATTCTTTAACACACACGAAAAAATACATAAAATTACTAGAAGAAAAATAACTACTAGCTTTCTCGGATCACTGACTTGAGCGTCGGAGTCTCTTCACCGGGAAACATCCCCGGTGTTCTTTGTTTTGCAGGTATTTCTGATCGGAGAATTCCAATCGGCATCGAAGAAGAAGAAGATCGGAGCGGGAACGAATCAGGACAAATCACATTTTAATTTCGATGGACTTTTTCCGTAACAACAATAAGTATGAAAGGAAAAACTCGATTTGGCGGAACTAATGAGTGAGAGTTGAATAAAGTTAATTTAAAAATGAGAAAGAAAATACATTTTGTAAATAATTTACTTTTTTATTCTTTTCAATTTGAAAACATCAATGAGAAAGAAAATACATTTTGTAAATAATTTACTTTTTTATTCTTTTCAATTTGAAAACATCTAAAAAGTAATTAGTTAATTCATGGGCAAAAAAAGCTTTTAATGTGCCGCCATTCCATTAACTTGATCAATCTAACCAACTTATCATAAAATGCAATCCAACTAATCATAAACAGCAGTGTCTTGAAAACATTTGAAATTATTTGCTGAAGCAAAATCAACGAGAAATCAAGCACAATCGTCGTGACCGTTAGCCGCTAGTCAGGGCTTGATAAACTCCAATTTGCAGTGAAAAGTTTGAAACAAAAGTTGTAACAAAAATTACTGCTATTGTCTGTAGGGTTGAATTTGTTAAACTGAGAATGCATGGATGAACTCATCCTAGGGTTTCAGATATTGAGTGAAGAAGAATGAAAAGTAGTGATCTTATTCAATATCAAAATCAAATTCAAAGATACAATGCACTACAAGGAGAAATAATGACAAAAATAATTGTCATTTAAATTCTATTTTTTGTCACTAAAAATATTTGGTGACAAAATATTAGCGTCATAATGGTCGTCATTGTAGGTGCGTCATAAAAGATATATGTGACCGTTTTTGTATTTGTCACTAAATGTTGAATTTTTAATGACGTTAAATGGCATCATCATCATATTTTATTATTTATAGTGACGTAAGATTCGTCACATTTGCCTTTGAAGTTGTCATCAATTATGTCGTTTCGTCACTTAAATAGACACTTTAATTGATGAATGTTTTGTTGTCATCATAACATTGACATTTAGTGACGAAAACCAACATTTTACTAAAATCATCATCTTTTAGTGACGTTTTCATTGTCACAACTATATTAACAATTTCGTTATCTTTAAAATAATTTGTCATTAAATAGTTCTAAAAATGATATTCTGTCATGATATATTAACATTAGATGACATATTATAAATGTCACTAAAAACTTAAGCATTGTGACAACATATTTTTGTCACAAAAAAGAACATGTGGTGACAATCATTTTCGTTGCAAAATATATATATAGTGTTACAAATAAATCGTCACAATTACTATTTCGTAGTGACGAATTAGTTAAACGTTGTCGAATTTTTTGTTATATATATGACGGTAGACAGCTATTTATGTGACAATACAAGTTATCGTTAAAAACTATTTGTAGTGACAACATACGTATTATCACTAAATAAATATTTAACATGACAATTAACTTCATATTGAAAGATTAGTTTTTCATTATATAGTAAATAATTTTTAGACGAATTTTATATTAATGTCATGTTTATAAACTATGTTTCATCATAATTTTATGACTACAAATAAGTCATCATGACCTATTTCTAATACATTGGTAACTATATTAAAAATTAGAAAATTATAATTAAACTACACAAATTTATTCTCTAGCATATTCCAAAACTTAATTTTACAAAGTAAAAGTATATGCACATTTGTAATGATGAATGCAATTATATATAACTAAAAGAGTGACAAATAATCAAGATTGACATATGAAATACACTACCTACGGAATATAAAATAAAACATTGTAAATTATCATTTAAACCAAAAAATAATGTACTTAAGTAATCACTTAAACCAAAAAACAATGTATCTAGATCATCACTTAAAAAAAACGAGGTATCTAAATCATAACTTGAAACAAAAACAATGTTGATCATCACTTATTGCTTCTTTCAATACTTCAAAATATTAGGAATGAAAATCGTCTCGTTAGCAGATTCACAGCCATCCGAACAGGAAAACATTCACCTGTGCATTTCCAAAATAATATAGGAAATATTAAAAAATATAAATATTCTCACAATGTTAAGGAAATGTTATAATAGCATGTTGTATTATAAGTAAATTATGAATATGATTTCCAAGCATGAATGATATTTTTATAAAGTAAACATCAATTTAAGACACTTAAGCACAACATCGACTAAACAAGTATATTTTTTAATTAGCCTAATACTATTTATCAATAAACCACAATTAATTTTATCAAAATAGAGTCTCCATAATCTACATAGTACTGTGGATTATAAACTGTTAGACACATCATAAGCCAACATTGAAGCGTATAAAAAAGAATACATACCTTGGGGATTACAATTCAAACACTAAATCTTCTTTTTTGCTTCTAAAAGAGTAGCAATTGTATTTCTCAAACTTGATGATGTAGAGAAGGGGAAAACATCACAAGAGATGATATGAATGATTCTGGAATTTGTAAGCAAAAGCGCAGAGAAATTTCTTTTAAGATCTGAAAAATTTCGAGTGAATTATGAGAATCAAGGGTTCGCTGTTCTGAAGTTTTTTTTCTTTGGGGATGATTAATAATTGATATAAATATATATTTCTGTTTAATTCTAGTGCATTGGTATAGTAGCTTTAGTGGTTTGAGGGCTGGGCTTCCAACCCATAGATCTTAGGTTCGAGTCCATGTAATTGTTCGTTTTGTTTGTTTTATATGTTAATATTAATTATACTTCCGCATAACTTTATACACTAAAGTATGGTTAGATGATTTGTTTACCATGTTTGTTGATGACTTAGAGTTTTTAGTTTCGAACCTGGGTGAGGGCAAATTTTTTTTCCCTTCTATGTTTAGTTAACTATTTGAATAATTAAATAATATCTTGCTGCATTTTCTAAAATACTAGTTGGATTATAGGTTAACTAAAAATTTGAAAGATCTTGGGATCAATCTCATTTCATGACATATTCTTTTAGAAAATTTTATTTCATTCAAATAAATGATTAATGAAAAATTACAATTTTACTATATATAATTAAAATATGAAGTTGACATAACTTTTCAAGTTATATACAAAAATATAAATCAATTCATGGTGAACCATTATTTTAACATATTTCAAGTTAAAAATTTCACATATTAATGGTGATTCGCTTATTTCATATAAAATATGAATATGAACAAAATTGAGTTGTTATAAATAATTAATATATAATTATGTCTTCAAATAATATTATAACGAATTACCACACATTGTCACTAAAAATAGAATTAATGAACTGTCATTTTCAGCAAACAAAATAATGACAAATTAAAATATTTTGTTGTGTTATAATTAATTTGTAATGATCCAAAAAGTCAAAAATTAATAATTTTTCTCATGTATAAATATTTTAGGAAAAAATTATGCCTTTAGATGATATAATGACATTTAAATGTTTATCGTCACAAATTATGTAAATTTACGACAAAATACTTTTGTCACTACTTTTTTCAATTAATTCATGACAAAATTATCATTGTCATTAAACTAAACTATTTTTGACGGAAAACATTGTCACCAATTGCAATAAATTTGTCATTGAAAGATTTCTTTCTAAAATTTCGGAAGGATAATTCCACCTTAGAAGAATATAGTGACGAGTTTTTTTTAATCATCATGAAATAGACAAATTAATGACGAAAAATAAATGAATGATAACAAGCGATAAATAGCGTCACAAAAATGCATATATAAATGACAAAACTGAAATTCGTCACTATTAAGTAAGAATTAGTGACAAAAATATCATGCGTCGTAAAAATAATCGTCATGAAAAGTGTGATTTGTTGTAATGATGTATGATGTATTTATACATGTGTTCATCTACTTAGCTAGCTAACTAACAAACCAAAATCAGTTACAAAAGATTCTAGAAGCTATGAGCTGGAAATATCTTCTTTATGAGCTAAGAGAACAATAGTAAATCAGCTGCCACGTAGGATCATATCATTTGATGAGCTGGATTATGCGATATTCTTCATCCCCCCTCAAGCTTGATCATACCAAGCTTGGAAATTAGGAATTGAGTAGCACCAAGAGACTTTGTGAAGAGGTCGGCAATCTGCAATCTTGATGACACATGTTGAAGAGATATAAAACTCGATTTGTAGTGATTTCTGATGATATGACAATCAATGTCTAAGTGTTTAGTGCGTTCATGGAAAACCGGATTTTGGGTGATGTGAATGGCAGCTTTGTTATTAGAATAGAGAGGAATAGGAGTAGAAATCTTAAGGCCAAGATCAGATGCAATGTAATTAATCCATACCAATTAACATGATGTAGTAGCCAATGCCCTATATTCAGCCTCTACTGAGCTTCGAGACACTGTAAGATGCTTCTTAGTCTTCCAAGAAATCAAACATCTACCAAGAAATATACAATAGCCAGTTAAAGACTTTCTTGTATCTGAACAAGATCCCCAATCCGCTTCATAATAGGCTTAAATATGCAAAGAATCTGAGCAAGGATAAAAAAGACTAGATGAAATAGTACCCTTGAGATATTTGAGCAGATGTATAGCAGAATTCCAATGATTGATTGTAGGGGCATGAAGAAACTGACTAAGTTGTTTGTACTGCATAAGTGATATCAGGTCTAGTTAAATTCAAGTATAGGAGTTTTCCAACTAGCCTTCTATACTGTTCAGAGTTATCAAAAGAAGCACTATCATTTAAAGCAAGTTTAAAGCCTTGTAATAAAGGTGTAGATGCAGCTTTACATTCAACAACACCAGAATCATGAAGTATGTCAAGTATATACTTTCTTTGATTAATAGAAGTACCTGAGTGTGATCTGTGGATTTCCATGCCAAGGAAAAATTGAGCTTCACCAAGGTTCTTGATAGTAAAAGCTTGATGTAAGAAGGACTTTACCTGCTTGATTAGAGGAGGTGATGTCCCGGTGATTAAGACATAGACTAATAAAGCAATGAAATCAGAGCCTTTGTTAAGTGTAAATAAGCAATGATCATGCAAGGATTGAACAAATCCAAATTGTTGAAGCTTAACACAATACTCAATATTCCATTGCCTTGAGGCTTGTTTAAGTCCATAAAAACTCTTAGTGAGTTTGCATACCTGTCCAGGAAGTGCTTTTGTATAGCCTTGAGAAACTTCCATGTATATTTCATCATCCAAGTAGCCATGTAGGAGGGCATTGTTGATATCAATTTGAGCTAGTGACCATTGCTTGAGTGTTGTCAAAGCAATCAACATTCTCACAGTAACAAGCTTTGCAACAGGGGCAAAGCTGTCAAGATAATCCTCTCCCTTAACTTGATCATAGCCCTTGGCTACCAATCTAGCTTTAATCCTATCCAGAGATCCATCAGCTTTTAGTTTCACTTTGTATACACATTTGCATCCAATAGGTGTTTTGTGAGGAGGCAAATTAGTAAGCTCCCAGGTAGAATTTTCTTCTAAAGCTTGCAATTCATGGCAACCACCCATTGAGGGTTAGTTTTAGCTTGAGCATATGATCTAAGCTCAGTGATAGCAGTAGCATTCAAAAGCACTTCACCAGTAGAGGAGTGATTTATAATGAAATCATTGAGGTAGGAAGGAGGAACATGAGGTCTGGAACTCCTTCTTAAGGCTGATGGATTTGGAATTAGGTGATTTGATGATGAAGATGATTGAGGGTCTGAAGATAGCTCTAGCAAAGGTTCCTGAAAAGAATCATCATCCAAGAAATGGATAGGAAGCATATATTCTGAAGAAGGAGAAGAAATTTGAATGTATGGAAATATGGACTCAAGAAACACCACATCCCTTGAAATCTGAACTTGATGAGTATCAAGATTGAACAACCTGTATCCCTTATGATTTAGAAGATAGCCAATCATGATACATTTAGAAGCTCTGTCTACAAATTTATCTTTGTGTGGAGTCGTGTTAGTCATATAAGCTAAGCATCCAAAAGGCTTCATAAGATCATATTGAGGGTAATCACCAAATAAGACTTGATAAGGAGAGCTCCAATAAAGTAAGTTAGTAGGGAGTCTATTTATGATATAAGCAGCAGTAAGTATAGAATAAGGCCAAAGATAATGTTGGTCCCAAAAAGGCTAGTAGTAGGCTTAGAGGTGGGGGGGGGGGTGAAGCCTACTATATTTTCAAAACTTTTTCTTCTTCTATCGGCTTAGTCCTAATATTAATAACCTTTTGGGAGGTTACTGATCAGAGTGGTTGCGGAAGTCTCATTACAGAGCCAAGTATAGAAGATATGCAGCTTATCATGGAATATGCAGATAAAGCAATAAGCACACATAGACGCAAGGATATACAGAGGTTCGAAGGTGGAGTAATCCTTCTACGTCCTCTCTGCCTCTTCTCAAGAGGGAACCTTTGTTAAGCTAGTTGATTTACATAAACCTATCTATTACAACCCTCACTTAAAAAGTAAGTAGCAAGCCTTCACACAGCTGCTTGCCTACTTTCCCACTGACCCACACAGGATCATATTCTACCCATCCAGGGTCCTCACTTTCTCTCCTAGAAAGTGAAAAACTCAGCCGAACTCTATTCCTCACACTGAGTACTCCAAGACAGTCCTTTAGAAGGAGTTTGTGATCCTCTTCTTCTTCAACTGGATTCGGCAAGCTTGGCCTTCATTTGCAGGTTAATCTGCTGAAGCTTGCTACCGGACCGACTGACTGAGTGTGCATCTTTACGTTGTAGAGTGTTCGAGCTTTTCTTCTTCTCTTCTGCTCTTCTAAACTCTCTCTTTTTCTTCTATTATCTTCCCCCTCTTTCTGCACTTTCTTCTTATGAGCCTTCTCTCTGTTGAGCTCTTCTCTCTTCTTTTTGCGCACTCTTTCTCTTTCCCATTTGCGCCCCTACGCTCTCTCACACTCTTCAGTCTTCAGTCTTCCTCTTTTTATAGGTTATGAAATCTGCCCGTTGAAGGTAGGTAGATTTTCATCATTGATGAGTCGCACTCCTGACACAAGCTAGCTTTTCACTTTCCACGTGTCTTCTTCTGATTAACTCATCTTCTCTTCTCTCTACCGGTAACTTCTTGTGTCTACCGGTAACTTTTGACTTCTTCCCATGCCTGCTTTGCGGCTTCCTCCTCTTTCTTCACTCTGGAGCTTCCTTTTCTGGCTTGCTCCTTCAGGCGGCTTGAGGCTTCTGTAGCATGCTGCCCTTGCAGTATGCTTTCGTCATGGTCTCCCAGGTAGCTTCCTGTCCCGCTACTTTTGTATTCTGCTTTGGCGAGATCTCTTCCAGTAGCTTCCTGTAGTCATAAGTATCCTTATTATTTCACCCTATTCTTTTTCAACCATTCTCTTCAGTGTCCTTCCTTTGACACTTTCTCTGTTCTTTTAATCGTCTGCAGTAATTCTGTTGCAGTAACCTATCCTAAGATTGGTTATGCTTGTTAAAGTTACTTAAGATTTTGTCTCATCAAAACATACTTCAAATGTTTCCAACAGATAATGAGGCACCTGTGAAGCTTTCATAAGTGCCCTAGCAATCTCCAGAAAATGTCTATGTTTCCTCTCAACAACACCATTTTGTTGAGGGGTATAGACACAAGTAAACTGTTGACCAATGCCTAGACCAGAGAGAAAAGTTTGCAGTCATTACTGAGAAACTCCGAACCATTATCTGATCTTATTGTCCTGACATGGAGATCAAGCTTAGTAGAGATCATCTTGATAAATACCTTAAGTGATGAAACAGTCTGTCTTTTATTTGAAAGCAAGAAAACCCAAGTAGCTCTTGTGAAGTCATCCACAATAGTTAGAAAATAAGGAGTATTGGTGATGCTGTGCTTGGAATAGGGCCCCCAAATGTCTACATGTAAAAGCTCTAAAGGTTGCTCAGAGTGAATAGAACTAGTAGGAAATGGAATCCTTGTTTGCTTGGACTTATGGAAAATAGCACATGTGTAGGCTGAAGTAGAAGAATATATATTCTTAAGGAATTTAAGATGACTGAGAGTGGAAGGAGAAGCATGGCCAAGCCTACTGTGCCATTGCTCAAATAACTCATGAGAGTGAGAACTAGATAAAAAGAGATTAGGCATGTTTAATGAAGATTTAAGCTGTAATATGTATAGCTTTCCAAATAAATGGCCAGTGACAAGAACTTGATTAGTGTCACTATTGATCAATTCACAATGAGTAGGCATAAAGGTGGCTTTCAAAGACATGCTCAATGCTAATTGAGACACTGGGAGAAGATTATATTTAAATGATGGAATGAGCAAAACATCATTCAAAACTAAAGCATTAGAAATCACCACTTGTCCAGAATAAGAAACCAACTTAACAGAGCCATCAGGGAGACACACCTTGATTGAATGAGGGAGAACTTTGATGCATGTCATGAGAGTAGCATCACAACACATGTGCATTGTAGCTCTAGTGTAAATGATCCATGCTCCAGGAGAGATTGATCCAGGAGTAGTGAATGCAAAATGAGAGTTCAAGGAGTCCACCATACGAGCAAAGGATGGAGATGAATCAGTTGATGGCTCAACTTTAGATGTAGGTGTCTTTGCTACAAAAAAATTGGCAACCTCCTGTTGAATTAACTGAGAAATATCAGGCTTAAGATCAGAGATAGGAGTAGAAGTAGTAGCTGAATCCACCAGATGAGCTGTTTGTTTGGATCTTCGATGGCAATCAGGATATCCATGTAATTTAAAACAATCTCCTACGAGATGTCCAGGAGCATGGCAGTGGTCATAGACAAGTTTACCCTTCTCTTCTTTAGATAGATACCTTCTTTGAGTAGACACAAAACTCCTGCCTCTGTTATAAAATGAAGAACCCCTACCTTGAAATGAGCCCCTACTGGATGAAGAAAACCTTGGAGCATGAGAGAATAATGCTGAGGATTCTGAAGTTTCAGGATAAGAAGAATGAACACTTCTCTGCTTTTCAACTCTAAGGATCATAGAGTAAGCTCTATCCACATGAGGTAAGGGATACATAATCAGAATTTGACTCCTAATGCTATCATAAGACTCATTCAAGCCCATTAGGAACTGAAGAAAACGACCATTATTAACAAATGTGTCCCATTCTTGAGATGTAGCACAAGAACAAATAGGTTTAGGCATTGCTAGAGCTAATTCATCCCATAATTTGCTCAAATTAGCGAAGTAAACAACTACATTAGCAGTTCCTTGGAAAAACTACTTATATTCCTCTGCAATTGGTATATTTGTGGACCATTACATTCACCAAAACGCCTAACCAATGTATTACATAGTTCAAAGGCTGAATTAGCATGTATGAAAGCTTCTGCTATGTCCTTTGATAAAGAATTAAGTATCCAAGATCTAACCATGCCATCAACTCTCTCCCAATTATCAACTGAAATAGGATCCACATGACGTATTGAACCATTTATGAAACCTAGTTTGTTCTTAGCTAACAATGTGATCTGAATTGATCGACTCTATGGTAAAAAATTATTGCCATCAAGCTTTGCAGTAACTAAGCACATACCAGGGAAGTATGAATTGGTAAGAGACAGAGCATCTAAATCATGAGGCTGAGAAGAAATAGCAGCGGGCTGTGAAGAAGAAGACGCCGGATGTAGCGGCGGCACCGTCGAATTAAGCGCCGGCCAAGGATCTGAGCTGAGAGCGGAGCGTGAAGCCATTAATCAAGTAGATGAACGACAATGAACAATCAGGAATCGAAAACTGCGACTGATACCATGTTAAACTGAGAATGCATGGATGAACTCATCTTAGGGTTTCAGATATTGAGTGAAGAAGAATGAAAAGTAATGATCTTATTCAATATCAAAATCAGATTCAAAGATACAATGTATGATGTATTTATACATGTGTTCATCTACTTAGCTAGCTAACTAACAAACCAAAATCAGTTACAAAAGATTCTAGAAGCTATGAGCTAGAAATATCTTCTTTATGAGCTAAGAGAACAATAGTTGATCAGCTGCCACGTAGGATCATATCATTTGATGAGCTGGATTATGTGATACTCTTCAGAATTATTGACACACTCTTACACATCTATATTTATAAATCAAGTTAGATTCAAGTAATTATTTTAAAATATTACTCATTTCTTATAATAATATAAATACTTTAAATTAACTAAAAAGAGATTGGGAGGAGGAGGAAAACCCATTCTTAAAAAGTGATGGACTTGATTAATTGAAGAGAAAGTGTTTCATTATTTACTGTGGTTAAATACTTGGAAAATAAATTATGTGATTGTACTGTTTTTACAAGTGTCTCGTGCTAAAGAGCGTGGAGGTTCGAGTCCTCTTCAAGGCATAATATTGAGAATGCTCATTGAATAAGCAATTCAATAAGAGAGCTCGGATCGAATCGGTATTGATATACCGACCTGCACCCACCCCAGAGTATATGATTCAACAGGAATCACACAAGGGTAGATTAGAGACCTCTGGTAAAATGCCCGCCTGTCACCCAGCGGATAAAGTCCATTGAATCTCCCAATCAAATTCGTCGTAACACTCATACCGATCAACTTTACGAAGGTCCCATTGTATTCCGGAAGCTCGTAGCATTGGGCCCGATAAACCCCAATTTAGTAACTCCTTAAAAAAGTTATAGTATTTGAGTTTTTTCTTCTTACAGTTAAGCCATTATTAAATTACAAATTTTCACAACAATAATTAATTTGTTGTACACTCCATTATAAATAATATTAACTGTGCTTAACGACAACATCTAATAACATCATTGTAAAGTACTGATGTCTTGGAAAATGATTTGTTGGCTCAAAGACAACAGTTGGAACAACGAAAATATTATACCGTTGTTGAGCACATTTTTTCACTCAACGAAAATGCTTGATTACACCGTTGTCTTTGAGAGTAAAACTACGCTAAACAATAATGGTAAAATGTTACTGTTGTTCCAACCATTGTCGTTGAGCAAAAAAATTCGGCCAAAGACAAAGGTACGTTAAAAATGTTGTTGTTGAGAGGATTTTTCGCTCAACAACAACGGTTATTTACAATGATTCCTTACACTGTTGTCCTTGAGCCAAAAAATACGATCAACAACAACGGTAAAAGAATCTCCGTTGTCCCAACCGTTATCGTTGAGCGAAAAAATTCGTTCAAGGCAGCAATACGAAAAAATATTACTGAGCACATTTTTACACACAACGACAAATTTCTTATGCAAAACTGTTATAAATCTGTTAACAACATAAAATGCATAAAAATGTTGTAATTATCATATAAGTAGCCATTGAATTTATGATGATGATTATTATTTGATGATATTTGTGAGTTTTTTGTCATATTTTTCTTAAAGAAAAAACAGAACTCACCTTTTTCTTCTCCACGCAGTCCCAAACTCCCACCATCATCCCAAACCCAAAAAATTTCTTTTTTTTTTTTTTTAATTCAACTCCAATCTTTTGCAGTCACGATTTTTTAACTTTAGATTACTTCATGCTCCAAAATAGATATTAAGATGATCTTATATGTATCTAAAACCTTAGATCACATTCGTTAACACTTCCAAAATCTTAAATCACAATCATAATGTTTTTTGCAATTTAATTAGAAGATCATGAAAACATAAATTCTCGAAATATTTATATCTCAAATAGAAAATTTTGCACATCATCTTACAAACCATTCAAGCTAAAATTGGTTATTGTTCCTATATAGTACTTCACACTATGTATGGGGCATTAGGCATCAAAATCTAGATTTTCATAGACGAGGAAGAGGAATAAGAAAAAGTTCACTGTTTTTTCATTTTATCCATTCATAAAATAAAAAAGGAATACTTATTCATTGATCTTTAAACCTTTCTGGTTCTCGAAGAATGAAGGATAGAGGGATTTATGAACAATTCAACAACACAACTGTGAGACCCGAGACTTTCGTTACTTATAATAATATAATTCATGCATTCGTACATTTTATAAATTTCATGTTATTTAATATGTGATATGTCAGTTTACATTAATGTCATGTAATATGTTCCTTTTGTCTATTATTTGTATAAATTTTGATATATCTTGAATTTGTGTGATTGTTATTTGTAATTGAACATAATTAAATTATGTACTGCTAATAATAGAAACGGGAGAATTATGTGTCCACATTTTTTATTCAATATTGATTAATAATTGGAAAATTATATTGTAAAGTTAAGAAAAGAAAAACAATAGGCGTTTAAATATATATGTATATATATACATGACACGTAAGTTCAAATGTATGTGAAAATATAATATAATATATAGATATGTGTGTGGTGGCTAGCTATATCGTGAATATACATACATGACTTTTCCATAAATTAAAGTGTAATAAAGTGCTTTTGTAGGGGAAAATTTAATTTTAGTTCATTTAAAAAGTCAATGTCCAATTTTCGTTCACCATGGAAGCAGTTTTCAATTTTAGTCCAATTAAGCTAAAAATCATCACTATTTGGTCCATTTTTGGCTTAATCGGACTAAAATTGAAAATTGAAAACCGCTTCCATGGTGGACGAAAAAGTGACAAAAATGGACCAAATAGTGACGATTTTTGACTTAATTGGACTCAAATTGAAAACTGCTTCCATGGTGGACGAAAATTGGACAGTGGCTTTTTAAATGGACTAAAATTGAATTTAACCCTATATATATATATATATATATATATATATATATATATCTTATAATGTATTTATATTAAATAATTCATAAGATAATAAGAGGATAGGAATAATGAGAGAATGTGACGGGTGTCATTTTGTGAAGAGTGACACTTGTGTGCCCCAGGGGCATGGTGCCTCCAAATTAATTATCATATGATGTTAAATATATACTCTACAGGTATCATGTATATATTCTTCAGGTATCACATGTATACTCTTATATATATATGATACTTGTAGAGTATATTTATAACACCAAGCACCAAGAAATATAACACCTATAGAGTATATGTATAACACTTGAAGAGTATGTATATAATACTTAAATCTGTGCCCTAAGAGTATATAAGTTTTTGCCTTTGTGAAAGATGACTCATGATATAGAAAAGAATAAAAGAGAAAATAAGACCACATATGAAAGAGGAAATAATAATAGGGGAAAAAAAAAAAAGAGTGAAAGTAGAGGACAGACGAAAGGGAAAGAAAGGTACCGTCTCTTAACCTTGAGATGTAATTCTTTATTTTAACTGAAAACTTGAGATTATGTACACCCATATCTACATATATTTAGAAGAATTAGGCTAATTCCTCTTTGTATTAGAAGAAGAATATATTAAAGATTATTAAGTTCAGTAATAATAATAGTGAAAGGTTACAAATCAATATTAATTTTATATTGACAAGTGTTTATTTTATAGATGAAAATAAAACGAGAGATGTTTTTTATGATTTTTATATCCTATATGTTTACTATTTTTGTCCGAGCAGGAGTACTAAAAGGATTTGAAGACAAGGGCGGAGGTTATACCAGAAACAATGGTAAAAGGGATGAAAGGCCAGAGGAGAGAGAAACTCCACAAAACAAAGAAAGAAGAGAAGAAGAACAAGATCTGCCTCCACCACCGAAAAAGGGTTTCATCAATATGATTGCTGGGGGTCCTCAGGGGGAGACTCAAATAGAGCCAGGAATCAGCCCTGAGATATGCACAAGGCTGGCACAGCCAGCACATGGAGGTGTCTGACATCCAGCCCTCGCCAGATATTGTGTTCGGAGATGTAGATGAACTCCCCATGTTGAAACCCCACAACGACTCTTTAGTGGTGACATCAGAAATTGCTGGATACGACGTAGCAAGGGTATCCATACAGGCAGCTCCGCCGACATCATATACAAGGAGTGTTTTGAGAGGATGGACATCAAAACTCAGATCCGTCCGGTGAACACTGCTTTGTATGGATTCACGGGGGGAGCAGTCCACCCTCTGGGGGCGGTAACTTTACATGTGTTATGGGAGAATGGCCGCGGCAAAAATGACTAATGATGGATTTCCTGATAGTAGATGCACCATCTATGTATAATATGATATTTGGGCGACCAATACTGAATGAACTAAAGACAGCAGTCTCCACTTACTATATGAAGGTCAAGTTCCCTACTTCTGCCGGTATCGGAGAGTTGAGGGCGAATCAGATCCACTCCCGAAAATGTTATGTCGAGTCCATAAGAGTGGCACATAAGTGGGCTTTGTCTCTAGCAGACAGAGTAACGGAGAAAGATCTGGGGATGAAGAGACAGAGAATCGAGAAAGATGAGGAGGAACATGGGAAAATGACAGTAGAAGAAGAACTCTCCTTGGTGGAATTATATCCAGGGAAAGAAGGATTTTGTATGAAAATAGGCGCAGGGATTCAGGAAGCAAAGAAAGCAGAACTGGTGGAGTGTCTTAGGAGAAACGCTGATTTGTTCGCATTCCAAGCTGCCGATATGACTGGGGTTAATCCAGAGGTAGCAATACACCGTTTGAACATTTCCCCAAATATTTGGCCTGTCAAGCAGAAGTTGCGGAACTTTGGGGTAAAAAAAGATAAGATTATACAAGCAGAAGTGCACAAGTTATTGGATTCGGGGCATGTGGTGTTGTGCAATTCCCGGAGTGGCTATCTAACGATGTCTTAGTGCCCAAGGCTAACAAGAAATGACACATGTGTATCGACTTCAGGGATCTAAACAAAGCATGTCCTGAAGACCATTATCCCCTGCCACGCATTGATCAGCTGGTGGATTCCACGTCTGGGTGCGAACACCTGACCCTGATGGACGCATACCAAGGATATCATCAAATCCATCTAGATCCAGCAGATGTGAATAGGGTTTGTTTTATCACGGCTGAAGACACATACAGATATGTCAGAATGCCTTTTGGGTTGAAGATGCTGTAGCTACATATCAGCGCATGGTAAACAAATTGTTTAAACCTATGATAGGCCGAAATATGGAAATTTATGTGGATGATATGCTCATTAAGAGTATAAAAGCAGAACATCATATTGCAGACCTAGAAGAGGCTTTCCAAATAATCCGAGGGAGTGGAATGAAGTTGAATCCAGAGAAATGTAGTTTTGGAGTAACATCTGGAAAGATTTTGGGGTTCATGGTTACAAAAGAAGGAATAGAGGTTAACCTAGAGAAGGTGAGGGTTGTGATGGATATGACACCCCCAAGAACATGAAAGAGGTGCAGAGGTTGTTAGGCAGAATAACAACATTGAGCAGGTTTGTATCTAAAGCAGCAGAAAAGAGCTATCCCTTTTTCAAAATCTTGAGGAAAGGGTGTAAGTTCCAATGGACAGAAGAGTGTAACTAGGCTTTCGATGATTTGAAGAAACATTTAGCAGGTCTACCCCTATTATCCAAACCAGAAAGGGATGAAACATTGTTAGTATACATCTCTGTGGGAAAGGTAGCCGTCGGTGCAGTTCTGTTAAAAGAGGCGGGGCAGCTGCAGATGCCCATGTATTATGTTAGTCATATGTTACAAGGGCCAGAAGTCAAATATGTGGAGATCAAGAAAGTTGGTTTGGCAGTCATAATTACGGCCAGAAAGCTCCGACCTTACTTCTTATCGTACAAGATTATTGTTCGCACCAATTATCCACTGACCCAGACCTTGGGGAGAGCTGACACTTCTCTTCTGGCAGAATGGTCATATGGGCAGTAAAGTTAGGAGCGTATGATGTGGAATTTAAACCACAAAAAACAATTAAGGCACAGGCCCTGGCGGATTTTATTCAAGAATCTATGGCCAAGCCAGAAGAAGATAGAACATGGAAAATCTTTGTGGACGGTTCTGCCACGAAGGACGGTTGTGGAGTAGGGGTGCTGGTGGAATGCCCAGATGGACAGAACATGCAGTATGCCATACGGCTAAATTATGCAGTATCAAATAATGAGGCCAAGTATGAGGCATTGATACGAGGGATGAACATTGTAAAACAGGTCGGTGGAAATGACCTTGTTGCCCACACTGACTCCCAGCTTGTATTCCAACAATATGGTGGGTCCTATGAGGTTAAGAAAGAATCATTGGCTAGATACTTGGAACAAATCGCTAAGTTGAAGTTTTCCTTTGAAAATTTTAAGCTAAATAGATCTCGAGAGCTGAAAATGCTCAAGCGGATTACCTTGCAAAGATTGCCAGCTGATATCCTTTACTACAGCCAAGAAAAATAACCCTGCTAGTGGCAGAAAAGCAAAACATGGATTTATATATAGCAGAACTGGAGGAAACAGCAGATTGGAGGACCCCAATAATAAATGAACTAAAGGGGGCTGGGACGTCTGAGAGTCAAGGGCAGAAAAAAGAGATCCTAAAATATTGCCTCATCGGAGAACGGTTTTTCGATGTTCCTTTACACAAGCATACTTGCGGTGTTTAGGTAAAGATGAGGGTGTATATGTGCTACAGGAAATGCATGAAGGTTGTGGCAGTGACCATGTGGGTGCCAGAACTCTAGTAAGGAAAGCACTACGAGCAGGGTACTTCTGGCCAATAATGGGGGCAGACGCGAGGGAAATGGTGCAGAAATGTCGAAGTTGACAAATACATGGCCCATTAATCCACAGCCCGGCAGAAGAGATGGGAAGGATGACTTCCCCGTGTCCTTTTGTTCAATGGGGAATTGACCTGGTAGGTCTGCTGCCGATATCCAATGGGCAGAGAAAATTTCTGGTAGTCGTTGTAGACTATTTTACGAAATGGGTGGAAGCTGAGTCTTTAGGAAAGATCAATGAGCAGAATATCATCAAGTTCTTATGGAAGCAGATCTGCTGCAGATATGGTGTGCCAAGAATTTTGGTTTCAGACAACGACACACAGTTTTGTGGGAGAAAGATAAAGGCATGGTGTGAGGAGATGAGATCACCCAGAGGTTTGCAGCGGTAGCTCATCCGCAGGTGAACGGACAAGCAGAAGTCACGAATTGGACCATCCTTAATGGATTAAAGGCCAAGGTAGAAACCCTTAAAAGTAGATGGGCGGAAGAATTAGACTTAGTATTATGGGCATACAGAACAACTCCAAGGGTGGCCACACACATGTCTCCTTTTAACTTGGTGTATGGAGTCAACGCAGCAATCCCAGCAGAGGTTGGAATGGAAACTCACAGGATAATGAGATTTGATGAGGAGCAAAACGAGAATTTAATGAGGGAAGATCTGGATTTGTTAGAAGATGAAAGAGAGGCAGCACGGTTGAGAGTTGAAAAATTCAAGAGTAGAGTCAAAGCAGCCTATGATAAAACAATAAGGCCGCGATGTTTCAACAAAAGGGATTTGGTCCTACGGAGATCTGACGCCTTGAAACCAAAGAGGAAGTTAGAACCGAACTGGGAAGGCCCCTATATAGTATTAGAAGTACCGAAAAGGGGCACATACCGATTGATAACAGAGGAAGGGAAGGAAGTTGCTAGGCCCTAGAACATCTGTAATCTCAAGAAACACTACGCTTGAAGAAGAAAGAAGACAAGTAAGAAAATGCTCTGGAACATACAATCTACATAAATTTGCCTTAGAAAGCAGCCACCCTAGCGAGGCAGACCTCAGGGTCTGGAACACCCCTGGCCAGGGTTGGTGGGACAAAAGAATAATGTGCCCTAGAAAGTAGCCACCCTGACAAGGCAGACCTCCGGGTCTGGAACACCCCTGGCAAGGGTCGGTGGGGCCCAGGAATAATCTGCCCTAGAAAGTAGCACGAGGCAGACCTCCGGGTCTGGACCACCTCTGGCCAGGGTCGGTGGCCAGGGTCGGTGGGGCCAAAGAATAATCTGCCCTAGAAAGCAGCCACCCTAGCGAGGCAGACCTCTGGGTCTGGAACACCTCTGGCCAGGGTCGGTTGGGCCAAAGGATAATCTGCCCTAAAAAGCAGCCACCCTGGTGAAGTAGACCTTCGGGTCTGGAATACCTTTGGCTAGGGTCAGTGGGGCCAAAGAATAATCTACCTTAGAAAGTAGCTACATTGGCGAGGCAGACCTCCGGGTCTGGAACACCTCTGGCTAGGGTCGGTGGGGCAGAGAATAAATTGGCTCTACTAAAGGCAAAAACAGTCGATTTAAACACAATTATGGTACTAAAAAATAATGATCTACCTTATCTTTACAGGGAGTCAAGGGATGGAAGAGCCAGCAAGGACAGCAGTGGAAGGATGGGAAGGAACTTCTAGGTTTTTAAATTTGGTGTAAAAGAAAGAGAGAGCGAAATGCTTCATGGAAAACTTCATCTATGAGTAATTTATTTTTTCTAATTAACAATCACGATCTCTATCCTTTCTCCTTCTTCTCTTTGTTGTATATATATATGCGCTTCATATTTTTAGTATGGACAAATAATGGAAAAAACTCCTAAGTTTAGTACATGCAACGACACAAGCACAAAATCGCAAGTATGATCAAGTTAACTACACATAAGATATGAGATTAAGGCATTACATTTATAACTGGGAAGCATACTGAACAAACCCATAAAAAGCATTGTTTAAACAAACCTAAAGAAATTAAAAGCATTGTTTGAACTAAAGAAAATCAGTAATATGGTATGAAGCATTAGGAAATAAAAATTGTTCAAGAGAGCACTATAAAGAAAGCCACTTAAGCAGAAGGGGGTAGATCTTCGGAAGGAGGAACATCATTGATAGGGTTAGACACAGCTGGAGAATCTGCTGCCGGAAGCTCTGCTTGTTCATCCAGAAGAGGCCTACAAGAGGCATCAGCAGGAGGTATGACCTCGGATGAATCCCCGCTTAATACTATCAGATCTACAACATTGCGAGCAGGACTTGCAATAGAAGGTAGAGAAGAAGCAGGCAATGTAGGCAAAGGCGACGAAGGCAGAAGGGGGAACTTGCAAGATGCAGGGTCAACAGGGGCAAGCGCATCAGAAAGGGCGGAGCACAGCCTGGCATATGCCTTCTGGATCACCGGTAACCACCAGGGAGAATCTAGCTCTTCCAAAGGATCACCCTCAAAATAAGGAGAAACCGACATCTCATCCAGAGGCCCATTAAAATCAAAGGTGCCTGTGAGGCCCTAATCCTGAGCTTGTTTCTGGGTTGCATCAAACCCATAGCCATAGTAATAGCTTATATGCGGGCAGAAGTCAGCTAAGGAATTTGTACTCTTCAGATAAGCATCCTTTAAGTCTGTTATCACCTCTTCCAAGAAATTCTGCCCAGCAGCGGCCATGTATAAACTTTTTTGGCAAACCTCTATCCCTTCAGAGAATTTGTGAGCCCCGTACTCCCTACAACGAGTTTTCTCCTCAGAAACCTTTTTCTTCCAGAACTCCACCTCTTGCTTAGTCTGGCCCCCCCCTCTTGTTGCAGCTCTTTAATCACCTTCTCTTGCTCTGCCAGCTTGAGCTTCAACGTATGATATCTCACTGTCCTTCTCTGCGAGAGTAAGAGCCGGATCAACAGGGGACATCGTCTTCGCTTGAAGTCTGCTGAAATGAATCAAGCCCTGCAACGTGGAAGTAAAAGAGTAAAGAAGAATTCTAGCAAAAGTTCAAGAGTTTATGAATAAAGTACCTTCAAAACATGATGAGCCCCCATGCAGAGCTCGTTTTCTAGGGAAAGCCGATTGAGGGTGTAAGTGTTGGCCGGAGTCAAGCAGAGCTGGAGGAATTGGTGAGATTCCTCTGCAGAAAGTTCCAGGAGAGACTTCGAGAGTCAAGAGTAAAGACGTCGTTGAAAGAAGTCCTTACCCGGCTCGACCGAGATCGGTCTCTAGGAGGTTGACTGAGTTCTTGCCCGCTTCTAACAGGACACTGGATGCGTGGCCGATGTGCTTCTGAGGTTGGCTCTCCAGAACTCAAAAGATGCTTGCCCCTATCATGATGAGAGCTATTTGGAGCAGAGGCATCGCCTGTGCGAAGGCAAGCGACGGGGCTGGATTCTTGGCGGGAAAGATTTCTTTTTCATGTAGGTTCTGCAGGCAAAGAGAATTGCATTGAATAATTGAAAATGGAAAAGGAAACAAGCAAATGAAAAGGCAGAAACAATAGAAGAAGGAAAATACCAAAAGCGGAAGGATAAGAAGTATCTCCAGAACAGAGGCCAAAATAAGATAAAATAGAAGGCTGCTCGACTAAACTAACTATGTCAAAAGGACCTACGTCATGCACAAAAGCATTCAACCCTTCAATTATTGCTCGATCAAAGGATGGACAACTGATGTAATATTCTTTCCTTACTAAGGGCTTCGCATATACCCAGTTGCCCACTGGGAAGTCCCAGGTGTCATCACCAGAAATGAAGAAATAATCCTCTTTCCAATGCTTGTCCCGACTTTGAGGCTTACCAAGGAAATGGATTAAACCTCTGGGATCTGCTGTCACGTAAAAGAAGGGAGGTTTGTACTTTAAGGGGAAATTTGAAAAAAAATAGTTCTTTCAACCGCTGCCTTTCAAAATTATGAAGAATCCTAGCATAAGACGAAGAGCAGAGGGGGTAAATTGGTTCAATGGGACTTGGTAAAAAAAGGATAATCTACAAAGGTATGGATTTACAGGAAATCGGACCCCTGCCCTTAGCTGAGCAGTCCAGAAGGCAAGTTTGTGCCCAGGTAGGAAATTTGGCCTGTGGTGACCAGCAGGACAGTATGTACAAAAATCCTGAGGGATATCAAAGGCTAAGCGAAGAGTATCGACATGATCGGGGTGAAAGAAGAACGATGGCTGACATAATTAAAGTTGGGATCAGATGCACTATAGCTTAAATGCACTATAGCTTAAAGGATCTAAACTAGAAGCAGAATTCTCCTCATCGGGAGGAGAGGTGTCTTTCGACCGAGTGGAAGTGGATTGATCACTAGGTAAAGAAAAAGTTGAGGGGTAGTTCCCTCAGACGCTTAAGCGTCGGAAAACTCAATCTCATAGTCGGTGGAGGCCATGGAAAGTATAAAGGTTGAAGAGGGAAGGATTACGCTAAAAACACCAAGTTTCCAACTTTACCGCAAAACTAGAGCACAACAATATGGCCACAAGATCACCCCAGTATATAGCCACTAAATCACCCTAAAAGCATAGAATTTTTACAGACAACCAACGAAGCAAGCAAAGTACAGGATCAATGGAGGCACTTCATATAAATCAAAAACAACAAGACACGAAAAGGTTAGAAATTACCTTCTCTCGTCATGGTAAACCAAATGAACGTAAAAGAAGAATAGGAAGAAGAGATTCACTAGAAAAAACTCCAGCAGTCTCCACAATACAATCGCCACAAGAATCGCCGGAGAAGAGGAAGGAGTTACAGGGATGAAAAGTGAAAAGTGCAAATAAAGAGAAAGAAGGTAGGAATTAAGGCAAATTTGAATTAAGCATTGGGAAAGGGCGCGTTCTTTCGTATCCCACCGCAGGATGTTCGCCACGTGTAAGGGACAGATCAAGCGCATTTAATGTGACGCTTCAAAAAGGTAAAAATGAAAGGACACCTGCTGTCAAAATCAAAGGATCGCTGGTCCTTCGGGATAAAAGATATGGCGCGTGGACAACATATTCCCATAACAAAAAAAAAGAACTCGAGAGAAATTACAAGGAGTGCTGCTGCCGATCAGCTCTGCCAAACCAGATCTGCTCGACTGCACTAGGGGGAGTAGCTAAGGGGAAATTAGCTCTCTGCTCGAAAGAAATTACAAGGAGTGCTGCTACCGATCAAATCTGCCAAACCAGATCTGCTCGACCGCACCAGGGGGAGTAGCTTAGGGGAAATTAGCTCTCTGCTCAAGAGAAATTACAAGGAGTGCTGCTGTCGATCAGCACTGCCAAACCAGATCTGCTCGACCACACCAGGGGGAGTAGCTAAGGGGAAATTAGCTCTCTGCTCAAGAGAAATTACAAGGAGTGATGCTGCCGATCGGCTTTGTCAAACCAGATCTGCTCGACCGCACCAGGGGGAGTACCTAAGGGGAAATTAGCTCTCTGCCCAAGAGAAATTACAAGGAGTGCTGCTGCCAATCAGCTCTGCCAAACCAGTTCTGCCCGACCGCACCAGGGGGGAGTAGCTAAGGGAAAATTAGCTCTCTACTCGAAAGAAATTAAAAGGAGTGCTGCTGCCAATCAGCTCTACCAAACCAGATCTGCTCGACCGCACTAGGGGGAGTAGCTAAGGGGAAATTAACTCTCTGCTCGAGAGAAATTACAAGGAGTGCTGCTGCCGATCAGCTCTGCCAAAACCAGATCTGCTCGACCGCACCAGGGGAGTACCTAAGGGGAAATTAACTCTCTGCTCAAGAGAAATTACAAGGATTGCTGCTGCCGATCGGCTCTGCCAAACCAGATCTGCTCGACCGCACTAGGGGGAGTAGCTAAGGGAAAATTAGCTCCCTGCTCGAAAAAAATTACAAGGAGTGCTGCTGCCGATGAACTCCGCCAAACCAGATCTGCTCGACTACACTAGGGGGAGTAGCTAAGGGGAAATTAGCTCTCTGCTCAAGAGAACTTACAAGGAGTGCTACTGCCGATCAACTCTGCCAAACCAGATCTGCTCGACCGCACCAGGGGGAGTAGCTAAGGGGAAATTAGCTCTCTGCTCAAGAGAAATTACAAGGAGTGCTACTGCCGATCAACTCTGCCAAACCAGATCTGCTCGACCGCACCAGGGGGAGTAGCTTAGGGGAAATTAGCTCTCTTCTCAAGAGAAATTACAAGGAGTGCTGCTGTCGATCAGCTCTGCCAAACCAGATCAGCTCGACCGCACCAGGGGGGTAGCTAAGGGGAAATTAGCCCTCTACTCAAGAGAAATTACAAGGAGTGATGCTGCCGATCGGCTTTGTCAAACCAGATCTGCTCGACCGTACCAGGGGGAGTACCTAAGGGGAAATTAGCTCTCTGCCCAAGAGAAATTACAAGGAGTGCTGCTGCCGATCAACTCTGCCAAACCAGATCTGCCCGACCGCACCAGAGGGAGTAGCTAAGGGAAAATTAGCTCTCTACTCGAAAGAAATTACAAGGAGTGCTGCTGCCGATCAGCTCTACCAAACCAGATCTGCTCGACCGCACTAGGGGGAGTAGCTAAGGGGAAATTAACTCTCTGCTCGAGAGAAATTACAAGGAGTGTTGCTGCCGATCAGCTCTGCCAAAATCAGATCTGCTCGACCGCACCAGGGGAGTACCTAAGGGGAAATTAGCTCTCTGCTCAAGAGAAATTACAAGGATTGCTGCTGCCGATCGGCTCTGCCGAACCAGATCTGCTCGACCGCACTAGGGGGAGTAGCTAAGGGAAAATTAGCTCTCTGCTCGAAAGAAATTACAAGGAGTGCTGCTACCGATCAAATCTGCCAAACCAGATCTGCTCGACCGCACCAGGGGGAGTAGCTAAGGGGAAATTAGCTCTCTGCTCAAGAGAAATTACAAGGAGTGTTGCTGTCGACCAGCTCTGCCAAACCAGATCTGCTCGACCGCACCAAGGGGAGTAGCTAAGGGGAAATTAGCTCTCTGCTCAAGAGAAATTACAAGGAGTGATGCTGCCGATCGGCTTTGTCAAACCAGATCTGCTCGACCGCAGCAGGGGGAGTACCTAAGGGGAAATTAGCTCTCTACCCAAGAGAAATTACAAGGAGTGCTGCTGCCGATCAGCTCTGCCAAACCAGATTTGCCCGACCGCACCAGGGGGAGTAGCTAAGGGAAAATTAGCTCTCTACTCGAAAGAAATTACAAGGAGTGCTGCTGCCAATCCGCTCTACCAAACCAGATCTGCTCGACCGCACTAGGGGGAGTAGCTAAGGGGAAATTAGCTCTTTGCTCGAGAGAAATTACAAGGAGTGCTGCTGCCGATCAGCTCTGCCAAAACCAGATCTGCTCGACCGCACCAGGGGAGTACCTATGGGGACATTAGCTCTCTGCTGAAGAGAAATTACAAGGATTGCTGCTGCCGATCGGCTCTGCCAAACCAGATCTGCTCGACCGCACTAGGGGGAGTAGCTAAGGGAAAATTAGCTCTCTGCTCGAAAGAAATTACAAGGAGTGCTGCTGCCGATCAACTCTGCCAAACCAGATCTGCTCGAATACACCAGGGGGAGTAGCTAAGGGGAAACTAGCTCTCTGCTCGAGAGAAATTACAAGGAGTGTTGTTGCTGATCAGCTCTGCCAAAACCAGATCTGTTCGACTGCACCAGGGGGAGTAGCTGATGTGGGAAGGATGAGAATAGAAAGGAGATCCTCGAAATACGTCATTATTCCAGGATATCATATCTTTAATAAACAAAAATCACAAATTTGCAGAGCTCCAGAGCTGCCTCTACAAGCGACAGAGCTACCTTTTTGCATCTAAAAGAGATGAGTCTCTTGATGAAGTAAAAGCAGTAGGTGTTGTCTCAAATTCGTTGCTCATAAAGCAGAAGTGGGCGCAGAAGTGACGAAGAAGTATTTGACGGCAGATGTGAATCTTTATGCACTTGGAGTATAGGATTATAGTCCATGAGAAGGATGATAAGCATGAAATAAGGCATCGCTGATGTGGCCGAAAATGACAAAAGAAATATTTCCCTGCATAACAGAAAATGGAAGGATCTAGAAAGGAAAATGTGTACCTGGAGCTACAGGAGGAGTACTTTGATGAAAAGGAATATTTTAGTAGCTTAAGCAACAAGAAAGCCTAAAGATGGAAAGGCAAAAATACCCCCGGATGTGAGGAAGGAATATAAATAGAGAAAATCATGTATTGTAGGCAGGCTTTTTTCTTTCACTTCTTGGCAAGAAGAGAATACTTTTCTTCTTCCTTCTAGAACTAGGCTTTCTTCATTCGGGAGGTATTTGCTAGACTGCAACATCAGATATGTTGTCAAATAATTGGATCATGCATTGCATTTTCGAAGATACTTTAGCGAAAATAGCAGAGAAATTTAGGTGTATAAAATGGAGTTACCATAATCTAGATTCTCTAGCAAATACATTTCAGTTGTAAGAGGAGTCCCTGATTGAGTTTTGGTACCATGTAAATGTTTCCTTTTGGTGCTAGTACCGTATGAGGGCCCTGCCAAACACGAACTGAGGAAGCACAGAAGTTCACAAGCATGTCAATAAATCTCTTCCTGAAACTCTCTCCATTTATCCCGGCCTTTGTGGTAATACAGGTAGATGTTGTTGTTTACCTGGTGGATGCTTACGACAAAGAACGTCGTTTTCCAGAATCCAAAAAGGAACTAGATGCTCTCCGCCTTGCCACTGTCCCGTTTCTCGTTTTGGGCATACCTTATGCTGCCTCGTTGCGTTATCACCTCGGCCTAACTGGTGTTACCACGAGCAAAGGGAAGGTTAACCTAGCATAATGTCTTTTCCACTTCATGATTGCGACTTAGTAGAACAATGAATAATGATATATGTTATCTATTTGTCATATTAAATCATTAAAGTAAACAATGGACTATATTTTAAAGTCATCAATTTAACTAAATGCTACCTAATGAAGTAAACAGAGATTAGAGTTTTATATTTGTTGAGCTTTTTAAAGTTTTGCTCTTTCATCTTAATCTTATGCGGGAGCTAGAAATATTTACTGTAAAACCAAAACATCCAAAACACCATCTAAGCCATATCTAAGTGGTGGAGAAATAGGTGATACTGAAATCATCGTCAACGAGAGGAGCTGCACGAAACTTGAAGGACTTGCAGACAGTAGCACCAGGCAAAGGCGACACTTGCTTTTTCATCTCTTTCATCTTATCAACTCATACTTGAGATAATCGATGTTGTAAACGTTGATGATTAAATGAGGAATCATAGTCTCCTTATCTACCCAACTCCACACCCCGCAAAACTCACATTCCCTGTTCTCAATCATCTTTAGAAGTGTCACTTTCTGATGCGCACACAAGTCTGGCTTTGGATACGGAAAAGATTCAGTCTCCTTAAACTCATAACTACCCCAACCACCAATACATAAATTGTCTCCCAACACTAGAAAAGAAGAACGGAGATGCCGCAGATATGGTTGACAAGGAGCGCCAAAAGGATGAAATCTTTCCCACGAAAAGTCAGAAGACCGAAGATCAAGTGTAAACAAACCATTATCCGAGTGGATCAACCATACAGGCTCATTATGAAGGAATGTATATCCGTAGATACGATGATCTTTATCGTAACAAGCACGACGGGGTAGTGGGGGGAGTTGTTGCCACACTCGATCAGATGGATCATACAGCTCGAAAGGGTAGTCAACATGAACCATAATTGAAAATACTAAGATTTTTCCATTTGGGGTCGGAATTGCTTGTGCTCCAGCACTCTTGGGGTGGTTCATTGGGGTTGTCTCTACCAAATCACTTCTGTCTAATTTCAAATTAGACGCCTCTGATGACATTTCATACGTAAAGACTCTCTTCTTACCCTCAGACCAAAGACCTTCAAACATGAAGAGTGTTGTCCCTAAAACGCAAAAACATCCGATCCCAAACCTAACAAAGTTGAAACAAACTGCAGGATCCTTGCAGCTCCATTCATCACCATGATCACGATCCAAATCAACAATATAAACACAACAATTAACATCATCAAAATCCTCATCCGACAAAACATCATCACTCACATCACCATCACTAAAATCATCACCCGACCTTGGTGTGCAGAGGCAAATCAAGCAAACTTTTCCCCACGATGATGATGATACTTTTGCATCTTCTTCCTCAAAAACTTGAGTTTGGTTTTGATGGATACATATCTATGACAAGTTTAAATACTCATTTAATTCAAGACAAAAACTGAATGAAAATTGAAATTGAAAATCGATAAAGATGATTCATCCTATAGCAAATAAATTCATTCATGTAAAACATATGACGAAAATCAGCAAATTTGTCAAAATCGAATGTAGAGATGAGGATAAAAAAATAGACCTGATCCAGAACAGATTGTGGCAAATTGGGTTCTGTAAAAGACAACACATCTTTAAACCCTATGCTCAGATCGGGATTCACAAAACTCTGTCTCCGATTCAAAATCAATTTCTCCTCCATCTTTATAGACCCTACACGTGATGCTGTACTGGTGACAAAGAAATAAACGATTCATCTAAACCAAACTGCAGAAACGAAACCATGGAATTATTCCATAAAATTTCAAGACAAAATAAAGCAGCATAATAAGCAACAAATCATTCAAAACAAAGCAAAAGCAGAATTTTGAGTTCTCTCATTCATTTAACTTCTATAAAAGGATACATAAGACGGCCGACGGGAGTGGATGATGCGGCGGCCAGCGAGTGCGGAGGGCGACGGCGGGTGTTGGGGGCGCAGTGGGTGTGCTCGGGTTCTAAGTTTCATGGAGAATGAATTTCTGAAATCTGAGTGGAATAAGTTTTACAAAATCCCGCTCTCAATGCTATATCCCAGTGGGCTTTTCTTCCATTAGGCCCAATAATTTATCTAAATAAAGTCTTGTTTCCATCCATTTTATTTATTTGATGGATTGAAATATTATTTTTTGTCATGTAAAGATTTACAATATATTAGTGTTAGAAAAGCAAACACTGAAATTTCAATTAACACTGAAGATTAGGACAATAAATCTGTCACTAATCAAATCTGTACCGTCGGTGAAATGTGTTTTTGTCCTAATCAAACGTTAATTCTAGATTGTGGCAAACGAAAAAGAAAAGAAAACCTACCAAGTCTAATTTATACGATAAGAATCTTCTAATATAAAGTAATATTTCAATTTTGTCAAGTTATCATAATATTTATAATATAATAGTAATAAGAGTAAGTCTCTTGTGCATCAGGTGCATGGATCACCCGGGTCGGATCCGGGTTACCTGACCCGCTTCTCTATTTTTTTTTTTTTCGCGCTAAGTTTTTTAAAAATTGGTCATGACTTTTAGTTATGTTAAGGATACCTTTATGTAATGTGTAAGAATACATTTACGTTATGTTAAGGATACTTTATTTCCAGATTTCATACATTTACGTTATGTTAGACATACCTTTAGGTTATGTTAAGGATACCTTTAGGTAATGTTTAGGATACTTTTAGGTTATGTTAAGGATACCTTTATGCCCAAATTTCATACATTTACTTTACGTCAGGCATACCTTTAGGTTATGTTAAGGATACCTTTATGTTATGTTAGAAATACCTTATTCATAACATAGTTGTGTTACACATTTTGTACACAAAGGTATCTCTAACATAACATAAAAGTATTCTTAACATAACCTAAAGGTATCCTTAATATAACGTAAAGGTATGTGACCAGGATTTCAAAGGAACCTGGAATCACGATTTCAAAGGTATCCTTAACATCACCTAAAGGTATTCTTAACATAACCTAAAGGTATGTTTAATATAACCAAAAGGTATTCTTAATATAACTAAAGGTATCCTTAACATAACCTAAAGGTATGCTTAACATAACTAAAAGGTATTCTTAACATAACGTGGCATGTAATCTGGAATCAGGATTTCAAAGGTATCCTTAACATAACTGAAAGGTATCCTTACCATAACTTAAAGGTATCATTAACATAATTGAAAGGTATCCTTACCATAACTTAAAGGTATCCTTAACATAACTGAAAGGTATCCTTAACGAGCGAATTTGAGCGCATCCGCCCAGGCGCGTGAGGGCGCGTGGGACGCGCGTACACGCGCGGGTCGGGTCGGGTGCATGGATCTAGGATCCGTGCACCTGATGCATAAAAGTTTTTGTGTAGTAATAATGCCACATATATAATGCAATAAATTACTCTATTATAATTTAGTGTTGAACTTTTTGTCTAACATGTTATATTTACGTCAAGTGAATGCATTGACAAGGAATTACATATATTTGATATAGGGCAAAAACTTGCGTACCCCGGTGTACCGTACCCCAAAGGTATTATTAATTTGGTATTAGTTATATGCTCATGAGGTATTATTAGTGTATTCATAAGGTATTAGTGATATATCCTTGAATGTATTGGTGATGTACTCATAATGTATTAGTTGCATATTTATAAGGTATTACGTGTATAACTGAAATATATGTTTTAGTGAAGGTATTATTTATTACATGTTAAGGTATTAATCATATTATTTAAAGGTATTACAATAAATATTTGGGGGCACGATGTCCCCGGGGGTACGCAAGACTTACTCTTGATATAGACGCGTATTCTCCATATGTAAATATAAGGGGTTCATTCTTTAAAAATAAAATAAAATCGTTCATAAGTGGAGAAAAGAAATTCTACACTTTGTATACTAAGTGGAAAATAATAGCTTATGAGAAAGTATATGGTTTCATTTAATTAATTAAAAGTATAGGGAAAATGTTAAAATGGCGGACAACTCTTAATATGTCCACCGTTGGAGTGTAATGATCTAATTTCTTTGTTATATGAAGAGTAAAATTAATTGATATATCAGATATGTAACATGTTAGTGATGGAAACATACATACATATCAATATGTCCACAGTAGGTAAGGTCCAAGCGGAAAATATAAATGTAATTGGAATAAACATGCATTTCTTTATACACATGAATAATATATTACTATACAATATGTGTATTAGAATTAGTTTCTTTTGAAGCCAATATCAAAATGATTTAATTTATATAAAAAAAAAAAAGGAATGAGGTCATAAAACATTCTCATTAGTTATTAACTTATTACCAAGTCCACTATTACGTCCCTAACCCAAAATTGGAGCGGTTTAACAAACATCTCTCTCTCTCTCTCAATATATACTCCAACAAAACGCATGCTTTTTTACTCATCTCCTTCCATAAACTCAACTTTACTTCATCAAAATCCTTCATCTCTCTCTCTCTCTCCAGCCACGAAATGGGGAACTCCGCCCCTCACCGTCAGCCCGCCGCCGCCGGAAAAGTGATACTATCCAACGGTGGCGTTTTCGCCTCTGACTGTTGCAGAACTCATGCTCATTTATATTTCTCTATTCATTAGTGGTTCGTGACTGCTTGTTTGAATTGCTTTTTCTATTCCATTGATTGCCCATGGATTTTCTTAAAAGAGCACATAGTGCTAACATGCACAAGGTGTTGATGTTGGTCCAAACACCTGTTGTATTGTTTTGAGATTGATGAGAGAGGAGGACAGTCAAGGATTTGGCATGGAAACATATGATATAGAAGATGCTGATCTTGCATGAAAGAGACTAGTGCACAAATTGGACACATATATAGTTAATTGGCTCATAGAAAGTACCGTCCAAATTATTCACACAAATGGCCCCCCTCCCTCTTCATGCTACATTGGTTTGTTAGGTCATATTGAGGCCTAATCTGTGAATGTCATGCTGAACTTTTAATATCCATCATTAAGCATTTTGCATCATCTTAATATCTTAGCTCAATCATCTTACAGTATAACTTTTTTAAATAAGAACTCATAAAATATTTCAAATAAGTGTAGTAAACACCCTCCAAAAATGGTTGTGGTATTGAGTACATTTTTTGTTTTTATATAAAAAAATTTGCAAGATACTAGGTTTAATAAAGTTTAATCCAAATACGGTGAAATATGGATGCACATACATCTTTTACATATTTTAAATGACCACAGAAGTTTCTCTCTTCTTAGTCTCTTTTTCTGGATCAAAATTTACGACCTACCAGTGGTCTATTTCTCTGAAACAATTGGTAAGCAAATAGGCCACTATGTATTTCGCTTTTGTATCGAAAAATAATTCTGTCATGTGGAGGAAATATATGAGAGTTAGAGTTGAAAATTGATGTTCGAAAACCTTTGAAGCACCACAAGAAAATCCGTAAGCCTAATGGTGAGTGGTTCCTTGTCCATTTTTATACTTATTATGTGCCTTTTTGGGTCTTCTTGGTCAAGCTACACTACAAGAAATACGCTAATAGACAACTGATATTATCTGTTGTCTAAGTGGAAAAATATCTGATGTCTATGGTGGTGTTGTAAAAAGTCGCTAATAGACAACATATATTAGATTTGCAACACGTAAAATCTGTATTGGGTTTCTATGAGGACATTAACTGTTGTTATTTTGTCTGAAGTGTTGTAAATTTTCCGAATTATTAGGCCTTACTATCTGTTGCGGCTGTAATAGACAACATATGTTATCTGTTGTCGTTTCCAAAAACAACAACATATCCGCAACAGGTAATATCTGTTGTTGTTTGTGATTCGGACAACAGATATCCGCAACATGTAAAATCTGTTGTCGTAAGTGCAAATGACAACATTGAAGCTCTGTTGTTGTTGTATCTGTTGTCAATTCAATATATTTAACAACATGTTTAATCTGTTCTCTTTTCCCAATACATTGATGTCTAATTGCTGCATATTAAAAAATTATAATACTTGAAAATGTCAACAAGACAAAAAAAGTATAGACAAAAAAAGTATAGACATTTCAATTAATTTCCCAGCAAGTTAAACATATATACACTGAGTTATCTACTTAAAGTACGCAAAATGTAAGAAACTAAATGATTCAAAGCATCAAAGGTGCATACTAATATCATATACGTCAAAACTAGTTTTGCATACTAATTAGTTGATAGTTTAAACCTGCATGTACATGTCACGCTAACCAAAATATACTTCATATCTACACATCAAAAAGAGTCAGCATCTGTTCAGTGTATTCACATGAAATCCTTCAATGAAATCTTGAAGACTCACACCTGCATTATTCAAAATATATAATTATAATAACCTCACAACTTGTTTTTCACAATGAATTCATTCTTATAAAAAAACATATGAAGTTCTAACCGTATCCCTTATATATAATCTTGCACGCAATCCACCCACTCAGATCGCACTTCATCGATTTCTTCTTCAGTGTATTCTTTTTGTGTGAACTGTGAATAATCACAAGCCAGTCTCACATACTCATGTAATCATTGCTAACAAAGAGATAATCAGAAGAAAATAAACTTGAAAATAAGGAAAAGGTTAGAAGAATACTATTGATCGTAGTGAAGCCTGATCAAATGTTTTAACCTTTTCAGTTATCTCTCTCATTGAGCGCATTACATAATAACAACATTGCAGTGCATCAGGTTGGCGAGGACCCTATATTAGAAATTAAATGTAATGAAAAGAAGTTATCATTAAAGAAGTAGTCAATTACAAGTAGATTTACCTTTAGTAGTTCCCACATTGGATTGTTTTTACCTCTCTTTTGCTTGCTAACATTAAAAAATGTTATTGCCCTGCAGACATGAATATAATTTTAGATGAATTAGAATGTAACTAAGCCGATTAATATCAACAATGAGTTGTATCTACCAACTTACATATTCACAATATGTTTCCAGTCAAGATCCCGGATGCGAGGACCAAGAGAATCTAGGATATATACAATCTCCTTGTGTGGATCAATCATAGTAAGAATCCAAAGTCATTGCACATGTTGTATCACTATGGAGGGCATGCTTTACAAGATTGGAAATTTGACTGAGCAACTACCTTTCTCAACAATATCAGGGCTTGCCACATGCCTTTTATAAATCTCTGCTTCTATTTGTGCAATACGTGCATCTTGAACTTCCCTTTTTTTCAGCTCAACTTCTAGTAATGCAATGCCTGCATCTTGATCTTTCCATGTTTTCCTTTCAACTTCCAATTGTGCAATTCGTGCATCTTGGTCATTCATCTTTCTCTTTGCCTCCAACAATTCTTTCTTGTACTCCTTGACTATGTGTCCACCAACATCCTTCTTTGAATTACTGAAATTGAAGTACATTGTTGGAGTAACATGCCCTCCAATCCCTCTCACACGTCCAGCATTTTCCTTTGATTGTAAAGCCTTTGGAATAATACCATCCTGAATTCCTTTCAATTGAAGTTTGTCTTCTCTCATTTTTTCTATATATTCATCCTGAAGAGTAAATTATGTAAGAATAATGACATAAAGCTAGAATTTCAGAAAAAAAAAAAAAAAAACAGCATTACAACAAAGCTAGAATTTCAGAAACAAAAGCATTACAACAAAAGTTGGAATTTCAGAAAAAAACAACATTACAACAAAAATGGCTTCAAGACTGTCATTCCAACCAAATCCCAGACCTAAAACCTGAATTTCAGCATGCACAACATTGCATAAAGATAAGTAGGAAATGAAAGCTGAAGTTTAATAAAAAATAAAATAAATTTGACATACAATGGCTTTCACTTTATCCTGCAGCTCCTTGCCTTCAAATTCCCCATCTTTATTCATACGTGCTCGCTTCCATAGAATAGCTCTATTTATTTCAATGTCATCACCCAACTCATCCGCCTACAAAGAAGACAATTCATTTCAATTACGTCTCCTTGTATAAAGTATTTTATGCAATATTCAATATGTACTTACTATTTCTTCAGCCAATCCTGAATAACCTTTATGAGAAAGTAGATGTGGATACATGTTCTTCTTTCTCCTATTCTTCAATTCTTCACTTTGTTGCTAGCATGTTAAACATCAAATATAACATTGTGGTTAATTATATATAATAAATGATAAGCACATGTAAGAACTCATCAAGAAGCTTACTTGAAAGTCCTTTGACATGCGACTGATAACAAATGCACTCCAATCTTCTTGTGAAATACCATAGCCAGCGGGTGTTTTGTTCAATTTCTCCGGATCATTCTGATTCTTGAAAATGATATCCTGAGTGAGGTGTGTTTTATACTGACGCCACTTATCATTTGATGATTTCAAACAATTATTCTTCCATCCAGAGTGAACATTGTAGACCATCTAAATCCAAAAAAAGGATTATCAGCAACCAAATAACCATATGAAGCTGAATTATGTCAACATGCTATTCATACTTACATTTACAGACTCCCATATTAATTTCTTAATGTCATTGGGCACTTGCTTCCATGTTTTGTAATTGATGTTCACTTTCTCTCGAGTAAGAACTCCAATGTAACTCTGTATTTCAGAGCCATCTTTTCCAATTGGCTGCCCAAGATGATTAAATGAAATATCCTTCTTCACCCCCTGAGCCCTTTGGACAGAAAGTCTATCCATAAATGTTCGACCTCTATGGGATCTTGTTGATTGTGCATCCATGCTGGTCTCTTTATCATCAACATCAGATCCGACTTCATCCTTACCTTTGAATGCAGTTGCACCTTCTCCGGATCTATTACTTTGTTCATCATGTGTGTGATCATCAACACACCCTATCTTCGACTTCGCACGAGTGAACATGGAAACCATGACTCCTATTAAACAACAAATGAAAACCAAAATCAGTACATGATAATTTCATGGTATGTATAAGAAAAGGCAATCATGTCATACAATATGTATTTAATTAAACAATGATTATTTTCAAAGTAAGCTTCAAAGTAAGATTCAAAGTAACAAATGATTATTTTCAAGAAAAATACCTCATAAAATAAACTTAACAATCTAAGTTGCATCAACCCAGTTCCCATCACAATCATCACGAATGCATGGTGGTTCATTTTCATCAGCTACATCAACATTTATCGATGACAATCCCTTTGTAAAAGATTGATGCCCTGTTACAATGTCTCCCAGCTCATCATCATTAAGGTATTCAAAGTAATCCCTATTTGGAGTGGCAAGTACAACAGACCATGCCAAATCTTTAGGACCATCAATATAAAATACTTGTTTTGCTTGCTCGCCAAGTATAAATTAATCGGACTTGAATCCAATCTTATTAAGGTTTACCAAGGTGAATCCAAGGTCATCTACTTTAATACCATTATTATTCTCCACCCAACTACATTTGAACATTGGAATTCGAAAATCATGGTAATCAAGCTCACATATTTCATCTATTACTCCATAAAACACCATATCTGACACAATTGGTTTTTTATCTTTAGCACTAGAAACTTGTATGGTCTTTGCTACAAGACTCACTCCCGAGTTTTGAACCACACACAAACTATCTCGCTCTTTTGTGTGATAAGTAACCCCATTAATCAGAAAATTGGAATACTTTAATACTTTCTTGCTCGGTCCATATGCTAACCACTTCAATCTTTCAGATATTGGACGTGTGGAATTGGTCATAGCATTTGTAACCTAAAATGCATCATAATTGTTATAAGAAATTTTTTCAATTTCAAGGTCAAAACTCGCATTAATGTTACTATGTAGCAGTTAAAAAACTTACACATTCACGTAACCAACCAATAAACCCTCAATTATGCTCATCTTGTAATTGCTTGGTCCCTTTAGCTTTAAGAGGCAACGTCGCCTTTAAATATGAGATATGTTCTCTAGGAATATGTAATCAAAGTAATAAGCCACTATGAAGTAGAATAATAAAAGTGAAGCTAAGTTTATAGAATTACTTGATATAGGGTTCAATCTCATCATTGTTGGCCAACACATAACGGTGAGCCTGCTCCCACTCATCTTGATTGGTGGAGTGTACTTGAGCACTCGATAAAGGTTTAGTAAGTTCCATTGTGAGATGTCTTGATGGGATCCCAATTGTCCTCACATTAGCCAAATAATTTACACAAAATTCTACAGCCTCTTCCGCAATATAACTTGTTTTTCATCAAACAATACTTAATTTCACCAACTTTTGCTAATACCTCATGACCACTTAATGGTTTTGGGGCAGAAATGAAATCTTGGGTACCATCAAATGCCTTCTTTTGCTTTCGATAAGGATGACATCTTGGTAAAAACCTCCTATGTCCTGTGAATGACATTTTTCTACTGTGCGTCAACCTTTTTGCATATGTTTTATCAGCACAAATAGGACATGCATGGTATCCTTTTATGACACATCCTGACATGTTTCCATATGCAGGAAAATCATTAGTCCATAACAAGACAGCCCTAAGATGAAAGTTTTCCTGACGATATGCATCATATGCTTCAACTCCAACTTCCCATAGATCCCTTAAATCATCAATAAGAGGTGTCAAATAAACATCTATGTCATTTCCTGGTTGTTTGGGACCAGAAATTAAATTGGTCAGCATCATAGACTTCACCTTCATACATAACCATGGAGGAAGATTGTATGTGACCATCACTACTGGCCAACAACTATATGAAGAACTCATCAAACTATGAGGATTGATCCCATCAGCTGATATTGCCAATCTAAGGTTTCTCGGCTCTGAAGCAAAAGCTGGCCACTTATGGTCTACCACTTTCCATGCGGGTGCATCAGCTGGATGACGTACAAAACCATCACATACTCTTTTATCAAAATGCCATGTTAAATCTTTTGATATTTCCTTATCTCAAAACATTCTTCTGAATCTTGGAATAGGAGGAAAATATCATAAGACCTTCGCAGGAACCCCTTCATTTACTTTGGAATTCTTACCCAACTTCCACCTTGACATCCCACAAGTAGGGTAATTGGTCAATTCAGCATACTTCTTCCAATATAACATGCAATCATTAGGACATGCATGTATTTTCACATAATTCAGCCCCAAGATGGATAAGGTTTTCTTAGCATCATATGTATATATGGGCATTTCATTGAAATCTGGAAGCATATCTCCTAACAAACTAAGGAGGGCTGTGAAACTAGTATCACTCCATCCAAACCTTGCCTTCAAGTTTTATAATTTCACAAGAGTAGATAACTTTGTATACTTAGCACAACTAGGATATAATGGCTTTTGAGCATCGTCAAATAATCTAATGAATTCGTCTAAATTGTCAGCATTATCATCATATGCAGCATTTACCATATATATAGGCTTTTCATCAAAATTATTTTCACCTAGCCTACTTCGATCATGATCTCCTGTTGAGTTTCCTGTTGTGGGTCTTTCCCCATGCCAAATCCATGTATGATATGTTAAATCCATACCCCAACGACCCAAATCTGCACGTATATGATCAACACTCTTCTTTCGTAGATTACCACAACGTGCACAAGGGCATGATATTGAATCTGGATCATTTGCATTTTCCAAAGCAAATTTTAAGAAAAATTCTACCCCAACCTCGTATTCACGTGATAATATATTCTTTGACATCCATCCTTTATCCATTGTTAATCTACAGTAACCACTAAAAGCAAAATTTCAGCCAATTTTATACCTTTTATACTAAAAGCAAAATTTCAGGCTTATTTGCTTAAAATATATAAAAAACGATAGTTAAAAGAAATCATTCAAGCATATATATTCATTCAAATGCTAACAATGTTAAAATATGTAAAATATTTCACTAGAATACTATGCACACACGTCATATCCTAATGTTAGTAATGTTGACATGAGAATAAAAACACTAAACAGAACATTCAAAACAATTGATCATTATCATAAGTCATTTGAGATTATATAGGGAAACCGTATCAAATTCTGAAAATAAAACAATAGTCTCGGCAAATATAGATGTAAGAAATTTGCACCTTCAGATTTAGAGGGATAATTTTATTAAAATGTATTCCCATATTCTGAAAAATGAGTGTACCACCAATAGTCATGGTTGTTAGAGGTGGAAGGATGATCCTGGTGACTGAAATGTGTGTATATTTTGCAAGAAATTATTATATTGAATTGTTGGAACCGTCTCAAGAGTCTAGAAAGAGAAAAATTAAAAACAGTGAGATTAAACCAAAGAGAGTAAAATGTGGGTGCGCAACATAGTGGTGGTTGGGATAGTTCTTAACTTCCCTGCAAGAGGTGCTGAAAGGCATACGCCTCAATGACAGCACATGACTTTTGCTTGTAGGCGGGATACAGGTTGTGCCCTATGCGACTCAAGCTCGAAGCACACCTCTAACAACCATGACTAACATTGACCAGTATTTAACTACAGTTCATAATATTGCATTATGGACTCAGTTACATGGTTATTACCTCAATAATAATAAGTCAGAAGCTCAAAAATGAACCTAAAGATATAGGAACTTTTTAAATAATAGTCTAGGCTCCTCATATGTACCACCAATCGAACAATGAGAAAAATAAACTAAGATAATGAAGTAGAAATGAGTCAATACAAAAATAACCTTCATGAGCTGTGATGTAGCTACACATTTGTACAGGCTGCAAAGATGGGACTCAGTAACAGAAATGTAAAACCATCTAGGCAATGAATTTCATACTATCACAACTTATATAACTGAATATCCAAATATGCAACAAGTGATAGCCTCAAAACCTTCAACACGCAAACAATAGTGCAAATGGAAGTCGATTTGTTCAATTTCATAGCATCAAGGGAGCTTAACAATCCTATTTACAGCAGAGAAATACACAAGTTCAAACTGCTTCCATTAGTGGGTTCAAAACATACCAAAATCCATAGAGAAAGTGCTTTCAAATTGCTTCCATTAATTAAGAAAGTTTGAGCTTGTGTATTCGTAGAAACTAACTTGGTGATTCAAGCAAGACCTCAAATTCACCGGTGGCTCGCCGTCGACTGCTCGGAGACAACAGCCTAGCTTTCCTCTGCTTCTATTCGTCGTCGCTGCTTAGTTATCACAGGCGTCGCCGTCGCTGTGTTCGAATTCGTCACCGTCGCTGTGTTTGAATTCGTCACCGTCGCCGTCGCCGTCGCTGCTTCGCCGTCTCCGCCGACTGCTCTGCTTCACCGTCTCCTCCGACTTCTCTGCTTCACCGTCAACAGTAACTCCGAACTTCCTCCGTTGCTTAATCGAATTTCTGGGATTGTTGATTGTGCCCTAGAACATTGAAATGGGTTTTGGGGATTTTTGGGGGTTTTGGGAGGGTTTTTCGATTTTTCCTCTATTTTCAAATTCTTTTTTTTTTCATTTTTCTTTTTTCTTTTTCGATTAGTTTTATTAATTTATATACAAATTAATTTAATTTTCATTAGTTTTGGGTGGATCTTTTTTTCTCAACACTTATGTATATATATTCATTAGTTCTATTAAATTATGTTTAGAAAACTCATATATTATAATGTACATGATTAAGGGATTTAATTCCACACTTAGTCATATAATAAAGATTATATTATAAATTAAACCAAAATATATAAATTTGTAGTATGTTATATATATATTAATTATATAATTATATAAATTTATAGTCATAACACACTTTTAACAACAGATATTATCAGTTGTATATTATATTAGCATATAAACAACACACTTTTAATAACAAATATTATCAGTTGTATATATTACATAGTTAATATATAAACAACACACTTTTAATAATAGATATTATCAGTTGTATATGAGTAAATTGCACGCTAATAGACAACAGATATGAAGTGTTGTTAAAGTTGTTGTCTATTCTCGAAAAAACATGAGAATAGACAACAGAGCATAAAATATGTTGTCTATTAGCGCAAAAACACGCTAAAAGACAACATATTTCTTAATATCTGTTGTAAATATTAGTAACGACAACAGTTTAGACAAAATCAGTTGTCTATTCAGTGTTATCTATTGGCGAATTTCTTGTAGTGTTAAATACGAAAAATTGGGATCATTTTGCTTCGTATGTGGATGTCTGAGTCACATAGAATGGTTTAGTGAAACATTTTTGTTAGAACATTTTTGTTAAATACGAAAAATTAGGATCATTTTTATTAGTATGTTTTGATGAGATAAAACCGTAGAAAAAGTAACCATCAATCAATAAGCATAACCTATCATATAAGGTTACTGCAATGAGGTTACTGCAGGAAGATACGGCAGAGGAAGCTTCAAAGAAAGGATACTGCAGAGAATGGTGAAAGAAATCCGGTAAACTAAAAAGGATACTGCTTACTGCAGGAAGCTACCTGGAAAAGACCATGCCGAAGCATACTGCAAATCAGCAAGCTACCGAAGATTCAAGCTACCTGACAGGAAGCTACCTGGAAGAGATCATGCCAAAACATACTGCAAAGCAGTAAGCTACAGAAGCCTCAAGCCAAGGGAGCTACAAAACAAGCATGGGAAGGAAGCTGAAAGTTACCAGTAGAGAGAAAAGGAAAGGAGCCAACGAAATGAAGACATGTGGAAAGTGAAAAGTTGGCGTGTATCAGAAGGAGTACGGCGCATTAAATGCTAGAAACTTACCCACCTTCAACGAGCAGATTTCCTAATCTATAAATAGAAGAGACTGAAGACTGATGAAAAAAATGGGGGAAAAAGCGCAAGAAAAGAAGAGATAAGGGGAAGAGCGCAGAGTAGAAGAAAAGAAGAGAAGAGCACAAGAGAGAGCGCAGAAAAGAAGGGTAATATCATATAAAAGAAAAAGAGAGAAAAGAGTGTATAAAAGATCAAAAGAAGTTCAAACACTCTAAACACCAGAAACGCATAATCAGTCCTTCAGTATTGCAGCAAACAACAGCAGAGCAACCTGCAAAACAAATCGAAGCTTGCTGCATCTAGTTGAAGAAGAAGACAAACCTTTTAAGAACTGTCTCAGAGTGCTTAGTTAGGACTAGGATCCTGATAAGTTGTTCGCTTTCTCAAGAAGAAAGCAAGGATCCTGAGTGGGTCAGATAGGATCCTGTGTGGGTCAGTTAGGAAAGTAGGCAAGCAGCTGTGAGCAGCTATGAGTAGGCTTGTTACTTATTAAGTCTTTGTTGTAATAGATAGGGCTATGTAAGTCAACAAGATTAACAAATGTTCCCTCTTGAGAAGAGGCAGAGAAGATGTAAAAGGATTACTCCGCCTTCGAACCTCTGTATATCTATGTGTTTGTTTGTGCTTACTGTTCTACCTGCATATCTTATGTTAGATGCACACCTTCCACACTTGTGTTTTCAATGAAAGAAAGCTTCCGCATTATAACTCTAAAAATCTAAAGTAACCTCCCAAAAGGTTACTGCATGTTACTGCTTCTGGATGTAAGCCCTTGTAAAGAAAGAAAAGTTTGAAAATACAGTAAGCTTATTCACCCCCTCTAAGCCTACTACCACTTGAGACGAACAATTTTTAAATATGAATGATCTCAACATGAAGAGAGAGTGGGGATTCAATTTTCAAGGTTCTCAATGGTTGCGAGATACAAATAACTTGGCGGAAGGCAGCACTGGTGGAAATGAGTCATTTTCTGATAAGGGTAATTCATCGACGGGAGGAAACATCCAATCTTTCAGAATCCAGATTTTTTCGGAAAATTAGCCCCTAATGGTGGAAAATTGCTCAGGAGCAGGAAGCTGTGCATAAGGAGCAAGCTTCTACTTAATACAGAGCAGACCAACAAGTGAAGCAAGTTGCTGAACATGAAGAAGAAACTGTTACAAAGCGAAGCTGGGAGTATGGATCATATTGGAGCCTCTAGACAACAACAATGACAAGTAATCTTGAAAGAAAGTGCTGAGGAAGTCAAGCGAAGGAGTAAGATGAGAAGCACACTCCATCAAACAGTCCACACTTCAAAAGGAAGCAAGGACGAAGCCTACTCTTGAAAAGAAAGCAACAATGACAAGGTACCTCTTTCTAAACTTTGCTCTAATATATATCCTATGACATGTTAGCTTCGAATATCTATATCTGGTTAACAATTCAAGTGATCCTAAGAAATTACTCAAGAAAGCCAAAGAGTATCTTCAGCTCAAATAAGAGTGATCTGAGGGCAGAAGATAGCAGGCTTGAAAGATTTTGGTCACTTGACTTGAACATGTGAAGGGAAGCTTGTATGTTGATTTCCAAATAGAATGCTTCACCTACTCATGCTGAAACAAAAGGAGTACGTAAATTCGTACTGGAAGTGACCCTACATCTTAAAGAGATAATCATAGAGTAAGGGGAACTTATAGTAAAAACTAAGGTAACTCTGTAGGCAACGGAGATAAAACCTTGATGGAACCCACTGGATATAAGTATGCTGTAAGATGTCTGCAGCAACTTCTATAAAGATCAAAGCGGACAACAGCAACTCCTAAAAGGGAAGAAAACCGTCAACCTTACTGATATCATATTTTATCTGATCTATATCTAAAAGAGTTCATACTCCAGAGAGATATATTAGGTAAACACCTGCACACACCCAATCTCTATTTTATCCTATACTTATTGACAAAAGTCTTAAAGGAACAAATTATTACTATAGCAACTATCGGTTGTAAGGAAAGTTAATTCCTGAAAGAAAACTAACCCAAAAGGACCCATACTCTTGAGTACCTATGTAAGGATATTTGTTCTGCTGGTACCTCTGACAGAAAGCTACAAGAAAGAACATTCAGACCTTTGAGCAACCAAGAAGTAGACCTCCAGGCTAAAAAAAATCCTATATGTACGAAAGCAAGCTGGAAGGAACATATCTGTAAAATCAACATGAAGCAGACACCAAGAGCAACCCAAACAACAGAAGCAAGATATGATTGCAATAGGAAACTAAAAACTCCAAAGAAGGTCACTTCACCCTAGACAATAGGCTACTGAATCCAGGGGGAAAGACTTGACGAAGTTAAGAAACAAATGAAGTTCTGACAACAGGACGCTAGACATCAGACTACTGGATACTAGGTCGCTGGATAACAGGACGTTGGATATCAGGATGCTAGATACCAGGTTGCTGGATACTATGTCGCTGAACACCAGGTTGCTGCATACCAGAACGCTAGACACCAAACTTCTGAATACTAGATTACTGGACATCAGGGCACTTATCATCAAGTCACTGGAAAAGAGGTCACTAGTGGGTTACATCTCATCAATTCCAGCAGTTACCGAAAAACTCTCGGTAACATGTGCGCATGAAAAGTGGATCACCTTTTCAGAAGTAGACCTTTTCATAATTTATCCAACCAGCTCTGATACCACTTGTTGGTATCAGATATCATTTGTTGGACGTTTTATCCATCCTGCTTTAATACCACTTGTTGGTCCCCAAGTGGTAGTAGGCTTAGGGGGGGAGGGTGAATAAGCATACTCAATTTTCAAACTTTTCTTTACTTTCAGAAGGCTTAGGTTGAGAGGCAGTAACCTTTTGAAAGGTTACTCATCAGAGTTATATTGCAGAAGCTTCCTCTCATTGAAAGACCAAACATGGAAGATATGCATCTAACATAAGATATGCAGATATAGCAGTAAGCATAGATAAACGCATAGATATACAGAGGTTCGAAGGTGTAGTAGCCCTTCTACATCCTTTCTACCTCTCTCAAGAGGGAACATTTGTTAAGCTTGTTGATTTACATAGCCCTATCTATTACAACACTGACTTAACAAGTAAGTAGCAAGCCTACATATAGCTGCTCACAGCTGCTTGCCTACTCTCCTAACTGACCCACACAGGATCCTATCTGACCCCTCAGGATCCTTGCTTTCTTCTTCAGAAAGAGGACAACTTATCAGGATCCTAGTCCTGACTAAGCACTCCTAGACAGTCCTTAAAAGACTTATCTTCGTCTTCTTCAACTGGATGGAGCAAGCTTTGACTTCTTTTGTAGGTGGCACTACTGTTGCTTGCTGCTCGACTGTGTGACTGAGTATGCATTTCTGGGGCATCGAGTGTTTGAGCTTTCTTCTCTCCTTTTTATCTTTTATACACTCTTTTGTCTCTTCTTATTTTCTATATGCCCTTCCCCCTCTTCTCTGCGCTTTCTCTCTTGAGCTCTCTCTTGAGCTCTTCTCTTCTCTTTACGAGTTTTTCTCTGTGCTTTATTGTGCTCGCTTCTTCTCTCTCACTTCTCAGTATTCAGTCTTATTCTATTTATAGAGTAGGAAATCTGCCTGTTGAAGGTAGGTAGGTTTCCATCATTAATTGTGTCACACTCCTTCTGATACAAGCCAACTTTTCGCTTTCCACATGTCTTCGTCTGATTGGCTCCATTCTTCTTCTCTCTACCGGTAACTTCTAGCTTCCTTCCATGCTTGTTTTGTAGCTCTCTTCCTAGCTTTGCTCTTAGGTGGCTTCAGACTTCTGTAGCTTGCTCCTTCGCAGTATGCTTCAACATGGTCTCTTCCAGGTAGCTTCCTGTCAGATAGCTTGAGTCTTCGGTAGCTTGCTGCTTTGCAGTCTGATTTGGTCTTCCAGGTAGCTTCCTGCTATAAGCAGTATCCTCTTTAGTTTCCGAGATTCCTGTCACCATTCTCTTCAGTATCTTTTATCTGAAGTTTTCTCTGCTGTATCTACCTGCAGTAACCTCGTTGCAGTAACCTTATAAGATAGGTTATGCTTTAGAGAATGAGGGTTACTATTATATGGTTTTGTCTAATCAAAACATACTTAAATATGTTCCAACAAATTACTCCACCTTCGAACCTCTGTATATCTATGCGTTTGTTTGTGCTTACTGTTCTATCTGCATATCTTATCTTAGATGCACACCTTCCACACTTGTGTTTTCAATGAAAGAAAGCTTCCGCATTATAACTCTAAAAATACCTAAAGTAACCTCCCAAAAGGTTACTGTAGGTTACTGCTTCTAGATGTAAGCCCTTGTAAAGAAAGAAAAGTTTGAAAATACAGTACACTTATTCACCCCTCTCTAAGCCTACTACTACTTGGGACCAACAATTTTTAAATGTGAATGATCTCAACATGAAGAGAGAGTGGGGGGTCTGGTTAAAAGCTCCAGAAAAGTGAGGATTCAATTCTCAAGGTTCTCAATGGTTGCGAGATACAAATAACTTGGCGGAAGGTAGCACTGGTGGAAATGAGTCATTTTCCGATAAGGGTGATTCGTCGACGGGAGGAAACATCCAATCTTTCAGAATCCAGATTTTTTCGGAAAATTAGCCCCTAATGATAAGGCAAATAATGAGAAAATCAAAATAGCGTTGATCAAGGGACTTCAAATCTCCCAAAATAAATCCTCCAAACATAAAGGAAATAACTAATGATTATGAGATGGTTATTTTTGAAGATAGGAAGAGGACGAAGGCAGCCCAATTTGGAAAAGCCCAAATGTTGGAGTGTACCATAGTTTGCATAGAAATAGACCATGTGGAAGGAAAAGAGTATGAACCATGCCCACATCAAATTGATAACAAAGAAAAATCCATTAAAAGCAATACCGGTCATTTTTTATTGGCAGGACCTAGTTGCTAGGCCTGCCAGCAACCATGATCATCTTAAGTTGGAACTGACGGGGACTCAGCCATACCCATGCAGTCCTTAACCTTCGAGAGCTCGTGAGAGCTCACAGGCCATCCTTGATCCTTCTATTTGAAACGCTTGTGTATGAAAATAAAATTGAGAAAGTGAGAGTTGCAATGGGTTTTGATGGAGCCTTTTATGTTGATAGACAAGGACGTGGTGGGGTATCACTATTCTGTGGAAATTCCCAGACTTATGTACAATAACAAATTTCTCTCAAAACCATATTGACATCTATATTTCTGAAGAAGAGCAATAGATTTGGAGACTTACATCTTTCTATGGTTTTCCTAAAGCTAGTAGACGCAGAGATTCTTGGATTTTTATTAGACATCTTTCAAGTTCATCTTATTTACCTTGGTGCCTTGTGGGGGATTTCAATGACATTCTGAGTTCGGAAGAAAAGAGGGGACATGTAATCGACCTAACTGGATGATTCGAGGATTTTGAGAAACAATTAATGAGTGTGACCTTCAAGATGTTTCTTTTCTTAGATATCCTTACACTTGGGAAATTGGATGGGGTGGAGTGAATGTAGTGGAAGTACGCCTTGATAGAGCTATGAGAAACTCTAAATGGAGATCCCGTTTTGATCAAGCTACTTTTCAAAACTTGATTACTTCTTGCTCGGACCATTCCCCAATTTTACTTGACACATCTCCACAAATTCATCCCACTTACCATAAATATTTCCATTTTGAGAATCGATGGTTGTAGGAAAAAGATTCTATAGAGGTTGTTTGTATATTCTCCAGAAATCATACGAAAAATCCAATTTATGATAGATGCCCTTAAACAATGGAGTAAAGGTCTTGGGAAAAATTTAAAAGAGGAAATAAAAAAGTTGAAGAATGAGATTGAGAATCTTGGAAGTTCTACTGATCATGCAAACTCTCTTCGTATATCAGAGTTGAAGAATAAACTTTCGGAGATTATGGTACAAGATGAAGTGTATTGGAAGCAAAGAGAGGAATAACTATGGATGAAAGAAGGAGACTTAAATACAATTTTTTTTTCACTCTATGGCCTCCAAATGTAAAACAAAAAATAAAATCAGAAAGCTTAAAAATGTGATGCTTAAATTGGGTTTTAATTCAAGATGGGTGGATATCATGATGCTATGTGTTACTACTATGCGTTATTCTATACGGATATATGAAGATTTAGTCGGACCTATTACTCAAGGTCGAGGGCTTCGACAAGGATATCTACTCTCTCCATATCTCTTCATTATTTGTGCACAGGGGCTTTCTTCTATGCTTGACAAAGCGACTAGATGGGGGAAACTTCATGGTGTGAAAATATGTCAAGGAGCACCGATCATTTCACATTTGTTGTTTGCTAATGACTCATTTTTCTTTTGCAGAGCTACAACCACCGAATGTGGCAAAGTACAGTAGATTCTAAATGATTATAAGCATGCTAGTGGCCAATCGATAAACAATGGGAAGTCGGGGATATTTTTTAGTGGAAATTTGGATCACGAAACGAAGATAATAATGTCTAGAATTCTTGGAGTTTCCAACCATCTTGACACAAGAAAGTATTTAGGGCTTCCATCCTTGGTTGGAGGAAAGAAAAAAAACAATTTTTGTCTATCTCAAAGATAAGCTTTGGGCACGAATTCAGTGTTGGCGTGGGAGTTCTCTTTCAAAAACAGGGAAACAAATTCTTATTACGCCTGTTGCTCATGCACAACCTTCTTATTGTATGAATTGTTTCCTTTTACCGATGTCTCTCTTAGATAAGCTTCAGAAAATGATGAATTCTTTTTGGTGGGATCGATACCAAATGGATTCAAAGAGTGTTCATTGGATGCAATGGAATAAGTTGTGCATAAGGAAAGAAGCTGGTGGACTGAGTTTTCATAATCTAGAAGGCTATAACCTCGATATGCTTGCAAAGTAAGCTGGAAATTTATTTCGGTCTCTGATATCAACAAGGATTCTTGGAGCAAAATATTTTCCGCTTTCGGATGAAGATTAGGTGCAAGCTTTATTTGGAGAAGTATTTGGAGCTCACAAGCAATCTTAAAATGAGGGACACGCTGGAAGATTGGAAATGGCCAGTCTATTAACTTGTGGACAGAACCATGGTTACGAGATGCCTCAAATTTCTTTATTAACACACCAGTAACTGAGGAGTTTGGTTCAAGAATCTGGTGATTGGGACATAGGCCTCTTGAACATGATTTTCTGTAATCGAGAGAGATAAGAGATTACAAAAATCCCTCTAAGTTCCAAGCTCCAAGCAGAAATCAGAATTTGACATTTAATATGGATATTATTCTATGAAGAGTGGTTATAGAGCCTTTTAGATATGATTGAGTTTGACCATTGTGTGGAAGGATATTGGAAGATCTTGTGCAATATATAGGTGCCTCCAAAAATACTTTCGTTTTTGACGAGAATGGCACGTGATTGACTTCCTTGCCGTGCAAACATTCGCTCTTGAAATGTCTACGTAACTAACTACAATTTGTGTTGTTTGTGAGATCGATATTGAAAATAATTGGTATATTTTTCTAAATTGTCATTATGCTAAGAGTTATTGGGGGCAACTCATTTATTAAAATTTTGTTCAAATTAAATTGCATGGAAGGGGTTGAATCTTTCTCCCTATGGTTCTTTAAGTGCTTGCAAAAAAGGATAAAAAATTCTTTTGCCAAATTTTGCAATGGTGCTTTGGAGTATATGGAAACACAAAAATAATAAACTTTGGAGGAATGTATTTAAATCTGTCTTGGTTTCTATCTCTCTAGGTCTTTATATGTTAAATCAGTGAAACATGGTGAACATGCATAATCCAGACATGAGTGGTAAGACAAAGATGATCGAGCTGAGTTGAAGTGAAAGAAACTTCATAGACCTTCTTTGAAGTGTAATATTGTTGGTCCTAAGTGGTTACAGAGGTTCGGGGGAGGGGGTGAATGAATCTTTGCTCTTTTTCTCGCTTTTCTCTCTATTGCTGCAACCTGCTATAAGCTATCGCTGCTTGCAGCAAGTTGACAGTTCAGTGTTCTGCTTGCTGCAAACTAGTTAATGCAGCCCAACACTTTTAGAGTTTATGCACAACGGAATTTGTAAATCGATAGAGAGTTCAACAAATAGACTAAGTCTTTTAACTACAGAATTATCAGACTAGTTCACAGATAAGCACAATAAATACATTAATATGCATGCAGTAGGTATAAAGATATGAATGCTGAAAGCAGTAAATAATGCATAGGCTTTATAGAGGTTCGAAGGTGGTGTAGCCCTTCTACGTCCTCTCTTCTCCTTCACAAAGTTTTACAGGACTCTTCCCACTAAACACACTCTACGGATACACAACAGCCTACTAAAGATCTTATTCCCTTCTTATGTTTCAGCAGCTAGACAGGATCCACACAGGATGTTATCCTTTTCTAGGATCAAAACACACAGTAAGGAAACTCTTCCTATCAACTGTGGACACCAACTAAAACAACCTAAGCACACAACTATGAAAATGGTTAAATAAAAGATTCTCCAACTGTGGTGAAATAATAACACTCCAAAGATCTTCAATGCAGGAATGTTTGCTTCTAGGTCAAGTGGGGACTGAAAACACTTGTATTCTTTGTAAGCTCAATGATCGCTGTAAGATAAATATTAATGTGCGATTCTTAAATTTTCAGTCCTTGTGTTCTTCAGTTTCTCTCTTCCCTTTATAGATGGTGTAATGCACTAGTTGAAGTGTACACATTCCACGTGTTCTCTTCTTAGCTCATTTCTTCTGCTGCTGCATCCTGATCGTTGATCCATTCACGCTCAAGAATTTTGTCCTTTGATTTGATCTACACGACCAACATTCTTCCTCCTAGATCTTCTTTGATCTATACAGGTACACCCATTGAATGCGCTCCTGGAAAAGGTAGAGACATACTACTCTTTAAGCTCCTGCGCCATTAAATGATGTCCTTTTATTGCAGTTTACTTGCAGTTGCTCAGCCCAGGTGACAGCTCTTTATGAGCACACCGTCCTTGAATTTGTCCTTCAGTAACGACCTGTCGAGCACTACAAAGACAACTGAGTTGATGTATCCTCGTATACTTTCAGCATGCAATGGATGTTGATAACTTCAATGTTAAACCACTGGCACTACTATTTCAGTTGCTGTAACTTATTCTCGGGTGCTGTATCCAGAGAACTGTGCATTGTAGGTTGCAGCATCTCTTCGTGCAGCATGCAATAAAAACTTTCTCTCTCGAAATTCTTCTAAGTTTGGCTCGTTGTAGGCAAACTTCTTCTGATCATTGTTGCTTGCAGCTTGCAATGCGTACTTGTAGTAGAAGACTTCATAGTAGGGTTTTTGCTACTTATTGAAATACAATGGGAAATATACGAAATAAGAACAGTAAGATTACAACGGTTTTATCTCATCAAAATTTATAGCTACTTCTTTTTACAATTTCCTTCTTTTTTATGATGACAAAATCTACAAGAAAAGTTGTTGTAACTTACGACATTTTTCCTTAGGTAAATTAAAACATGAGACTTCTGTGTTTGCTTATTTTCTATTTTTCTTCTCTTTTATTTATTTCTTGGAGTCTTCTGTTTTTGCTCAATTTTTTTTTAATTTTCTGGAGACTTCTATTTTTGCTCCACCCTTTTTTTCCTTCCATTTTTTTGATTGATTCTTCAGTATCAGAGCTCAGAGCTGAAACTAAAAACATCAGAAAAGAGTACCACCGAATTTGTATTATGTAAGGTTGAACACTTATTGAAATTGAAAAATACAATGCTGAATGTAAAATAAATAAAGGGGTGGAGTCAGCATCCTAGTCTTTCAATTCCAATCTTTTTGCAGTTGCAGCAGTCTCTTCCTTTTTCTCTTCGAATTTCAACGACTTCTTCCGCCAGTTTAGTATTGACTCTAGGTAGGTGTTTTCGAACTGTACGCCTTCATCTTTGGATCATTTATCCATCATAGCGAAAAGTCCTCCTAGAAAGGTACTTGCTTCATCTTTTTCACCTCTTCAATCAATTGATGTTTCAGCACCAACTTTCCAGTTTTGAGCAGGTGCTCATAGTCCATCAACGCTGCAGAGCGGTTAGAAAACCCTTTGAAATAATCGTTCTTGCAGAGACTCTTGAAATATCTTAAGAATCTCGAGATCTTGTATAGTTTGATCTATTCAAAGATAGGATTTTGATCTCTGGATAGTTGATATCTCGTGAAAATGTCCAAGTTCCATTGATCAAGATCCTTTGTTGGTTTGAGGTCGACCAATACTGAAACCTCTGGATATTTGTTGAACTGATCAATACTTGGGACCTCTTGTGGTGGAAACTTTTGCAGTACTGCATCCACCTGCTGCATCGCACTTGATTTTTCCTCACCCACAATGCAAAGTCTATTGATCCATCTTTCCTCCTCAGTCTTCCTTGCAGCGTAGAATTTTTCATCCTCCATTCTCATCAGAGCACGTTTTGAGATCTTGTGCTTCTTCGAAGAAGGTGAATCTCCTCTGCTCCTGGTGCTCTGGACTCTCTTCCGGCTTGTTGGTGGCTCTCATGCATCATTTCTCCCAGTCTTCTTGGATGCAGCGTCCCTCTGTTGTCCTGCCTTCAACACCACGTGCACCTCCAGCTTCGTCATCATATATTATATCTTTCTTCTGCTGGGGTGGGGGACTTGTTCTCCTCTTCTTGTCCTTAGGTTCCAGCAGCTCCTCATCATCTTCCTTATCTGCTACATCAATCTCTGTTGCAGTGGCCTTCGCAGCTTCTCTTCGTCAGTTGGTCCACCTTTTATAAGGGAAGGAGTGGGCAACTTTTCAGTGGCTTTTCCCCCATTTTTGGCATCATCAAAAGGTCTCTTCTCCTGGTGACCACTTACTGTGACTTGCGGCTCAGTCATCCTCAAGAGAGTCTGATTCATCTCCCCAAGCAGTGTCTCGATATTCGATATTGGCCAATCTGTCATTCATACTCTTCACTTTTGAAATTTGGTCATTGACCTCACTCTGTATGTTGGAAAAAGTGCAACCATGTGTTGTAAGAGTATTGGATACAGTGCTCAATGTCTACTTCATTTCATCTCTGAAGTTAATGGCTAGCAAATCAGTTGTTCTCCTAAGACTGTGCTGCTTCGTCCATTCTTCATTCAACGCATCTCGGAGGGAATTAGGGATTTTCTCAAGCTACTCTGCCACCTTCTTCAGATCCACATTGGGTTGAGGATTGACTAATTTGTGCTCCTGCAATGCATTGGCAAGATTATCAATTGCAGAGATGATCTTGCTGAAGGATTCTTCAGGGGTCTGAGAACTTGCAATTGCTGGCTTTGAAGATTCAGCAGGTGCAATTACAGTGAGTTGTAAGTTATATTCATTCCCTTGTTTTGGTTGCAGCATCATGCTCTTGATGTATTCTTCCCACGCCTGGATAGCTTCAGAGTCCATCACAGCTTTGCCTTTACCAGAAATGTCTTCCTTCAGGATGGTCGCAACACCAGATGTGGAAGGCTCTTCTTCAACAATCTCATCAGTGGTCTCGCTAGCTCCTCCATCAGAATGTCTGAAGTATCACCAAGAATGGTTGCAAGAGTCTCTCCTGCATCCTTATCTTCTTCAGCAGCACAACCTCTTTTAGTTCCTCTAGCTACTTTTCTTCTTCTGCAACAACCACTGGTTCATTACTCTCCGTCTCTTCCTTCTCAGCATTCTCTTTCTAGCCTTGCTTACCTTCAGCAGCTTCAACCTCCTGTTGAGGTGCTCTTCTTTGGCTTGCTTGCAGCCTTCATTTTTGGCTTTTGCAGCAAGCTTTTCTCCTAGTTTGCTGTCCTCCTCCTTTTTATCAGTGGTAGCTACAAGCTCCTCCTCTGCTTGCTTGCAACTTTCTTGTCTTGTTAGAAAGCTAAGAGGAAGTTCTACAACTTTCATGTTAGAAGTTTTCATCAATTTTGCCTTAAAGAGAGCAGAATAGTACAAGAAGTTGAAAGTCGTGCAAGAATGTCCTGATTTTCATCTTGACAGGGCTTGAATAAATTGGATATAACCTGGTGTACAAAACTGATATTTGGCTGAATTAGTGGCATCGGATAGCTAACTTGAAGGGCTACGACTTTCATAAAGAAGTTGAAGCCCAATTATGAGCGTAAGAGGGCCGAATCAAGGCTGAAAGCTGGGAGTCTGGGCCACTCGGGTCAATTGGCCGGGTTGGTGGTCAAGTTGTGGGTTTTTAGGCCTGTTTGGACTCCTATTTGGATACAACTTGCTCCAAGTCCGATTTTTACCTACTTATATACAAATTAGGACTTGGGAAAAAGGGAGGGACACGAAGAAAAAAGGCATTCATCCACATCTTGAGAGTAAGGAAGAAAGCAAGGAATTGAAGATTCAAGAGTCAAGAGGAGCAACCAACGATCACAAATTCAATAAGCATTTCTTTGATTTATTTCTAGTTTTGATCATGTCATTTTGTAATTTATTTTGCTTTACGAACATGATATTTGGCTAAGGGTCTAGTGATCTTAGGACACGAGAGTAGTTCTATGGATTTCATGTTGAATATTTATTTTTAATCTTTCCTCTAATCTATGATATTTTATTTATGCTTCTTTGTGCTTATTCCATGTGTGAATCCTGATCAAATTTATGCATGCTCTAATTAATTGGATTGAGATCGAGAGATGATATCTGATTATAGATTTGGGAATGTGTAACTCAATTAAATTGTCTGGATCGAGAGATTGATAATTAATTGGGGTGAGAATACGATCTCGGGAGCTTTTAGGAGTTGGTTATTAACTGCGAGATAGAGAATAATCAACCGAACGTTCCTGCTCAACAAAGGGCGATTCGAGATTACTTTCAGCCTCAACAAAACAGAAGGGGAGTTGTGAGACCACCAATTGAGGCAAATAATTTTGAACTCAAACCAGCCCTGATAAGCATGGTGCAACAGAACCAGTTTGGTAGAAGTCATCTAGATGATCCCAACGCGCATCTGGCGTAATTTTGGAGGTTTGTGACACAATCAAATTGAATGGGGTTTCTGATGATGCAATCAAGCTTCATTTATTCTCATTCTCACTATGAGATAAAATTAAGTTGTGGTTCAATTCCATTCCACCGGGCTCGATTACTAGTTGGGATGAGTTGAGCAGGAGGTTTCTCTTCAAGTATTTTCCACCGAGTAAGACATTGAAGATGAAGAGCGAGATCACACAATTTAAACAACTTGATGGGGAGTCTTTGAGAGAATCATGAGAGAGATTTAGGGATATGTTGAGGAGATGTCCTCAACATGGATTTCCGGAGGATCAACAAGTCTGTTCCTTCTATAACTAATTGTTTGGATCCACAAGAGCAATGATAGACGCGGCGGCAGGAGGAGCGTTGCTAGCAAAGAGTCCTGAGGAGGCCATGTATATTTTGGAGGAGATGACGACAAACAGTTATCAATGGCCGTCTGAAAGGACTACTTATAGAAAGTTGGCTGAAATTCAGAGTCAAGATCAAGTTTTAGCTGCTATAGCCGCACTCACTACTCAAGTATCTGCTCTAGCACATTCTCGTAATCAACCCATGGATAGTTCGGGAGTGTAGATTGGTGATTTTGCTCAACATGAAGACGTTGAGGAGTTGAATTACATCGGTGGGCAGAATTACAACAACTTCCGGAATAATAAATGGCCATATTAGTATAATCATGGAGGGAGAAATCATGAGAACTTTACATATGCAAACAACAAAAATGTTTTGCAACCCCCTCTAGGATTTTCTGTGACAAATGGGGTAATCAATGAAGGGAAAAAGCCTTCGCTGGAAGATGTGTTGGGTGCATTCATCAATGAGTCGAGATCACGGATGTCAAAAAATGAGGAAAAAGTTGATAAAATCGAAGCTCGACTCAACAAAATGGAGGCAGAAAATGAAGCACATTTCAAGGCACTTAAAACATAAATAGGTCAGTAGCTGCGGTTTTAGGGAGCCAACATCAAAAGGGCCAATATCCAAGCAACACCGAGGTGAATCTGAAAGAGCATTGACATGCAATCTATTTGAGAAGTGGAACACAATATGAAGGACCTTCCATGCTGGCTGAAAATGTGAAAGAAGAAGTGAAAGAGTCGGAAGAGAGCATGAAAGACAAAATTGAGAAGAAAGAAAAGGATCGAGGTGTTCAAAAAACAGTAGAGTCATCGAAAATTGCAGTGCCATTTCCATTTCCACATAGGACGCAAAAGAAAAAATCAGATGGGCAATTCAAGAAGTTTCTTGATATTTTCAAGCAAATACAAATCAACACCCTTTTTACCGATGCTTTGGAGAAAATGACGTATTATGCAAAGTTTTTGAAGGATATCATGTCGAAAAAGAGGAAGATAGTTGACAATGAGATTGTCAACTTAACCGAGGAGTGTAGTGCCATAATCCAACGAAAACTTCCACAAAAGTTGAAAGATTCGGGAAGCTTCTCAATTCTATTTGAGATCGGAGGGGTCCAATTCAAAAAGGTCTTGTGTGATCTTGGAGCATCAATTAATTTGATGTCATTGTCCAACTTCCAAAGGCTTAATTTGGGAAAGTTGAAACAAACAACAATGACTCTTCAATTAGCCGATCGATCGTTGAGATTTCCAACGGGGGTTATTGAAGATGTGTTGGTTAAAGTTGATAAGTTCATCTTTCCTGTGGACTTTGTGGTCCTTGACATGGAAGAGGATTTTGACATGCCTCTAATTTTGGGGAGACCATTTTTGGCCACTGGACGAGCATTGATAGATGTGGAGAAAGGAGAGCTTAAATTGAGGGTTAATGGAGAGCAAATCACTTTTTCCATGTATAATGTCATGAAGCTTCATGAAGAAAATAAAGAAGAGTGTCATTCAATTGACATAATGGAGGAACGAGCCCAAAAGAGTCCAAAGGAAAAATCAACCCATAACCCTTTGAAAAATTTCCTAAGTCCCACTATCTTCTCTATTGATTTAATATATGACACTAAAGATGTTAAATCCAACAATGATGTTGCTTCTTTGAATTATTTGCAGGAAATGTCGAAGAAAAAGGTTAAATTCAAGCATAGCCATCACTCAAAGCAACAAGAGAAAGAATCGAGTTTTCAACTCGATGTACCGTAAGTTCTCTCTACAAAAATCGTTTAGCTAAAGACATAAAATTAAGCGCTTGTTGGGAGGCAACCCAATTTTTATTGATTTTGTTTTGTTTCTAGTATAGGTAGTATTTTCTTATTTTTGTTTAGAACAGGTTTGAAAAAAAAAAAAAAAAAGATGGACCCGGGTCGGGTCATATGACCCGGGTCAGGCCAGACCTTTGAGTTTGGCAACCGGGGCGACGACACGCGACCCGGTCGGGCTGCAAAAGACCCGGCCCGGGTCGCAGGTTCGACTTAGGCAAAAAATGGCTGAGACAGGGGACCCGGCAGGCTGCATGTCACCCGGCCCGAGTCATCCCTTCGGCTCGAGTAGAAGCAAGCGACGACATGTGACCCGGCCGGGCTGTACGTCACCCGGTCCGGGTCGCCCTTTCGGCCCTTCAGCCAGCCAGACATGCGACCCGGCCGGGCAGCCCGTGACCCGACCCGGGTCTCATAAAGGTGAGTTTTTTTTTTTTTGTGATTTTTTTTTACCCCTCTTCATCCCCAATTCATCCCTACACTTGAACCCTAATTTCTAATCCAAAATTACACCATAAACTCTTCAATTTTTGTTACAATTCACACACCCATATCCTCTACTACTCAATTTATCAAGTGTTGGAGGAGAAAAGAGGGATATTCATCCAACTTTTGGACTTAGGTGATATCTTCATATCCCGTGAGAATTCTGTCAAATCGGTATGATTTCTTCTCTCAATCTCGATTTTTATTGCAATAAAGATGATTAAAGCATGTTGGTAAGAATTGTATGTATTAGAATTGCATAAAATAATTAGGGATTCATTGAGGCCTTTTATCAAACACTCGATGTGCATACTATAGTTTCTCTTGATATCAATATTATTGATGAATTTGATTTGAGTAGTCTATTGAGTGTTGAATTTGGCATGATTGGATGATGGTGCAAGTGAGACATATATGGTTTTGATAGTTTGATGCAATTAACTTACTAGGTTCATTTTAGCATTTTATCAAACACTTGATGGGCATATCTATTGTCATGGTTTATAAACTTGGTTGAATAAATTAGATATGTAGGACACACTTTGTGGATAATTATGCTAGGTTCTTGTAAATTATTGCTTGAAGATGCAACTTGATGATATGATTTCAAATTTTGCTTAGTCTTTATATTCTATCAAATTGAGTGATAAGCATGATTTGAATCATAAGAGGATGTCATTTTTTAACTCAATCAATTTTTAGGTACAATGTCAAGTAGTCGAGTACGATCGCGCTCCGGTGCTACTGAAGGTAGTAGGGGAAATACATCAAGACGTCCAAACAATTTGTCTCAAAATATGGGACTACTTGATGAAGGGACCTATAAAGGGAGATGGGATGTGCTCAAGAACTTACAGATTGAGGCAACAAGATACTATTCCACTCATGCGCTAGAAGAGCTCAGAATTGAATCTGATGTGTTGAAACTGATTGATAGGATTGGGTGGACAAGACTAGTAAGAGAAAGATGGTCGACTTACAAAAGAATCACACTTGAAATCTTGAGTACACTAGAGGTCCACAAAACTAGCCGTCCCTCGGAGCCGATCTCGATGAGCTTTTAATTGGACAACGATCAAAGGGCGTTGTCCATTAACCAATTGAATAACATCTATGAGCTTCCACTAGGTGGTCTTTACCGGGAGCCACGAGAGTTCGATCCGAATGAGTTTTGGAAGGAGTTGGTTCAGTCCTTCGACAGTCATACCGTGGTGTTCAACCCTAAATCGTCAAAGGCATCATGGCTACGAAATCCAGTATTTCGTTATATCGCTCGTCTCTTGTCCTCTTCAGTGTTCACACGACATGAGTTTGGAGGCATTAGAAATGATGAACTGTTTGCCATATGGTGCATGCTCTCAGGTATCTATATGAATATTGGAGCCTACTTCATGGAAAAACTTTTACGGGTGGCTAAGAAGGCATCGGGGATTATTTGTATTGGAGGCATGTTAACATTCATTGCTGATTACTTCTATGTTCACTACACCTCTTGGGAAAAGGCTTCCGTTGCCAATCCATCAATTGATTTGCAAGCTCTGATGGCAATGAAGATGCTCGCCAAAGTAGAATGCAACTACTATTTGTTACAACGAAATGGGGAAGCCTTTCTATTGCCCAACACATCCCTGACCACTGTGGATACTTTGGACGATAAGTCCAATTGGCTCATGGATTTAGCTGCTTATCAAGTTGTACTTGCACAGAGTCCGATGGGAGTGCAGCCACGTGAAGTGCATAGAGAAATAGCTTCAGATGATGAGACGTTTCCTCAATCGATGCATGAGGATATACCTGAGTCATCCACTGTTAGAGCTTCACGAGGAGATTACAGAGCTCGTTTAGATGCACTGGAGGATCGGGTCATAAACATTGAGGAACGTCAAGTTCAAAATCATTATGAGATGATGTAAATGATGCAAGCTATGAGGCAGTGGCATATCGACTTTAGCACTCTAGGACGTCCACCACCTCCACCTCTATAGTGAGCCGTAGTAAGTGCCCAAGATTAGCCACTTTCCATTTTTTTTCTCTCTTCCGGAACTTGTTCTGAGAACAAGTTCCGAGGGGAGGAAGGGTGGCTTATCTTGGGATGTTCTACCCTTTTCTTATTTTTATTTTATTTGATCTTTTGAGTTATAGGTTAGTTTCATGGGAGGAAAGTTTTCTTTGAGTTATTTAAGATTAGTTCATTTGGTGAACTGTGAAATTGGTTGCTGATTTGATGACTATGTGATGATGATTCTTGAAAGAATCTTTTGTGACGAATGTAATTTTGTGGAGATGTTTCATGGAGGAAAGTATGTTGATGAAATTGAATTGATGCTTTAAATGGTGAATTTGACCTGTGAGATTTGAGCCTTTGAAGTTCAGTTGCTCCTGCTGCAACTTCATGGGCTTCTTCCGAACCCATAACACTGTTGCCCCACTTCTTCCCCATTTCATCATATTCAACATTGAAGTTGGCCTCTTGGGTGAGGTCTGCCACGGGTTCTTCTATCTTCTCGCTATTATTTGCAACATCGATGGGAGCATCTTCTCCTCCTTCACTCCCTGTTGCTTCCCTCTCCTCCATCGGAACAGCAGTGACAACTAATGCAGTTGTCTGATCCACACCCTCTGTTGGATATATTTTAAGAATGTTTTGATGAGGCAAATCCTTAAAGTAACTCTAAAAGTATAACCAATCTTGATAGCTTACTACAAATAGAGTTACTGCAGAAGATTAAAAGAAAGAGAGAATATGTCATATGGAAGGATACTGAAGAGAAAGGTTATAAAGAATCGGATAAATTAATAAGGATACTATTGACTAACAGGGAAGCTACTAGAAGAAAGGACCTCGCCAAAGAAGGATACAGCGAGCCAGGAAGCTACCTGAGAAGACCATGCCAAAAGCATACTGTATGGAGCAGCATGCTATAGAAGCCTCGAGCCACCAAAAGGAGCAAGCTGGAAAAGGAAGCTCTAGAGTGAAGCACGAGGAGGAAGCTACAAAGAGGCATGAGACGAAAAGTTAAAGTTACCGGTAGACATAAGAAGTTACGGTAGAGAGAAAGAAAAGAAGAACCAACCGGAAGAAGACATGTGGAAAGAAAAAGGCTGCCGTGTGTCAGGAGTGCGGCGCGTCAATGTCATAAATCTGTCTACCTTCAACGGGCAGATTTCACAACCTATAAAGAGGAGGACTAAAGACTGAAGTGTGTGTAACAGAAGCACCAAGTGTGCAAGAGAGAAGAAGACGAGCCCATCAGAATATCCAAGCTCGCCAGAGAGAAGCGCAAAAAAAGAGAGAAGAGCTCATCAGAGAGAAGCATAGTAAAAAGGGGGGGAAGTTAAGAAGAAAAGGGAGTGTTCACAAAGAGCAACAAAAAAGAAGAAAAGCTCGAACAATCCACACCCCAAGAAGACACACACCCAGTCTACCAGTCAAGCAACAAGCTTCAGCAGATTCAAGTCTGCAAACCAAGTCCATACTTGCTGCACTCAGTTGAAGAAGAAGGAGATAAACCTCTCTAAAAGGTTGTCTTGGAGTACTTAGTGCAAGGAGTAGTGTCCTGCTGAGTTTACCACTTTCGAGGAGAAAGTGAAGACCCTGGGTGGGTAGAGTAGGATCCTGTGTGGATCAGGGAAGTAGGCAAGTATCTGTGTGAAAGCTTGCTACTTTCCGGTTAAGAGTGGGTTGTAATAGATAGGTCTATGTAATTCAACCAGCTTAACAAAGGTTCCCTCCTGTGAGAAGGAAGAGAGGTCGTAGAAGGATTACTCCACCTTCGAACCTTTATACATGCTCGTGTCTTTATCTACTTACTGTCATGCATACACTCTCTCTCATAAGGTACACATCTTCTACCAGACATTGTAAAAGGCTTTCGCATTTACTCTGATCAGTAACCTCTCAAATGGTTACTGACATAAGAAAAAGCCGATAGATGTAGAAGAAAAATGTGTGATGGTTTAGTAGGCTTATTCGACCCCTCCCCCCTCTAAGCCTACTACCAGTTGCTTTCCGGGACCAACAAGTGGTATCAGAGCAGGTTACACTATTCATCGGCTGATCCATCTAATACCAACAAGTGGTATCAGTGGACAATCACCGGTGGATTATTCATCCTTGCTCAATGGTCAATCTAATACCAACAACTGGTATCAAAGCAAATGGATGAAACAAAAGATCTAATCGATCTGTTCAGATCCCATCTTTGAAAGAAGCCTCTCTCAATATCTCTCTCTCTCTCTCTCTCTCTCTCACCCTCACATCAAAGATCATTTCAATGCCTTTTTCTCCAAAAGTATATGATTAATGTGAAGACAACAAACAACTAAAAGATAGAAAAAATTAAGCTGTGTTGTGAAGAAAAGTTGTTTCTGAGGGGGAACAGCAAGCTGCGAAGAAGAAAGCCATGCACAAAGGAGCAATGTCCTTATCTATCATGGAGGAGACCAACATGGAGCTGATCAACAAAAAGACTTGCTCCTGAGTAAACAAAGGAAGCTGAAATCGACAAGCGAAGAAGAAGATGTTGAGGATGTCAAACAAAGGAGTAAGAAGAAGAAGCCCATTCCAGTCTCCAGACAGAAACAAGATAAAAGTGACCTACTCTTTTAAAATAACAAAAATGACTAGGTACCTCGTTATTTTATACTCTTTATTTATGGTCATAATCATGTCTTTTTATGTCAAAGAACTCAAGTGACTATTTTCTATAATAGTGAACTTTAAACCGTTGTCACTTGGTTCTAATAATGAGAAGAAAGCCTGCATGTTTTTGTTTCACATCATAATGCTTTATCTTCTCATGCTAAGCCTCAAAGTAACCCTGGAATAGTAATGTTAAGTGACCCCACATCTTAAAAGAGAAGACCACAAAGTAAGGGGAACGTCCAGTACAAATCTAGGAAGCTTTGAAGGCAAAAAGGTTATAATCCTTGGAGTAACCCATGTAACACCCCGTTTTCAAGAAAACCTGCATTGCATATTTCACAAAAATTTTTTTACCTTTTAATTGAAAAATGATTCGATGTGAACTATTATGTTACTTAAAGTCATGATTTAAGTATTATGTGGTACTCGATGATTTGTACGTATTTTGTGATCTAATGTTTTTTTCGAGATTTTAAAGTATTTTGCAGGATTACTTACGGAGGAAACTGAGCTTGATCTCAACTCATTTGACAATCATGGATGAAAGTAAAATGATAAGATATAGATAAGTTTAAATGAGGAAAAATGATATTAGGTTTTTGTGCTAAGCTTATTAGTTTGTGTCGTAAATGCTTTCATTTTATGGAATTTAATCATGATCTTTATATGTAATTCCATGTGATAACATAATTTACATAAAATGTACTTAGTAAATACTTGTGTATAAATTATGTTAATGTAGTATAATTATTATTATTATATTTAATGTTATTAATGTTGATCTAATATATATAGATGTGTACGTGTGTAATATATATATGTAAATTATGTATGTATATTTATTAATTATTTAAAGCACATATATGTGTAATTAATTACTTTGTGAATATTATAGATAAGATTTGGATGAAAATTTGGAGAGATAAGTCTTTCTTACACTTACATGTGTAAGCTATAATATATCTATAAAGGAAGAGGAAATCTTCTTCCTCTCAAAAACCTCATCTCCTCTTTGCAAAGAACCGGGAAGAAATTCTTGCAACATGAAAATCATTTGTAGGGTAAAGATTTAATTGCTTCCAATTATTTTTCCCCAATTTGAGATTGTAGATATATATGTTTGTATATATGTGTGTGCAATTGTATATGTGTGTGTGCTGTAGATTGAGATGTAGAAAAAAGGGGAAAAGATGGGAAGAAAACAGGGGAAAGAAAGGAGGAAGAAGAGGGGGAGATAGGGAGAGTAGGAAGGAGGCGCCGCCGCACGGGGCGGCGCTGAGCAGAGGCGAAGGGGGCGGCGCCGTGAGCTGCGCCGCCGTACTATGTGTGTGTGTGTGTTGATTGTGTGTTGTGTGTGATGGGTGTGTGTGTTGATTGTGTTTTGCTGTTGGTTATCGGGGGAAAATCGAGGGAGGCACCGCCGCGACGGGCGGCGCCGTGCGCTGGGATTGAAGGAGGAGACGCTGGCGTTCATCGCCGGCAGCTGCAGGGTCTCGGCGGCGTGGGGGGCGGCTGTGGCAGAAATCGGAGGAAAAGGGGAGGAGGTGAATCGGATTGAATATATGTGTGTGTGTATATCGTGTTTTGTGTGTGTGAAGGCGACGCCGTGAGCGGCGCCGCTGTGCGAAAATAGGAGAAGCAGCTCCGCCGCCTGCGGTGCTGCGTGCTGTGCGAAAAGGAGGGAGGGGGAAGGTGCTCTGTGTGTGTGTGAGCAAGAGGGGGCGCCGCCGTGTGCAGCGGCACCGTGTAGAGGTGTGAGTGAAGCCGTTGCTGCCAGCGGAGGGCAGCAGCGGCGGCGGCCGAGCAGGCGAGGGCTGAGGTCGACGGGGAAAGGGTGTTTGGGGACAGGGGTGTTTTTGATGAATTTGATTAAGTCTAGGGACTTAATTACAATTTCCTATTTTTGCTTAAATATTATACAATCCATTATCTTTTGCTTAATTGCATTTTAGTCCCTGCAAATTCTATTAATTTGAATTCAACCCTGAAATTAGTTTAAGTTGCAGTTTAACCCCCAAAACTTTACAAGATTTTTAATATGATCCCAGACTTTATAGAAACTCCAGAATCACCCCTAAACTTTACAACAGTTATAAATTGAACCCAATACTGTACCGGATATTATTTTATGACCTCAAACCATATTTTACGTGTCATTTTAAGATTTAGAATTACTAGTTAAAAATACCTAAAGTTTAAATTATAAGTAATATAGAAAATGTTATGTTGTAACTTTCATGAACTGCATCTCTGTTTAGTACTTTTATGTAAGTAGTACAAATTGTTTTTGTCCAAATCCTTTTAACACAGTCTAGTATATGAAGTATAGAACATGCATGTTAAATGTCAGGATATTTGGAGTTGATCTCAAATTACTATGAATTTTCAAACATGACCCTATTTTGCAGTAAATTCATTCTATTTTTAGGTCTTAATCAGACCATTTTATTGAACTGTATGCTTCGAATTGTTGTAACAAAGTTTACTATATTTCAGTAAATGTTCTTAGGTACCTGCAGAAATTTAGTAAGAAATTTTTGGAGTTTGGTACGATTTATTCCGAATTTTATAAGATAACATGTTTTTCTGCAGAATCAATGGTCTGTTTTCTATCAATTTCTAAAATTCATAACTGTTTATCTACATCATATTTATATGTTATATTCTACTGTGTTGTATAACTTGATCTTAGAAACATAATAAAATTTACCTCATGAATTTGGAGCAAAATTGTATTTGTAGGGAATTTTATAAGAAACTCTGATTTCAGCCTATGTTATGCACTAATTTCAGTCAACTTGTAAAATTCATATCTAATTATGTGAACCTTAGTCATGCTTGAAGGTTTTATGTGTTATACTTCAGTGTGTTATCTAAAGTCTGTTAAAATATGAAAAGTTTTCATCAATCTTATAAGGTAGGATAAATTCTTAATTGAAGGTCGATTTCTAGCTGAAATTCAAGTGGAAAACTAGTTAGATAAATGATTTTTAATTCTTTGTACAAGCAATTAAAAATCTATGAATTTTCAGTATGTTAACCTAAATGAATATATATGATCATATGAATAATATTGTGATTTTAGGAATTATATATGAAATATTAAAATTGTTATATCTTTATATTTTATGTGTCTTTTTAGGACTAAAAATTTCTAGTTCAAATATCTAAAACTTAAGTTATGAGTATGTTGATTTCTTTTAAATGCTAATCATGTTTAAATGATTCTTATATGATAATGTTATCATCAAAATTTTATATATGAGTCTAATATATGTATATTTTGTATGATGTATGATTAATATAAATATTTGGGTAATGTGTATGGAATCATATTAATGGATTAGCTTACAACCTGTATTTCTATTTTGAGTTGATTACATGATGATTAAAGATTATATAAATTTATGTACATTGGTCATTGTTTCGCTAATTTATTTTGTTAATTGAGGTGTGCATTTCTAAATTATTATACTATGTGGCAAATTATATATCTTAATTATTTACTTTGCAAAATCATTTATAGCTAGCAATGCAATTGTGGTTTCTTTAAATTATATAGTATTAAAAGATAATCTATCTTGCCAAATTGAATAAGAAATTGGTATCCTACATGACAACATAAGTTTATTTTTTTAGTATTAAATGTTGTGTGTAAAATGTTGGTATACACTATTAATTAGTGATATTATTCCAGAAATAAGATTTGAAAAGTGTTATATTAGTTAAATTAATTTAAGGAATGATTTAAGTAATATAGAAATTAAAGAGAAATTGGGTATATGATTAGTGTGTTCGGCTAAATAAAGGGTCGATTGGTAATTACCATAAGACTTTCATTTCTGGCTTAAACTTATATATGAACCAGAGAAGTATGTAAACTTTAAGAATCTCCTTTAGTTATATTTAATTGCTATGGGTACAAGTCTTTACTTCATATGTTAGCTAATGGTATCTTTTATGTTACACTAGTTGTAGAAACTCATAAAAGATAAAGAGTTAGTTAATGGAACAGAGTAAAGATTTAATTTTAAGTCTTTAAATAATATCTACATGTTATATGATATTATATGACATAAGAAACTAAACGATTAAGTATGTCGAGTGCAGTTGAGACGAACGGTGATTCCAAAAGCAATCCTCAAGTTGTCATCTTAAAGTGGGTAACTTCTAATCTCTACTATGCATTGATAATTAAATTAGTAAGTTATGTATGAAAATCTACGGCTGAAGCTCCGTAGCTATAACCGGTAGTTGCTTCACTATCGGATGACGACCATAAGGGCCATAGTGCCTGGTCTATGAAAGGTCCAGGGTGAGCGTGCCCAACGGACATGTAGTATGTGCTTAATAATTTAATTATTTCAATATATGTTAGAGTGGGTAATTTCTACACTCTACTATGCGATGATAATTAAATTAGTAAGTTATGTATGAAGATCTACGGTTGAAGTTCCGTAGCTGTAATCGATAGTTGTTTCACTATCGGGCGACGACCATAAGGACGAGAGTGCCTAGTCTATGAAAGCAAGATTTAGTGGGCGAGCGACTCCCACATTCCTTTATGTTATGTATGGTCCAGGGTGAGCGTGCCCAATGGACATGTAGTATGTGCTTAATGATTTAATTGTTTCAATGAATATTAGAGAGTACAGTTATCCCACCGGGATCCCTCTCCGGAGGTGTTTCATGATTCTACTTTTAATATTCTCAGGTTCGGCGTATGATGACGCGGACGTGTAGCGAGCTGAACTGTCTTTCCATCACCCCTTTCATGTTAAAGTACCAAAACAATACTTACTTTTAAGAATAATGTTATATTTTGATATGTAAATTATGATAGATAATGGGCCTAGACTTGTATTTTGGTATAATATGCTTATTCTATTATGTTATCTCATGTAAGAGTTTGTTTGAACGTTTAACCTAGAGATGTGGGTAAAACACGAGTTTTGGAAATAATTGTATTATGTTTTTAAAAAAAATGTCTCGTGTTTTTTGTTAGTGTTGGATTTTCCAACATTGATTTATTTTTCCTTTTTCAATCTTTTCCTAAATCATTGAATTGGTTGATTTGATTTCTTGATGATATTAGATTTATCTATTAAGATTTGATTCTAATCTCATATATCTTTCTTTTCAAGAAACAAATAATTCTTAACAAAATTGTTTTATATTTAAGGAAAGAAGATCATATCTTTGTGTGCTTGTTTTGTTAGGTTTTGATATGATTGGATTTGAGAGATCTCTGCTGGAGTGTGATGCAAGTTTGAAGAATCATGTGGAGTCTATAAATAGGATGAGAAGACTGAAGATCTAGATGCACAAGAAGAGCTTCAATATTTCGAGTCTGTCAGTGTCATGCCGGTGTTGTTCACACCATAGACGACACCGCCCTGTCTTCTTTTCTCTATGTCATAGAGTTTGCATGCTCGTGACTTTTTAGTAAAGATAGGGATTTTTGTGAACCTTTGTCAGTCTTTGCATATGTCTATAGGTTTCATAGCTATTCACAAAAGACGTATTGAACGCTTGTAAAGAGAATCTTATCTTAAGATTACTCTATCTCCTTGTACTGCAACGATCATATAATAAAGGAGTTTTTGCCCTGAAGGCAGTCCACGAGTATTTGTATACTCGTGGATAAATCTTTGTCTCTTGATTTTTGTGTTATTATTCCGCTGCATGTTACGCTGGTGTTGTCGACACCGTAGACAACACTGCGAACTCTGATTTTGTTTTTATTGTGTTTTCTTGTAGATTACAGACCACGCAAAACTTTCATTTTCCTTTCAGTCTTCCGCTGTAAACTATTTTATGAATTTTTTAATTAGTAAAGGGTGACGACCTGATTTCCAATTAATGGGGATCGGGGCGTTACAACCCAAGTGTGGGTATGCTATATAAAGTCTGCAACAAACTGAGATTCTATAAGGAATCAAGCTGAATAGCAACTCCAGAAAAATGAAAAAAATTATATAAAAAAAAAAGGGAAATAAATAACAATTTTGCTTACTATGTCTTTGTCTATCTTGATTTGATCATATACACCTGCACGCACTATCACTCCTTGATCTACAAAAGTCTTAACTAAGGCAAAACTCTCTCTACAGTATGGGCTGTAAAGATAGTCTAAGCTCTGAAGAAAACAAGAAGGACTCAAACTTGTATGAGTACCTATACATAATTATCGCTATGCAGGTATATCTGACAAAGAACTAGTAAATTTAGGGGGAACCATTGACAAGATGACAAACTCTGACTATAGGATACTGAACAATCCGGCTACTGGATACTAAGTCGTGGGATAACAGGACGCTGTACACCCAGACACTAGATACCAAGCTAACTAGATGCTAAGTTCCTAGAAATCAGAGCACTTGTCATTAAGTCAATAGAAAAGGTAGAAGAGCCTAATTGAAAAGGATAAAGGTCTGACTAAAGGAAATGCTAGACACCAGAATATTAAAAACTAGGTCACTGATAGCAGGATGCTGGACATCAGGATGCTAGAGACCAGGCTGACTGGAAATTAGGTTGCTAGGTGGCAGGACGCTAGATATCAGGATGCTAGATACCAGGGGCTGGAAACTAGATCGCTAAACACTAGGTCGTTGAGCAACAGGATGCTAAATACCGAGTAGCTGGATACTGGATTGCTGAATACCAGGTCGCTGTGTATCAGGACGCTAGATTTCAATATTCTGTATACTAGGTTACTAGAAGTCAGAGCTTATCATCAAAACTGGATAAAGAGATCTCTTGGATGTTACACGTTAAAGCAGTTATTGAGAAAATATTTCTTGGTAACATGCGTACACTTTAAAGAGATCGCCTTTTCCAGAAATGGACTACCTTTTCTAAAACCCTAAAAGAACTCCAGCCGCACGATTAGAAAAATCCAAGGGTGGAGATTCAGCCGCTAACCACAGACGCAATCAAATCAGGAGATAAGATTTAAAGCAGTGGAAACTGTCACCATCAGCCTTGGAAACCGGCGGAGCAGTTAATGAGATCCTTAAAGATCCAAACTGCAACAGGAGTATTTCTATCCCTATATATACATGCACTCCTATTCTTCATAATGCATATATATCGATATCCTCTATCTCTCATCCTAAGAGCAAACATGGAACCAGATTGTTGGAAACCAGATTATTCTCTGTAAATAATCAACCAACCACACCTCAAATCTCATATTTTTCACCCTTCATTCTTGATACTTGCTAAGCAAGTCTTTCTTAGAAGACTTGGTCTTCCGGCATTCTCTCCTCACCTCAGACCTGAGGATGCTTGAGGTCTTGCCCAACAGTCTCCCCTAAGACGTTGGAGGATAAATTGGATGAATCCCTCTCTAGTGACCTCAGAGCTTTAGCTCACTTTTGATGATGTCAAAAAGGGGGAAGAACTGTGAAGGATTCAGGAAGATCAAAAGTCTTCCTAAAGTGAAGAACAGAAGAGGCGAGCCCATCCATTGTGTGAGCTTTCTGCTGTGTCCAAGGAAAAAAAGGAAGAGGGGTCAGACACAGGAGTTGGAGAAAAAGTACGAGAAGAAAAGTTGCAGCATGCTACTACACCAAGACTTTTCTGCTCTTTCACCGACTCTTATGTATAAACATCAGTTCCTTCTTCTTCGAAGAGACATCTTCACATTTACTTCCAATTCTCCTCCACGATCTAAGAGGAAATCAACTGGGAGCAAACCTCGCATAATAGAGGAAGAAGCGAGAAAGAAGCTAGCAGCAAACAAGAAGGGAAAAGAAAGATAGGAAAGAGCAAGAAGAATAGAAGAATGAATTTAGATAGGATGCCTATTGTACTTTGCTTACTGCATTGTAATGTATACATTTTATCTTAATAAAATATCTTCTGTTCTTCAAAAATTGCTCATTCCTTATGCACTTTCTTTTTGACTTATATGAGATTTGTGTATGAAAGTAGTATGCCCGATTGTGTCATGCTTTAAATATGCTTTCTGTGCTTAAGAGATTATATTCTTTTGATCTTCTGTAAAGGTTTTGTCATCATAAAAAAGGGGGAAATTGTTGGATATATTTTAAGAATATTTTGATGAGACAAATCCTTAAAGTAACTCTAAAAGTATAACCAATCTTAGGATAGGTTACTACAAAAAAGTTACTGCAGAAGATTAAAGAAAGAGAGAATATGTCATATGGATGGATATGGAAGAGAAAGGTTATAAAGAATCAGATAAATTAATAAGGATACTATTGACTAACAGGAAGCTACTGGAAGAAAGAACCTCCCCAAAGAAGGATGCAGCGAGCTAGGAAGCTACCTGAGAAGACCATGCCGAAGCATACTGCAGGGAGCAGCATGCTAAAGAAGCCTCGAGCCACCAAAAGGAGCAAGCTGGAAGAGGAAACTCCAGAGTGAAGCAAGAGGAGGAAGCTACAAAGAGGCATGGGAAGAAAAGTCAAAGTTACCGGTAGACACATGAAGTTACCGGTAGAGAGAAAGAAAAGAGGAGGCAACCGGAAGAAGACATGTGGAAAGCAAAAGGCTGCCGTGCGTCAATGTCAGAAATATGTCTACCTTCAACGGGCAGATTTCACTACCTATAAAGAGGAGGACTAAAGACTAAAGAGTGTGTGTAAGAGAAGCACCAAGTGTGCAAGAGAGAAGAAGACGAGCCCATCAGAATATCTAAGCTCGCCAGAGAGAAGCGCAAAAGAAGAGAGAAGAGCTCATCAGAGAGAAGCACAGTAAAAAGGGGGGAAGTAAGAAAAAAAATAAGTGTTCACAAAGAGCAACAAAAAAGAAGAAAAGCTCGAACACTCCACACCCCAAGAAGACACACACCAAGTCTACCAGTCAAGCAGCAAGCTTCAGCAGATTCAAGTCTGCAAACCAAGGCCAAACTTGCTGCACCCAGTTGAAAAAGAAAGAGATAAACCTCTCTAAAAGGTTGTCTCGGAGTACTCAGTGCGAGCAGTAATGTCCTGCTGAGTTTACCACTTTCTAGAGAGAAAGTGAGGACCTTGGGTGGGTAGTAATCTCTGTGGTGTGGTCATCTCCTCCCCTCGATGTAGTTAATGTGCTGCTGCATTCTATGGGAGCAGCAAGCCATTCTGTCCTTGAAGGCTTCTTGGCCATCATCTTCAATAGGCTCTTCTTTTGTGCCTTTGCTGCTACCAACACCTCTGCTGGATCTTCAGCTTCTTCAGCAGCCTCACTGCAGCAACCCCTTTATCTGCTGCTGCAGCCTCCACTTCTGCTGCAGCTGCTTAGCTCCACTTCTGCTGCAGCCTGCTTTAGACTCTTCTCGTAAAGTGGGTTCACTGCTTTCTCGGCTTCTTCTTCAGTCCTCTGCAGTGCAACCTTCTTCTTCTTCTTCTTCTTCTTTGGTTGTCCTGCAGCAGGTTGCAGGCTAACTCTTCATTGGGTTGCACCTTTCTTGCCCTTCTTTGTTCCCCAAGGAACTACCAGCAGCAATGAGAACTGGGTCCTGTAGTGGGATTTCCAGATAGTTCAGGATTGCACAGATTGCAATCTCATAGCTTCTCTGAGGAGTAGCTTTTGAAGCTTCTTCCCAGATCCTCTGAAGAAAGAACCTGCTCCAGTTGATGTCAACTCTGATCATGATCACTGTCGTCAGTCTGAACCAGAGATTGGTGCATTTATCATAGCACCCTAATCTGCCCTCAATAATGTAGGGGCAGATGTTGTGCAGCAAGGAGTACTCTGCTTTGAAGGACTTTTTCAGTGTACTCCTCCTCACTTCACCATCATTTTCACTTGTGAAGGTATCCCACTTTTCTTGTGCTTTTTGTCGCCATAAATGTACAGGCTTTGAGGCTAAAAACCAACACTGGAGATTTTGAAGGCATTTCTAATGGTTTTCTCCAAAATCTCATACTCCTTCCCATCTTCAGAGAAGATGACGCTCTTCCATGAGTCGTTGGTTCTGGCAGTAAAGTAGAACCTTTTAACAGAGCTTCTGAATAGCCACATCTATGGTCCTGTAAAAATCCTACGATCTTCGATTCCTGCAACTTTTTAATAAGATCCTCCAAATGGGTAGGATCATAATCTTTATTTGGCTTCAAAGCTTCGAGTTTGATCAATCTTCATTCCACAACATCAGTCTTCTTTGTCTCCAACGCCATTTGTTGAATGTGTTCTCTTAAAATTTTAGGGCTTGAGAGATTTTTGCAGAGAGAGATGGAGTGTTTGAGTGTAAGTGATTTCAAGAATGATGATGATAATCAGCTGTAGATCAGTGTGAATCTTTTCAAGCACAACTTCCTTCTTTTCAACATGATCTCTGATAAAGTGATGTCTAATGTTAATATGCTTGGTTTTGATAGGATAACAGGATTGTGTGTTCTTGTTATGGCACTTGTGTTATCACATATGTTTGGAGTCTCTTTTTTCTTCAATCCAGAGTCTCTGAGTTGTTGTTGAATCCATAAGATTTGTGCAGAGCAGCTTCCAGCAGCAATATACTCAGCTTCTGCAGTGGAGGTAGCAATGAAGGTTTGTTTCCTACAGAACCAAAAGACAAGTCTATTGCCTAAGAATTGGCACAAGTTCTTAAGATATTTGATAATCCTTTTAGTTGCAGCAAGATGAGATTCTTTAGGGACGTGATTGAAATCGTGTGCATATTCCAACTGCAAACATGATGTCTGGTCTACTTTTTGTGAGGTAGAGGAGTGATGCAATGATTCTTCTGTACTTAGTGACATCGACATCTTTTCCAACATCATCTTTGTCTAAGCTCATGGATGCGCTTATAGGTATGCCTACAGAGGCTCCACCTTCCATTCCAAATTTCTTAATGAGTTCTTTTGTATATTTTGCTTGATTGATGAAGATTCCCTGCATCCATCTGTTTTACTTGCAGTCTCAAAAAGAAGCTCAACTCTCCCATCATTCTCATCTAAAACTTTTTTCTGCATGAGGCAAGAGAACTTCTCACATAGTTGTTTGTTGTTGACTTGAATATCATATCATCAACATAGATCTGGACTAGCAAGATGTTATCACCATCCTGGATTCTGAAGAGTGTTTATATCCATTGTCCCCTTTTTGAACCATTTTCAAGAAGATACAGGGACGGGTATCATATCAAGCTCTAGGGGATTGTTTAAGTCCATACAGTGCTTTCTGCAACCTATAGACTTTACTTGCAGCATCATCTTCAAATCCTGGAGGTTGCTCAACATACACTTCTTCTACAAGGAGTCCATTCAGAAATTTACTATTTATATCCATTTAGTAGACATTGAAGTTCATGTGAGTGGATATGCAAGGAAGATTCTTATGGCTTCAAGGCGTGCGACGGGGGCAAATGTCTCATCAAAATCAATGTCTTCTTCTTGACAATACCCCTTAGCAACCAGCCTTGCTTTGTTTCTTACAACTAATCCCGATTCATCTAGCTTGTTTTTGAATACCCATCTTGTTCCGATGACTCCTTGATGTGATGGTCTGGGCACAAGCTTCCATACTTGATTTCTTTCTAATCCATTTAGTTCTTCCTGTATTGCTTGGATCCAGTTGCTATCCTCTACAGCTTCCTCTATGGTTTTAGGCTTTATTTGAGAAAGAAGCATGCAAACAGTATTTCATTTGGAATTGCTCTTGTTAGAACATATTTAAGTATGTTTTGATGAGACAAAACCATAGAATAGTGACCATCAATCATAAGCATAACCTCTCATAAAAGGTTACTACAACGAGGTTACTTCAGAAAGATACGACAGAGAAAGCTTCAAAGGAAGGATACTGAAGAGAATGGTGAAATAAATTTGTTGGATACATTTGTAGAATGTTTTGATGAGACAAATCCTTAAGTAACTCTAAATATGCATAACCAATCTTAGGATAGGTTACTGCAGAAGATTAAAAGAAATAGAGAAAGTGTTAAAAGGAAGGATACTGAAGAGAATGGTTAAAAAGAATCTGGTGAACTAATAAGGATACTATTGACTTCAGGGAGCTAATAGAAGAGACCTCGCCAAAGAAGAATACAGCGAGACAGGATACTACTTGGAAAACCATGCCGAAAGCATACTGCAGAGGCAGCATACTACACAAGCCTCAACCCACCTGAAGGAGCAAGCCAGAAGAGGAAGCTCTAGAGTGAAGCAAGAGGAGGAAGCTACAAGGAGGAAGCTGCAAGGCTGGCATGGGGAGAAAAGTCAAAGTTACCGGTAGAGAGAAGAGAAGATGAGTCAATCAGAAGAAGACACGTGGAAAGCGAAA